>OZ020222.1:12222886-13422886 GCA_963971325.1 Aphodius granarius | reverse complement strand
GATCAGTTCAACAATTTAAACATTCAAAATGCAGAAAACAGTTCTGTATTGATTAGAATATAAACAACATTATTAATATTGAATTGTTTGACATACATTTCATTTTATTTTTCGACAAATCCTAAATTCCTTTTCTTCAGGATTGTAATCGACGGGAATAGTTGGGAATATGCGTTTTGAGATCAGCAACCATTGCAGTGATTTTTCGAAATTAGCTGTGTGTGTAAGGATACAACGGATCATGAATGAACTAAAGTGTGTTTGGTGATAATCTGGCAACTGAAAGTAACAACTATTAAATGCATGTTCTTAAAGATTTATATGATTTTGACCAAACTGACACCAATTCATCCTCCAAGGACTATAATAAATATGTATACTAATTTACAGATCAATGGAATAAATGGTTTATAAATGGTTGGTATGGGTGCTTGGCAAATTCTGATGGGGGGGGGGCGGCATCCCAGATATTTTAATCTAAAAATTCCCTTGAAAAGCAAAACATTTCTAGCAACATTTGTAGGTACTAAATACCGTACTGTCTTAGGTCGGTTTGGCGCCTCTCTGTACTTATTTCTTAATATAAATCATTCCAAGCGTTCCGCAAAAACATCCATCACAGGAATGCAAGATTCATGACCATGTTTACCAGAAACTTCTTGGCATCTTGCGCGTATATCACGTAATTCATTACGAATTCATTCGCAAGGAAAATATCCTTTATCGCGTAATACAGGCTGATATACAGTTGAAGTGTCGAGGTTGGATAGTGACTATCGCCTATTTGACATTCCGGGCCGACATGCGACAGTTCTGCAAGGACGGCTCCGGGATTTCGTCGGATATAAGCGGGAAAACGGGACCTACTGCTGCGATCGATATATCTCCAGGAATGTGTAAACAACAGACTAGAATAATGTAATCCATGTTTGGTGGCGTCCTAGTTACGACGTACGTCGTCATCTGAAAAGTGTAGGGTTGCCATTCGGTTACAATATTCACGACAGTCCGTGTTTGTATAATTCGCAATGACGATGAATTGCTCTTAATTATATTAAATCAAATATACAAATTATAACAAAATACAAACATTAAATGTCATAGTGACAACATTCTGTGGTCTATAAATAAGAAAATAAACGAATTTTAACATTTTATTTATGGAGCCAATCAATTCCGTCAACCTTAAAGACTAAGGAATACTAGAACCCAAAAAAGTTCTTACTAATTAGTTACGTGGAATATCCTATATCGAGCCGACAGATATCAAAATTATCTATCAAATTTCGTCGGGTTTACACTAGTATTGATAATTTTAACAATAAATAGAACGATAAGATATCTCATTCAGCCGTAGGTACTAAATGCCAGGCAAATTACCAGATGTCACACGTGCGTAATTTGCGCTACAATCAACGAAATCAAATATCACCAAATATCGAATTGCTCGTAAAAACGGCCTCTCTACAATGGAACAAGCCAAACAAACGAGGCGGATGATAAGATTATTCGAATGTTATGACAGAATCGTAAACAACGTATGGACCCGAGACCCGCGCATTAGGCCACAGGACCCAGGTCCATTATTAATTTACATTCGGTAATGGATCCATTGTTCCACGTCCATTAAATCTGGACATCTGCTCGAACAGTAATGATTATTATCTGACTGTTTGTCTTCATTAGCGGAGTGGTAATTCAACCTATAGACGTTGATTGACGCAGTGTGGCTTTTATGTTAAGAAAAAATTGAAATTGAATTCAACAGTGTTTTTTTGTCAGTTTTGTAAAAAGAAGGTCCATGAACCGTAAGATAGGAACGTCTGAAAATTTAAGTAAAAATAACCAAAAACTGGCCAACTCTAACCTCTAAAACTTTAAACTATAAAGTTGAATTGTTAAATTCAGCAACCTACTAGACCCTTTTTTATTGAACAGATTATACAACACTACTACATATGGATCCATATTTTTGACATTATGCCTTATGTATTAAGGCCTTCCCTAACTGCTCCGAACGTACGTGGTCCCTATTCAATTGTATTGTAAAGTATACGGCGGACCCAGTATGTTTCCCATATACTGCAATATAACTGAAACTGACCGCGTTCGCGTTCGTATCCGGAGCAGTTAGGAAAGGCCTTTACTCCACATACGAAACTATCTATCTCGCTTCGTCTATTGGCCTAAGCAGACAGAGATAGATTGTTATATTCTGTCCACGAATCCCCACTCCCAGTCACTGATACGAGAATACCGTCTCTGGCCTATCGAAAAGTTGGCAAACTTTATGCGTTTTGAATATTGTACCGGAATTGTGTGGGAAATGGAAACAACAGCTTGTTTCATTACCAAAATAAATCATGTCAACAGGAACGTGTGGCGTCAAAGACAGTCAAAGGTCAAATTATTATTACATCTATGTTAGGGAATGAAAACGCAAGCTAAAAAGTGTTTCACACTACACTATTTAATACCCGGGTCGCACTCTTAGGCATAAAAAATCATAAACAATCATAGGACTGCTATTCTTTAGGTTTAGACCATTCGCTTTGAGCCGTATACGTTTTATTGCTAATTCCAACAAAGCGAATGGTTTCAGAATTTGGTATTCATGACAATCCTTCGATATAGCTGTCGACTGGTTATGTTGCACCAATGAACAGTGGACAATACCACCAATTTATAAGTTCAAAAGTATGTTCCAGAGTTGGATTAGTGATGAATAAATAAAAATCTGTGAAAAAAATATCACACCGAATCAAATCTATACATAAAAGTCAATATTTTTAAAATTGTCATGCCTGAAATGTAGTACTAATCAAAGCAAACTGCTAGGCCGAGCAACGTGTAATCTGCCAGCTATATTGATTGCTGTTAAAATGTAGACCTTCACCAACAAATTAATGTTTGAATTTGCATCCCTTAAAGGGTAAAATCAGCTTCAATATGATTTTATTACTTATCAATGATATATCTAAAATATCTGGGGTGACCCTCACCCAACTTTCCGACTACATCATTGGCACTATGTAACTAGACCCCACCTAACGTCCTTTTCTATGAAATAATGACATTTTTCATACTGACATTTAATGATAGGATATAATATAATATAATGATAATGATATATAATATAATGATAGGATAAACGAAGAAATAATATATCAGATAAAAAACGAACCAAATTATTCAAACGACTGCAGAGGAATCCAAACAACGAAATAATAAAAGCATCATACAAGGAATTCAAACGGCTCACACAGAAATTATAAAAACAAACAAAATAAAATACTATCACAAAAAATTTAAAAAACACGCAGCCAGCCCAGCAAAGATATGGAATATCATAAACACAATAACTGGAAAACCCAACAAAAAATCAAGAAATAAAATCGATGACGAAAATGGAACCACGACACCAAACCAGAAAGAAATAGCTGATATCATAAATAAATATTTCTCTGGAATAGGCGAAAAACTGAATCAGAAAGTACCCGACGTGGCGGGGATGACAAGGATAGGACAAGTAACCAACACTGCAGAATTTTGGGAAACAAATGTGACGGAGGTACTAGCAGTAATAAATAAACTAAAAAACAACATAGCCCCAGGATTCGACCAGATCACAACAAAAATAATAAAAGACAGCAGACATCATCTTGCCCTGATAATTGTAAAATTTGTAAACGAGGTAATAAAAGAAGGCATATTCCCGGAATACCTAAAACCAGTATACAAAACAGGCGAAAAAATAATCCAGAAAACTATCGACCCATAGCACTGCTATCCACACTGAACAAGATATTGGAAAAAATAATACAATTCGACTACAGCAACACCTACAAAAAAAACTCGGGAACAGCATCGGCAGCATATGATCTGGTAGATCATATGCTTCATCCCAAAGAAGCAATAGAAAAAAAATTATAGTCGTGGCAGTGTTCATAGATTTATGCAAAGCGTTTGATACAATATCTAAGAAGCGTCTTATACGACACCTGTCCAATATACACGGGAAAGATACAGCAGGAGATACAACATAAAATCGACGACATGCCTGAAGTAACAAAATGGTTCCAAACAAATCTGCTGATTATAAACGACGAAAAGACGAAATACATGATAATAACAAACAAAGTTGATCAACTCGCCATAAATATTAAAATAAACAACAAACAAATAAAACAGACACAAGAAGTAAAATACCTGGGACTCACAATCACACACAAACTCAAATGGGATGTCCACATTAACAACTGCTGCCTAGAATGCAAAAACAAGCGCAGCAATGTGGAAACTGAGAAATAAAATACCAGCACCTTTTACGGCAAAAAAAACTACTACCTGATACATATATGGGCGAACACAAGTGGAAAAAAACATAAAACGTATACAGGTACAACAGAGCAAAGCGCACTGAAGACGCTGTTTTCATTAAACAAACGCACACCCACCAAACAGGTATTTGACATCACACAGGAACTAAACATCAATAAGGCCATACAGCAAAAAATACATGATACTGATACACAAATAAAAACACAACCAAATAAAAACCAATATAAAACTAAAAATGAATGAAGAATATCACTAATATGGTACCCGAACTCGAACACACTTGAGAACACATCGCTACCGAACAACGAGATGTAAACAAATGCTGATGACAGAGGCAATTAGCTGGTATAACGCTCTACCAGAACACGTAAAAAACTATCACCAGCACAATTTAAGAGGAAAGTGAAGACCATATTGAAGTAGCAGACATAATACAACGAACCAAAAAGCATCGACAAATAGAGGTAAAAAACACAAGAACCCTCAATACCAATAGCCAGAGGTGGAAGGCCAGCGCGAGCAGGAACTATGAGGTGAAGATGAGGGAAGAAAACAGCAAACAACACTACGTCAATCCATAAAGTTTCTTTTATTTGATATACACATATATGTAGAAAAAAACTGGAAAAAGTATGGTGGAGTAGTGCGGTTTTGGAGTGGTTCAGATGGTACACCATCTGACTCATATCATCCGCAAACCGATACAAGCCTCCAACGCCCATGTGTCTATATACTGCATAAGGTCTTCCATGTACATCAGAAACAACAGGGGTCCCAAAATGGATCCCTGTGGGACACCGTCGGTTAACACTGACGCAGTCGAGGTCACAACCGCATTAACACTCACTCTCTGACTCCTTTCCTGAAAATAGGACCGCAAGAGGTCGATCGCCACACCCCTAATACCGTGCATTAACCTTTTTTAAATTATTTTCAGAATTACGTCATATTATGAAGCATTACTAAATAAATTGAAGCATGTCTTTTCTCCCACATTCAACAATTTCTTTAAATATATCTACATACATCAATATCTCCTGAAGAAAGTTGCATTTTTTGGAACTGTTACAAACTGTCAGTGAAGTCGCACGTTGTAGCGCGAATGCAATTGACTTTGAATTTAGCAAGAGTCAAGAATAACATATTCAGAATAAATACGATTTTCATGTTTCATATTTCCGTACACGTACAATTTCAAGCATCACATTTGAAATGCATTACAAGCTACAAACACGAACCGGAAATCCAATACCGGCGCTCGATTGAATTTGACAGTTAATAAAAATCCAAAATCCGCGAATTAACGCGTAACTTCCGTGAGCAATTTCCAGGATATTCCCCTCGAGAAGCGTACCGCAATAAACCACGAATTTCTACGCGTTGTGTGACATGTGTAAACGATTACTCAAGGTCAGATGGTCTTGAGGGGCTGGATAGCTGGGAGAGGTTCAATTTATGGTCCGTAAATATCGAGTGGGTAAATGGAAAGGGTTACTTCCGAAAGGTGGAACAGTGGAGAAGAAAACGCTGAGAAAACAAGTGCAAGAGGAACCGTCACTAGTTCACTTTCGGCTCTCTCTCACGCGAGGGAATTTGTGTAGGTACGACTTGATGCCAGGATAAATATAGACACATTGGCAGTTCATAAATATTTCGGATGCTTGCTTGCGAGTGGTGTTCGGATGAACGTTGTTTTCTCTATTTTGAACTCTCAATTAGTTTCTTGGCTAAGTGAGAATATACTTTAATGGGTGCTATTATATTTCTGTCCATAATTTATAAAATATGTTGTCCCAAAGCACTAAAGACTAAAGTATCCTTCCAATTAGGCGTTTCAACGTATTGATATCATAATGATTATTTACAGATTCCAACAAGTATGTGGTCGGTCTAACTAATCACGTAATAGGAAAGAGACTGTGTTAACTAATTTCTTCCTTTTTCATTTACGTAGGACATTTAAATCTGTTAATATATGCCGGATTTCCTGTAAAAGTACTTTAATTTACTATGCGCTGCGTAAAAACGCTAAGTGCAGCCCTTGCTTAAGTGCGTACTTCTGAAAAATGACTTTATATAAATATCTGGTGTGGCTGTTTACACACTTATAAACTCTCTAAACGTATAGACTATAGAGGGTGAAACACAAAAAACGAATGTCCGTGAGATAATAACAATACATACAAGGCACTTCTCGATATAGATAACTATAATATCATAATATATTGTCACGTATACATGTGGTTTCCTACGAGATTTATTTCTCTACTGCTTGTTTATTTATTCTTTAATCGCTGGCGGGCGATAACATTCAAACAATAACGCCGGTTACACATTGGGCGGTTTTTGCCGTGGCGGCAAATTTGCCGTCGCCGTCGTTCCGGCAGTAGTGTATAGAATTGAATGCAAGCTTTCACACTGAGCGGCATGTCAATTCTATACACTACTGCAGGAACGACGGCGGTATAGAATTGAAGCTTTCACACTGAGCGGCTAACGCGGCATGATGCCGTCAGTTCTCCATTACGTTACAAGCCAATGGATAAAAACTCTTATAGAACCCAAACCGCTCATCCCATTGATCTGTAAATCTGTACATATATTTAAAACGACTGCAGGATGAGATGGTGTCAGTTTGGTCAAAATCGGATGAATCCCTAAGAAAACGCATGTAACATTTGCCACTTTCGGTTGTCAGATTGTCACCAAAAACAATCCAGTTCGTCCCCTGGTGATTCTAAATATATATGCCAAATTTCAGCCCGATCCGTTGTTCCGTTTGGGCGCTATTGTGTTCACGGACATACCTACACACATACACACGTACACACATACATTTTCCATAAATCATTGCAATGAATTCAGGGGACCCCAAAACGCATATTTCCGCTAAAATCTCAAAAAAAAAATTTCCGTCGATTACAATACATTCCTTCTAGGAGTCGGAAAGTAAAAATTAGCAATGATTATTCTATATGTAAAAATGATAAATATATTGAATGGTTTATCAGAAACGGATTTCTGTAGCAATACACCATCCGGAATAGTTTGAATCATCACTATCGCTAGATTACCTACATCTGACACAGTTTTTCTTGGAAGTAGTAAAATTGCTATTTTGGTACTTTTTTAATAGTTGGGATGTCATAACTTCCAAACCGTTTCTTCCTTTTCAGAAAGAGAAAATCCAATAGTAGCTTTGTGTAATGTTCTTTGCCAAAGTACTGATTAGGTTCGACTAAATGAAAAACTCTTCACGACTTTACATCTTTATTCCCTTGTTGCAGTTATGGACTTCTAACAGTAATTAACTAATTATCATCAAAGGTATATAGAAATGGCTATTACTATAGTAATACATTGCAATTAATCTAGGACGACTAATTGCTAGGTCGGCTGCTGTCATGCGATCTGTCTTTGTTCAATTAGTGGTTGTCTCATTTGCTAATTTCGCAATTCAAGCGTGTTGGACCCTTGTACGCATTTAGTGACCCACTAATTAGATGTAATATGCTTAATAAATAAATTACTTAAGAAAGGAATCCATCACTTTGTAATCAGCTTATTACATTCCCACTAGTACCCTAAAAGCAAAGTATTATAATTTCAATGGAAATTCACGTTGAGAGATCTCCTGAATCCATGCAATGATTTCAGGAAAATGTATAGGTTCATTATGTATATCTGTGAATATGATAGCGCGCAAACGGTACAACGGATTGGGTAAAAGTTTGTTATACGTATTTAGAATTGTCAAATGCCGAACTGAACTGTTTTGGTGAGAATCTGACAATCGGAAGTGACAAATGTCAATTTTGTTAAGGATGCATTTACACCAAACTGATACCAGCTCATCCTCCAGTAACTTTTAAAACCGTTAGGCGCTATAAACGTTTATAAAAGCAGTCTGACATAATGTCCTCCACAACCAGTAGTAGCCAGTCAGTAGCCATAGACATGACATGACATTAAGGACTGGTTTATTCATCTGCATAGCTATGTGTCTGATAGGTACAATTTTGTTTGTTGTGTGTACTCGAGAGTGACAATTTTCTATCTCCAATAAGTTTGAATAAGCAAAAACAGAAACGAATTCCTTCATACCTTTGCCATGATGGATGGTACAACATAGGTATATGAAAGTCGACTTAATTTTTCGTCAAAAATATCGGGATTTCTTTTGTGATGGAGATGTAAAGCAGTTAAAGAAATTCTTCTATATTCTTGTTTATAACAGCTTTGTAATTCCCTGTGAAAACAGTATAATGGATCAGAATCGCCGACTAGTCAAAGCATTCAAAACACATATCTAATAAAGAAATATTTGCTCACCCAGTTTGCGTTTGTACGTAAACATAAAAGTCTATTATTTTTTTGCCAAAAGCGGATAAACGCTAGTCTGTCATACACTGCGCACAAAATCCAGACATCGAGCGAGCAGGGGCATCACATATATAAATATGTCCTGAGAGGGATTTTCCGAGGCAAGGCGTCGGCGTCGACGCCTCATTTGCGATTCCCTGTGAAAACAGTATAATGGATCAGAATCGCCGACTAGTCAAAGCATTCAAAACACATATCTAATAAAGAAATATTTGCTCACCCAGTTTGCGTTTGTACGTAAACATAAAAGTCTATTATTTTTTTGCGAAAAGCGGATAAACGCTAGTCTGTCATACACTGCGCACAAAATCCAGACATCGAGCGAGCAGGGGCATCACATATATAAATATGTCCTGAGAGGGATTTTCCGAGGCAAGGCGTCGGCGTCGACGCCTCATTTGCGATATTACCGCCAAAATGATTGATTCGTTTACGATATACGGCGGCAGCGAACCTTCTTCAAGTGTGTAATAAATTATTCGATCTTCATGCCGCAACTGGCGCCGCGCCGCAACGTTGCCCACGACGCGATGTGGCGGCAACATTGCGTCCAATTTTATTAACATGAACCAGTATTGACGGCTGTTCATTTTTGCAATTTACATTTTGCATGCCGCACGCTTTGCCACAAACAACATTTGCATGCGAATCTGTCGTGAACAAAAAAGTGGAATGTATTTACCAGTCAGAAATATCGATTTTGCATGAAACGAACTATCATAAACAAGAACCTGTGTTCTGTGGCTTATTTACTGTAAAATGTCAGCATTCAGTCTATCCCAGCAAAGCACACAAAAAAAGCATTATAAGCACTTTATGAAAGAAATATAAATATAATAGTAATAATAAGCATAAATTCACGAATTTTTTAAAGATATTTAGTTATATGTAAATATTAAACATATTTAATTATGTAATCATTCTCAATAAAAAAAGGAAGTTATATTTACATCATTTTACCATATCGATCCCATTTAACAAAGCAACGCTAAATATTCTCTGCATAAACTATTTTGGATATTCCAATTAAACTTTATAAGCAGAAACAATACAAGAACATTGCATTTCATTGACATTATTGGATTTTAGTTTATCAAAACAATTTACAATTAGATGTTGCTGTAAATTGCCTAATATACCGAAAGCGACCATCTTTGATGAACCTTTTTCCATTTTTGTTTAACTAATTGGTCAGCAGCTATCCGAGATGCACAGCTGGTTTTTATAAACACTCGAAAACTACTCTCATAAATTGAAATATCTGGTGTGGCCTCCACCAAACTTTCCGACTACATTTATAAACACATTTATTTATAAACTCTCTAAACGTATAGAGTGTATAGACTATAGACTATAAATGGTGAAACACCAAAAACGAATGTCCGTAACATAATAATAATGCTACATCGGGATTATAACAATACATACAAGGCACCTTTCTATACAAATAACTATAATATACTGTCACGTATCCGTATGTTTTCCTACGAGGTTTACATCTCTACTTTTTGTTTATTTATTTTATTCTTCAATCGTGGGCAGGGCGATAATATTCAAACAATAACGTGCGGGCTAATGCGCGCGGTATGATGCCGTTAGTTCTCTACTACGTCACAAACCAATAGATATTAACCCTAAACCGCTGAAAACGTGAATGAAAACGTGTGTAACATTTGCCACTTCCGGTTGTTAAATTGTCACTAAAAGCAATCCAGTTTGTCCCCCGATAGTTCTAAATATGTGAACCAAATTTCAGCCCGATCCGTTGCTCCATTTGGGCGTAATCGTGTTCACATACATACATACATACATTTTCTAGAAATCATTGCAATGGCTTCAGGGGACCCCATAACGCGTATTTCCGCTAAAACCTCAATTTTTTTCGTCGATTACAATACTTTCCTTCTAGGTACTAGTCCGAAAGTAAAAAGAGCATAATAAACACAAATATTCTCAAGAAATCATTAAAAAGGCAAATATTCTAAAAAAACACAGGAAGCATTTATCTGAAAAAATAAGAAAAATTAAAATAATGACTTTTTCGTCCATTTTGGAGATCCTCAAAATATAAGCTGCTTTCAATAAAACAGCAAAATGCTTAGAATAATATTTTTTTCAACATCTTATGAACGCAAGTTTATTTTCTGGGATAAAATTATCGACGACAATAATAATAATAAGCTGATACTAATATTGAAGATTAGGATCTAACAGAAACTTTTCTATTTCCAGGTCTAATAAAATTTCTTTCCGTCTTCGACAAAATTGCAGTCGGTGTGAAGCCGTCTCAAGCAGTCGTTTGTCTACATAATCCGTAGGAAGTCCCACTAAATCCACTTCCTTCCTATTGCATTACGCGATTGAATTTTCCGGAAAACTCTCCCGGCAAGCGACACTGCTTCCGGACAAAAGCAAGGCGAAATAAACACAACAAAAGACTAATCTATAGACATCAGTTACCTGGTAACACATGTAATACCGAAGCGAAGTTAAAATGTCCAGCGAACCAGACAGTAAGAAAAGTTCCTGCAGTGGTGGAAGAAGGAAACCACGCTCCAGGTTAGTGTTGCCAGATCTTGGCAGACGAAAGAATTACATACTTCCTTAACTGATTTCACTGAATGATCTCAAGATAATGTTAATTCATGTTTGACTAAAATTGGAGTTTTGTTGCAGGTCGACGCCTCGTCATGGGGACGCCGAGAAGCCGAGGAAGAAGCGTCATCTCAGCGCTGCCAATTCCCTGGTCTCAATACCGAATACCATAAAACTGTCGATGTTGAACAGCGGTCTTCTGCCAACCAGTAAGTATCGGCTATATTGGATAATTTGCGGATAAACGATAGGGGTCTCCCAATTTTCCGGGCCGGTAGGTTTTGGGCGAGCGACGTTTAGGTCGATACGTTCGTAGAATGAAAAGCGAGTTGCCTTTGGCAGCCTTTGGTAGTTTAAAACTTTTAGGTCTATATTCTGTATAGAGCGACGGTATATTGAAATATTTAATAGGATAGTATTTTCTTGTTTATGGATCGGGTTTCCTTAACTTATCTGAAAGCTCTTTGGTTATTATAATTCAACTAACACTCATATCAATAACAATCTATCAATAATAGTTATACATCAAGGATATAAAGTAGATGTTTATGTCCTCTAGACTCTAGAGCGTTAACAATCAATTTATCCCCGTGGTACATACAACATTTTGTCTTACCCATGTTTTTTACTTTCCGACTAGTACCCTAGAAGAAAAGTATTGTAATCGACGAAAAAAAACTTTCTAGATTTTAGTGTATCGATGTGAATCGTTTGCAATAATTTCTGGAATCTGTATGTGTGTTTGTATATGTCTGTGAACACGATAGCGTCCAAACGGTAAAACGGATCGGGCTCAAATTTGGTATACGCATTTTGAACTACCAGGGGACGAACTAGGTTGGTTTTTGCCATAATCTGACAACCGGAAGTGGCAAATGTTACATACATTTTCTTAAGAATTTTTCCGATTTTGACCAAACTGATACAAGCTCATCCTCCACTGACTTTAAATATGTATACTAATTTACAGATTAAATGGATGAACGGTTTAGAGATTAGAGGTTTAGAGATTATAAACGTTTATAGAAACAGCTTAACAAAATTTTCTTTCGTCGCTGTGGTTGCGAATTGGCAGATTTTGACAAACATCAGTGGCCTGTGACATGACATGACATTGTGTTATTGTATGACGTTTGGTTGATTAATACATAGTAAAAGATTAACACAAAAAAAACAGTTTATCCCCTGGAAATTCTAAATCAGTGTAACAAATTTCAGCCTGGTCCGTTGATCCGTTTGGGCGTAATCGTGTTCACATACATACATACATACATTTTCTAGAAATCATTGCAATGGATTCAGGGGACCCCAAAACGTGTATTTCCGCTAAAATCTCTATTTTTTCCGTTGATTACACTACTTTCGTTCTAGGTTACTAGTCAGAAAGTAACAAAAAAAAAATTCATCCATCCATCGACTAACAAAGCATAGAGCTTGGTTGCTGTCATGTATAGTTGTCATACTGAAATAGCTCAGTTACCGATTAATACAAGTACAAAAGTTTAAAATAAACTATCAATACTAAAACCCAAATTGATCACAAATTGTTACTATCTAGCATTAAATTGGCATTTTCTATCTTCTAAAAAATTAAAGTAGCATCGCTGTATCATTTCTATGTATTCCGAGGAAGAATATCTAACATTTTTTTCATTTTCGTATAAAAGATGGTTCAATTTAACACTGAAACATAATTACGTCTCAGATACTCCAAAGCCGAGAATTTGGACCGTTTGTTTACCTATTATTACAATTTATGGCGTTTAAAGTACGCTTAATTAAAACCTTTTTAAATTAAAATCCATCCAATTAATAACAAATTCCAAACTCGTACTATATTATTATATTATCAAAGCGCATTTCACATTTTGACGAATTCAGAGCTCATGTGCAGCGGAAACGCGTCAGCTTTCCCGTTATAATTTTAGATTAGGTTTATGTTTGCGTAGCCAGAAAAAAAATCCAACTCGGTACATTCCATTTTCAATGTAACATTTTTTGACAAATAAAAAACAACATAGGTTACCTCAAGGATCTTCCAAGGTTTATCTTGGCAGAAATGTCAAGCTATTTTTAAGCTGTAACCACACACCTATACATAGACAACTCCTATAGACACCATAATAATAGAGTACTGCATAGCTATGCTGTCACTTTATAAAGTAGCCGTGAAAGTGAACTTCTTCTGTATTTTTTAACGCGGCGCATTTCAAAATAAATCGAGACATGCATCAGCAGTGATCGAGTGGATGGTATGGAGCCACTTTAGGATAAAAATAGAAGATTCTGTGCTCTCTAAATGCTCTGCTTTGAAACGACTTTGAGCGAAACGTGTCTGACGTAATTTGATGACGGACATAAGATTTAGGAACCGGAAATTTTTGTCAACCGTTTCTATTCAACCATCGTCACATCAAATTTTATTTTATCTCTCACCTATACACGAATCTAGAATTTCAACTCAAATAATTTCTAATAACATACATCATGGCAAAGAACAAGTGATAGATGAAGGATTAGTAAAAATACAATAACACATAGATCAAGTCATTTCTTTCTCTCGACAATTCGATATTTCATTTAGCGATTGACATTAGGATTGCCATGATCGCTGGCAGAAAACGAAGCGGAAACCGTGAGACATTTCAAATGTTTCGAAGGTTAGAAGCTGAAAATAACTTTAATGAGTTTCAAGAGGATGTATCCAAACAATCAATCATAAAGATTCGAAAGCAAAATAGGCCGGCTTCATAACATATAACGTACGCACCTGGAACAAACATATTTATCTCTTTTTGTTTGTGTAAATATAATAATATTAATTTCGTACTATTTTTAAACTATGCGGATATATTTATTTCTAACTAGTACTCTAGGCTGAAAACATAGTGGAGAGGCGAGGGTGGCTGTGATGGTAGAGGCGAGGGTACGTTGACTATATCTATATCTGTCAGATATATAGGTATAATCTACGTGGTCGGTACCCTCGCCTCAACCATCACAGCTACCCTCGTCTCTCCACTATGTTTTCAGCCATAGAAGGAAAGTATTGTAATAGACTGACAGTAACTGGGATTTCAGCGCAAATACGCGTTCTGAGCCCCCCCTGAATCCATAGCAATGATTTTTTAAAATGTCTGTATGTGTGTATGTGTATATGTGTGAATGTGAGTAATGAGTATGTCTGTGAACACGATAACGCTCAACCGGCACAACGAATCGGGCTGAAATTTGATACGCCTATTTAGATTTACTGAGGCACTATCTTAGGAAATAAACCGATTTTGACCAAATTGATACAAGTTTATTCTCAAGTGACTTTAAACATGTATCTGGCAACATGTCAGTGGCCAGTGACATGTTATGATATTTAATGTTATTCTATGACTGATATTAGGTTGAAATCCAGAATGGATATGGATTCACCAAAGTGAATAGTTGCAAAAGTGTGTAACCACTTCAAAGTTGGGTGGGGGGCCACCCAAATAACCCAGAACGTGACTGGGTAGAAATCAGCCGATTTTACACAAGAAAAGTAGCTGTTGTCATCTGTACGTCAAACATGTTTGTGTTAGTATTACATACACACATTACACACTTATTACAAGCAAAAGTTGATATGTTTAGGGCTGGTTTATTCACCTACACGTAAAGACCTGTACGGCTAGTTATCAGATCAGTTGTTTTTGTTGCATGATGCCCGAAAACAAATCAATATCAACCAATGACTGATCAGAACGTGTAGCACATTAATTTTGACAAATATTGCGAATATTTCCAAAACGATAAATATTTATGGACTGTTTTTTAGGTTTTTATTGTGTAAAATTCCATTTAAAAACATCTTGTTTTGAGTCAGAAACTGTGTACATGTAAATGTGAACACAAATTCTGAACACTCTCATTCAAAGGTAAAATATAAATTATGAATCTTATAATTGAAAATTATGAATTTTCTGATGTCGTTGACACATTGAAGCGTCGAAAATACAATATTTCACATTTCTGTACAATACTCTCCTTCTAAGGTACTACTCGAAAGTAAAAATTGCAGAAGGTTAGTTCATTGAGATTTACAATTCACATATACTTCCAGCGCCACCATTCATCATGTTCTCCTTCTGTATATAGTACTCTTAATGACAGAAACCGAAAGTGTACATTAGCATACATTAGCCAATCTCAGAGCTTTGAGAGAAAATTATATTAACCGTCTTTTGACGTCCCCGTTAGGGACCAAACGGTGCGGTGGGCTGCCCATTTCAGCTCCGAACTAAACATTAACAACATTACCGACAGATGACGCTTAATTCGGTTAGGTCCCGCGCATCCCGGTCCTATCCCGGTCGACCTTCAATTGTCCAGGAAATTCTCAGCCCGCCGTAGACGGTTGCGCCATTATCGACGGTCCTTTGAAACGGCGACACAAAGAACGAAACCGGAACATTTAATTCAGATAGGGCGAGACTCGAAAGCCGAAACGGAACCTCGTTCTGATTTAATAAGTTGTCTTTGGACACTTGGTGAATAACTAGAGAACAATGGTTTCTGAATTATAACGCAGTTTTGGTCAGTAGAGGGAGAAACAGGTTTGAGTAAAAAAAAAATATATTTTTCTTAAAAAACAAAGTCTGAAGCAAAATTAAAATTGCACCAAATGACTTCTTGATGAAGATCCATATGGAATTTAAGATGGTTTCAATAAAATATTATTAATTGTATTTTCTTGCTTTGGAATGTTTAAAGAAACTTTAGCACATCGACACTCAGTTAAGCAGCGTTATCCATCAAACCCGTTACACATGGATCCACATTCAAGCAACTAGAGTAAGATAAATCCAAATGCAACTGAATGAACAAACAGTATATGTTTGCATTGTGTAGAAACCACAGTATTGAGACGTGATTGCATTTACGCTTCAGGTATCGAACATACCCGCTCGAAAATATCGTAAAGCTTAAGGATTTCGAAATAGAAGAAACGTCGGCGAATATAGCTGGGAAAATCCACCGTACTGCCGGCAGATACACTTCAGGAATTTAATATAAGGAAGGATTATATCCGGCTCACATATGAAAGTTCTGTTTTATATGTCAAGCTCTTGTTTCTACCGAGCACGACTGGAGAACTAAGGCTAAAGTTGGTAACGTTACTGATGACAAACGAACAGAAAAGACGTAACGGCAGATAATATTGCTTCCATGTTGATGTCAGTTGGATAAACGTGAAATAGGACTTGACACCAGCTTATCCTTCAATGATTTTAAATATATTAAATATACAGAAGCAGTCTGACAGACGGAAAGTTGGCTGGAGACCACCGCAGATATTTTTATTTAAATTTGCAACAGAAATTATAAAGGAATAATTTTGTTTTAGAAAGGCAAAATACCCCTTTAAATTTTTAACGAGTCTCGTTTCTTAAGCCACCGTTCTCGACAAGCCGAAGAGGTAACTTTCCCGCATTTAAACGTTTCAAACAAAGCCCGCTAAGGGGCTTTCCGTATTACTGGCAAGTCTTTAAGTATTCAGGATGTCATTTAGCTTGTGAATGCAGCATGAAGGCGAGCAGAAAAGTCTCTCTGGCCCTCAGGTCTTTCGGAGGGTAGTTTACGTTCACCGTGCATCGCTTTTTAAAGCGGTCTCGGTAGAACGACCTTTGAACCTTTACGCCAGGGTTATTAGTTTATAGCATCGCCACGGGTTATTCACGGGCTAGCTGTAGAACATTTCCACTGAAAATAACAAGAAAAACTAACGGAACTGTACGAGGCATGGCGATTGGGTGGAAAACGCGGATAGAAACGAACGAAATCCTCTGGGAAATTCTCCGGAACACCTCTGAAATTTGCCAGTGGCGTAGCTTTTCTGTTGTTACCTGAATTTTCAAGATAAAACGTGATCCGTGGACAATTCTGTTGCCATTGTGGTGGATTTTCTTTCTGGAAATGTTGAGAGACGTAGCGGATAGGTTTTGTAATGATATAGGTAAAGAGATAAGATCTAAGGAGTTGAGTGTTGAATGCGATCAACAAAAGGGTAATCAAGGTACACTAGAGAAAAAAAACTCCACCTAAAAATTGATAACTTTATGATCTATAATAACTTCTACAATATTTTGTGGCTTTTGATCGTTCTTTCAGCAAATTTTCAGTTTGTCAATTTTTGCTTTCTAAAATTATCTTCTTTATCTTTTCTTTCATAGTTGCCACAGCGAGTGTTAATTCAGACAATCGCCCTTCCATCGTGTTGAAAAAGTAGTCACAATCGGTCATAAAATACCCAAGCTATGGAAGATTAACTTAACTTTACATACTTTCAGTTAAAACATTGTATTTTCTGGTATTGTGCATTATATATCATCTGGACAAGCAAAAATTTGACGAAATTTCTTATTTTTTTACATGGTTTTCCAACCCTAGACAACGAAAACATCAATTAGTTGAAATCATCAACATTTATTAAAGTACTTCTTTTGTTGCAGTTAGTACGACTTATACCATAAATAAAACCAGTAAATAAAACAATATTTATATTATTAAATTCGTTAATTTTAATATTGTTTAACATAAACTTAACTCACAGTGACAGTTCCTAAATGAGGACTTCTCGGATATGTGGAATTATGTATGTGCCTTTTAGTAAATGAGAATAAAAATATTTTACAACTGAGTGGATATGTAACAGCTGTCAATCAGTAGGTTTCTTGTAAATATATATGTATGTACTGCATTGTTAAGTAACTATTGCAGTTCCTAATTACTGTTAGATTTTATCTCGTCAAACCAGCGTTGAACAAGATATTTCCCACCCGCACTGATTATTAAAGAAATAAGTACTGCTATTTCGGAACATTTATTACCAAGATATGGTATATTTCCAACAATACAAGATTTTTAAAGTATTAAAAAAGGGTTCGCAAGTTTAAGACATTGTTATCAATTTAATTCTATACAAGATACGATTATTTAGGTTTATGGACAAGCTGAACTTCCCTAAAACAATTGATGCAATAGACTGTTTTCAGGTTGCAATTATTTCAGTCTTGTGCTTGCGGTGAATTTTCCAGGATATGCAGACATAATTAGAAATGAATAAGCGATAAAAATGTTTTACAACACAAAATTAACAAACATATAGTGGCGTTGCAAAAGGAATGTACTGGTTACCTGTTTGACGACGAATTAAATGTACTGCCATAACTCCGATTTTAAGCATACATAACGAGAAACTAGAAATCAAGTTAGGCGCAGATCGGAGTTTAACAACTTGCTGACAGCTCTTGTCAAAGTAAATAATCCGGGGTGGCCCCCATCCAACTTTCCGACTACATTGTTGACATATTGAAATTTTAGACATTTCAACTTTTACAGTTATTCAATTTTGTGAACCCACAGCCACTCTAAATCCCATCCTAACGTTAGTCATATAATAACATTAAAATGTCATGTCATGTCAGTCGACACTGACCTTCTTCAAAATCTGCCAGTTCGCAACGAGAGCGACAAAGGCTGTGGAATCTATCAGACTGCTTCTATAAACGCTTATAACGTCTAAACCGCTCATCCCATCTGTAAATTAGCTCACACATTAGTCACTGAAGAATGAACCAGTATCGTTTTGGTCAAAATCGGATAAATCCCTAAGCAAACGTATGTGTCACTTCCGGTTGTTAGATTGTCACCAAAAACAATCCAGTTCGTCTCCAGATAATTCTAAATAGGTATACCAAATTTCATTCTGATCGGTTGTTTCGTTTGGGTGCTATCGTGCTCACAAAGTCACAAGCATACTCACATACATTCATAGAGATGATATCAACTAAGAACGTCACTCTCCCAACACTACACCTGCGCGGCGGTCTACTACCAAACTATCTACGCTGCTGAATGGAAAGTGGTCAACAGCGCAACATGGCGGGAAGCCACGTGACGTGACGTTCTTAGTTGAAATCATCTCTACCCACATGCATTTTCCAGAAATCATTGCAATCGATTTAGTGAACAACGTTACATTCCTTGTACCTCTGACACATTTTGGAATCGGAATCGGGGGTTACCTACATAACATAATTAATACATACACAGAATTGACAAATGTGTTCTACTTGATAACCACAATTATTTTTTTATTTATTTTTTTTTGAAACACTTAAGTTTAAAGTAATAATTTTTATTCTGCGACAAAGCAAGCCTGAGAGAACTGTAAAAATGTATTACATTTTCTAAAATTTATATCCTATTGTCTGCACGCCACTGGATATTTGCCACCTAAAGAAACCTGGTGTGGGTTAAAAGCGGCCAAGGTTTTAGTGTCGGAAGGTCGTGATGAGGGATTGAGAAGGTGGATCGGGGCGAATGGCTTGACGTACAGCATCTCAATTACTTTAGTAACATTTTTCCGTGATGGGAGATCCGTGTAACTTTTTCCTTTATTGGATGATTTATTCTTAGGGCGAACTGGCCTCTTTGTCTCCAATATAGCGTGATATAGAATAAGTTTTATCGGGATTAGAGATCCGCCTTCATTTGGTGAAAGTAATTCTGGATGGAGAGGTTTTCTTAAGTAAGAAACGAATAAGAAAGTTTTACGTGGGATGGTTAATTTATAGCTTCCGCCTGGCCTAAGATTTCGATGAAATTTCGAATCGATTTTCAGCGATTATATAGAAGAATCTTTTATGGGTATATTATCATTTTGCTTCCACAATAAACGCTTTTGTATATAAAGTTGCAAACAAGTCAAGGCAGCTGCACATTAATAACAATAATAATTATGATTATAACAAGTATGCTATTGCATAATAATTACTATAGTTACTTATGCATGTGGCGTATTTTAGTGGCCCGAGAGCGTTAAATATAAATTATGCCCATGGTACATACAACAGTTTAAGTCTTACCCACGTTGTTGTTCCTAGATCATAAATTGTCTCTGAACCTGATATTTCATATTTGATATATTATCATTGACAAATATAGGTCGTGCGGGAACATTTTGGCGTGTTGTACGTCGGCAACCCCTAATGCCCGCATATCATAGTTATAAAGCTTGTCATTATAAAGTAAGACATAAAAATTATTATGACTCTACATAAAATTACTTCTTTATGAAGTGTTAAATAGATAGTAGGAATAATAGATTGGAGACTTCCGCGATCCGAATCACTAAGTTCTAGATTTCCGGGAGAAACCCGCGTCAACGACGATAAAGTAGTCATCGTTTCGCACTCTGTTGCAAGAGACATCTTCAGGATGTAACAGTAAGACAACTATTTTATCGTCGTTGACGCGGTTTTCTTCCGGAAATCTAGAACTTAGTAGGAATAATAGATTCATGTATTAGATTTATTTAACTCAATAAATGCGCAAATTTAAACAAAATTAAAAAAAAATTCAAGAAGAATTTCCCTAACAGAACAAAGCGCACCCCTTCCTATCCTCAAATTTATACCACAAAATACCTGCAATTTTATACCGACCGTGTTTTAAGCTCTCTGACCCGAAACCGCACTCTACAAACACGTGGATGACTTTTCACTTAGCAATTAAAAACCTCCACCGGTAGCCTGGGTAGCTGCTCTCTCCGGCCAAACGTAGTAAATTAAATTTAGTTACAGGGTAGAGTTTAACAAAGTTTTAAAGCTCGAGAAGTTTGGCAATAAGTTTTCTTCAGTCCTCTTAATTTAATTGAAAGGCAACAGATGGCGATACAAAACATATAAAGGAACAGAACACAAAACTTAAAACCGAAAAAAACATTAGTTTATTCGGAGCGAAAACTGGAACTGTACCTACTTAGAAAAGTATGTTTTTTGCGGGTTGCAACAATCACGTTGCATTGGGCGTTAAAGATATTATTACTGGTATAAAAAACCTAATTTTACCGAACAAAAACTGTAGAGATATATATTTCCCGAGTTGAACCCGAACAGAAAATAAAGAACGGTTTGAAATATCTTAAAGTATGGAATTAATAAATTTTTTATGGGACCAATAATTTTATCGTGTAGTATTTCTATAGCCAAACATTTATGCCGCAAAATCGTTATGTATGAGTAACAGTAAACAAGAAAGCACCATAAAACGTGCCTGGGAGGTTTATAACGCAAATAAAATAATGTTTACACGATACGTTGACTTCGAAGGCAGACAATTTGCATTCCATATTGGTATATAATCAATATATTTTAGTCTTTCATAAATAATATTGTCGTGGTTTTATAAATAAAAATTTTGTTAGTTAGATTGTTGTACAGTCGTCTAAAAAATATTTGATTGGGTGATTCCTGAACCTATTTTGAGGCAATATTGCATGCGTATAAGCTGTTTAGGGTATATTTTATGGGTTTCATGTATTGTAAGATACCACGTGAAGTGCGGAATAGTGTGCAGAGTTAGTGATTACTGTCATGGCAAAGGTCAGGAGTTATTGATCAAGGAGATTGTAACGTGGACATGCTAAAGACGATTAGCCTTGTAAATAAGGGTGTTAAGTGTATAATCGATCAATTTACATCGAGATGTGACGCCAATAAGGAAACATTAATATCATATATATTTGAAACTGAAGTTTGAAACGAAAAATGCGCACGAATAAAAATGGTTAACCATTCCACTATGGGCATACTGTCTGCTAGAAAATAACAACTTAAAAACGGGATTAGATTGAACAAAACGCCTAAATATTTTCATAAATGTAATATGCATATTTTACGGAAAAAGTAAATAAAATCAATAGTTCCCGATGATTTATTAACATTGGTAAGTAAAACTTGCCAGATTTTTTTACTTTATTTATTATTATTACTGTTGAAAATCACATAAATTGATGTCTATTAACTAAATATTTATTTCTAATTAATTTGTAAGATATTTTCTTCTTTTTTATAGTAAAAGTAAATATGTTTGTCAAAAATGTTCGCAAGTATGGTGAATTTGCAGTTTGCAGTAAAAATTAGACGCTTACTCATTTTTCCGTGTATGAACAGACCGTAAATAATATATAATTTCACTTTTGTTCAACTTTGAAAATATCTAAAAATGTTTTAATGACTTAAATTAGCGAATTAATTGCGAAAGAAAACCTTATATTAATATTATGCTTCACAAGTATAAGAAACTTTAAGGCCACTCCGAATTATTAGTCTTCAAACTCAGTGATCAATACTTTAATAAATTGATTGTCATTAATAAAAGTCTTTTTATGGTGTTGTTCTAATTGTGTTCATGAGATTTTGTTACATACAATATGGATCGCATACAATATAAATTACATACAATTCACAATTACACATTATACATTAAGCTATTGGCATAATAACAGTGGAAAACAATCATGAGCCATAACTTTAACTTGATTATGATGGAATGAATATTTCTAAAATTAATTTCTTGATTCTTTTAGGGTATTTTTTTAACCACATAAGCTGTTGGTCGACCGAAGTCAAAAACAAGTTATACTATGAAGAATATAATACCTTTCCTTTATACAGCAAGCAGTAATAATATATGGAAATTACGACGTGTTATGGATCAGTAAACCAAAAGTATCGAAGAGCATATTTTTCTTATGTGCTTCTGGCATAAAATTGCTTAGATACAAATCTCTTTCAGAGAAAGCGGAACATTTCTAAATATATTTGTCACAAAATATGATTGCACATTGTGTCAAATTCGGTGTAAATACATATTTAGCATATTTTTGTTTATAAATGGAATGTTTTAAGCGTTTAAAAGTGATTTTAAGGAGCATCTTTTTGGTTGAATTTTATGCATAGTTACGTAATTTGCATAATATGTTTTTCTTATCTATGGTACATGTTTACATTCATTCACCTTCTACAAAAAGAACAGTTTTCAATACTAATGATTTCTTTTCTTCAAAAACAGATTTTTAAAACTCCTAGACAAGGCACGTTTCGAAGAACAGTTTTACGTATATAATTATATCGATATTCGATACAAATCAGTGCCACGCGACCATACGAGAGGCAGTTTTTAGAGGCGATTATTTACGTATTTTTGGATAACAGCATGTCACGGAAAGGCAAGCGATGCCCAGATGTGGGGCTCTAAAAACCAGGATTCAATCTAGCGTCGTCGCGACGTCGAACAACCTTGAATACGACAGGAAAAGGCGCTCCTTCGGCGTCGGAAAAACACAGTTCGCGGCCGATTTGCATACGCGTTCGTTCAGTTCCGGTTCGTTAACGGTCAAACTTCGTCCTTTTTTTTGGTCCGTGGTTGTTTTTCTCCTTTGTGGCAATGGTTTTTATCGATTACTGCTGTTGCTCCGGTTTTGCTTCAGGTGAGAAACACTCTTTGAGGTACGGTGGTACAAAATTTGTACCACCACGATTTCTATATAAACTTAAGAAATAGTTTGGTCTTTTGACCGGATGTCATAAATAGAGATTTTTTTGGAAGTTAAGATGACTTTCTGTGTGGCCTTCTTGGTGTTTCGTCGTGTTTTAGGGCGATAGGCCCTTATTAACCTGTGCTTTGTTTCTGTGTGCCCCGTGATCCCATTTCTGTATTGAGGTAATATGCGAGTAGCAATTTAGGTAACTTTTATGGTTTAATTATGTCTCTGTCATTATTCTCTCCAAGTATGTTCATTATGTCAAGAGTTTCTATGATTTTTGTACCGCAGTTTTGTATTATGCATTTTATAAATATATTTGTTTTGGTTAGAATTTGACTTTTAATGTGAATCACCATGAGGTTATTATTCTTCTTACTCATATTGCAATTATAGTTAATGGTTTAAAAATCTAGCGATACCAAACCCTCAAGGTTTAAAAGAAAGATCTCGCGTTCTCCGTTTTGAATTTGATTGAAAATAAATTATAAATAGACCGCTCTGTTTTTGCCATGCTACCAATAAAAGCAGACTGCGGTCCAATAACAATATTTGAATAATGAATAAAAGACACTCAGTTTATTTTTGAAAGAGAATGAATTAATTCTATCCGGTTCAGACTAATCTGTCAAGCAGGCAGAGATCCTTTTTTTTGCAGCACTTCGCTAACAACCAGTAATTGCCAACAAATATCGCAAACAAAACTCGTAAATCCAACACCGTACCTACAGCAGATATTTTATTTTTCCAAAAGCAGATAAAATAATTATTTTAATTACATTTAATCATTACATAATAATAATCATTACATCATAATAATTACATTTTTATTTGCACTAACATTTATTTCATATATTAGTGATGTTTTCTCTTCGTACCTCTAGCCGTTTATTGTTACTTAAATGTATGTACCTTAAATGCTCTTTGCTGTTGTTTGTAATCTTTGTTCCAGATGAAAATGGATCTACGATAGCCACTATCAACGAGAAACCCATAGAGTTAAGAAACTACGTCAAGTTGTGCGACCAGCGAAGGAAGTGGCCTGTCCTCTACAAACTCGAGTTTCAAGTGAGTAATTGATCCCCGATGTGGAAAATGAATCCTGTCCTTGCATGCATATTGGGTACTTACCAGCTAACAGATCCCCAACCCTCCACCCATCAAACTAACTCTACGGCTCCCCCCCACTCCACCGTTACGATTTACACTTCATTTGCTATGACTTGACGACGAACTTTCCTCGAAGGCTACCGGCCTTTGTGAGAAAGTTAAAGGCAGATTAAATAGAAAGGGGATGGTTTGACTTGGAAGGATTTTTTGTTATAATCTAAGGAAATTTCGACATAATTATTTTAAAAATTGTATTATCTAGGAAGAGTTTCGAAGAATCTGTTTATAATTTGCTGAACGAATAATCACAATCCAGCAAAGATTAATAATGATGTTAGAGATTATTTGTTATTGGAGATCAACAGAAAATTTAGGTAGCGATTTTTGTCGCTGAATATATTCTATTCATAAAATTTGGAAAGGTTAAAAGCTTAAAACGTAAATAAAGAAAGTAGTTACATAATGCAAAACGGTCACATAGACCAGCAAAGAATGTAATAAAGAGAACTTCATCACTACCATGCATAGAGGCATAATACCGAAACGTAAAAGAGATCACGAAGCTCCCTTATTGCTCTGGCGCCAGAATATTCCACACAGAATATTCTGCGTCCATATCAGCAGAATATTAAACCGTGACTAAACTACAGCTCTAATAAAAACGAGCAAAGGATCCAGAAATTTTATTATTCCCATCTACTCACATCATTATTTAATATTCAGTACAAAATTGAAAAACCTTAGCTCGTGTCGTCGACAATACGAGGCGAAACACATGAAACAAATTACGAAGTTAGTTTCCACGGTTTTTTTTTTTGGTCCAACATTTTCGTAATTGAGTTTGAAACTATGCAAACTCATCTCATGCATTATTCATACGAGTTGGGGTACGCGTACGGCAAAAGCAAGAAGATACTGCAATTTTGGTCCTAGCACACGTTATCAGGACCTCGTACAGGTGTTCTGACAACGTAATTACTTAGCAATATCACTGGCTGCATGTTGAAACATGTTGGGAACGGCTTCGGGGTATTAAGTTCTCCATGTGATACGTAATTAACATGCATATAGCCTGCGTTAACGTTGTATTTGTGGCCCATGTTTAAAAATGCGGATAAAATCAAGCTTAACTTGATTATTTTGACGATAAGAAGAATATTATTGAAACAGCCCATACACGAGCGCGGAATTCCTCAAGGTATCGCCAGAGCAGTCCAAGCATTTCAAAACGTGTGGCGGGTTTCTTGAGGTCTTAGAGGAAGCAAGAAGCCGATATATCCCAAACAAAATTTATTTGTCTTTGCCCTCTTTGCCGAATTTTGCCGATCTCTTGATAAATTGTGTGGCAGACGCTCAGTCGTCAGTTCTTTTCCTGTAGGATTTGCTTCAGGAACATCCTTTCCGACGTGCGTACAAGGTTTCTATAGAGGACAGTTTTAAGAAAAGCTCGCAGGCTTTTTCTTTGAGAAAACCCTATACGTTTATTAATCATATTTACGTATTGTAATTCGCTGAATTGAACAGTGGAACTGGGTTTCCCCTACTGTGGCTGTTTTTTCTATAAAATATACAGATAGTAATGTTGCTATACTTTACTCCCAATCATAGAGCCGTGGTTTCCTATTTGAAGGAACAACTCAGTTTTTCTTTAAACCAATTGAAAAATATGTTTTGTTTTATGTATTCACGGCTGAAAGATGTTTTTAGTTTGAGACACTTAAAGCTTTTTAAGAGGACAAAATTGAAAGAAATGGTGACATTATAATACTCGCAATAGGTTTCTCTGTGTTTAATTGTAAACCATTTTTGTGCGTTGTCCAGCCGGTACTCTGATCTTTGAGATAGGGGAAGAACTTGATTGACTAACGTCAGGTATTGCTTCAGGAAAACGTTGTAGTTGTTGTCGGCTCCAGTAGTACCTGATACTTGGTTCCGTTCTTCTTCATTTAGTAGTTCTGGTAGGTTATCGAATCTTGTTGTTGATGTTAGCCTTGCTTTCTTTCCTTCGGTTGTTTTATCCTCAATTTTATATAGCTCATATAGCCATAGTGATCTAACAGATCGTGCCTTAAGATCTGTGAGGATTGACGTGTGGAATTTATGAAGATGTTGTCAGTTGTGGTCTTTGATGATGGGGCGACTCTGGTAGGCGTTGTGGGAATGTGGTGCATACCAAAGCTGAGCATAGTGTTCATAAGTTCTCTTACATCTCTGTCTTGATTGGAGGTGTCTATGTTAAAATCGCCTGTTATGATTATTCTTGTTTGGAGGTTGTGATTAATTAGCAAAGTAGAAAGCTTTGTTGAAAGTGTTTCAAAGAGCGTAGCAGTTCTGGTATCGGGAGATCTACATTTAACTATCACTATGCTATTCTGCCTTGGGAGATAGATCCCACAGGTCCAGCAAGTTGATATACGAATCTCTTTGCCTAAATAATAGTTGGTATTGTATAAAACGCCTAGGCAAAGCATAAAATGATTCCTATTATATTCAATGCCTGATGCATTTAGGAATTGTATAGAATGCCTAGGTATTTCATAGAATGTCGAATTATATACATTACCGCTAACATATATAATACCAACCGCTGTTACCCAGAGTGGTGGATTTCATGTTGTAGACGCGCTTGTTGTGTGGATTTAACCAGATTTTCGATTGGTTCCACTTTTTTGGTAATGCATTGGACATTGCGATGTAACACGGTAATGATCAGGTGGTCGATTCTATACATTTTGGGTGAGGTGACAATTCTCACATAAGTGAGAACGTTATGGTTATCAGTGTGTGGTAACAATTGATGAGGTATTTTCACCTGAAGTTGGACCGGCCAGTCAAAGATTGAGGTTAAATATTTATTGTTCGTGCGTTATACCGTGTTAATACATACGTATAGTTCAGTCACAGTACACATTACTATAAGTTTATTTTATGTGTTTTGTGTTATGAAACACAACCAACGTCGATAAACCGTACTGGAGATTGGATATTTATCTTCAAAGGGCTCAAATTTATAAGAAACAGTTTACATCAAACAAAAGGACCTTATAAACGATTTGGTTAGTGGCTTTGGCAGATAAGTGAGGTAATTCTTGATGAATGTGTTGTTATAAACTATAGTGTAATTAATGTTTTGGTTTTTAGGATATGTTTGCACGAGCCATTGGTTACATGCGCAAATGAAAAGAATGTTACAAGGAGTTAGAATCAAGGCATGCAATATGAAACAACAGACAAGAATCAACACCACAAAACAGTACAAAGGTGTAGGTCCAATACTAGAATATAAAATATAGAAATTGGATCTTTTACTTATACGGTACAGGGAAACCAACTTAAAGTTAACCTGAGACCTGCGCGAAGAACGGCATTCGGCGAGAGTGAGATGCATATACGCAGCGCGCGTGAACCTATCGCGTGGACGTAAATAAATATTCAAATGCTGCCGCGTAGATGAACGTTCTTACTGCGCACGCTTATCATCGTTGCCTCCACCAAAATATGGTGGAGGGGACCATTTGTCCTATGCGCATCCTGATGTTTACAAATTTTAGGTGCTGTTTATGTTGGTTGGGCTGTTTTTGCTATCGTACTACAGGACAGACTCAGTAATTAGAAAATTAGAATCTGCACACGCTGTGTGGAGTACGGAATTGCTTGATGCATACGATCAGTGCACCGAACAGTTTACGTTTGACCGCAACAGAATAGTCGAAGAACTCAAGATTCGTCAATAAGGGCGCACACGCAATTCACAAAACTAGAAATAATCTTTCACAAGCTACGGTCTAACCATTTCCAAGACGACCAATTTTCTCATAAGAAAACCGGTTATTTACATGTGGGAGTAGGTCTCTTTACAGTGGTTGAGCTATACATATTTGTTGTAAATTTTACTATTTTGCACTATAAAATTTATTCTTAAGTATATAGTTTTATTTGTATTATGTATAAGTGACACATCATTACTTTAGATACATAGCGTATCTAACCTATATTTTCTAAAAAAATCTCAAATTTTGTGGTAAGAAGGCATTACTATTTAGAAGTAGACCGTAATTTGAGTTCAATAGAATTATGCTTGAATTATCATTTGTGTAACATGGAACGTCTAACAACTCCATGCGTAAATCGAAAAACTATCAATCTATACAATATTTACATGTAATGCATTTTAAATCAATCATTTTCGATAACTGAGTTAAAATTCAAGCACTCAGAGGGACTAAAATAAGCACGCATTATATGGTACCTCGATAAATGATTACTAATTTATACAATAGACAAACAGCGCAGATATTTTTCTTATGCAATCAAAATAATGAAATTACTGAACGCTTTTATTTCTTTTTCATACCAACGCAACGAAATCCACGTTTTAAATTCGATCACTTCGCAGTTAACTTCTCATTTTCTTCTCACCCAAGTTAGAATTCTCGCCAAGTTATAGAATTCACCTCCAGATGTGTTAATACAATGTTATACAATATTATTTTTTCAATGTTAAAGTTAAGCAGCTACGACCGAAAAAAGAACAAAAAGTGTGGATGTTCAACTGTCAAAGAGTGTATGCATTTTATTGGGACACTCGTTATTTAGCTTGTTTAGTGCACAATAGTAGACAAAATTTAGTAAATGTTCTGAAAAGGAGTCTGGACTCCACCGGCACCGCTGCAACACAAAAAAAAATTGATTATCAGTGCGTCATTTAAAAGAGCGCATGGCGTCCTCAAATAGAATTGCAAATAACGACATCCACCGATACCGTAGAACATCGAAGATAACAAAGTCTTAATTTACATAAAATTTTGCATCTAATAATAGTAGCATCACTGCACCACCATTATGGTAAAGGCCTTAGCCTTTTAGCGGCTTACCGAGTGGGTTATATAAATATTTAAAACAATTGTGAAAGTTGACGTGTAACTTTGATTAATACGTCAAATTGTGGGCAGTTAATAACAGTAGCCACCTAGAAAAGCTCGTAGTTATGCTCGCTCGATAACATCCCTGAAATGACAATAATGTTGACCTACTCCACAAGAAGGAATACGGCGGCAGACAGATAAAATAATTAATACCTTTTATAAATATTCCTGCATAATTTTGACTCAAACATCAAATTGTAGGCAATTAGTAGGAGTAGATACACTGGAAAGCTCGGAATTACTCACCAGATAATATCCCCTTTAAATAACCATGATGTGCATCTAATTTGTTTTATGCAATGGGTCGGTAGGGAGGCGGACATAAAAGATATCCATAACTTTTCTTGTTCGAATTTCTGAATAAAAAATATGTCAGTTGATAGAGCTATTAAAGTAGTATGCCCCAGAGTTTTGTCCAGAAAAAATCTGGGGTGGCCCTCACCCAACTTTCCGACTACATCGTTGACACAATAAAGTGTCTGAACACGTTTGTAATTATTCAATTTTGTGAGCCAGAGCCACTCTGGATTACTCTGGACCCTACCTAATGTCAATTTCTATGGACCCTATAAAAAAATCCGTCGATTGCAATACTTTCCTTGTAGGGTACTAGTCGGAAAGTAAAAAAAACAAAAAATTAGTTAATTATATTATCAGCGTGTCATCTAATACAATTGCATGTGTGTCATAACCTCATAACATATAGCCCCTGTACATACGAAGCTAACACATTCCACAACACAACAATAAATGTCAAATTTCCAATAGGCATACATGCAAATATCGTATCTGTACCGATCACGGTAATTTATGCATAGAAAACGGACTTACCGGTGATCGATCGGTTGCGCAGATTCCTTAAAAATGATGGTCCATATTTCCATTGGCACGCCGGTAACACTAATCACTCGATTGGGTGCGATAATTAGCCCAAATTTTGGAATTATCACGGACGCGACATTCCAGCTTGGATCAGCTTACTCAAGCTTACTCAGCGGACTTGCGCGGTTGCTGTTCTTTTGTTTGTATCGTGGATCATATCTAACGTTGCTAGGTCACGTGCCTGTGTTTTTCAACAAAAATTGACAGCTGATTTAAACAGTATATTGTAGGTTATAAGTATTAATGTTTGCGGTTTGAGTTGATGTTTTAGCTTCTTAGTTAATTAATACACCGTGAAGTTTAGATATATCGAGTTTTAGTTTATCGTAGTGCACAGATAGCCAGTTTCTATAATATGCCAGGTAGGTTTTCAAAATGCTAAGCTATATACTATATTAGCTAGATACGATTCACGATTTTTATGGTATTTTAATTCCATAGAAAGTCAAATGCATCATCTCTAATAAAATGAGAAATATACCGACCTGTTTTATTGGTGACTTCAGACTTCAGGACATTTGCCAATATGTATGTTTTGTATTTAGAAATTTGTACTAAATTTGTGTACTATTGTGCACTAGACCCAACGCTAAATATCGATAAACGATTAGCAATATTTCTTGCTTTCAAAAACATCTCGTCTCACAAAGCATTAAATAATTTAATGTAGGTATGCAACCATTTTCGATACACATACTTGTGTCAGGTCCCATCTTTTTTAAAGAAACAATGCACCGTTTTGGAAAATGTCAAATGAATTGGCCTAAGTTAAGGGCCTGGGATACTCCAATTTTTTTATTTTTTTTTGGAATGTCCTTGAAAGTATAAAAAACGGCAATTCTTGAAGAAAATTTGACTAGGAAAGTGACTATTTTCCTTCAGTGAAATCATAACCTCAAACTATATTTGCAATTTGCATTAGGTTGAATATACACAGTAGTTTACATTACATAGCTCTATTATAACATTTAAAGCGTTCCAAACCAACAAGACCCTTTAACCGACCTCAAGTCACCCTAAAACAACGCATCTCAGGCCTAAAAATCAACACACTTTTTCATCAATAATATCAGTTTCCCGAACGTTTCCTCCCTGTGTTAACATTTTCACAACCCCTACTTTCAATTAAAACACACTACACCAAAAAATTTTGGTATCCCAGGCCGTTAACTTTACCCAAGCTATGGTCACTCTAGCCACTGACCTTTATCCAAATAATGACTAATGACAACTATCAAACTACTTTAAACTGCTATAAACCCTTATACGCCCTAAACCGTTAATTTCACTGATCTGTAAACTGGAATACATATTTAATGTCGCTGTGGGATGAGCTGGTATCAGTTTGGTAGAAATTTGTTGAATCTGTAACAAAATGCGTGTAACATTGGCACTTCCGGTTGCCAGATTGTCATGAAAGATAATCCAATTTGTCCCCAACTTTCAGCTCGATTTGTTGTACCGTTTGGATGCTGTCGTGTTCACAAATATCCATTTTCCAGAAATCATTGCAATGGATTCAGGAGACCTGGTTTCTTTGATTACAATACTTTCCTTCTAGGGTAGTAGTCGGAAAGTAAAAGGTAGATCAAGTATGTCATGATTTTAACTTTAACATTGATAAATTAATATTGTATTTAAAATTGTCTATCATTTTGTTATGTCAGACAAATATATAGCGCAATCATTGCGAGTAGGCAATTATTCAGTAACTAAGTTCAAAGTCAATGTGAGATTACAAAAGTAGTTGCAAGCGTCTCTATCCTTTCTACTTTGCCAAAGAAGTCTAATAATAATCACCTAGCTAAACTCAAATTTTATTTAAAATGGAACCTTTAAATCTCTCATCGAAATACCTTCATCGTTGTTAGTGTGAAACAGATGCTGCTTTCCCAGCCAGATGTGCAGATGGTTTACAATTTAATTACGGATATGGAAACCTCCTAAAATCCTCTCCGACAAAGTAAAACTTATCCAAAGCAATTTTCTAATGTAATTATCCCTAAAAGGAAATTATCCGAACGGATTACTTTACCCTCCTTTCGCCTGCAGAAATTTAGTCCTTGCACAGAAGAAAGGGAGAAATTTCTGTGATATAAAATATTGAACATAATTATATTTACACATCTTGGATTGTATGAAAGCGATCTCAACCAATTTTTTTTTCTCTTAGTCAAAGCAAGAAAATAATTGAGTATACTTTCTTGTCATCATTTTATAATATATTTTAAAATCTTTAGGATTTAAAATAATGGATGTTTTGTACTCAAGTTGACAATTTACCACTGTAACAAATTCTCTACTCTCTATTACTGGCAGTGAATGCTAAACGCGTACCAGCTGCAAACTGAAACTAGATAATCATGCTTCTGGGTGTACATTTTGGCTGGTAATATCATAATTGAATCATAAACTTTAGTGCTTTCCCTGTGAGGCTTGTGTGCTTTTACCAACCGTCGGTCGGCGTGTGCTTTTAACCACATTTATTATGATTTAATGCAGTTAATGTAGGCGCCTGTGTCCTTTCGTGTTAGCACTCCTCTAAAACTTTGTTCTCACAAAACATTATGTCGCCTTGTTCGTTTTACTAATGTTGTGTGTGTTGTATTGTTGCAGTTGGCTGTTAAAGTTGAAACACATTCATGTAAGCAGGCTATGAAGAAGGCAAATATTGAGAAGAATCAAAATCAAAGGATAGTTCCATGTGAGTATGCATGAGTTTGGATTATGATGGATTTAGGTTAGAAACACATTATAGTTTTTAACATTATTGTTGTAGATGTAACGTACGATAGAACATAAATGATAAACTTTATAGGTAGTAAGAAACAAATAATTGTTGAAGCCATAGCTGTAGCTTTATTTATTTATTTTTTTTTTTTTCGTTGTCGTCTACTGGAAAATTTCTTACCTGTAGGTCATACAACATAAACAGTAGATTGTAAAGCCAAAATATAATAAAAACCTATTGGCTTCTCCTTTATGTAACTTCTAAGAGTGCGTCCACTTAGTGCGAAGTCAGTCACAAATTGCGTACACAGTGACGCACATTTCCACACACAAAGCGACGTACATCGCCACATACAAGCGAGGGATCTCGCTGCGATATATAACAAAAGTTGTATTAGTTTAATGATGATTTATATAATGACTAATTTATATTAATTTATTAAATTAATAATGTTAAATTATTCCAACCCATTTTGCCACAGTGGCATATTCTGCAATTTTAAGCGAAATACAGCAATAAGATGACATATTTTTACAGATTTAATTTCATTAAATATGTAGTCAAGTTAAAGTGAAGGAGTCGAACAGGTAGGATGATAAAAACAGTGATCATTTTGTTTACTCGATCGTATCGCGTCACTAATGCCGAATTATTTTCACAGCATGTTAGTAGGTACGTGGTAGAAATATAGAAATAATCAAAATCTGATCAGATTAAATTATTGTTTAATTACTTTTTGTTACTACAATGGTTTTTATGACACATATCTACCAGTTTCTATTAATACTGAACAAAGAATGATATTCATAGATTTCAAAAATACATTTTTGTACAATGTAGCTCTCAACTATCAGCATCAAAATAGAATGGTTTTACGTATCCGTCAATGCTGTAACTTTACTTTATTTAAACCAATAGGAGAATTATTTACTGTTGTTCATATTTGCAAGTCATTCATTGATCAAATATGTCAGTATATGTACTTACAAATACAATAAATTGTCGCAGATAGCTCAGGGCTATGTCTATATTGCCCATATCTACGTTGGTAGTCCAAATATTGTACAGCTGGCTGATTCCCAATTTGAAGAAAAAAAATATTACAAGTATCTTCTACAATTTATTCAGCTTTAACATTTTCTTGTAACTTATTTTTATTAGTTAAATATTAGCTAATAGATTCTTAGTTTATTAGAGTATGTTTATACATCTGTAAATAAACAAGTACTTGTTTCCAGACGATTACAATAGAGTTGTCTTAGACAAATTAGAAGGAGAATTAGACACAGACTACGTAAATGCATCCTACGTAGACGTAAGTTACCAAAAAAAATCATGTAAAATAGAACGACATTCACAATCTAACAACCAAATTTTCAAAATACTTCTAGAGCCTCCTCAAGCCGAACGCTTACATAGTGACACAAGGTCCAACAGAAGAAACTGTTACGGACTTCTGGAGGATGATCTGGCAGAAAAAAGCCAGCTGCATTGTGATGCTTACAAAGACTTTTGACTTCATTAAGGTAATGTATAATTACATATATTATACAAAAATCGCTTAGCGTGAGTAATCTCTGAGCGTATCACATCAAACTTTTCTACGGAAAATTATAGACATATCTTTTTTTAATATTTCTAGGTAATGTGTGTACAATATTGGCCAGCCAACTTGGAACTGGAAGAAGTTTATGGTGGCATTACTATTAAGGTGATACAAGAAGAGGAGTTAGCAAACTTTAGGATAAGGACCTTTAGGCTATACAAGAAGGAACTCGACGTGAGTATACTTTGTATGCCGGTAAACGATATAGCTTAGTGGGGAGGTTTTTTATGGTCGCGTTTTATACGAAAGGTTGACCTTTACGTTTTCGGTAGTCGCGATAACACGACGGAATTTCCATGTTTACGAGATGACCCGCTGCGAAATTTTGGGGTTGTTACCACCTGGGCAACTAAGGGTGGGATGTTTTCTTTGTGTTTTGTGTTTTTTACTTTCCGACTCCTAGAAGAAAAAGTATTGTAATCGACGGAAAAAAAAATTTGAGATTTTAGCGGAAATACGCGTTTTGGGGTCCCCTGAATCGATTGCAATGATTTTTGGAAAATGTATGTATGTATGTATGTATGTGTGTATGCATGTGTGTATGTCCGTGAACACGATAGCGTCTAGACCAGTGTTTCCCAACCTTTTTTGAGCTATGCCCCACCGAAGCTGGTCTAAAAATCTCATGCCCCACTTCATATTGTCTTTTTTTATACCTATAACAGAGTTGGAAATGAACCTTACTCGGAACGGTGTACGTTTCTCATTTCGTCATTGGTACACATTCTGCCCAACAAACTTTGACTAATTTCCTCTCTGTGACGTAATGAAAAACTTGCGCCATTGGGGGTATAAAAATAACAACATAAAACAACAATTTATTTGATTATTGAAATAAATACTAAGCATTTTAGCAGAAACAAAATTTGCTACATATTTTATTATAACAAAATAGAAATAAACATTCACTTAAAAACTAATACAACACAAATCTGCCATATTTTATTATAACAACACAAAGTTAAACATTTACTCTAAAACTGAAATTGTCACTGCAAGTGTTAATCGTACCCTTGAGTCTAGTTATCAAATATTCGTGCTCATTGCTAAATCTGGAAAAAGCACAAAATTGGGGAACATTTAATTAAACTGTCAATATCAACATTTGTAAAAACGATTTTAGAAAAAGATGACAAAGATGTGATAGCTGTGCCCCTTAGTAACAACACTGTCAGAAAAAGAATGGTTAAAATGAGCAAGAGTGAGAGGCACTGAGGTCTTGTTGATAACTTATGTAAGGTACATTAATAAGGAACATTTTTTTGAGGAAATGTTATTCTGCAAATCATAAGAAAGCACCACGACTTCCAGAGATATTTTTTCTAAGCTAAAAAACTATGTTATTAATTATGTCGATAATATTCCAATACAGAACATAACATGTTGTGCTGTCAATCGTGCTCCTAACATGATGGGCAAGTAAAGTGGCTGTTTAAAGATGAAAATCCAGAAATGCTTCTTGTGCATTGTGTAATCCACAGGGAAAACTTGGTACCCAAAAATATTTGTTCAATGAAGTATTAAATTTAGTTATAAAAAGTATGAATTATTTTGTACGTCACAAATTAACTTGAAATGTCACATTCGACATTAGCTTTGATGCAACTGACATATTTTATAACCGAATTTAATCTTCATTGAGAACTGGACAAACATTTTTGGTTACCAAGTTTTCCCTATGAAGCTATATTAGACAATGCACAAGAAGCATTTCTGGATTCTTATCTTTAAACAGCCGCTATTGTCCATCATGTTAGGAGCACAGTCTGCAGTACAGGATGTTATGTTCTGTATTGGAATATTAAAGACATTGAAGTAATTTTTTTGCTTATGAAGAATATCTCCGGAGGTTGTGATGCTTTCTAATTTACAGAATAACATACCTTCAACAAAATGTTCCTCAACAATGTATCTTAAGTGGCATAGCTATCACATCTTTGACATATTTTTCTAAAAACGTTTTTAAAAATATTGATGGCTTAATTAAATTTTTCCCTATTGTGTGTTTTTTTTTTTCAGATTTAGAATTGTGTAGGGATATTTAATAATTAGCCTCAAGGATATGATTAACGGTTGCAGTATGAACGGTACAAAGAGACTTTAAGGTAGGTTTTTTTTTTTCAAAATTTTTCTATATTCCAATTGCCCCCCTCAACAATCATATTGCCCCCCAGTGGGGCGTACGCCCCACGTTGGGAAACACTGGTCTAGACGGAACAACGGATCGGGCTGAAATTTGGTATACTTATTTAAAATCACCAGGGGACGAACTGGATTGTTTTTGGTGACAATCTGACAACCGGAAGTGGCAAATGTCACATACGTTTTCTTAGGTATTCATCCGATTTTGACCAAACTGACACCATCTCATCCTGCAGTGACTTTAAATATGTATACAAATTTATAGATCAATGAGATGAGCGGTTTAGGCACTATAAGAGTTTATACCTATCGGGCGCCTTCGGTTTGTGTCGTAATGAAGGGCTCACGGATGGCTCACTGTATGTGTCAGCATTTATGCAGCCACATGTTTTCGGCTCGCGATCGAAGAATAAATAAACATCTCGCAGAAAAATACAGATACGTGACGGTATAATATTATGGTTATTTGTATCGAAAGGTGCCTTGTGTTATGATCTAATAATAGTATTATTATCTTACGGACATTCGTTTAAATGTCAACATTGTAGTCGGAAAGTTGGGTGAGGGGCACCCCAGATATTTTTTTACGGGACGCAAAAGTTTTCGCAATAGTAAACTCAACACTACGTAGATTTCCGTTGTAGCAGCGGTGTGTGTTCGGTTATCTATACATCGAAGCAATCTCAGACGTGCGATTGCCTCATTTTGCACACCATTATGGGATGAATTATTCATGTTACCGGAGGGACATGATATACTGTATATTGCTATAATATAAAAATAGTATTATCCTTTAGATTCTTTAGAAATAATCTATTCTTCTATGCTTTACCTTTTATGTCAAATTGATAGACATTTTTCGAGTGAATGGAACAGAAATATTGATATTAACGACCATATTTCGTGGATATACAAAAAAATACTCTTAATCCTGCGACAAATTCTACAGGAGACACATAAATCTAGGGAAGATTACACAGAGGGGTTGTTTTTCGTTCAAATAGAAGCTTTTAGCGTGTCGTTGGAGCCGCCATTGTGTGAGCTTACGGACAGACAATCTTTTCGTTGCTTTATCCTATTTATGCTTTGTCGGTAGATTCGTTTATCAAAATATTACAAAATATCCCATTACATTCAGCGCAAAAAAGTTTGTAAGATTTTTATAATTTGTTTTCAGTAAATTATAGACAAATTTTTCCTAGCTAACACAATTTTGAAAATAACTATTTCTACACTCTACTGTTTGTGGTGTATGTTTTGAAAACCCTGTGGAACAATTAAGAACATTGGTCATGTTTTTACCTGTACATTTTTAAAGCTAAATTAATTAGTAATGTATTGGTGTTTGTTTCATTTCAATACATACGTTTATTTTCAAAGAACATAGTGTTTTAACTAAAACATTGTGAATTTAACTTTCATATTTTGTATCTCGGGTATTTGTTATCGACTATAATGATTTTTCAACACGATATAAAGAGGGTTATCAGAATTAACAGGACCTGTGGTAATGAAAAAAAAAATATATAAAAAAGTATAAATCATGAAACAGACCTTCATTGTTTCAAGATTTTGAAAAAAATATTCGGTAATTAGATTTCAACATAAATAGTTAGTAGTAAGCATTTTGGTTTGCTTATTTTATTATCTAATCTAGAGTAGTATGATCATTTTGTAAATGGTAAGCTGATTATTATTTTCTCATTAATGTTTTAATTTTTTTCAATTTTTATTAGAATCTAACAATCCCTCTATTTGAAAATATTAAGTAAATGAAATTTCTTCTTTTTATATTTTTGTTTACTATTCATTAACTTTGGCTTATCTCGTCTCTGTTTAATTAATAAATTTGTTATTTTGTTCAGGGGTATTTTATTTTGAGTTTAATTTAAGAAAAGTTCAATATTTGTAAGTGAGTAAAGTAAATAAATGTTAATAATTTCTTTATTTTGCAAATTGAGTACACGATAGTGGCCTGAGTTTGCGGTTATGTTACCTAGTTTTAAATGTGTTAAACTACGACTTTTATTTATCACAATCAAATCAAATGGCGATTTATTACAACATCGTGTCGATTACATAGGTTTCTTTTTCAGCACAATTTTGCACAGGCTTTGTCACAAAATGGTGTTATAAACCAGCTATAAAATATACAAATTACTACCCGGAAATGTTCAGAAATGTGATCGTTTCAGACAGTGAATAAACAGAAACATTTTTCCTCCAGGCTTAATACTGTTCATAATCAAAATTATACACAATCTCTGCGCCATTCTCGAAAATTGATACCCGATGAAATGAACATAAAGACAATGAGGGATGCCTGCGTTTATGCGAAACACTAATTAACGCCTCCGTTATTAAAATTCGCCAACGCGAGCAAGCGCTCTGCGCATTAATAAAGCTAATTGCTTCTTGCTTATCAGGGTCGCTTCAGTTATGAACTTTTTTACGAACTTTTCTTTTTCACGACGTCGGCTTTTCCCCGGTAAAGAAGCTTGATCAGCCCCTGAGGCATACCAAGGGATTAGACCTTGACTTACCCCTAAATATCTTGAGACACGACAGGGTAGTTGTTAAGCACAAACCATAGTGGTCTGATCGTAGAATTTAAACCACAAAATCATATTAGTTTCTTTTTCTGTTCTAAGAAGGTCTAGTTTGACATAAATCTTGTAAATTTGGCTTTGCACTAACCAAACGATTTCCAACTCATCTTACTTAAAGTACAACTAAGTTTTGAGGTTGCTGTACTATAGCCGTTACTTTATTATGCGTATACGGTCTCTGGCTTATAATTTAATCTGGTGCACTGCGGTCTACGAGATATTTTGCTTGCCGCTGACGGCCACGTCGTATTTTCCGGCGCCTCCACCAGAATTAAAGTGTATATCACGGGCCGTTGCCGTGAGCGTTGGACGTGATATTAAGCGTTTTGTGCCACGAGGGATTCAGGGCAAGGTTGTGGGTTTGTTGTGCTGAATTTATGATGACGATGTTGTGGAGTAAATGTATTTATTTGGTTGGATATGAAAGGGGACACGCGGCGGAAATAGATTGTAAGCATTGTCAGATAAATGAAGACATAGAGAATGTCATAAATAAGGCTTTAACATTTTAAAAGTCTTAGGACTTAAAAACTAAAAACGAAAGTGACAAGAAAGTCTTAATACTTTAAATTATGTATTCTACATATCTACTTTTGTGTTAATTTGTGATGTAGGAAACGCACTTTAAATTGCCGACTTTTAACTACAAACCCAGTTCTTAAGCATAAAAATAATGAATTAAATTATAATAAATTCATAATTTACCTAAATATGCAGGGTGTATCACGGAACTGGTCTATTAAAAGTTTCTGACGTTTCACTTACTCGACATCTTTTAAACTTTGTGACGGTATTATATTCCATCTGAACTTTCAATTTAAAGTACTTTCAGCTCTATTTTCATCGACTGTTATCAGGGTTTTCTATACCCAAATCTAACCGTATTTTAGTTATATTGATTTTTCTATAATTTTCGTTGTTTTCGGGGTGAAGGTTAATGTTGAATATCTTGGTTAATATTAAAGGTAAAACTTTCGTATTTGGTAGGCAGACACTCTAAGGGTGTACCATTCGAAAGGTGTCTATTCTTACATTATATCCTGTACAGGGTATTCAGAAATATCAAAAACTCACTTTTTTCAAATGAAACACCCTGTATATGTGTAATAATTGAGATTTTAGCTGCACTTATGTTTTGTTTTCATTGTAGTTTGAGATAAATTGTTCTGTGAGGCCAGATGTGTGATACTGTTTGATCTTTTCACAGACACAGGCATACTTTATTATATTTTTCAACTGCAGGAGAAGTCATAAATTCATCATTTTAATTGCTTACTGATTTGGGCCTTCGTTAATTGCTTTGTGTCTCGACATTTTGTGTGTGTTGTTTGTTTATTTATAAATTATGGTATCGTGGACCGTGATAGATATAGGAAAGAGGTACAACTTCGAGACACAAAAATAACGAGGGAACATTCGATATTCAACAGTAGAGATTTACCAGTCGCGATTTAGCAGTCGACATTCGGCATTCTTGTTTGAGATGTAGTCGATTTTTATTTGTTTTTATAATGTAATTTTAGTGTAGTGTTTTGTATTTTGTAAATGGTAAGTTGATTTTATTTCCTCTTTTGTGTTTTCACTTCTTGATGTTTGTAATTAATTTAATTTAATGATTTAATTTAAGGGTACATTAAATTGAGTCTTATATTTTTATTCTTTTATTTATTTGTTTTTTTAAATTAATCAATTTGTTATTTTGTTGCGAAGTGTTTTCTTTTGACTTTAATATTGTGATCAGTGTTTATTTTATGAGAAAGTAAAGTAAATCAATATCAGTAGTTTAACTAGTTTTAGCTGGCATTGGCATTGCAAGAACCCACTTGCAGAGCGAGTGTAAGAACAATAATAATGGTAATCATTGGAAAGAGAGTAGTTTAGAATGCATTCACAACTTCTAATAACCCTAATAATTTATTTATACTTTCCAACTAGTACCCTACCGCTTTATTAGGTCCCCTTAATCTGAGCGATTCATCCGATTTTGACCAAACTAATACCAGCTCACCTTCCAGGCTTCCAGTAACTTTAAATATGTGCATAAATTTGCAGATCAATGAGGCAAGCGGTTTAAGTGCTTTATAGATGCAGTCAACATTAAATGTTGTTCTATGACTGACGTTAGATTGGGGTCCAGAGTAGATGTGTCTTCACAAAATTGAATAATTGCAAAAGCATTTAAACTCTTCCATGTGTCAACGATTTATTTGGAAAGTTGGGTGGAGAGCACCCCGGATATCTGATTTGAATTTTCAAGTCCAGAGAGTAAATAATAATTTAAGATAAATATAATTGAATGATAAAACAACATTTATACAGTATATTTCATAACTATTTCTGTTTTTTTGAGTCGTGCCAACATTTAAACAAGCAATGTATACTCCTTTGTCAATATTTTATACAATACTTTGTTTGGAACAGATTCGCGTGATTGTTAAAATAGATAGAAATAATTGTCAGAAATTACTATTGTTTTATATAAAACCTTAAAACGGTTTATATTTTTAACAGTAAGTTATTAAGTCAGTACAATAGAAATGTTGTAACAAAATCAGACAATATAACAAAATAAATAGTAATGAATCTCTTTGAATGTCATTTTTTGTGAAAAGGAGACACAGAATTACAGAGATTTCTTACCTTTTTACCTCTTGTGTATAATTTATCGATTTGTGTTGACAAATTTTCGTATAACCGTTCTTGTTCTTTTAAAAATATGGTAATCAGTGATAACGTAACGTGTACAGTCGTTAGCAAATAAATTTCAAGTACTAAATTAAACCACCGTTCCTAAAATAGAGCATTTGTGTGCACAAATGTCCATGATACCCATAATACTAATCTGTGGTTGGATTTCCATACAAGGACACTCGACTAATTGGGCATATATTGTCCCACTTGTAAAGCTGATCAAGAGCTCAATTGAGCTCTGCTCTCAAGTTTAATGTCACCAACATCCACATTGGTGCGATGCAAAATTCTACCACTGCCCGAACTTTAGCAATTTCCCGTTATTATTTGGCAGACAACTCTACAGAACCCATTTCATAAAATATAACTTTTTACTTTATATTTATACTAAATGCGATAATTTCGTCTACGTCGATGTCTAATATGCCTTCGATGAATGTTTTTGATGTCCATTTTGCCCACTTGGTTTTGGTGTATGAAAAGGGACAATATGAAAAGGAATCAAAAACCCTTATAATCACTCTCTGGTCCCTGTTTATATTATTACATATCTCCTATCACAATATTCAATATAACGTAGAGATCAATATCACTTTGAACATTTATCCACCCTTTTTTAAAGCACACGTTCACGCTCGTTTCTATCTTTTTGTTATTCGTGATGCAATATACGAAGACGGATCTGTCTACGGGGTTTTCAGGAAAAGGCTGTGGGCGAAAAACCCGAATAATTGACTGTCGTTCCATCTTCAGGGCGTGTTTTTTTTTCAGACCATCGTCGAGGAGAGGTTTCTGTTGCAGTTCCACTTCACCGAGTGGCACTCGCATAATTGTCCTTTTCCGAACGCCCTTCTGGAATTCAGGAGACGAGTTAGGGCTGTAGTCGGTCACAGGATAAAAAGCAACGAAGCGGGACCGATGATAGTGCATTGCAAGTAAGTGATAGTGCGGTATTGTCAGTTATTATGTGTAATCGTTGAAGTCGTTTTCAAGTGTCTTGTGGGCGCAAATTCGGCGGGTTATTAATCATGCCAAAATATGACGAAAACATATATAACACTTTTTATAACCGAAACAAAAGTGGTTAGGAAAAAAGTAATATATTACAATCAGCAAAATCAATATAAATTATAAATATTTATGTATAGGCAGGAGATAAAACTACTAAGAATATAAAGGAGGGAATCAAAACTTTCGTTATAGTTTAACAAACTTAAGTAAATTTTTACTTCCTCTTCAATTAATTTAGGTATTGCCAAGGGTAATAACCTTTCCATTTTCCGTTCCACTCTGGGAAAACAGCTTGCGAGTTCCAATTTAAAGGAAATGAAAAATGCTACACCGAAACTCATCCAGGATCCAATTTCAACCCTCCTCGCCTCCTTCCTTCGCCACCTGAATAATTAGACAATTTCTCTTGGTCGAGGAGATTCGAGAACGAATAATTCATTAATGGAATAAAACTCACCTGCAACGATTTGTTAAACTAGTTTGATTTTTATGTTTAATATAGAATTCGATATATTTTTATAATCCTCTTTCAGTGATGGAGGGGGTAGGTCGGGTGTATATTTAGCGATTGATGCAAACATGGAACTAGGGGAGGAAGAAGATTGTTTCGATGTGTTTGGATATTTGAAGAAATTACGTCAGGCCAGAAGAGGGCTAGTAGAAAATGTGGTAAGTTATTTTATTAGTTACTTTACTGAATTTAATTTTTTTCTGAAAAGTTATTTCGTATTCAAAAGTTGTATAAGTGGCATACGTTGCGACATAAAACAAAATAAAATTGGTTTTACAGTAGCTGAAAATAGAAATGTCACAACCGCTGATAAATAAAAGCATGTTATACGCAAAAGCCAAAGATCAATAGAGTGAATTTCCAAATGGAATAACCATGTATAGAGTGGCTTTGTTGTAGGTAGTTTAGTATTGTGTACTGTATGCACGTACGACCACAATCAATTCCCATAGGGTATTTATTACTAGTACCTGTATATTAGTTGTTCCACATCAAATTTTGCATTACATATGCTGACGGTGTAGCTATTTACTTAATTCATGGGTGTATTCGTCGAAATTAAATTTCAGTAATATGTACTGACAGTAGAACAAGTACCGGTCAAGCAAATTTTATCAAGATAATTAATCTAAATTTACAAGAGTGGACACGGTAATCGAATAATGACAATTAATACCAAAGAGAATTTTTGTCTCCAATGACTTTTGTTATTTTCGGTGGATTTTGATGATTCTATTAGCAAATTATACACAGATTTTTCAATTTTTTTTCTAGCTAATACAATTTTTAAAATTAGCAACTCATTTGATCTGTGTAACCGACATGATGTTTTTGTGATGTAAGTTTGAAACACCATACTTAACAAATATGGACCCAGGTCAAGTGCTTGCCTGCTCAGGTTTAAAGCAACATCAATTAGTAATGTATTGTCGTTTGTTTCATTTCGTTATGTTTATTTTCAAAGGAGGTATAGTGCTAAATTTATAAGGTTTCAGTTAGAAACCTTATAAATTTAACTTTCAACTTCAACTCGAAAGGATTGGAATTTTTAATTGATTGTAACGATTTTTTCTAAATCCTTAATTAAATTTTGCCCTATTATGTGATTTTCTCCAGATTTAACAATGAGTAAGGATATAAAATCTACCAAAGATTCCAAAAGTTATTGCGGATCAAAGCTTGTCAAATCGTTAGGTGATTCACAAAAACATTCAAACATCCTCAGGAACAGTACAAATTCATCTATGACACATTAGAAGAATTCGTCACATGCGGTAATTCGTGGTTTCCGGTGAGCGAGCTTTCCCAACGGCTCAAGGCAAAATCACAGAAGAATCCATTAACGAAGATGAACGAATACCAGCGGGAATACAATCTCATCTGCAAACAGACGCCAAGGTTCACGATAGGGGACTGCGCTGGGGGACACCGCGGCGATAACAGAAAGAAAAACAGGGACGTCCTAATTGTACCACGTGAGTAACACAGATTAATGTTTACGGTTAGGTTTGGTATGGCTGTTGGTCCGAGGTAATGTTGAATAACGTGAAATACCGGGCGCCGCGACGGTGAAATTATTGCGAACTTGGGTTTTGTGTGTTTTGAGAGTATATAAGGGTTATAAAACATACAATGCTACGGTGGTAAAGTCGTTTTGGAACGTTTACTCTATTGTACTATGGGTTTAACCCAACGGAAGCGTTGTACGTACCATCATGTTAAAAAAGGTCAAAAACAATCACACATAAACTCGGTATAACGGACGTCAAAAAATTGTGACGTCAGCTGTGTTCCAAATGAAATATGTTTTCAACAAGAAGGTCCTAGTCTCCATAGTGCACGAATAAGTGTTGATTGATTGAATCGAAATTGATTGGTTGAATCTAAATGTTAATGAAAAATAAATTGGTTAAATTGGTTAAATTGTTAACCCGCGCGTTCACCTGCTTTTACACCATTAGATTGGCCTTGGGGGACATCTCAACGATAGGGTTTGTCTAACAACTCCACAGAACGTAATAGTACATGCCAAGCATAGTGTTACCGACAGCAAACAATTTGAGCAATACTTGTAAAATTTATACTTTTCTAGTTTAGTAACTTAGTAGTGCACACTTTTTTCTCAAGTATTTTAGCATGTTAAAGAACATAATTTTCAGCACAGAAACTAGATTTGTTTGAAACAAATAACATTTTATTGTTCTAAAACCGAAACTGACTAGACGCTCTGCTTGCTGTCAAATTATTTCGTATTATAGGTACAAATGAAACATCACCAGACATGTCGGTACAATAATAAGAACCATCAAAGAAACAAACCACTGTAAAAGTTATCCAAATATAATAGCTATGTGATAAAATTAACAATGATAATAATGAACTGCTTTGTATAATCCCAGATTTCATGTATAGATTGCGCTACGTTTTATTCTAGACATTCGAGAGTAATTAAAAGGCTTCGTTCGAGTTTGCGATAGAATCAAATTCTATTCATTGGCACATCTAACGTTGCTTCAATTCACAGAACAATTGAAAACCTCCTCGCTACTCGCTACTCATAATTAAAGTTATTGTTGAGAGGTAACGCTTTGTTATAAAACATGTTTGTTATTTCTCTGAAGGCAGCAGCAGTTACAATGAAGCAAATTACTGCTATAAATTGACGACAAATAGTCGAAATGTGGGGAAAGATTGTATTTGCCTCGGGTCGGAAGATACATTGTCTGATTCTCTGAATATTTGTTAATACCGATATTGATTGACAAATCTTACATCTCATAATAATAATCTGACCTGCATCGCCAGGTCATTTCTATTATGGATTAATTATGAAAACAGAAACACGAAACAATTTTTGCTATGTCGATGACATATTAAAATATTTGATGTGGCCCTCACCCAACTTTCTGACTATACCGTTGGCACAATGAAGTGTCTGAACACTTTTGAAATTATTTTGCGAAGCCAGAGGCACTCTAGATCGTACCTAACATCAGTTTCTAGGACATAATGACATTTGAGCCACTGATACTGACGTTTGTCAAAATCTGACAATTCACAACACAGCGACGAAAGCTGTGGCTTCTGTCAAACTGGTTCTATAAACTCAAATAAACTCAACTAAAAACTTATGGCGCCTAAATCGCGTCCTACTGATCTGTAGTTTGGTGTACACATTTAAAGTCACTTGAGGATGAACAAGTGTCAGTTTGGTCAAAATCGGATAAATCTCTCAGAAGAAGCATGTACCATTTGCCACTTCCGGTTGTTAGATTGACACCAAAAACAATCCAGTTGGTCCCCCGGCAATTCTAAATATTTATACCAAATTTCAGCACGATCCGTTGTTCCACACAGACATACATACATTTTCCAAAAATCATAGTAATCGATTGAGGGAACCTCAAAACGCGTATTTCCGCGGAAATCTCGAAATGTCGTTTTCCGTCGATTACAATACTTTCCTTTTAGGGTACTAGTCGGAAAGTAAATATGCCCCACATTTCGTCATAGTTTTACCGCTTATTTATTAACAAGGGTAAATTCAATTTAGATAATCCCTTAAGCTGAACCCGCAGTGGCGAAATGGCGAATGCAGATTATACCGACCGGCGGGGAAAACTAAAATTAAATATTTATCTCGGACAAGCAACCAAACAAACGGCACAGCGGAATCAAAATGCGAGAAGTAACAATTATTTAACTGACGATCGACCCGCTTCTGAGCTTTTTGTATCGTTTTGCCCTTTTGGCGGCGGCGCCGGGCATAGCGAATTTTCCAACTGCGCGGAAAATCACGACATGATAAAGCCATTTAATCTGCTTTCAGCTGACAACTTCAGGCCGTACCTGACCTCTTTCCAGGGTAACAACTATACGGACTATATAAATGCCGTTTTTGTTGACGTAAGTATTTTCGTAGAATAGATTTTACTAATGCATATGAAAAGGGACAGTTTTTTAGATTTTTTCTAAGAATTATAATATAATTATAATAAACACGAAAAAAAAAAGAAAAAACACGAATAACGAACAGAAATACATTTGATATTATTGTGTTGTTGTGCTTAATATCAATAGTATTCATTGTTTATTTATATTGTAAAGGTTTATTATAATAAAATCTTTAGCGTTTATTTGAATAATGTTTTGTACACATATTAAAATCACTCTTAGAGTTCGTCTTAACTGCATGACAATTTTTTGGTGGCGAGCTATTTTTGTATAAGTTTAATTAAAGATTTCTTTTCTCTTCATGTCAACGTAAAATGTCCCTTACCAATAATATAATCTAAGCAAAATATGGAATGAACCCTTAATGATGAACCTTTATCATTTAACCTTATCTTGTATATCATCGTTATCTCTGAAGACTAAATATTCAGATGCGGTGCAAAAGTAGTTATCTTCTTGCTCTAAACAGACGCAAAAACTCAATCTTTTTTCGGCAAATACTGAATTTTGCGCTACTGTAGTAGTCATTTGTTATAATCTAGTCAGACTAGTAGCGCGTAGGACAAAGGTTAATTATATTTAAGAATGTATTAATGTGTGCTTTATACATAAATTAATCTCATTTCAAACAAACTATGATTAAAACATGTTTAACACAATGTTTTAAATCATTTTTTCTGCGTTTTACATATATATCTTTCCAAAATAAAATCATTCTAAATCATCCCCTGTAGGGTTATACAAAGCCGAGGGAGTATATAGTGACAGAGTGGCCTATGAAGGGCACTTCCGGTGAATTCTGGTCGCTGGTTTACGACTACGAATGCGCAGCAATAGTCATACTCTGTGTCCCACCGCACAATTCGGTAAGTTTGTAAATTTTTCAATCTTTCTCGCATCGAATGCATATTTACCGCGCAATTTCTTATTCCCAGCAAACTTTTCCGTCATTTTGGCCTGAGGGAAGGACTCCAAAGAAATATGGACCAGTTTTCACCATAGACCACATCTCCCACAACCATTATTCTAACATAAAAACTTGGGTCTTCAGGATAAATAAAAAGGTAAGACGAAAAGATCTCTTTTCTAGTATTTAAACAAGTATGAAGAATGTAAAAAGGGCTAGAATGACTTAATTGTATTAAAGAGTATGGCCGCGTTTGGTAAAAACACCAAACGCGGCATTTCCTATCGATTCTTGCACATTACCGCTCGCAATTTAAACAACCAACGGTACTATAATATTTCCTCTACCTTCATAGGAATCAGTTCGTCGCAATTTGCTAGACAGGCTCGAAATGTTTACGAGGATATTTCGAATCGCTCGTTCGTGTCCAATTACGGGCGCTAGTCAATAACATGTCGAAGTCGGCGTGATTTACTTTATAATTCGGTCGCGGGTTTGACATCCCCTATAGTGCTGCGTACAGTGTGCTATGTCGACCGGCGCCGAGTGCTTCCGCCGCCAATTAGTCCCATTAGTTGGGAACAGATGGCGCTCTGGGCGGCGCAAATGCGATCGCAACTGCAAGCCGCATCGCATCATTAAACTGCGAGTGCAGTCTCATTAATTCCATAGATGGCAGTTAGATTGATGGATTGGTGATTGTTTTTGGGGTTTGGTGGGCGGGGATTGAAATTGATTGAATAGATTGAAATTTTATTCTGGTTCGATTTTATTGAAAATATACTGGATAATGCGCAAATAAATAAAAAGATATTTTATATAAAAAGTTTTCGATTGAATTGAGCTTATCTCTGTTAAATCCAAGTCAGTTTCGTCTGATATATTCAAAATGACATTATTGTTGTTAGAAGAAAACATACATTAGAATATTATTGTATATTATAGCATTAGAAGTATACATTAGAATTCCATTTCACGTTATCACTCGTTCTGATTGCCGAAAGACCGAAGTCGATGGAGCACTAGCAATCAGTATTCTAAATTTGAGACGCCCTGTAGAGTAATTTTTTGCGGCGTAGGGCTAGTAACAGCCTACCACTTGACTGGCTCTTGTATTCTCCTTAACAATTAACATATCAGAAGGAATTCAAAGACATTACATTCGAATCAATTTGATTTTAAAACTGAGAATGACCAAGTATTTAATTGTGCCACAGGGTGTCTCAAACATTGGCCACACAATTATTTTAAAAATTCTATTGACTAGGTCGAATTTACCATATTTTGTCTATAAATTATCGAATGAATCTTCAAAATGCCAAACATTGCAAAAGTTATTGGTGATCAAAATATGTCAACTTTTTTGGGCGTTTTCTACGCTGATGTTAAAACTTTGAATCAAAATGTAATAATAGGGTGCTATTTGTCAAAGCTCAAAATAACTTGAGTAGAACTAGACTAAAACTAAAACCAATTTGTTGCAGTATACAAGAAATACAATAGGTAGCTTCAAAAATGTAATAATAAATCAAAAAGACGTTAAAAACAAGGTAAACCTTAGATTAAAAACTAATAGTTCATCAAAATTACGGCTATAAGGAATGTACAACAGCTTCTTGTCAGTTGATTGACTGACCGCCTAAATTATGATAGTAGAAACAGATGCCCAGTATGCTAAATTAGTTGAGAAGGAGGAAATAATTTCACTAGCAGTACAGAATCCTTCTTTCTACCGATGTAATTACTCAAAACAGTTTTAATTTTCTCTTCTATGTCGTGACTGTAAAATGCGCACAACGTGAAATTCGTTATTCCAATAGCACCCAAACAGTTTAAACAACAAAATTGATTTCATTTAATGTCTTTTAGGCTATCATCCCAATAAAATAATAGCCAGTACGTTTATTATTTCATATTCATATTTCATTGAAACTGTGCCGTAAAGTCTGCATACATACATTATTACATTCAATGATCTGTACCATCCCGATCGATATCGGCTCTGTTTCAGCTTGCTCTAAACAAAAGATCGGCGAGAGGTTACAAGCAAGGTTAATTAAATTTTCGTTTCGGCTAGATCAATACAGATAACTTTAGTCCAACGATGCCGACGTAAAATTTGCTCATACAAGCAGCGTAAAAAAAACATGTCATTAATACTTATACAAACATTGCTTAAAAGAAGTAGTGTCTATATCTAAACATTTAGAATATTTAAGTACACATAATTGTGTCAACAAGAAACCTTGTGTGTCTATAAAAGGGTGGTTCCCACCCAGCTCGTTTATACATTCAAACGTCGAAACAACTTCAATTTTATGAAGCCATAGCCACTTTGAATCCCAATCTAATGTCAGTCATAGTAACAACATTAAATATCATATCTTGTCAGTGGCCACCGATGTTTATTAACATTTGCCAATTCGCAACTATAGCGACTAAGGCCTAATCCAGAACATAACTCAACATAGAATTCATAAACAGTTTATTTCGCTGATCTGTAAATTGGTAAGCATATTTAAAGTCAAGAGAGGCTGAGTTGGTATCTTTGGTTAAAATTGTATGAATCCTTAAGGAAACGTATGCAACATTTGCCACTTCCAGGTGTCAGATTGACACAAAAGAACGCGTATTTCTCAGAATACGTATTTCCGCTAAAATAAAAAGAAACATTTTTTAACATAAAATGATAAAATTGTCTCTTCATTTTATGATAAGAACTTAACGCTAAGGGCTCTTTAAACACATATAACTCAATTGGTGATTCTCATACTACCAATAAGAACATTTTTAAAGAAAAGAAAAAAATGGTGAATGCGCCGGGCTGTTTCACAATGTTGTCCTTTCTGGCGGAACAAAAGAATAGAAAAAAAAATAAAATCTATCGTACCCAAAATCATCGAACAGTGTAAGACGCAATTCCATCTACTACACTCTTTTTATTAGATAGATCCTCCCAGAAAGATAGATTGACTTCCTCGTAGCCCGAACACGAAATCTCGATGTCGATAAATCACGTTAATCACCGTGTCTTGCTTACTTTTCAGATCGTATCGTTGACGGAGTTGATGGCGGGCGTTAAGGCACCACCGAAGACCGTCCAGCTCTTCCAATTGACCTGCTGGCCAATGGGACACAAGGTGCCCACTTCTACGAATTCTCTTGTAGAACTTATGAACATGGTCGAGAGATGGCGACAGCGTACCGACTACGGACCGGTCTGCGTCGTATCCCAGTAAGTAATTTCTTCTGGTAGAGGTTGTTTTACGGTCTCAGACGTATTTTATAGAGGGGTTAATATTCTTAAAGTGCGGTTTTATTGTTCGGGAAATGGGCTTTTCCGCAAATTAAAATAGGAAGGTGTACTTCAGTGGTTTATATATCAAGTTCACCAACAAATCATCATTTTTCAATTAATTAATTCTCGATTTCCGGGAGGAAACCGCCGGTAGTTTCGTAGTGTGAAGAAGTCCTGAAGATGCATCTTGTAACAGAGTGCAAAACATCGACAATTGTAACGTCAACAGCGCGGTTTCCTCCCTGACATCAAGATCAATACGTACCTATTAAATGGTAAAAAAATACAATTTAATATTGACGTGTCAAGAAGCTATCTCCTCGTAAGTTCGAACCCGCTGTAACCCCTACAGAATAGGGGTATAAATCACTTTCCTAACAGTAGTGCGCAGTCAGCGGTTTTGGACGTCCTAGAAATTAATTGCAACCAGGTAACTACTGTACTGTGAATCGATAGAGAATGCGAGATAAGTGGCAGACGGGGTATCAGATGCAACCCCAATTTCAAATTACGTGGCTGTGAAGGGTCGAAAGCAGCGAGTTGTTGGCTTAGACTAGTGGCGCCACCCTACAAGGTCAATGCATATCGAACTGTTTGGCGAGTTTCTTTTGTTTAGGGAATGACGGAATTTAGATCAGTGAGATTTATAGCTCTCCCCCTGTCTCTCTCTCTAGCGCTCTAAAACCTGACTGGTCGAGTTTTTGTCTTGTATTTTCTCAGCAACTGGGTTGGTATTATTACTTACGATCGTGTGAATTGTTTTAACGAGAAATACTATTATAACTTATGAAGCTAGGGTCGAAAGAGGATTACTTACGTTCTTTGTGCTTTATTGGGTGACCAAGTTTTCGAATACTCAGTTTCTAACCCAAATTAATTAGCAATGATTGATTCATTTCGATATGTTCATTGTTGAATAAAATACACTGTTTTAACATAAGGACCCTTCCGTTGTGACAGCTAAGATCCTATGAAATATAACGCATTGTAAACAAAGAACCGCAATTTTTTCTTATTGTGATCCACTATCTAATCGAAATGACGACTTCCCTTTTTAGTATATCGGGAAACAGTTAATAGGCAATTGAAGTAGCTATGACGGAAGACCAGTACAACCCACATCTACAGTTGTTGGTTCGAAAAAATGTTTAACATAGTTATTATTAGTAGTAATGTTGTTATTTATTATTAATTATTAGTAATGTTGTGTTTTAATTCCCTAAAAATCTTGGTGGTTATTCCATCTAGCAGACAGAATCCTGTTGAAATGTTTTACTCGCAATAATAACACACAAGTGTTGTAAACTGTTTTTACTGGCGTGGTAATAAAACAAGAGTTTATTAAATAGTGTAGTATATTCACTTCAACTTAACAACTATTCGAAATACGTAAATGGTATAAGTATCGTGAGTATCGGCGCGCGCGTGAATTTCTTCAGCTCAGTTACGTGTAGCTTCTATGAACGTCCAGACTCGACTCCCTTCCCGCTACCACTGACATCGCTAACCCCTTCCGTTGGACCTGTCGAACCAATCAGGGTCTCGGATCCCAATTGTTGCCTTATATGGTCATGAAACTGTTCCTTTCGTCGCACGCTTTCCATATACAGGGTGATCTTCCTCATTCGGCCATCCTCACGGATTTCGCTCCTGAGAAATAGAAATCAGAACCAAAATTAAAAAAACTTCTTAACAAAAACAATAAATCTTCTTCTTAGACATAATCGTCGAATCTCCTTGGTCTCCGTCTAATTCTTTTCTGGACTATTTCGGGATTGTTCTTTTTAACGTCTTCGTCTATCTCTTCGTCTCTTGGGTCGTCCTCTCTGGAGTCTTCCTCTTTTGAGTCTTCCTCCCTTGAGTCTTCTTCTTCTCTTGGTTTTGCATCTTCGTCTCTTGCATCTACTTCGTCTTCACTTGGATTTGAGTCTTCGTCTCTTCCATCTTCTTCTTCTTCACTTGGATTTGAGTCTTCGTCTCTTCCATCTTCTTCTTCTTCTCTTGGTTTTGCATCTTCTTTTTCTTCTTCTTCACTTAGTTTTGGCTCTTCGTCTCTTGCATCTTCTTCGTCTTCACTTGGATTTGAATCTTCGTCTCTTCCATCTTCTTCTTCTTCTCTTGGGTTTGCATCTTCTTTTTCTTCTTCTTCACTTGGTTTCGGCTCCTCGTCTCTTGCATCTTCTTCGTCTTCACTTGGATTTGAATCTTCGTCATCCTCGTTAGACCTGTATACCTTCAACTGGCTTACATGTGCTGTGGTGGTGAACGCCCTCATCCCCGCTCCCTTTATGTCCGCCAATCGGTAAGCATCGGAGGGTAGTTTCTCGATTATCTCAAATGGTCCTCTGAATTTGGGTTGCAACTTGGTTGGGTGCCCATCTGCTACTGTTGCCCACTTCATCAGCACGATGTCTCCCACACTGAGCTCATCGGGCTGGTACCTGCTCTTGTCATATCTTCTTTTGTAGGTTTCTTGTGACTGAAGAAGTCGGTACTCGAACTCCTTTCGAATGTTCTCTGGTGGCTGCCATACCGGTTGCTCCGGATGTTGAACCACACTTTCTAAGCAATTATCTTGAAACTCTGGGTTGTATCCCATTAAAGCCTCGTATGGTGTTCGCCCTGTATGTTTATTCCTTGCGGTGTTCATCTTCTGCTCCGTCTCAATCAACATCTCGTCCCACCCTCGTTGCTCTTCCTGGGTCGTCGCCATTACGCCCACCAGCGTCCTAACAGCTCTCTCCACCATTCCGTTGCTCTGGGGGTGTCTTGACGAGATCAAGGTGTGTTTGATCCCGTACTGTTTACAAAACTCTTCAAAAGCTTTGGAAGTGAAGCACGTTCCTCGGTCGCTGACTAGCTGATGTGGTATACCAAATTGCTTGATGACGGTTTTTAGGTGTCGAACATTCATCACAGTCTTTGTCGACCGTACCGCAAACAGCTTGACAAAACGCGTCAAGGCATCTATTACCAATAGCACGTGCACGTTCCCACGTCGCGTGGCGATAAATGGGCCACAATGATCTACGTGGATTCGATGAAAAGGTCTTGGAGGGATCGGTAGTGGATGCAGTTCCCCGGGTTGCCGCCCCCCTGGAACCTTGAACATCAAGCATCTCATGCAGCTTCGGATGTGCTGCCTCACATACCGACGGATGCCTGCAAACCAATATTTTGTTAGGATTTTCGCTACAGTTCTATCGAGTCCGAAGTGACCCCCGAAGTCGTGGTGCCGCACACACAGGGATTTACGGCCCGATCGCGGAATCACATACAGTTTTCTGGGTCGATTGTCCACACTAACCGACCGAAACAATCTCCCGCTTTGCAATTCAAGGTCCTTTACGTCAAACTTCTCGGTTACACTCCTATCGCTCTTGTCTTTCTTCAAGATAGATATCAGCCGTTGTATCTCCGGATCGCTTCTCTGGATCATCAGGATCTGCTCCTCCTCGCTGATCACCTGATACACCTCCAGTCGATCGTACAACCCTTCGAGAGACTCACACCTGTCACCAGTTGGGGCCCGAGATAACGCATCAACGTGTACCATTCGTTCACCTGGTCTATGTTTCAGGTCAAAGTCGTATTCCTGCAGTAACTGAAACCATCGGGCTATCTGCGAATTCCTCGTTTTTTGTGTATTCATGTGCACTACTGCCTCACAATCGGTCACAATGGTGAACTTCATTCCTATCAGGTAGTTCCGCAGCCTTTCGAGAGTGTAAGCTACTGCCATCAGTTCAAGCTTACATGAAGAATAACGTGACTCGGCTTCGCTCGTTTTCTTGGAGACGTAGCAAACGGGTCGCAGGCCGCTCTCGTCGTCGCCCTGCAGTAACACTCCCGCTAGACCAGCTTGGGAAGCATCAGTGTGAACTTCTGTTCGTGCAGCCTTCGGATTGAACAATATCAGCACTGGTCTCGACAATAAAATCTTCTTCAGTGTATCGAAGGTTTGCTGTTGGGACTCCCCCCACTCGAACGGCGTATCCTTCCTGGTTAGGTCCGTCAGAGGTTTTGCAATTCGCCCATACCCCTCGACAAAACGCCTGAAGTACCCCGCCAACCCGAGAAATCTTCTCACTTCATGTCCGTTCTTCGGGATTGGGAAATCTCTCACCGCGGCTGTCTTCTCACCTGGCCTCAGTCCATTGTTAGTCAATTGGTAGCCCAAATATTCCACCTGTTGCATTCCGAACTGACATTTTTTCATCTTCAGTGTTAACTTCGCCTTCTGTAGTGCCTTGAACACCAACTCTAGCTTCCTGAACATATCTTCCCAGTCCTTCGCAGCTATGAGGATATCGTCGAGGTACCAGTGCACAATGTCTTTTCCCAGAGGTCCTAAAACTATAAACATTAACTTAGAAAATTCATAGGGTGCATTGCAAAGACCAAAGATCATTCTAGTAAACTCTCCCGTTGTATCTGGCGTAATAAACGCTGTCTTCGCTCTGGATCTCTCGGTAAGTGGTATCTGCAGGTATGCATTCCCTAAATCAAGCAACGTAAATAGTTTCTTGTCGTGCAAGCCCTCAAATTGCTCCTCAATAGTTGGAATTGGAAAATTCATCCTTCTGGTCTGTTTATTCAACGGTCTATAATCCACCACCATTCGATAATCACCATCTTTCTTGTTCACCAGTAAACAAGCTGAAGCATATGGCGAGTTTGTCTCCAATACGAGACCTTGCCTCTTCCACTCCTCGACAATTCCTCCCATAATCTCCCGTTCTCTTGCGCTGGCCTTGAATGGTCTGGCTCTCACCGGCACATCGTTGTCTATAATCTCCATTTCCATCACGTCCGTGCAGCCCAGTTCTGCAATATTCATGGCAAAACAATTTCTATATTTGTTCACCAGATCTACCAGTTGTTGGTGTATCACTGGGTCCGTATCTGGTCCAACCTGTACCATGTCCATTGTTACGGGCAGAGTTCCCGAATCAACCTGTACAGTGTCACATCCTTCTGTTGCCTCCGACCTTCGCATATGCCCAACCACTTCATTTGGTTTCACGACGACATCTTCCTTCGTCGCATTCACCATCGGCATCCGACACTCCTGATCGCCGACCCGGACGTTTATCAGATTCACCATACCCCGGTTTAATTCTGCAATTTCTCCTCCTCTGATGATGAGTCGTTGAGGGGTAGTTTCCACCTGCAAATCCTTGAAGGGGTCCTCGTTTACGTTACCAAAAACAAGCTGGTCTCCAACCTTCAGGTATGCCACCTCCGGAAGCTCGGTGAAAGAGCGTCCAACGAGTATATCTACCGTCTGAGCATCATCCCGAACAACGTACACGTCTACCTCGGCTGCAGCTTTCCCAATTCTCAAGAAGCCGGTTACAATACCTTTGCATGCTTCTACTGGTTTACTTAAATTGCCATACCCATAGAGTTCCAACGTTGTGGGTCTCTGTAGTAGGCTCATCCGCTTCACGATATTTTCTCGAGCCAAGCACACGGCGCTTCCTTGGTCGATCTGGGCAGAGACTTCTCGTCCATTAAATTCTACAACCCGTAGGTACTTCTCTATGGCATTCTGGTTGCTGTCGATTACCATCACCTTTCCTTGGGGACAGTCTCGCTTCAGGTGTCCCACCTGTTGGCATGCGTAACACCTCTTCTCTCCTTTCTGCTGCGGGCACTTGTTTGCTACATGTCCTGGTTGGCGACAGCGAAAACATGTCACCATTCTGGGTCCACCTCCTTGTTCCCTGTTCTCCTTCATGACCGTACCTGGCTTCGTAGCTGTTCTATCCACTGCTCCTAGTGCACCACTTCTCGGAATGTCTCTTCCACGGTCAATTCTCTCGAGAGTCACTAGATCATCCAGGAGGTCATCAATATCTGTGTGCTGTTTGACCATCAAACCGGATGTAGCATGGGCTGTAAGCAGGCCAATTAAAATTTGTTCTTTTGTTTCAGAGAAAGGCAAATTTATAGCTTGACATAGAATATGTTTTTCATGCACATAAGCGCTAACGCTCTCTTTCGCTCGCTGTACCCTCCTTTTCATGCGGTCCCATTTCTCTGTGGTGCTTATTGTACTTACAAATGTTCTCCGAAACGCTACCTCAAATTGTGCCCATGTGTTGATGTTTCTTCGCCGTGCCACATACCAGTTTCTTGCGGGTCCCGTCAAATGCAACCGCGCTACCTCCAATTTGAATTCTTCTGACCAATTGTTCAACGTACCGCTCACCTCCAGCTGTCCCAGCCAATCTTCCGCTTTAATGTAGTCCATATCGCCTTCAAATTTCCCCAAAATTTCCGGCATGCTACCCACTGTTATCCTAGTCTTGCTGCCTTCTTCCATCCTGGACAATGTCATGCTCATTTGCTGCAGTACCGATGCATTTAAATCTTCACCGCGAGTATCATTTAATATACTAGCGCCCTCTACTGGATCCTTTCCTGAGTTACCGTCCTCCATGTTGTTGACGTCACGTCCGCACAGTTCCACCCCGAACTATCGTTCCGACCGCGTCTCAAAATGGCTGCTCACCGGTTACAACTCCCACGATCCACGCTACACTTCGCAATTGTTCCTGAGTAGATCCCCCGCGCGTTTCTGGCACTAGCTATCCTGCTCCGTGCTTCGAGAACGCCGGCAACGTTCCTAATCGAACCGCTTTTCCACTCGCGCACTTGAACTGTTCAACACCGTAGTTGCGTTCATTCACTACGAATCTCACCGTATCTCTCGTATAGTTGCGTCCGTATTGTATCCCTTCTGTATCTCTTCCGAATCCCTTCCGAATCCCACTTCTGAGAATGTTGTAAACTGTTTTTACTGGCGTGGTAATAAAACAAGAGTTTATTAAATAGTGTAGTATATTCACTTCAACTTAACAACTATTCGAAATACGTAAATGGTATAAGTATCGTGAGTATCGGCGCGCGCGTGAATTTCTTCAGCTCAGTTACGTGTAGCTTCTATGAACGTCCAGACTCGACTCCCTTCCCGCTACCACTGACATCGCTAACCCCTTCCGTTGGACCTGTCGAACCAATCAGGGTCTCGGATCCCAATTGTTGCCTTATATGGTCATGAAACTGTTCCTTTCGTCGCACGCTTTCCATATACAGGGTGATCTTCCTCACAAGTATGTTAATGCCATTGAATCATTTATCAAAATTGGTAGCCATCCCACTGAATTCCAACAAGTATTTGTATTTTGACATTAGCCATTTCATTATTGCCTTTCTTTTCCGGCCCATTTCGTTTTCATTTTCTAAATAAAACCTTGCACTTTTCAGAATCTTTTTTGAGATTTTCTCGATTTGATCATGTCTGTAATCATATAGGTATGTATATACATAGGTATGCGCTGGTTGTAACTGTGTGGGTGTGACATTATATAAATAGTTTACAAATTAGATAAAGAAAAAATCGCACGACGAAAAAACTAAGCATTTAACTAATTAATTTACCTCTAATATTACTGTACTAGTATTGCAATAATTTTATGATTTGTCAAAGAAATTTAGTAATCATTTTTTATTGTTTCTTTTTGTGATGGATGCGACACCAACAAGATTAATATGTTTCACATTGACGCACAAATATAAAACTTCGTTCACACTGCACTGTCTAGCACTCTTAAAAAATAAACAAACTGGCAACTACGTACGAGAATAAAACAACAAAAAACATTTTAATCACAAATGCTCTGTTGTTATTAAACTATTTAACAATGTGAAATTATATGGAAATTTATCAAAGATTAACTTTATAATCGACGATTCCTCTTTACCGCGGAATGAGCCTTAAACCTTGCACAATTAACTTTCACTTAAATGTCTTAAACCTTGTAAATGTAACTCGCGCATATAGCAATATATCAAACACCAGTGCGTTTAGAATTGGCAGGGCTTTATTGCAATGTAAAGACCAATCAAGTAATAGACCCCTATTTACACTACACTTTTACAAATTAATTGTCTTCCTTTCTGAAAATGAACATAGTGAAATAAAACAAAAGCCAATATATTGCTAATTAATTTGGCTTTAAATCTGAGTAGCGAAAACTTGACCCAGGACCGTAATTATTTCACAGAGTGTTGACTTGTAATAACCTAATAAGAACATAATCCTTTGACACATTATAAAGTAATTTATTTAGATTTCCAAAGGATATTACTATTTTAAAAGGAAATTTGATTTACATTAAAGCGAGAAAAGATCTGGTTAAATTGCTCCTGCATAACCTTGGTAAACATATGATGCCATATTAAAATGTCTACCATGTTCTGCGATATATATAATAGTTTACTAAGGTATTCTTTTCATACATAGCTCGAAATGAACTTTGTGAATAAGTAACTGAATAGAGTTAATTACTAACAAAATTGTTGTTGTCTTACAGAGATGGCAGAAGTAGATGTGGAATTTACTGTGCAGCAAACGCATGTATAGAGCAAGTAATTCAGCATGGAGAGGTGGATATTTTCCAAGCAGTTAGAACCGTTAGAAGACATAGACCCCAGCTCATAGAAAATATTGTAAGTTATTTAATACAGGGTGCGGAATCATAACTTTTTTTTAATTGCGCGCCATTCAGTCCGTTTTGTCGTAGCGGAGCGCTAGTGGTCTCGTTGGAGAGGCGGAACTATAAAGTTTTGCGCTGTTCATTTCAAAGGACCAGGGACCAGGGTTCTGTGATCGCAAACCAGCGCGCCTTTCGGAATCGCTTTAATTCAGCCCCGTTGTCCCCTGTCCCGGGCCGGAAATCAATTTTTACGTGGGTCGGAGACAGTGAGAGTTTCAGTGTTGAGAATTCTTCATGATATCTTAATTTCCATCCTTACAAGATGGCGATTGCGCAGGAACTTTCCGAACGTGACTTCAATTCCGGAGGAACGCGTGTGAAGTTCTTCTCGAAGTCGTTCCCGAGGACGCTATTGTTTTGTTAGTGATGAAGCCCATTTTTATTTGTGTGGATCCGTCAACAAACAAAACGTGCGCTACAAGGCTGACACCAATCCTCTAGAACTGCATCAAAGGCACCTAAAGTCACAGTATGGTGTGCAATTTCCTCGGCTGGAATTATTGGTCCCTGGTTCTTTGAAATGAACAACACAAAACTTTATAGTCCCGCCTCTCCAACGAGACTAATAGCGATCCGTTACGACATCAATCGACTGAATGGCTAGCATTTTAAAAAAGGAAATTATGCTGCCGCACTCTGTACTATTTATATTTCGAATCGATAAATCAGATAAAATATTTATATTTCTTTAATTTCAGACTGAATACAAGTACTGTTACGACTTGGTTCTGCATTACGTGCTCCACTACCTAAACAAGGACATACAAAAGGAGAAACCAAAAACTTAGGCTTTGTCAAAACCCTCAACGTGAAACATAAGTGTCTAAATTATTCGGCAGAAATTGTAAAGTAACTCTCTTTACTTAGGTGTAAAAGCAACTCTAGCATGTAATACTATTGCCAAAAATTGATACGAGAAGAAAGTGAAACAAGCACGTCCTATGATGTTATTAGTATAATATACTCTAAATATTATAACTGTTGAAACGAAATGTCTATATTTTGGTAAGGTCTCTCGACTCTATTTTTGTTATATTGTTGCATTATATTCTTATTATCGTAACTATGTACTTTATTAACGCCTCTATCCCAAATACGTGGATGTAAGCGCATTATATAATAAAATATGTAAAAAAAAAATACATTGACTTATTTACCCCAATACTACTACATTATTTGTGACTTTTTAAATGAATTGTGTAACATTTCTTAAATGATTCGCCTTGTTACCAAGCTAAGCAGCAAATATTCTTATCAGACAGCAAATATTCGCGTCACATAGCGATGAACGTTATTAGTAAGTTTCCATACTTAGCTGCGTAACATCTTTCGACGACAAGTGACTTTAACACTCAAATGATTTTTCTTGTTACCGTGTTAGACAGCCAATGGTCATGTCATAGTGAAGAATTTGGCTGGTAAGTTTCAATGCTTAGCTGCGTAATATCTTTTTAGGACAAGTAACTTTTAACACTTCCTAAATGATTTGTGTTGTTGTAATGTTAGGCAGCAAATATTCGTGTCAGATAGCGACGAATTGTATTGGTAAGTTTCAATGCTTATCTGTGTAACATTTTTTGACGATAACTGACTTTAACAGTTCCCCAATGATTTGTTTTATTACTATGTTAGGCAGCAAATATTCGTGTCAGATAACAGCGAGTTTTAATGCCAAGTATCTATGGTTAGCTGTGTAAAATATCTTTCGTAACTTTCGTAACAGATGGCGACCTATTTTGTTGGTAACTTTCGATGCTTAGCGTTGTAACATCTTTTGGTAACACGTTACTTTAACATTTTCCAGATGATTTGTTTTATTACCTTGTTAGGCAGCAAATATTCGTGTCAAATAGCAACGAATTAACTCCTGAATGATTTGTATTGTGGTATGTTAAGCATCAAATATGCGTGTCAGATAGTAACGAATTTTATTGGCTAGTATGTATTCGTGTAATATCTTTCGAAGACAGGTGACCTTAACACTTCATAAATGATTTGATTTCTGACCTACTATGATAGCCAGCTAACATTCGTGACAGATGGCGACAAAATTTATTAGTAACTTTCCATGCTTAACTATGAAACACCCTCCAAAGACCGTTGATGATTTATAAATCTTTAACATCACTTACCTTATGATTCCTGGAGGCATCTTTTGGCCTTCCTGCGAACTATTTTGCAACAAAATCGATAATTTCTTTTGTCCTAATACTCTGATTATACTTCAGTTTGAGGCAATACTTTTATTATACTCTACTTGATATTAATAAGCCATGTGTTTATTTTTCATTAGTTTATTTCCGTTTTCAAGACAGCAAAAATAAGATTCTAGTTGTTGCCTTACAAAACACGAATTAACTAAATCACAAAGGATGGTCGCACTCTAACATGTTTCTTAATTAGTGTGTACCCACAAATTTTGTACTATGTTATTTTGCATGGGCAATATTTTTATTCTCTATTTTTTTTCTCGATATCTTTTTGAAATTGGGTAATAAGTGGGAATTATCTACGGTTTACATGGTTACACTTAATAGTAAACTGAGACGTAATTAGGATTAGCATTAGAGTAGTGATTATAGAGTTAAATCATAATAAAGATATGTTTTAAAATTGTTTAAATATATTTATATAGATATATCACTCACCCGGGTTGGTATTACTTCTAAAGATCAAGTAGAATGCTTGTTTCAGGTCCACGCCATTATCATATAAGTATATACAAAAATTTGTACACATTTTTAAAAACATAATGTTTGAAAATTAATATTTTAGCTTAGTTAGGTGGTCTGTAAGAACCGAAAAATAAAATCAGAAAATTATTAAAACCCATTCATTCATCTGCATTTAATCAGTTTTAAAAAATAATAATATTTTATTCAAACAATGCGGATACGAAAATTATAATACATACATTAAATCTGCACGCGTCGAAACATATCGAATACATACTTTTTTTAATACTTGACCATACATCATCACAAATTACCTAATAAATTCTTCTCGGTCGATAGACAAGTCTCTCTCTATATGATATATAAAATATATAACAGTAAATTAACATTGATCTATGTGGTAAGTATTTTTTTGAAATCCATAGTTTTTTCTTTGCTTAAAGCTTGGTTCCAATACAATCAGTAATTATAGTAAGTAGTAGTAGGTATATTTGATGGGAGAAAATAGTTTGAAATTATTTAGGTCTTAGTCACATACAATTAAGGGATAGTTGGTAAAATAGAGATCGGTTCACATATTTAGTCTACCCTCGTGAGCTTTTTTGACAATTGCTAGCTTTGAATGGGGATCCAGAACAGGAAGTTCTGTATACGGTGGCTCCTTTGTACCGTGCAACATCAGCGACCACTCCTTCACGAATCCTGTTTGAGGTCCTGTAGTCGAATTAAAACTTGCCTGCAAAAGAAAAAGATATACATTAGTCTCTGCATATTTAAACTACACCTAATTTTTCGAATACAAAGAATAATATTGTTAAAGATGAACGGTGCGGTGGTTGAGCACGCGGAAGGCACATTAAAGGTTGATGCCCACTATACGATTCGTCTGCGTTCCATATCCTTTCCATTCCGTTTACGTAAAATATTATTAACTGTAAATGAATGGACGTATGCACACCTTCCGTTACGTTTACATACCGTTTCCAATGCGTTTCTTTCCATATTGTTGGAAACATATGTTGACGGACAGGCTGAGAAGCGACCGAAACGGTACTGATAGTGGGAATACATAGTCCGTCTCAGTTCCGTATTTTACACGTAAAAGTTGATGTTAAGATTATTGTTTTGTATGTCCTACATAGGTATATCACATGAGTATGAACGACGAGAAGTTAATCGAACTGTTGAGTAAAAATGCGGCCTATATACTATACAGAGATCTGATCAGAAATTGCAAAGGAGTCGCATTGGGTAAGTAAAAATATTTTCAAAAGTTCTGTTACAACTTTTGTTCCAATTTTGTTTATAGCTATATACAAAAGTACACACAGTAATACACTTTGCTAACGAACCATTTTAAATTGGGTTAGTTTACCAATCACCAAGCTGTTGTAAGTATCTCCCACTTGAAAGGCATTAGCTGTTGCATCAATGTTGTGGCAAATTTTGTAATGTAGTATTTGTTGAATTTTGAAAGGTTGCAGGTACTAATTCAGTTTGGTAATCTTTGATAAAATTATGCAATCAACAACTCGTTAATACAATTTTATCTGCCTATTCCGGTGCAAATTTCAATCTTCTATTATAAAATTGAAACTTTTAACGTAAGAGTGCAAATGCGTTTTCAGAGCATCCAATGTAATAGCAGCTTCCATTAAGTTTTCGTTCGACTACATTTTCTAATAATGCACACTACAACACCATGCAAACGGGACTGATCAAAAACAAGTGTCACTACACAAGAATTTAACGGAATGTATTTTTTAAGCAAACCTCTAGAAGTGCGCCCCCTATACAAATAAAAAATTAAAGGGTAAAAAAAAATAAATTCATAGCTAAAGACATTATATTTTATAAGAGAAAATTAACAAAAAGAAACAAACATCAACAATTAGGTAAGTAAAGTAATAAACAAATTTATTTTTTTAAATAAAATAATATTTTTATACGTGTTACAATTTACAATTGAACCTTTCGGGCTTTAATTGTAGCAAAATCGTTTATTATTTTGCAAATGTTCTTGTGCCATGGTCGCGAAAATGGCCGTTCTGGGCTTGCAACAGAATCCGGAGACCATTTATACAATATACAAACAAAGACTCTAAATTATGTTTATAAATATAATTAAGAGTATTTAGGGGAGTTCTTGTAAAAAAATTTCCGACAAAAAATGTCCCTAAATGAAATTAGCTTGTCATGCAGCTCCCTAGAACCCTTCGATTCTCCATCTTTAAAGTACTTTTCTAACTCTCTCTCTCTTTTAAGGAATTGAATACTACGTTGAAAAAAACTAGTTTTAAAAGATTCCATTGGGTTTTGTGGTGTTTCATCCTCATGTTCATACTCGAACTGTCTTGTTTTCTTTTTCTTATTATTGGTAGTTGATTCAGTTGGAATATTAAGACATCCTACCTTTTTCGACGTTTCCAATAAATGATTGAACCCTTTGTCAGTACTATAATTTTCTACGTACTCTGTTACATTCTCTAAAGCTTTGATAGCTGTTGCCCCCTCTAGTTCGATATTTTGGAGCATTTTGATGACCACATTCACTATGTTGAGTATGTCATACCATAAAACAAGCGCACAAACACAGTTATAATTTGGAATTTTACTGCATACATTTTTTGCTTGGCATTTTATTAGTTTATCTATGGTATCGTCAGCTTGAATGTCGTACAAGCAATTCGAGATTCCCAGCTAGTACCTATCTGATAAAGATTTTAACGTGATGTTTGGCACACATTTTTTTTAATATTCCATCTTTTGGTGGATGGTGCAAAAAATATATATAATTCTTGCACGACACCAAAAAAACTAAATAGTTTTGCTATTAACTTTTGCAGCATCGTTCACAACAAGATTTAGGACGTGAGCTGAATAAGGTGTAAAAAATGTTCGTGAATTAATATTTATAATATGACGTTACAACCCAATTGTTCTTTCCTCTCATATTGGCTCCGTTGTCCACGTAAATTCATAATATATAATTCGAGTTCTTTAAGTTTTTCTACGACATACGTCATACCAGCTTAATCATAGCAGCTTATTCTTCATTTTTAATAAACCAAAGTTTATGTTGATTGATCGAGACGAATATTGTGATAATACTCATCTGTTCTACTTTACGTTTTTGAGCTAATACCAAATATTTTCTTTTATATTATTCGTCATCAGAGCAATAATTTCATTTTGAATGTCTTTACAGATATACCTAATGTATAATATTTTTGTTTAACGCTTTTTGCAAATGCGAGGACATCAGTACACATATTAAAGTCGCTGGAGAATGAGCAGATATCAATTTGGCCGTCCGGTTGTCAGATTGTCACAAAAAAACAATCCAGTTCAACCCCTGGCAATTCTAAAGTATGCAAACTTTTCAGCCCGATCTGTTATTCCGTTTGGGCGTTAACGTGTTCACAGACATACATACACATATACAGTTTCCAGAAATCATTGCAATGGATTCAGGGGACCCCAAAACACGTATATTCGCTGAAATCTCGAAACTTTATTTCCAACAATTACAATACTTTCCTTCTAGGATACTAGTCGGAAAGTAAAAAGATAAAAAAGAATGAAACCCGCTCATACACATTAAATGAGGATAAATTGCTGTTATTAGTCAGGTGGTGACGCGACTGGTGGCAACACAATCACGGTGTCGACTGAAAGAAAGCTGAAGTTGAAAGCCTAAAAATCGGTCTGCAATTCTGCAGCGTGGGCGTTATATGAATTTAAACCGACAACATAAATTCACAAATTCAGATTATATGAAAATGATTTTGGCACCCCCCTTGCAGTGCGCCCCAAAGCCTTGCTTACCTAGCTTACCGGGTCGCGCCGCCCCTGGTAATGGATATGGAACGCAGACGGAACGTTTAGTGGGCATCAACCTTACGCTACTTACCGGCTGACATGTAAGTCTCGTCGATTTGCCGTTACACGGACAAAATAATGCTTTCGAAAATTACGTGATTTCTTCCCGAATATCTGGCATGTAATGAAGTGGTCAATTCTAATATTGTTATTTTTCGTAAATTTTGATTTGATCATTGAATTTTACAAGTGATAGTTAGGTATTATAGAAATATAAGGATTACATAGTACTCTGAATTAATTATATATCCGTAAAAAGGATAAGTTGCAATCATGTGATGAAATCATGTGAAGTTAATAGAAGCTCCCTAAAGGTTGAAGCCCACTATACGTTCCGTCTCGCTCCCATGGCAAAAAGGGATTTCTCGGAAAATTTTCTATCCTATACCGTTGGAATAATCTATGCCGCGCGATTAGATCGGACATAGTTTGCGCCGAAAGCAGCAAATGTAGTAAAACAGCTATTTTACTCTCCGACTAGTCTAGAAAGAAAGTATTGTAATCGACGGATTTTTTTTCATTTTCAGCGGAAATACGCGTGAATCAGTTGCGATGATGTATGTATGTAGGTGTGTATGTCTGTGAACACGACGTCTAAAACTCTAATACTCTAATACATACTTAGAATTACCGGGGGACGAACTGGATTGTTTTTGGTAACAATCTGACAACCGGAAGTGTCAAATGTTAGGTACATGCATTTTGTTGGGGATTCATCCGATTTTGATTAAACTAATACCAGTTCACCCTCCAGTGACTTTAAATGTGGTTATAAATTTGCAAACCAGTGGGATGAACGGTGTAGGTGCTATAAGCGTTTATACAAGCAGTTTGACAGAATCCACAGCCTTCGTAGCTGTGTTGTAAACTTTGACAAACCTCAGTGCCACTGATATGACATTAAATATCATTGATCATGTCCAGCAGGCTAAACCGGTGTGAAATCGGTGGATCAGCGATGGTTGTCACCGGATTTTTCAGCCTGGATGCACTTAGCAAATTTTTCGTTTTTATGTGTTGGTTATATTTTTTTTTTGGTTCAGCGTGCATATGTGTGTTTAGAAACCCGCACCATGATCGCAATATTGTAGCGTTTTTAATGGGAGACGATATGAACATGGTTTTCAGTTTAGAAAACTGACCTAAAAGCAATTTTGTGGTAGACATTGTCCATGAAAAAGTTTTTAAAAAAGATTCAGTAATCACTCAGTAATTAATATTACTTTATTTAATCAAAAACTTAGAACGGTTACAAGCATCGTTTTGGTCTTCTGCCTCAGATTGCTGTGCTATTGTGATTATCAAAATATTGCCTCGTATAGGTTTACTCTAAAAAAATATTTATATCAACAGCTCGTTTTCATGAAGATTTCCAAATAGAATATGTTACTTGGGTGATAAATATTATATTTATCATATTTAGATTGGAAACTTCCGCGGTTCCAGATTTCTGAGAGAAAACCACGTCAACGACGATAAAGTAGTCAACGTTTCGCACACTGTTGCAGGCGGCATCGTCAGGACGTAACAGTAAGACAGCTACAAAGCCAATAAACGTGTATGTGGAAGGGTGAGGGTATTTATAGGTACCTGGCGCAGACACCTGCACAGGTAGTCAAACCTATGTTGGGAAAGTTGGGTTGGGAAGGTGATTGGGGGTAGCTGTGATTGTCTGTGGTGGTCATAAAAGTGCTTTCAAGCTGTGATGCAAATGCGTTGACTTCTTTATCGTCGTTGACGCGGATTTCTCCCGGAAATCTGGAACTTATTATATTTATCATGCTTGAGCAAACGATGAGTTTCCGCCGATTCCGTAACCTGATAATAGTTTCCGAAGATGCGTATCTAGCAGAAAATTAGTTGATCGGTCTCTCACCGGTGTGCTCGACATGGCCTTATGAAAAATGTCGTTAGGTAGGGTCCAGAGTGGCTCCGAATAATTGCAAAAGTGTTCAGACACTTCATTGTGCGAACGAAACAATCGGAAAGTTGGGTGAAGGCCAATGCAATAGAGCCGTTGGAATCAGCGTGCAAAACAGCATTGAAGACCATAACCTTAACTGGACCGGATATAGTTGACTTTTCATGGACCAGCCAAAATTTCGTTCAAAATTTTAAAATTATAATTTTTATAAATACCTATCTCAAGAACTACGAGTTGGATTAACATGAAACGGGCGCCTATTACAAATTCGCACAGGACAAGTGTCTACCTCTAATAGTTTCCGAGTGATGTTAACGTTTCCATTTTTTTTATAACTAAACATTAAGCGAATTCAGAGCTGCAACGTCATAATAGTACAATGTAGGCACACGAAACCTTATACATTATTGATTTACTCGTCGAGATCAATTTTCTGCTGGTGAGTTTACGACTCTATGACCAACGTTTAAAGTTCATTTTTCACCTGTAACGGGCTAAATAGAGCGTTCTAATGGGGTCGCGCTTATGTAATGGACTGTGCTGATTTCAAAAATGGCATTCATTTTCTCAGAACGTGCACGGGTTGAATAGAAAATGCAAAATATATATTTTCGCGTTTTACTCGCGAACGGTACATACTAGAGTAACGAGGTCTTCGAAAATGCCGTTGGAATCATCTATGTCGTGAGAATCGATCGGACACAGTTTGCTCCGAAAGAAGAAACTATAAGAAGATAGCTAGGTTGGCACTATTTTTGTAATTTTCGTCAAATCGAACGTCAATCAAGGTGGTAACGTCACAATGGTACAATTTAGGCTCATGAAACCCTATATATTTTCTAATTATTTTGCTGATCAGGCGACAATTAATAAGTTAAATTCGTTGATATGATAATAATAGTTTGCTTCCATACTTTGTATTGAAATTTGCTGACCTCCCACAATTTCCAAACACAAACTTACCTCTAAAGTCCAAACGCCTTGTGGATACTCCCCCCAGGTATGCGTAGTCATAAACGGCCATTTGGTAAATCCATCTCGGCCATCATCGTCATTATTCCTCCTACTCAGGATCATCGATCTAGTGCCCATCGGTGACGTCAAGAACAACTCCAAATCTCCTCTCCTACTCGCATTCACCGTCAACACAGCTTGGACATGCTCCAAATATCTAACTTCAGTGTTTTGTCCCATACAAGCTTTCGTATCTATCTTCAAAACGAGCGGTTTATTAGATGGTATCTCACTGAAATCAATAAATAATTTGTTGGTATCTATTATGCTACACATTTGGTTCATACATTATGGTCCTATATTATATCAAACCAAAGTTGAAATGTGGTTTGTTCGAGCAGTGAGAAAATTAGTTTGAAATTAATTTGACAGAATAAACTAATTTCGAACTTGTTCTTGATAGCTGCACGAATAAAGCTATGATTGGTGAAATTATGGTTAAAATTTGACTTACTGCAACTGGCTGATGACACCTGCTTCGCAGTGATACCTCGGCGGTACCGTTTTCCATTGTTTGGAAAGGGCAACCATGGCGCCTGCGTCCAAAACTCCAAAACCAAAGAGATGGTTAAATTCTAGACCGACTCCATTCATGGTCCAGTGAAATCTTCCTTTTGCGTCGAAGAGAGAATTTCTCTTTGATGTTAACACTGTGAGATGTTGGATGTCTCTCCATGTTAGGTTGATACTGAAATATATCAATTTTATTAATGGATAGTGTCATCATTTTAACTTATTCCTTTTAGTTTCTTTTATTGTACTTTTGTAATTTTATTGTACTTTTGTAAATGCATAGCATAATGATACTGCATAATATGTTAGAGATGATTTCAACTTAGTCGAATACCGTAAAGGTACATTCTTTTTAGCTGCACAATAGATCAGTTTTCATTCGGATGCGATTGGGAGATTGGAACGCATTCATAAAATGTGTCTTGAGATAGAAATTGAACAGTTTAGAGTTCTACGCCCTTAGTAATTAATAGTAAAAGAAAATTATTGAAAAAAAAAATTCGAACTGATGCTAGAGGTTATATTTACGCTGTACTTCTTGTACCAGCTGCTATTCTTTAAACTGCCTCTTCAATTAATGTTATAAAGATGTAATAGGTCTATAACAGGTGTTATAAGTTACAAAATCAGTCACAAAGAGGCTAACACTACTTTCATAATGATAACATTATGACAATCTGCGTTATCTAACACCAACACATTTTCCGGAGAAACGGAAAACTCGCAATCCGCTGTTGTTGTTTGTGCTGTTTGTTCTTCAAAAATATTAGTGGAGAAACAGTAACCTCAAACTTAATTATAAAACTCCCTAAAATACCTTTGCAAAGAGACATATTTTGTTTTCTATGCGCAAAACGTAGTGGGACGAGAGTACACAACTAAGTTGAGATCATCCCTACCTGTTACTTGAAAATTAGTGACAGAGAAAATATAAAAACATTAAATCATAAATGTAAAACGTTAAACGATAATATATTGACATTACCACGCAAAAAAAAACTTTTCTTCTCGTTACGATAGCACCCCCTTTTTTCTTTTAAGGGTTGGTGGTAAGTTATTCTGTGTAGTGCGTTCAATGACATCAGAACTTTTTTCGTTATAGCTTCTAACGAAAAACTCCCTTCCATTTCTCACATTTTTAGAGGGTTATAACCCTCTGGAAGGAGTCGCACGCGATAACTCATTCCCAATTGACAATAATGATCGACACTTAGCATTTATCACCCCCTCAGAGCCTACTACAGCGTTGTACAGTTTGCTTTATCGGAATTCTTATGTCCCCAAGTTACGAAGCGACACAAGAAATGCGTTTTTGGAAGAGTATTTTAAAATGTATAAGAAATATAGTCCCTTCTATTGACATTATAAGTTGGTTATTTATTTACTTACTTAGCTTCCAAAGCAAGAGCGAAAACACCTGCTGCCTCAGGAGCAGCTGCAGATGTCCCAGAATGAGTAGTGGTACATTTTCCATATAAGTCAGTAGTTGCCTAAAATTTAAAAAAAAATAACATATTTATTATCTAATATAGGATAAGGTAAAAGCGAGGACTGCTTAAGAAATAATTTATTTATTGCTGACAATGTTAATTTTATTGCTGACAATTTTCGCTACAAAAATATAAAACGATGCCTTGCCAACTTAAAAGAACCATTTGGAATACACCATTCGGATTTCCACTTACCACGCCCGTATTTGGATCTTTAGCGCCGTTACTGAAAGTGGAGGCCAGCGTGGAGGAGCAACTTTCGTCGTAGTGTGCGTTCTGGCCGTCATTGATGGCGCTGTTGATGCTGATGGTCCACATGCTAGCCGCATAACCATCACAGTTGCAATCGTCATCTTCACCCCCGTCCCCACTGGCCCAGACGTAAATATTGCCGAGGCCGTTACGACCCTGGAACAATTAAAACGCTATTATTACGGTCCTGAGCAGACGGCATCATAATGGCAACCGCCTATGAAACAGTTGTTGAGATCGTTTTTCGTGATATGTTCCCATGACGGCTGCAAGGGTTGTATTATTTTATTGTTTGTTGTAGTGGCGACGGTCTATAAAAGATATAAGAAAGTCTAATCGATATGTTCAAGTTAAGGATATGGAAAACGTGTGCAAAGAACTTGTAACGTGTTTTTACTTTCCGACATGTACCCTACAAGAAACGTATTTTCATCGATGGAAAACCAAAATTTGGGGTTTCAGTGGAAAGGTCCCCTGAATCCATTGCAATGATTTCTAAAAAATCAAAAAATGTCTGTATGTATGTGAGCATGTATGTATGTATGTGGGTGTGTGTGTATGTCTCTGAATACGATAGCGCCCAAACGATAGATTTTAACAGTAAAACTAGATGATAATGAATCAACTGTGGAAATATGTTATCCTGAAAACGTTTTTTTGAGTTGGTAAAAATCATAAAAACGAGTTTCAGTAAAAAATTTCTCTTCTCGTCTATTTTTTTTAGCTGTACTTATACAGATAGATAAACAATTCATTTAATCGTGGTGTAGAGTACAGAACATACACCAATATAGTGTCATAACAAATTGAAATATTCGTCTAATATGTAGTCATATAGTAACATGATTATTAGTTCTATAAACTAACCAGTACTATCTATACCGGTAAATTTAATACTTACTTCATTTACCCCCTTGACGATGGCGCGCATGGTGGCATTTCTTGGCCCGTCCACTGTTTTCCCGTCATCGGTTGGTCCCCAGGAGGCGCTGTAAATGTCAATCAGATTCGGTTCGTGGCCCATCGAGTTTGCCTCAATCAAATCAGTCATGTACGGCTGATCCAGCATCCGGATGCCTAGAGGGCGCACCGATACAAACAAAACAATATCAATACACATACATACAACGATATCCTACGACACAGATGGTATTAAGGAAAGTGAGTGGTTGAGAGATTTGCGACAATATGGAGATTTGCGATTTTCTTTTATACTGCTAAAACGATTTATTCCCGTCAGTAAGGTATATTTGGAATAGTGAAAAGGAGTATTTACATAAATACAAGAAATTTGTTAATGTTAGTTCTTTAGTAACATTTCTTTAAGATAGTCGACCATATGAATAAGTTACTTTGTAGCCAATAACACCATTTTCCACTCTAGGAACTAAAAACTCGTATGTACAGAACTATTTAGTAGGCTTTTATCGTCAGTAAGCTACTAAATATAAATGTCTTCCTCAGTCATGTTTTACTATCTTTTAACTAAATTAAATTTATTAATTATTGGATTTGTAATAATCGGCATTGAATTCAATCAAGTGTTCAGTTTTTTGTCAGTTTCAAAAATAGTATCTCTTTTGGATGTAACATAATGCGCTAGCAAGTTACCCGACTTAATGAAAGCACTATAAGAAAGAAAGAAATGTGTTTTAAACGATTTTAAAGTCTTTGTCGCCGTTTCCAGCTATTTTCTCTCATCTAGACTGACTCTAAAGCGCTACATATAAAAACAATGACATGAAGACAATGATAAAAGCAATGCACCAAATATTTTGTTAACTAATTTTCTGGAAAGTAAAAAAATCACAAACAAAAAATGGTTAAAAGATTTTCTAAATCAACACAAAGATATAAATATAAAGGAAGATGGAATATAACATTTTTATTAATTATATATGAATAATGACATGGCGTTTTATAAGTATCGGAGGTGAAAGCATTTTTGATCCCGAATCGCGCTTCAGCAACATTGATTTCTCAAATTACAGAAAGAAATATTCTTGGAAGACAAGACTTTAAACATTGTATCTATGCGTACGGCCCAAAATCGTTTATAAGTATGTATTGTAAAGATTCTGTACGATGAAACCATGATGAATGAAAGCAATATTTTTTCGTAATTTTCGGATGGAGAACTAGTATGCAGAAATGTGGAGCAAATACAAAACAAACGCAACGTAGGAAAAATTAATAACCTTCCACGGAGGAAAAGTAAATTGAAGCTATGCTCAAATGCAGAAGAATGTACCTGCAATCATGGAATCATAAGCAACGCCTACTCCGCATATTCCATTGTCTCTCGCAGCCGCAACTTCACCAGCACATCGAGTTCCATGACTACACAAAAAAGAACTTTAATTGTTAAACCAATTTTAAAAAATTTTAATTAAGCTGGAACACAGGGGGGCAGATATTTAATCAAGCGATAAAATCTCGGCTGAAATTCTATTAAAAAAGTAATATGTATGTCACGAAGAGGTATTATCTAAAATCATCTAAAAACAAACCTATTAAACCAATCGTCTGTAAACCTTGGATATGGGAATGGATCATTACTGCTAAAATCATAACTCGCTTTGGCATTCTGAAAACAAAAAGAAAATCAACAATAAATACATTATTATTTAGAAATAGTCCAACACAATCACAAAAAAATACCATAATAAAAAGCTTTTTTCTACTTTGCATTCACAATGCACACATTGTAACACTGTTTTCGGTGTTACAATTAGCAAATTGTAACACCGTTTTTAGTAACTTTTTTTAAGATTGGTGACATTGATATCAAATGCATGTCAAACGAAAATACACATAACCACAAAAGTAAGTACAAACTGATTTTTTAGAATCGCACAAACTGCGAAGTATGTATAATTTTATACATATTTAAACATGCGTGTTGCATCCTAGGTTTCGTACTACTAGTATATGATGGTATATAATAATTATCAATAATTACTTTTTCACAGGATATTTGAATTTAAGTGACAGATGACAGTGTTACCAACGGTTCCACCCATAAATACTCTGGATTGGAATTTTACCTAATATACTTCTAAATTTTTATAAAATTAATGACGCAAAGTAGAAAAGATAGTATATTACACTCGTTTTATAAGACATATTCGTTCATGCGCATTCGTTCATTCTCATTCTCACAACTCATGCGCCAATTTGACGTCTTATAAAACTTGTATAATAATATACTATTTTATCATTCTTCTTTTTGGCGGATGCGCCGGAACAATATATTTTAAAGTTTGATTAAGTCTTAATGTATATGCTATAAAAGTTCAAAAAAGTTATGAAACGTCGAGGTTCTTTTGCATAAAAATTACGTGGAGCTCAGCTCCGACACAAAAGGTTAATTTAGTCAGTTCGAGGTATCCTGAAATTTCCATCAGAGCGTGCTGTAGCTAACCAAGCTGGCACGTGCTCGCAATTCTCTGGTCAGGGTTGTCTCCCGGTTTAGAACAGTGTGGCGAAGCGTGACAAATTGTAACCGTGAACCGAGAACTCAGAGGGCTAATTGTACAATGCGGTAAAGTCGGTATTTTGCGTTTTGCTGAAGTTCTATATAGATTCTATGAATTAGTTTGGACTTCAATAATCAGTGTCCAGTTCTACAAATTATATTATATTACATCCTATGATATAGTCCCCTTATGTTTATCATAGAGCCCACAAAAAATGAAACTCGTGTTTGGAATTGCTTTACCGATAACCGATTAACCAATTAACCGGTTTTGCCGACTAACTCAAATTTACCGGTAAATTTTGACATAAATTATCGGTAATTTCGTTCATGGTTATTATTCCACAGTAAAAATAAAGGTTAATGTTAAATTATTTATCAAGTTTTATTTTATCGAGTAATTTTTACTTTGTTGCATTACATGAAGTAATCTGGTAATATAACAAAACATTAAATCAACATTTATTTACTCTCTCTTTGCGGCATTAAACTTAAAATAGCAAGGTTATATGTTCACTTACAACCGTATGTATCCACATCTTCGAAATTAATACAAAAATATACTTAGTTTCTAACTAACTATTAACTATTTGCATGTACCATTCATTATACAAAATTCGGCAGAAAAAAAATCAGAAAATCACCGATCATTTACCGGTAATATTTACCGTTTACCGGTAAACACAAATTGCGATAATTTTGCAAGTGATACTCGTGCTATTGTAGATAATAATAATTATGGTAATAATTATATGCTGAATAATTTCAGTTGGAATAATTCAAGTAAATAATTAAATTATTTACGCTGTGTGCTCAGTTATTTATTAATTTACGTTCCCTACTGTTTAATTTTAATGGAATAGTTAATAGTTGATAATGCAAATAATACTAATATGTATATATCTTTTGTTTATTAATTCAACATTGTTTGGATTGATTAATCTCTTCTCCTAATTCTTACGTGTACTTGAAAATGTTGAAACATCAATGTTGTATCTCCAGCAAAACAAAAAATTAAAATTCTTTGCGATGAGCATTCTTTGTGTGAAAAGTGGAAACACCCCTTAAAGAAACCCCTTGAAGAAATTAAAAACTATTACACATTTGCTGTCTTTTCATTAACCTAAACATTTTTAGAGCGTGTATTTGCTGAGTCGCAAACAGTGCCACTGAGTGGCTATGGCCATGCTATGGCTTCAAAAAATTGAATAATTGCAAAAGTGTTCAGACACGTCTTTTTCGTCTTTCAATAACTTTATTTAGTTCAGTTTACTTTAATTTACTTTAGTTCACTCTGTTTACAAACAAAATCAAGTAAAAAAAGACAGAAAAGCCAGAAAAATAAGAACTAACTAGAAAGTATAAGAAAAGACGTCAACAGTGTAATATAAATTGCCCTCTGGAAACACTTTCTTGACAATGTATACCCATGGCTATGGGCAATTCTTATTCTTAAATATCTGGTAAAATGCCTGAGCCGTCGAAAAAATTATAACTGAAAAATGTAATATTCTCCATTAAGAATAGATTTTTCGATTAATCTTCTGTAACGTGAAAGTCAAATTAATTTTATCGGAGTTTTGTAAACATAACCATCAAAGCTAAACCAGACGCGTTCGTCTGACAGGCGACGGTTATTCAAGTACCTACACACCCATTATATGAGATAAAGCTGACCGTAATCGTTAATTACAACGCTGATCCTGAAAAGCTGAAATGTTTGGGCTGCGGTTCTGATTATATGCCCAAAGCATCATCAGACCCACTACAATTACAACGGATTATTCAAGCAATGCTTTAGACAAGCATCGTAATTAGAAACCTACAGTGTAGAAAAAAGTCTGGAACCCCTAAATACCTTAAAAAAAAAGAATCGAAAACTATCATTAATTTGCTGTTTTTTTTTCATGACATGAAACCTTTTTTAGACCGGTGTGCGTTTAAATGATCAACGGGGCATACTATTTGTTAATGGCAATACCTATTGTTTAATAATATGGAGGAAAACATTTTTTAAGTATTTTCGAACAAATTCTGTATTAGGTTGCAGAAAATCTTTTTCGCAATTTTTTTGTGGAAAAAGAAATTATTCATTGGGAAATGAAGTTTTCAAATCGTCTTTCTCTAAAAATTGTATTGAAATTAAAAAAGGGTAAAAGACACGCCACTCTAAAAAAAGTTTAGGCTAATAAAAAGATTTATAATAGTTTTTTCTGTGAGAGTGTTTAATGTCTCCCGAAAATCTACAATTTATGTATTGTTGTTGATTGAAACAACAAGTAAATTAGTTTGCAAAATGTACTTTAAACATATTAATGAAGAGAAATATTTTACAGTCCCATTTGTGAATGTGATTTCTTCAGCCTCAAAGACTGCGCAACACTGCGCAACATTCTGCACAAGCTCTATATGTGAAAAGCCACATTCATAATGCAACATTTCAACCATCAACTAAAGCTGACGTGACGGACATGCATTTTATACGGAAATAACTCTATTAAACAGCGTAGCGCTGTTTCTCATTTATTTTGCGTTAAAGCTTAGCTCTTAACTCGCTCGCAAATTATTTTGGAGCGACGGGTGCGCCAACGGACACACGTTCAACAGGACTTCACAGAAGTGTGGTGTTAAAGTGAGAAGCGACCAAAACACGGTTGCTGTCATGTTGGCGGCGTAACCCACATATGGATGTGATTAAATTACCAAGCACTCGCATGCCAACGCGTATTGATATTACACAAGCTTTTTGAAGCTTTTGCGTGGTTGGGATTAATATTTATTATAAATGCAAATCGACATTATACAAAAACCACACGTTCCATTGTACCATTGTACCCAATACACACACGAAAGCATTGTAATCGACGGAAAAAAATTGAGTTTTCTGCGGAAATACAGGTTTTGAGGTCTCCTGAATCCATTGTAATGATTTCTGGAAAATGATGTATGTCATTTAGAGCTACCAGGGGATGAACTGGATTGTTTTTGGTGACAATCTGACAACCGTATGTGGCAAATGTTACATGCGTTTTCTTAGAGATTCATCCGATTTTGACCAACGTGACACCATATCATCCTGCAGAATAAATTTGTGTACAAATTTACAAATCAACGGGATGAGCGGTTTAGGTGCTACGTTTATAGCACCTAAGGAGGAGTTGTGGCCAGGAATGATAAGCGACTAGAAACGCTGAATTGCATTAATCTATAAAAGAACACTGCATTGTATAAGCAGATCAGTTTATAATTGCTTCCCGTTTAAATATTATTTAATTGTATTAACTACTACAAAGTATTTTGTAAATTCAGAACTCCGCGTTTCATATTTGGTAATTATATTAATCGTGAAAATACAGAGTTTTTATCTACGCGGCAGCATTTGAATATTTATTTACGCTCACTCACCTTTGCCGAATGTCGGCCTTTCACGCAGGTCTCAGGACTCTCACGTTAAGTTTTGTTTGGTTTTACAGCAAAATTTTACAAGCAAAATCATTGTGAAATTTAGCAGCAGAGTGTCCTTATTTATCGTGTATGATCTACTTAAGTAAAACAAAATACTTGCTTAGCATCTAAAAACTGTAGACAATTTTGCTTATTTTGCGTTTATGATACTGGACCGAATCGAGTTTCTAAATATAATGTAATGATTAAAAACACATTTTTTAATGATATTGTTACGACAATGGGGGTATAATGTTACCTTATTTGTAATTCGATGCTGCTCCTAATTATGTGTTTAATTAGGATCTTAATAATGGACTGATATAATCGATGCTTTGAAATTGAAAGCAGATGACAAGGTTGCTGAATAACGCCTTTGTATTTCAAATCTTCTACAAGATATAATAATAACTTCTTCGATAAATCTTTTAGTTATGACTTATGACCTTACTATGTGAATATTTTTAGTTTAAATTCTGGTCAACGAAACTAACTAATTTTTACTTTCCGACTAGTCCCTAGAAGGACAATATTGTAATCGATCGAAAACAAGTTTATGGTTTCGGCAGAAGGTTGCAATGATTTCTGACAAATGTCCAAGCGCCCAAACGAGCCATGTGAAGTTAGCCCCCCACCTTCCCCAAAATTCTTCAAGAAAATACCATCGTTTGCCCCTTTTTTGCCTATTATTGCCTTTTAATAGTTTCGATTGCCCCCTCATCACACTGAGCGCCACCTAGAATTTCGACTTTTCGAAATTGTAAGACTGTCAATCGATGGCATTTTGTTTGCCTATTTTTGCCCTATCAGTAGTTTTTCGATATTTACTATAATAACTAAGTTATAGAAAATATTCGACAATTTGTATGTGAAGTTGGACCCACCTTCGCAAAAAATCTTCAAAAAAATATCATCGTTTGCCACCTTTTTGCCTATCATTGCCTTTTAATTAAGAAGTTTTGTCCAAAAGGGCCCAAAGGAACTCGAGGTCTACTCTTATCATTTTTCAACGATTTTGCAAATTAGCCGCCATTTCTGTAATTTCGTCAAAATAGTTAAATAATAAACTATAGTTGAGAAAATCTTCAAAAAAATATCATCGTTTGCCACCTTTTTGCCTATCATTGCCTTTTAATGGTTTCGATTGCCTCCTCATAGTTTTCGAGAAAATCAAAATTTTTTTCTGGTGGGGGCTAACTTCACACTAAACGCCACCTAGAAATCGCTAACTTTTTGAAATTTGAAATGTGTCAATCGATGGGATTTTGTTTGCCTATTTTTGCCCTATCAGTAGTTTTTTGATATTTTCTATAATAACTAAATTATAAATAATATTCGAAAATTGGCGTGTGAAGTTGACCCCCCCACCTTCGCAAAAATTCTTCAAAAATATATCATCGTTTGCCCACTATTTGCCTATTATTGCCTTTCAATTGTTTTGATTGCTTCCTCATAGTTTCCGAGAAAATCGAAATTTGTGTTTGGGGCGGCTAACTGAACACTAAACGCCACACAAAATTTTAGCTTTTCGAAATTTTAAGACTGCCAATCGGTGGTATTTTGTTTGTCCATTTTTGTTTTATAATGAGTTTTTTTTATATTTGATGTAGTGAACAAATTATACACAATATTTGAAATTTTCTGGAGGGTGACCTCAAATTATTAATTAGCACAATACAACAAATAACTAATGTGCTATCCATTATGCATCTATTATCTATTGTTATAATTGTGTTACAATTGTGTAATGAGTCGAACTCTTCGAATGCTGATTGTGTAAAAAAAATCTTGTGATGGCAGATAAAGATATATGTGCCTTTTTCAGTACATATTATCTTTTGAAATGTTTTTACTTTATCATACGTAGTATGACAAAGTATTGTAATCGTGTCGAAAAAAAAAATTGAGATTTTAGCGGAAATATGTCGTTTTGGGTCACCTGAACATGTTTCACCAAGGTACAAAAAAATGTCTCTGTGTGTGTGAGTATGTACCCGTTTTTTGTGGCGACGATTCCGGAGAAACTACTGAAGGTATCGAGACGAAACTTCATATTTAGAAGTTTTGTGACTAAACTTAGAGCTGAAAGAACTTTTGTCCAAAAGGGCCCAAAGGAACTCGAGGTTTACTCTTATCATTTTTCAACGATTTTGCAAATTAGCCGCCATTTCTGTAATTTCGTCAAAATAGTTAAATAATTAACTATAGTAGAGAAAATTTTGTATAATTTATGTCCATTCCATTTTTTGGAAAAAAAATTAAATCATAGTAAGCGGATGCCCCTTGAACTTCCAAATTGCCCCCCTAAACATGGCTGTATCGTATGATAAAGTCATGTGCCTGGCCACATCAGATTTTTTTTTGCGAATGTATAAGGATGTGCTATACCAAGCTTATGTTCCTAATGGAATACCCTATATTGTGACGTATTTTTTTGAAATCCTAGTTAAAATGTAATTTAAGTAATATGATACCAGATCTCTAAAATTAATTTTGAGAAATTGTGATTTGTGAAACCAGACCTACGATAAAAAAATAGTAGAGATGATTTCAACTAAGAACGTCACGTCACGTGACTTCCCGCCAAGTGCGCAGTAGACCACTTTCCATTTAGCAGTGTAGATATATGGAGCTATTTATCAACGTCGTTATTTTCCCGCCGCGCAGGTGTACTGGTGGGGGAGTGACGTTCTTAGTTGAAATCATCTCTAGTATTGATTCTTAATAAAAATGGCATTAACTCACCAGCAATTGGTTTTAGGATGATAATATCTTAATACTTATTACCTTACATTTCAATAACAAATAAACAAATTAGGGCTTTTTATTAAAAAGGCAGGTTTGGTAAGCAATGTCCTTACGGAACACCCATTATAAGTAATTTTGGGTTATAGAAAGCGATTTGTATAACCGTATAACCGTATTTATATAAACTTTGATATACCTAAAACATTTTTTCGCTTTTTTCTAAACATGTAAAATTGACCACGACGACTTAACTCGTCTTAATGCACCTTGTATACAGTGTGTTCAGGAAAGTCCGTACTACATGGCGTAAATGTAATGTCATAATTTGAATTGCCGGCCATTTTGTTAAATAAAAGAAGAGCAGTAACAATAATTCCACGTTGATAGTTGGCGGCAGGTCTTAAATCAATAAAACGACCAAAAGATCTGAAAAATATCGCACCATGTCCCGGGTGTTTAAAAAAATGCGAAACGAGCATAAAAGTAAAGTGTCTGGAATATTACTATTATCGGAAAATTTTATTTGGGAATATTAATTAGAATTAATAATTCCGCTTAGTTTGAAATCACAGCCCTCTATGACACAAATTTAGTTTTCATTCCTTTTTTAAATTTTCACTATTTGAGAACAGTTTTGTAGCGGCTAGTGATTTGAAATGATTCTCCTTAATCGGCTTCTTATGTATTTGTTTAAATTTTCTATAATACTCGACATTTTGATAGCGTTTAAGGTCTTTAATTAGCAACTAACCGCTTAATTGTCTGTAATACTAATTTTGATAAAGGTGTGTATATTAGTGTATGTTCATTGTATAAACTGTATTAATTTATAAATAGAGATACCTATATATCCACAATAACTAGGCAGTAGTCACAATAACTAGGTTTTCTTTATGTATGTCTGGTGTCTAAGACGTTCGGGCAATAATCAGCACAAATACGTCGAACTAGATGTGTATAATAGGTTATTGGAGACAAATACAATCAACACGTATTCCATATAAATACCACTTTATTAATGTGTCCTAAAACTAAGTTCTAACCTGCGACCAATTTAGCCCTGGGTAACCACTTGAAGAAATAGCTTTAACGTAAACACAGACGTGGTGGTGTCACTGATATCGGAGATATAAGGAGGTAGATATGATCGTCTTCGTCAAGAAAGAACTGAAGAACACAACCTTACACTTCACCCACTTTTAATTTCTAATACATTCGCAAAAAACATTTCAAAACAAATAATTTCTAGAACAATGTGTACGGAAAAAGGCACATCTTTATCTGCCATCACAAGATTTTGTTTACACAATCAGCATTCGAAGAGTTCGACTCATTACACCAGATTTTTTATTTCCTAGATTCAAACCAACATTCTTCAAAACTTGTGCGATTAATTAACTTATAACACAATTGTAACAATAGATAATAGATACATAATGGATAGCACATTTGTTTTTGGTTGTATTGTGCTAATTAATAAGCTAATTAATAATTTGAGGTCACCCTCCAGAAAATTTCAAATATTGTGTATAATTTGTTCACTACATCAATTATAAAAAATCTGATGTGGCCAGGTACATGACTTTATCATACGATACAGCCGTGTTCAGGGGGGCAATTTGGAAGTTCAAGGGGCATCCGCTTACTATGATTTAATTTTTTTTCCAAAAAATGGAATGGACATAAATTACACAAAATTTTCTCTACTAGGTATAGTTTATTATTTAACTATTTTGACGAAATTACAGAAATGGCGGCTAATTTGCAAAATCGTTGAAAAATGATAAGAGTAAACCTCGAGTTCCTTTGGGCCCTTTTGGACAAAACTTCTTTCAGCTCTAAGTTTAGTCACCAAACTTCTAAATATGAAGTTTCGTCTCGATACCTTCAGTAGTTTCTCCGGAATCGTCGCCACAAAAAACGGGTACACACACACATACACACACACACACACACACAGACATTTTTTGTACCTTGGTCAAAAATGTTCAGAGGGCCCAAAAAGACCTATTTCCGCTAAAATCTCAATTTTTTTTTCGACACGATTACAATACTTTGTCATACTACGTATGATAAAGTAAAAAAACTCATTATAAGACAAAAATAGACAAACAAAATACCACCGATTGGCAGTCTTAAAATTTCGAAAAGCTAAAATTTTGTGTGGCGCTTAGTGTTCAGTTAGCCGCCCCAAACACAAATTTCGATTTTCTCGGACTATGAGGAGGCGATCAAAACAATTGAAAGGCAATAATAGGCAAATAGTGGGCAAACGATGATATGTTTTTGAAGAATTTTTGCGAAGGTCCAACTTCACACGCCAATTTTCGAATATTATTTATAATTTAGTTATTATAGAAAATATCAAAAAACTACTGATAGGGCAAAAATAGGCAAACAAAATGCCATCGATTGACAGTCTTACAATTTCGAAAAGTTGAAATTCTAGATGGCGCTCAGTGTGCAGTTAGCCCCCCCAGATAAAAATTTTCTCGAAAACTATGAGGGGGCAATCGAAACTATTAAAAAGCAATAATAGGCAAAAAAGGGGCAAACGATGGTATTTTATTGAAGAATTTTGGGGAAGGTGGGGGGGGGCTAACTTCACATGGCTGCCCAAACGGTATAACTCATTGAGCTGAAATGTGGATATGTATATTTAGAATTACATAGCCGATGTTGTTATATCTATATTCTTAGAGATTTAACCGGTTTTGACCAAGCTGATTCTAGGTCATCATCAAGTGACTTTAAATATGAGTACCAAGTTACAGATCAGTGAGATGAACGGTTTAGGAGCTAAAATCATTCATGGAAACTGTTTGACAGCAGTTGTGGTCTTAGTCGCTATGGTTGCGAATAGGGAAATTTTGGATAAACGTCAGTAGGTAACCACTGACATTAGGTTTTACCATTAGGTTGGACTATTTTAAATTACACACACCAACTGCGGTCCTACATCACTACAAATTTATCATACACACTGAACTTAGCAAAACTTAAGAAAGCAATGAAATTTGGAAGATTCATTGAGCTTTTTTGCGTAGATATGAACTTATGAAAGCAGTGTGCGTGTTTCATTCTAAGCTAAGTGAATGAATGTTAGCATTTCATTAAAACAATAATAATAATGTATATACAGTTTGCGAGTGCATAAACAGTGTGCATAAAGAAGAGTGCATAAACATTGAGGAACGACAGCAAATGATCATAAAGATTATAAGTAATTCTTTATAATAACTGAGATATCAAAGAACACAATTACGGATAACTTTGTCTTTCTAAGTTATAGAACAAGGTAGTTTTTTTTACTATAATAGTTGATTTTCTTATTAATAATAAATTTTGTTTATTAGATTCAAGTTTATTATTAGGACGAACTAGTATTTACTACATTTATGACCGTTTTCTGTAACTAATGTTAAGCTTTATTACAGGTAAAATCCTGTTATGAATCAGTAACAACATAGTGTTATGAATTTCGTATTCTCAAAGGTAATCCTGTTGCTACTAGTATGTTATGCTGCTATAAGCTCCATATAAACTTACTGTACATAACATCGACAAAAACGTCGCTGTAATGTAATTATTAACAGTTCAAGTTAGATCTTTTGCTACAAGACCATGTACCAACACTGAATACATTTATTGATTTACCTATTCCACCATGAAGAAAATAGGTAAATATTTTTGTGTATACTTCTTTAATATACCAATAATAATTACCGTATATATTTTTATTAGAAACAACATGAGAGTAGAATGAAAACGTTGACGGCCCATTTAATGGCCCATTTTCATATTCTTGAGGTTATTTTATTAAAATAGTAGAAGGATTTTAGATTTGCTCGAAATAAAATGAATGGCCATTTTCGGACCACAGCAATCCCCGTAGCATTAAAGTTACTTTATTACGAATAAAGATAGCATTCGATAAACCACAAGAAGAATTTTTACCACCTCATTAATCGCTCAATGTCTCACAAACAAACAATATTTATAGTTAAATATTATAGTTAAAATAAACAAGAATGTAGATTTTTATCCATAAAACAACTTCAAAAACAAATTGAACAACGCGCTGAAAGTTTGGCATAGCATTTTGCGGTTATTATCCCCAAAAATCAATATATCAAAGTCGAGTGACGGATGTAGCTTAGAAAGCATTCAAATAACACTGTTATAAACAAACTGTTAACATGGATTTCGCATAGAGTAGCTTTTTTATATCGGTTGTTAAGCTGCTAAACTTAACAGAGCAGTATTAATTGACTGTTGCTAACATAACCGAATAACATTTATACAGAATAGAGGTATTCAATTTTTAAATAATAAGGCTATGTGACATTCAGGATTGGATGTTTGCGACACAAAAGAAAGAAACAAATGCATTCAAATAAATCCTATATCTTATTATACCTTTTGGTAAGAAAATAAACAAATACAAATTCAGCTTTGTTGAATTCTAGAACCATGTTTACATCCAATAGACACAAATATCGCACGTGGCAGTTATGCAAGAGGAACGCATTAATTTCAACCCCTCGTGGAATTACACTGTTAAATTGCATTCACGGCCAACATGAAACTACAATTTGTCCCCATCTCTTGTTCATCGATTCTCCGACGCTCTGATAATCATCCAGTCCATTAAACACTATTACGTCGCGGCCGGAGTCGCATTGACGTTGATAACAGAAGATTAAGTTACAGCCTTCCCAACATGCAGATTTCCAACAATTCACACAGCAATGGTTCAGATACAGATTACAATAATCTGCAAAGTGTGCATTTTAATAAATCGGTAGATTTTTTCTGAAATATACTTTAGATTCATGTTGAAGTATAGACAATCAATTGAATTCGTGAGCTTCCGTCAATAAATCAGTTCAATTAAAGTTAGTTGGTCAAAGATTAAATGCAGGTGAGGAAACTTTACCAATCGAACTAATCAAAAGCAGCAAAATGTACTCACGTAATTGTACTTCAGGTCCGGATGCATGTAGTCGACACCTGCAAATAGAAACGAGACAAATTAGCTTCTGCAAACGAAAATAATGATCTAAACGTGAAATCTAAACGCACTACATTCAAAAAGGGTTAAAATGTTCAGTTAATTAAGTTGAGTTATTATGGTCATTCTGCCGACGCTACATAATTTCGAGCGCAGCGTTAACTTTAAACAAGCATCAGTTAAATTAAACGCGGTTGGATTTAATTAAAATTTAAATCGAAACGCAATTTTGTAATGTGAATTTTGCCGAGAGCTGTTTGGTTTGTTAATAGCTAGTGAGCATTATTAGAGATGGGTTTTTATTAGTTCTTTTGAAGGTGTTACAACAAGTAAGACTAACAGTTAAGTAACTAAACTGTTACTTGCAAACTAATTTGCAAAAATGAACTAGTTCGAATAACTCTTTTTACGGAACTGCGGGCTAGTTCGCATAAATGACTTAGTTCGATGAGCTATTTCTCGCATTCCTTATAAACGTAAAGAATAAAGTTTTATGATAAATCAATACATAATTATGCATCTATTTAAAACAAATTATGTTTTTGTGTTTTATTCATCCCAAGTATGTATCCCTCAACGAACAAATAACAGACACGTTATAGATTAATAAGTAGTACCATCTGTGTCAATATATACGTTGTCCCATAAATCTATCTCCGTCTTTTTAACGTTTCTATCTAATCCCAACATAATGTCAGTGACTACTGACATTTATCGAAGTTTCTCAATTCACAAACATAGCGACTAGCAACAATCTGACAGCCAATCTCGACTGTCAGATTGTCACCAGAAACAATCCACTTCGTCGCCTCGTAATTCGGAATAGGTATAACAATTTTCGGCCCGATCCGATGTACCATTTGGGCACTATCCTGGTAACAGACGTACACTCATACATACACAGGCATTTTCCTACTCATAGTAATGGATTCATAACCTCAAAATGCGTATTTCCTCAATAACGTTTTTTCTTCGTCCATTGCAATATACTTTCTCCAGAAGACCTAGTCAAAAACGTGTCTAAAAAGTATAACTTGTTTTTATACAGGTTTTGAAATATACCCAAAAAAATATTACCGCCTATAAATTAGAAATAAATATATTTCTACTGAACATTTTTTTCACCCTTTCTAAACTGCACTTGAAGATATTTTTGTAATAGTTTTCGACACCTATTCCACATTATTATTATATATTATATATTATATACTATTGTTTTAAATGAAATATTAATTAGGTATGAATAAGTTCCCAGAATTTTGTATTATCGGTAATGTAATGTTTCAATTTAAAAGGATTTACAAACTACAACAACAGATACCCAATATGAACAATTAAACAATGTATCTTGACTAGTAAAGGAGTTATTAAAAACCAAGAAACAATAAAACAGCGATATTTGTGGAGAAAAATTAAGTATCACAAATAATTCACTTCTGCTTTTATACATACAATTGACATTATTTCCTGAAAATATATATGTAAAAAGCAACAATTTATCTTGGCTAGTACATAAGTTGTTAGAGAGCAAAAAACATATTGAATTGAAAAACAGCGACGTTTATAGAAAAAATAAAATAATATATAACTGGCCTACAAGGTTCTTCTCCAACAATAATGTGTTTTCAGGGCATACAATATAAACATTTATTAGTAGGAAACATAATTTTAGGAAAACGAAATGTGTAAACAAAAACGTACGCGTCACAGTTGTTGTACATGTATTGTATATTGTTGCTAGCATTATTATTATTATCACTATTTGATAAGCACTTGTCCGTAGTACATGTAAGAAACACCACCAGGTGTACCGAACATCACACCCTCAATACTGATGATTGCTACATGTCACATGTGTAAATTATTTATTAAAGTCGTCAAATTAGTAATAGCGTTAGATCACACCTGCGAATATAATAACGGGCACCATCTGGCATGGTCGACGTGCAGAATTTCACCGATGTAAATGCTAGCATACTACGACTAGCCTATGTTTTTATCCCTCAAGTCAGCGGTCGATAGAAAATAACCGACCTATCACAAAACTGTAATACCGATATGGTATTCGCTTGCGAACAAACAAATTATATCTTTGGTCGAGTTTAGATATGTAAAATTCGTAAGGTTTTCAAGCAACTCATCTCACTGCGACAGGCGTACTAAGTGTTAGTACCTATCGGTAGTACCGATTCGGACACAGAACAGAAAATACTCATTCACATTTCCATACTTGATACTCACGTCCATAATATTTGATGCCTGTTTGTCACTAGATGTACATGTTTCGATACTTGATAATAGATACTGTGTATTGATATCCGTTTCAATACTTGATATTTTATACATGTTTTGGTATGTAACAGAATTAATATAAGGTAGGCACACACGTCGTTTTTTTGTAGTTTTAACCACACGGGTAAAACTGTACGGGTAAACACGAACAACGACCATATCCACACACTAGCCGATCTTTCGTTCAGTTTGTCCGAAATCGTGGCTCTTTTTTACAGATTCTTTCGTTGCGGTATTATCTACCTCTTGTAATTTTTGAATCAGGTCTTCGTAAGCTTTATTTTTTATCCCTATCAGAATACTCCGTCGATTTTATCTTCCAAAGGCACGGGTGGCTCCTATACAAATCGATGAACTCAATTATAAATTATTAGTTGTAACTCCTCTACTAGGGTACTAGTTGGAAAGTAAAAATGAATAAAGGCTACATAACCCGAAAACAATATTTTTAAATGATTCCATAATCTATTGATTATTCATAAATTCCGAGCATTGAAAAACTGATAATTAAATTCACAAACATGATTTACAATATTCCTTCCTAACACTAAATTATTAATAGCCAATGTATATGAGTGCCAATAAATATTTACCTTTATAATAATTGCAAATGAGACCGTGACTATTTTGAGATAAAACCGCAAAATTATTATTGAATTTCATATTATACACTTTCCAAAGGATTTCACACGAATGTACCAATGTATAAGCCTGCTCATAAATGAACCCACGCAACGTCTACTTTCGAATTTTCCCAATTAATCACCGAGGTTCCTACCCACGCACTTCTCCGTAGACTGAATTCCTGTCACTTTTTTTAATCTGGACTAAAAAAAAGTTTAAATTGTTGAAGGTGTTTGACTTTTTTGCACATTTATGAATTAGTATTCACATCACGTTTTATTTTTTTACGCATCTTTATTCATTAGAGAAACCGTCAACTCTAATTAATACTATTTTCAATACGTATTTTTCTTTGATTTCGTTTTTTATCTCCAACAAATTACATATTTGCTAATACCAAGAACTTGACAATGCAAATAATGGTTTTCTCTAAATATCAAGGATGATATTCTGCAAAACATTGCGACAACTCGACAACTTCCAGAAGCAATTAAATAAATATTAAGGCTGAAGTTTCCTCAACCTCGAGCGGCTTTTCTTCCCGTTCCCTTAGGCAGCCTTTATCGACAAAGTCTCAAGGTTCGCACATTTAATCTATCAAAAGTTTATTCGATCCTGTGAGTGATTTTCTAGACGACAAAGTTGTCGAAGTTTTAAACACTTCAAAGCTTCTCTGAGCCGTGGTGATAAAAATCGAAGTTATTTTTGCCGGTGAGAAGATAGCCATAAAAGATATCCATAACTTTCTTTTCGAATTTCTTAATGAAACATATGTCAATCGATAGAGCTATTCAAATAGTATACCCCAGAGTTTTGCCCACAAAAAAATGGAAATAGAACTTCGTGTATTTTGTTCAGTAAACAATGCGCTACAGTTTAATTTGCTACTTGTAAAATTCACATAATTCTTATGGAAAACATTAAACATATCGAATATTTTCAACAATTGGAACAACCATTTACCGATGTTGCCGAGAGATATAGGAAAAAATGTGTTGGTGTGGATCCATATATAATCCAGGAAAATAAACTGGATCGTGTAACACGGGATATTGCGAATACAAGTATCGGCTTTTGATATTGTTGATTATCTATTGAACAAAGTCAGCTACTGCACAAGGCGGGAGATGAAGCCTACACATCCTTGTAAGCCTACATATATTTTGAACGGACACTGGGGGTAAATGTTGTTAGCGATTATGTACTACAAGACATTGTTGTGTAAATATGTTACCACTTTTTAAAGTTGATGAACAAAACAATGGTTATAAATTAATAAATAGTTTTATTTAAAAAAACTTAACAAGTAAAATACTACTAGAGTTCAGTGTGGCATGGAACTGAAACTTTATAACTTCTTTTCCAGGCGACTAAAACTGAAAACTGCACTTTATTACCCTAACCTCACTTCTGGAATGCGAATTTTAGCAGCAATTTTGAAGTACTCGCCGCGTATTATACAAAAATACTTATTTAATAAACTTATTTAAGCTTCTCTTTTCTCCACAAAATACAGCATGTTATAATACGGCTTAAATGTGCTCCCTTTTTCTGTCAAACGTGGAAATAATGAATAGTAAGTTATAACATCAAAGCTGTAAGTAGCATATTATAGGAAAGTGGTAAATCTAGCCATTTCTAAATGTTCGAAAACAAACTGACCCTGAAATAACATTATCACTGATGAATAAACATACACACGTTATTAAGAAAACTGAACATGCTGCCAATCGATTCTATAATAACCACCAAGTGCGTCACATTAGGGGTTATGTGGTGCTGTAATATCGCATAATGTATTCATGATCAACGTGGAAAGCTTTTAGAAACTTACGCCCAAATATAGCACGCCCCAAAGCGTGCAAAGCTTGCTAAGAGTGATGCTGAGACTTAGTCATTATCGGTTTAACTATTATAATCGATGACATTAATGTCATTGAAATTTTGGATCCGATACCTCCGCCAAAATGTCAATTAAGATTTACCATGGATTAGATTGATATATGTAGTTTAAGGGTAATATTACAAAATGTACTTTTTGTCAATACTACGCTTATTATTTTAAAGAAAAAAAACGTTCTAACAACACAATTCTGGCTCAAATAAATCCGAACGTTTCCATTCCAACGACGATGGTAACTTATAAATGATGGAAAACGAAGTTTGAATTGGTATAAAACTCACTTCGTCGCTTCGATGGACTAATAAGATAAATATCGCAGAAACTCAGGAAAATAAAAATGGAATCAATAAAGATATATCGTAAAAAATGTCTGTTGACTTTCCCTGGAAATGGAGCAGTTACGTTCAACAGCAATAAAAGAGCGCAGAAGTTTTTAAGTGACGAAATTAATCGTCGTATTTGTACGATGCTCAACCACAGAATAGTAAACAACCAGAACGATATCTTGTGTTGGCGGGAAAGTTTGCGCAGATCCCCTCGCGTTTCGTGCGGCCATTTTAAAAATAGGACAAATTACAACCAACCAGTTGCAAGTAAACACCGCGCATAGGCCGTACTGTTTAGGTTGACGGAATTTGCAACGGTCCACATACTTATCACCTATCGCCTCAACGTGGACGATTAGTATGTGAAATGTACACGCCTACCGGTTCGTCATTTATAGTTTGTTTGCATGGAAAGTGCAGGACCGTATTGAGCCCGTGTATTACTTTATTTCGCACATTATTGTTCGTGATTGATTTTAAGTTATCTTGCCGTTATCTGAGTGTAGGTGTTATTAGGAATTAGTGATATAAGTTTAGTTTTAAATAGAATTTAGTTAGGAACTATAAGAGAGCGAAAAATATAGAAACTACAAGTTTTCTCGCATTTCTAAAGGTTATAACAAATTAATGCTTATACATTCTTCATTCAGACACGTGTTATGTATATAACTTCCATTGCAAGAAGATGGGTGATGTTATGTGGTCGAGACGATTTGCTACGACTCGAAACTGTCCATATCAATCACAGATCAAGTATAGGACATTTTGAACTGCTTATGTTTCCCATCTACCTGAAAATTAGATTAGAGCTTGACACTCTACCTACCATTTTTCCGAGTCTTGAAGGGTCATTTTCAGGGAATACTTTATTAAATTGTATAAAACTATAAATTTTGTACATGCGTGTTCATCGTATACATATATTTATACATGTATCTTTTGTACATGTATTTTTTGCATCTTTATTCACGTATGCGATTATTTTAAAATTTCGCAATTTTAATTTGAAAAACAAATGAGCAAGGAGGCAAATTATTATTTGGAAAACGAATAAATTGTAAATAGTACGATAGCCTTTGTCTTCCTATAATTTTCCCCTGTAATCCTAATTATGTCTTAATACTGTGTATTATAAAATAATATCACTTTTGTCTTAAACATAACCGCACGTAACCACAAGTATTAAAAACACAAGCAACATTCTTAGGCCCTTCACAAAAAAGTACATGCCGGCCCTGAGTTAAGTACGAAACAACATGGCGCGAGGTCATGAAATCTAGCCGATAAAAATCAAAGGTACCGCCGAGAGATATTCTTCTGGTTGTTTACTATTCTGTGGCTCAACACATAGTCTAAAGATAACCCATCATATGACAATATGTGATTTTGTACCTTGTGATACAGTTCGCAAAAGTTATGTCAATAAATAAATAATAGATGTATTAGCAACTTATTACATTTATTTTTACCTGTTATTTTTGCTTTCCGACTGGTGCCGTAAAAGAAAAATATTGTAATCGGCAAAAAAGAGATTGGGATTACAGAGGAAATACGCGTTGGTCATAACATCGCATCGGGACATTGCCAGTACAAGTATCGGCTTTTGATATTGTTGATTATCTATTGAACAAAACCAGCTACTATACAAGGCGAGAGATGGAGGCCTACAAATCCTTGTGTAAGCCTACATATTTTTTGAAGGCGGATATTTAGGGAAAAATTTGTCAGTGATTGTGTATATTACATATAGAAGAAAAGTATTGTAATTGACAAAAAGGGATTGGGATAACAGCGGAAAGACGTGTTTTGATCTGCCCTGATTCCATTGCAATGATTTCTGGAAAATATCAGTATGTGTCTATAAACACGATCGCGCCCAAACGGTACAACAGATTAAGCTGACATTTGATATACTTATTTAACGTGGCAAGTGTTACAGGCATTCTCTTAGGGGTTGCACCAGTTTTGTGAATATATTATAGACAGTTTTGATGCGATTGCTATATCCAATTTATAGAAAAAAAAACACAAAAGATCAACAAATACCAGAATGTTTTTGATATTTAGAAGTAAATAAAACAGTTTTGTCGATCCTTACATGGGAGTTAAACTTCATTTCAACAGATTTCCTTTTATAGACAGATCTAATTACGTCAAATAACGAACTTAGCACAAACAGAAAAGGCAAAACAACTTTACTTGAGTGTTCGTAAACATCGGGTGTTGTTTGTTTTCCACTGAATCTTGATCGTAATTAGCGCAACTAACGAATGCAGAAAACAGCCAGATCTCCAGAGAGTAAACTAGTGACGTCATTGAAGCAAGGCAATATATTTAAAATGACGATTTTCCATTTCAGGATCAAGTAAACAAGTTTACCGCCAAGCTGAAAGTCTTACTCTAGATGACTGGGTTGTCGTCAATATTTGGACGTTTATGGAGGGAGGCTGACAGTAGCCGCAGTCTTAGTCGCAGGGTTGTTGTGTATAAGAAAAATTGTTTTAACAATGTTTTAAAACATGTTAAAACAGTGTTTTGAAACATGCGTTTTAAACATTTCTTGTGTTAATAAAATATTAAATAAGTATATTTCAAATTAGGATATATAAAGAAAATATCTGGGGTGGCCCTCACCCTACTTTCCGACTAAATCGTTGGCACAATGAAGTGCCTAAACACTTTTACAATTATTTAATTTAGTAAAGACAGAGCCATCTCTGGACGCTACCTAACGACAGTTTCAGTGACAGAATTACATTTGTCTTACTGACATTTAATGTCATGTAATGTTAGTGGCACTGACGTTTATCAAAATCTGACAATTTGCAATACAGCAACAATGTGGATTGTGTCAAACTGCTTCTAGAAACTCTTATAGCGCCTAAACCGTTCATCTCACTGATTTGCAAATTTGTATACATATTTAACGTTACCACAGGATGAGCTGGTATCAGTATGGTCACAACCGAATAAATCCTTAAGAAAATGTACGTAACATTTGCCACTTCCGGTTGTCAAATTGTTACCAAAAACACTCCAGTTCGTCCCCCGGTAATTCTAAATAAGTATACCAAATTTCAGCCTGATCCGTTGTTGCGTTTGGGCGCAATCGTGTTCACGGTCATACATACATACATACATACACACATACATACATACATACATACATACATACATACATTTTCCAGAAATCATCGCAATCGATTCAGGGGACCCCAAAACGCGTATTTTCGCGAAAATCTCGAAGCGTTATTTTCCGTCGATTACAATACTTTCCTTCTAGAGAACTAGTCGGAAAGTAATTATCAAATTAAAAGAACAAAAATATTGCTTTGTTAAAAAACACTTTTTGGTTTAAACTTTACCCGATTCAATGTGTCAACGATGTAGTCGGAAAATTCGGTGGGCGTAGCACCAGATATTTTGTCTCTCAATAGAATAGATATAACTGTTACGTACAATAAACCTATGTTATTAACATGTAAATATAATTTTTAAAATAATAATTATTACAATTTATTTTCTTTTTCGTACCTACTTTCGAAAATTGATAATTTAGAATTTCTCTTGTTACTAGTTCATTATAGAAGCATCGCAATGACTTATGACTTATATATATCTTGTAATATAAGTAACTAGTCCTAACCATTATCTAAATTGAAGGTGTATTTTATTTCAACGACAGCCCATTAAGAAAATGTAATTAATTACAAAAGCCCTCACAAAAATAAAGAACCAAGAACAAAATAATTGCCGCCAGTTATGACTTGTTAGCGAGGTAATTGGACGTGAAAAATCCCTTAAAAGGAGCCCTAATTATAATCCATTACCTTTCTGCACATTTCCAAAAATAAAACTCATAATATTCCTATTAAATTATACCTCTTAGGAACTAAAACTAAACCTCTTAGAACTAAAATTTTGTTAGTAGTTTTTAACAAACTACTAGAACTGACTTTTTAGACATAGCCTTTGAACTTTGAAATATATCGATTTCAAGCTCTTTAATGCATATAGCGTATTATAACTACTCCCACAGGATATAATGGCTTTCCTGGAGATGAGCGAAGACGGTAGTTATCAGATCTGACGATATTAATAAGAAGAAAAGAACTGCTGGCTTTAAGTGAACTCAAACTCGGTATGATTAAGCTCCGTCTCAGTTCGTTTCGCGGAAAACTTCCAAACTTAATTATAACGTTAAGTTTTTAACAGACACCATAATCGTCTTCGTTAACAAAGAAAAGGTAAACAGAAAGTTGACGTCTGTCTAACAACGTAATTTTCTTCTTGCGAAGAGAAAACAAATTTTGATCTATTGTAATGTAAAATTTGTTGATTCTTTGAGCAACTTGTAGGAAAATTCTTTGAAAATCTTCTTATCTAACGGAATTTCTAGAATGCTTATTTCTATAACCGACATCTGCAAACGCCATTCGTTGCGGTTTTGCGCCCATTCACTTTTTAAAGAATAACTTATATAATAACTAAAATAATTTAACTTTCATCTTCCACAATTTTGCTATTCTTTTACTTAACAGGATAGCGTGTCCAAACGTCTAAACGGTACAACGGATCGGGCTGAACTTTGGTATACATATTTTGAATTGCCAGGGGACGAACTGGATTGTTTTTTGCCACAATCTGAAAACCGATTTTGACTAAACTGATACCAGCTCATCTCCAGTGATTTTAAATATGTATACAAATTTGCAGAGCAGTGGGATAAACTGTTTAAGATGGTTAAGAGTTTATAGAAACAGTTTGACAGGATTCACAGCCTTCGTCGCTGTATTGCAAATTGTCAGATTTTAACAAACGTCACTGCCACTGACATGACATGAAATTAAATATCAGTAAGACAAATGTCATTATGTCATAGAAATTCACGTGCTATGGCTTCAAAAAAATGAATAATTGCAAAAGTGTTTAGACACTGCATTGTTCAACAGATGTAGTCGGAAAGTTTGGTGAGGGCCACCCCAGATATTTATTAATTATTAAAGACAACTTCTTATAGCGCAAGAAGAAAAAAAATAGTTTATTTTAGTCTGAAAGATATTGTAGAATGATTAGTGATGTATTGCTTGATTGGCCCTGTCAATTCTAAACGTAATGCTGTCTCATTTATCGCGCTTAGTTCAAGGTCCATTTACAATGTTTAGGAGAAAGCTTAATCCACAAGTTTCAAGTTGAAACAATGTATCTTCTTGGAAAATTAATATATCAAATGAATCAAAGGACTTTACTTGTCTAATTAATTAATAAGAATTTGTCTATCATTTGCTGAAAGGCTCAGAGAATCATAAGAACATAGTAGATAGTTAATAAAACTTATTTTCGCGGAGTATAAATAGTATGTTCCATAAAAAATGTCTAGTTTGCTATGGAAAATATTGTAGGTTGGATAGTCTAAAATATGACAAACTCAAGTTTTAGAGGTTAGATTTGATCAGTTTTGTTGTTTTTGTTACTCAAGTTTCGTGACGGTTTTTTTGTCTGACAATAGGGATTTTGGCAAATGTTGCATACATTTTTAGGGATTTAACGGATTTTGATCAAACTGATACCAGTTCATCCTTTAGTCGTGACACACAGTGGTTAATATTATTCCATGACTTACACTTACATTAATTGTTACAATTGAAATCAAATATGTATATTAAACCCAAATTTAAAGTATATCTGGGTATCTATGTTACTACTGCTAGTACATTATCGGCATACTTATTGCAATAACAATGTAAGTATTATAATCTGTTGGGATATATAATTATTATTATCTAAATCTTATTCCCTGAGTATACAGTACATTTTACCGATTATACTTTAAATTTATCATATTTATCATTTAAACTAATCACCGTTTAAGTCAAAATCCCACAAGAAAATATCACTTACCATCATCCATTATAGCCGTGGTGATATTCTTCCCTGTCACCCCTTGGGCCCAAGCAGCTTCCACGTTAAGATCGAGTTTCGCCTTGCCCCCATTTTGGCCGGTATTCTTCAGGTACCATTGGAAGCTGAAGTAGGGGTCAGTGGGGTCCCTATGCGGCCTGATGTTCTTCACCAAATTCTCAACTTCCAGAGGCTTATAACCACGTTTGACGCGCACGAACCCTGGCTGTTGGACCGCCGCATGGACCTAGAGAGACACCGGAGAAACACGAGATATTAGATTTATCATGTCGGCCGGGGTTGAAGCCTCCCCCCTGGGGAGAAATGTAGCCGAGACGTAGGCGTTACTTTCACAGACTGTATGAGGCGTATCGTTTAACTGTCTGGCCATTTTTCTTCACGGTTATGCCGGTGATTAGGGGTGAGAATTGTGCGAGAAAGGTGGAGACGAGCTGGTTTATTATTCGGGTGGTCGTGGTGTGCATAATTACACACCCTGGGAGGAGGAAAGGGTGTATATTAGTTATGAGGATGGCTTATATAAACGCAGCAATATTTTTGTAAGAATCTCTTTGAATTATTCGAAAGAATCACCATCAGAACAGTAGTAGACTGTCAAAATAATATTAAAACCCATTTGAGTTGAATCAACATCGGTTAATTCTGATAAAAAGTCACTGACATAAGGATATGATCCAGACTGGCTGCGGTTTCATGAAATTGAATAATTGCATAATTACAAAACGGTTAGACTGGGTTAAATGCCTCAATGTGTCAACAATGTTGTCGGAAAATTGAGTGGGGCCACCCTAGATATTTTAGTTTCCATCTGGTACTGTAATCGACGGAAAAAGATCGGTATTTCGACGGAAATATGTGTTTTGAAGTTCACTGACTTCATAGCAATGACTTTTAGATAATGTTGGTGTGTATATGGTGTATGTATGTCTGTAAACACGATAGCTCTCAAACGGCACAACGGATCGGGTTGAAATTTGGTATACATATTTAGAATTCCTAGGAGACCAATTTGATTCTTTTTTTTTTGGAACAATCTGACTGAAAATCTTCTAGTATTTATCTTAAAGAGTATTCTCCACCATAACAACTCCTTTGAAAATACTTAAATAAAGAAAAAAAAAAACAGTTTATTTATAGAGCACCTCATGAAAATGTAAATATCATATTTGCCGGAATAGACAGGAATGTTATCTGCCATTCTCTCTATCTGCCTCTAACGTTATACGTAACACAAATCCGCTGTGCGGAATAAATTTGTGTCAGCTGTTATCTTGTCAGCCCCGGAAGGCAAATACGCAAATCTGTATTGAATTTCTGTACATTGATGCACAGCATTTTCCGCCTAGCCGCAGCGCAGCAAGCATTGATGCATCGACATTTTGTACACTGTATGCATAGCATACCTGACTTGTCCGCGACATGGACGAGAAGGTCACGTTCGGCTTTTCCACAACGTCAGAAAATGACATTACCACAAATAATCAAGAATTCAATGCCTACGTGGTAAATCGATTTTAAATTGTGTCACACGTGCCACAATTCAAAATGGATTTTACAGTTACTAGAAATGAATTAAATATGAATTAAATATGAAACAACATTTCTTAAACACCGACATAAAGTGTGTGCTCAAGATTTACAATTTTCGTAGCTCTCGTGGCGTGAAGAAGTCGTGAACGCGGTTTCCACCCGCGAAAGTTTTCATTCTATAGATTCGATTCGTCTCATTCAAAAATAAAGCATATGAGACTATAAAATATCTGTTATATTTTATCAACACAACAAAAAACTGACATAAAATATCCACGTCTCGACTACAGAGACATAATAATATCCACCGCGTTGAAAACATTTAAACACTTTAATCCTCAACTTCAAAACACACACAGCCATTTTGCGATAATTCTTTATCGGCATAATTATTGTCGTCTTAACTCCTAACGACGCCGACGCTCGTAAAGTCAGTGGCTATTAATTGTTCTTGATAGCGCGACTTATCGCGGACGAGAATGACGACAAATTACTTTTCTTGTGTTTGTACATTGCTACAATTGAACGCTAATGGCTTATGTTACGTACCAGTGGGTCTACTTTTAGCTTCCTCATGTGGGGTATGCTTCTCTTGGATCGGGCAACTGGAACGGCATGACTGACGAAATGATAGTCCTGTTTGGAACCCAAGACCTGAAAGAAATATTAAACATTAATAATGCATGTCCACTAATTCTGTTCTTGAAACGTTGTTAAGATTTTTGTGGATGTTCCTATCAAAATATCGATATAGAATTGCAAAGTATGAAATTTGGTTTACATAAATTTAGTTATACTGGACCAAAGTGGCTAAGTTTTTTTATTTTCTGCTAAGTTTAAGCCAGGAGTTTTAAAGAAATTTGGAAAAGTTTATATATTGACATGAGTCAAGAGTAAAGAAAATGTATATCGATATGAGTGACAAGTTTGTCTAAAAAGCGAACAACAAATACCATATATCGCGTGTGTTATACAAAAGCAAACTCGTCACGTGGACCACTTTGAAAACGGTATAACTTTAACGTTTCGTGAAGTGGTTACTGTATATAACTTCTTGTAAGGAATATAGTGCAAGCGTTATGCAAATATTGTGTAAGGGTATCGCAAATGTTGCGACCCACCGGGATATTGTATATAAAATGTAATTTGAAATAGACTTTGTGCTAGTGGTGAAAGGCAAGGTTATGTTACGCAAACAAAATAAAGTAAGATATAAAGAAAATTTGAAGTAAATACCATATCAAGAAAAATCATTTTTAAAAACTGTTTTAAATATTGGGTTTTAGACTTTTCTGGACCTTTTTGTAACTCGCCCTGAAGAAACCTGATACTTAGGCAAAACGTCGGTCATATAAGACAAATGTTCCATATAAAGTTGTAAAACTGAACAACGTTATTTACCTCTCATAGTTCGTTAACTTTTCTACTATTAGATTATATAAATATGTCATACTGTAATGAAAAATATAATGGAGAACAACTATGTTTCTACGGTAGGTAAGCAGTAAATTGAAAACTTACTACGAATAAATTATTATTATATAATATTAGAATTAGTTTAACTCTTTAACACTATAAAAGTTTTCCAAATAAGTATCGTTAATTGCTCTTTGAGGTCGTTTTGATTGAATTGAGGTATGACCGAAAATAATTTTCACTAGATATTTTTGAGCACTTTTTTAAAACTTTTTATTTATGACAGATTTCCAAATATATGTGGTTAATAGCTCTTTCGTACTCATTTTGATTGATTTAATTGACCAGAATGAAAATCCACACACTAGTGGTTGTGTGCCTTATTAGACGTTGTGGCCATAAATTCTTGCAACTTTGCTTCTAATGACAAATTTGCAAATTAGTAGTTTAATAGCATATTTAAATTGGAGACTTCCGCAGTCCGAATTACGGTATGTTCTAGATTTCATTTCACTTAGTAATTTAATAGCGTTTTCAGACCGTTTTGATTGACCATAATAAAAGAATGTATGTATCCTTTCAAAAGATAAAACATTCATAAGAACATGAACCACTTTAATTTTTGTACTTCTGTGCAAAATTTTCGGCAATCAGATCATAAATTCCTTTATTCAACTGTCATTGACAGTTGACAGCACAGTTCGATTAGTGCAGATTCTGCGTAATTAATAATAATAATAATCCTTTATTTGTCGTCTGATCTGTTTACAGATATTGACAATAGTCATAAAAATACCTGAGATATTCTTGCATAATTTCAAATCCAGCAGAGTAAATATAATGAACACACTTCTTTAAAAAACCTAAACATATTACACACTTTAAAATAGATGTGCAGATAAAAACCAATCATAAAAAGATATTACATAGGCACCTCGATCATAGCTGATGATTTGATGTGTAATATAAATATTTGTCAAAGGAATAGAAAGACTTTTCGACCAAATGTTCTTTCAATCTAGTCTTAAACTGAACCAGAGTGACAGAACTCAAAATGTGGCCAGGTAGCGCATTGTAGGTTCGAATCATCATAAAATATGGACCCCGCTCAAAAACGGTGTGACGAGGAACCGACAACTTACTCCCATTTCGCGTCCTAACCGTTGTTGAAACCTCCGAGTTAGTCAGAAACTGATCTAGATTGGATCTGCAATAGGTCAGTAGATGGTATAAGTACAAACATGGTAGTGTCATTATTTCAAACGTCTTAAAGTGCTCTCTACATGATTCCCTATAGCTCAACCGAAGTATGCATCGCAAGAAACGCTTCTGGAGTCTAAATAGTATTATCGTTTGAGGTGATGATTTCCATAATATGATACCATAGCTCATAACTGACTGCACATTCGCGATGTAGAAAGATCTGACAGATGGTCGATATGGCGTAATAAGTTTTGCATATTTTTTTCCGCAGATATTCTACATGGCTATCCCATCCCAGCGAACTTTGCATATATACCCCAAGAAATTTTATTTCCTCGCATTGCGGTACCGATCCCATCCCTGTTCTGACGACGTCTTTTTGCTATTCAAGATCATGCCATTTACAGAGCACCACTCCGACATTCGTCTATATGTCATCAGCAAATTGGTAACTTTCTGGTCCCAAATGGAATGCGAAACCATTCATGAAGATCAAGAGCAGTGGGCTTAGGATGGAACCTTGGGGCACTCCAACTGTCAACTGTGACTCAAATTTAGATCTTGTTCCATTCACGCATAACCTCTGCTATCTATCTTGGAGATAGGACCTTATTAATTCCAACGCAACACCCCGTACTCCATAGCTCTCCAGCTTCAACAATAACACATCATGTCGGATGCAGTCAAAAGCTTTTTGTAAATCAAAGAACAGTGCGGCATCACATGAACGCTCGTCAACACATTAGATATAGCAGCAAATAGTGCTTTCTCGCAAGATAATCCCGGAAGGAACCCATGAGCGGCTGCAATCATCTGTTGCGATTTGAAAAAATCAAGTAGTCTGTCATAGATAACCCTTTCAAATACCTTCGAGAAGCACGACAATAGGGAAATCGGACGAAAGCTATCAGCATCGACTCTTGATCCCCGCTTATGTATCGGTATAACTAATGAGCGTCTCAGTTTGTTTGGAAATAAACCCTGCGTCAACATACAATTAACTAGGTGTGTAATGATTTTTTTATTAAATGTGATGATGCTTTCATTACGTATGCAGGTATGTTATCATCTCCACACGAAAACTTTGGCTGAATGCGGGACAAGGCAGAGGTTATCTCGCACTCGCTAGCCGGGTGTAGAAAAATTCTATGCTCATTATTCCTCACTTTAGTACCCACAGCACGGTTTTGATCATCATCGCAAATGTTCCTAAAAAATCTATCAGCGAACACCGAACACTGATCTCGTATATCCACATCCCCCTCTTTAATATTAATCGTTTTGCTCGTGGCCATACTTGTTTCATCCCTTATTATGGTCCACATCGTCTTACACTTGTTTTGAGATGATCTGACTCTATCGCTATAGTAAAGTTTTTTTCCAGCATCTACAGCTTTTTTCAAACTCAACTTCATGCCTGAATACTGCGACCACGGTTCAGGAAGATTTAGTGCTTTACATAGCACGTGAAAGTTACGAAGCTCAGAAATTTAGATTTTTGGAGCCTCACCATCCTTACTGGAAAATGTTTTTCAAAGTAGTAACTATAAATTGAGTGAAACGCGTCATACTTTAAGTTCACATCAGCCTCAGAATAGACATCCTGTCACGCTTCCCGCCGCAAATCGTTTAGAAATGATGTTAAATTATTATTACTAAATATTCTCTTTGACTCTATAGTTACTTCATCTTGTTTTCCCACCTTTATTTTGCAGTGCAAAAAGGGTCAGGACAGATTTTATAGACTCGAATACAGGATGTTCTTTTTTACCGGCCTCATGGAACCTCGATTAGGTTATGAGATACGAAGTGGGTTAATTTGGAGTAATTTTCACTTGTTTGATGTTACTTTATTTATGGTTATGTAAATGTTGAGTTTCTAATAAGATCTAGTCACTTTAATGTTAAATAAATTCTGTGTAAAATGTTTTAAGCAATGTGATTTCTGTATTTGTTTGGTTGCTTAGGCAACGTTTGTTAGTAACTGTCATTTTAGTTTGGTTGAGTGCTGGAATCAGCTGCCTCAAAATCAAATAGCTTTAGCGATTAGAAAATGGCGAAGACGACTGCAAATGATTGTCGAAAAAATGGTGGTCACATTGAGCCCTATTTGTAAAAGTAGTTGATAATATTGTTATTAACTTCAGTTAAGCACCAAATTAAAAAATAAAATAAATTTAATAGATTTAAATAATAATTAAGTTATTGTTATTATCTTTTATTTATTATTTTTTTATAAGCAATTCGTTTTTTAAAGAAATATTTGCGACCATTCTTTTAGAGAGTACTTCTTTAAGATGTCACGTGCAGATAAATTATTGTATTGAAATAAGCTTTTAATAAAATGTCTATCATTGGTTAATCGCACCATTTTCTACAACAACTCAATCTCAACAAATGACTTATGAATGAAATGACATCAAACAAATAAAGAAATCACATTGCTTAAAAAAATGTACCCAGGCTTTATTTAACATTAAAGTGACCAGATATTATTAGAAACTCAACATTTACTTTAGCTATAAGTAACGTAACAACCAACAAGAGAAAATTGCAAAAAAATTAGAAAACCAAACAAATTTTTCTTTTTAGAATGTTTATTGCACTTAAAAGAATGCAAAAATTTACCCCAAATTGACCCACTTCGTATCTCATAAGATAATCCCATAAAAGCAATAAAAAACACCCTGTATACGAGTCTATAAAGTCTGTACTGACCCTCTTGCTAACCACACAAATAAAACCATTGACGCTATAAAGAAACTGCAAGAATTACTGGACCATACCGACAACTGGTTTAACTTATGGCGCATTACAGCAAACCCCGAAAAAACTCTGCTACTTGTCCCATATCATAAATTAAAACCCACTTCTCCTACGATACGATTAAAGAACGAAATCATTAGACCATCAAACACATGCAAATACCTAGGCATTATAATCGACTCGAAAATCAATTTTAAAAGACACGTAAAGATGGCAAAGGCGAACATGAAAATCAGAGCTACCAACTTCAGATCATTGACGTACAAACAGCAAGGAATCAATCTAAAGACGGCGTGGCACATCTAGAAATCAATATGCAGACCAATAATAATCGAACACTGTTCTCTTCTGGTGGCCAATCTAAACAAGTCCATAATGGAATCCCTTAACGTGGCAGAAAGAACAGCGCTTCAATGCATCACAAGAATAAGACATCCCAATAATCCACTCCACAATCATTCAAATACCCTCCTATACCAAACAACAGGAATCGTTCCCTTTACAGAAAGAATTAACCAGCTCCACAAAAAAAAAACCTGTTCAAAATTTCCCAATACAATTCAACACCTATTCCTCCACCGCAACAATCTCCCACCAAAATTCAAATATCCAGAAAAAAACCCTCCTAGAGTATATCGAATCATTGAATGAGGAAGAGTAGAGAAACCAACAATGAGATCAGAAAAGGGCAGAAAGACCTCGGTCGATAGCCCATTCCAACACAGGGAAAGAAGAATAAAATAAAGTTTGTGAAATAAAATAGAATGTTCATACATTGTATAGTTGTTGGAATAAAGATTGTATATATACAGCGTGTCCCGAAACTTAAAGTCAAGCGGGCACCAGGAGAGACAGTGGTTTATGTACGTTCTGGAAAAAAACATAAAAAAAAATCTCTGTCACTCAGTTGAGTGATAATTGCCATTTAAAAAAAAAAAGTTGAAAATCTGTATACTTTACTACATCTTTAGTTACTGTGGCAACAAATTTCCTAATTCTCTTGCGGTTTTTTGCTAATACATATGATCTTAAATAACCATACCATTAATCGTAGTTGCATACCGATCAAAAAAAAATTGTGACATTGATAAAAATAAGGTAGTTTGTTTGAGTTGTGGTTTGAAAAAATGTTGTCACTTAACTTTGACTTTTTATTACAGAAAAAGTATACTGTAGAGTAGAATTAAACTAAGAATTGTGTACGTGCTGCGCGGCGGGAAGGAATATATGATCTTATATATGGCCTTATATATATGGTCTACGGCGCATAGTCAAGGCCGGTACCATTCTTAGTTTAAATCTACTCTACTACCTTCGGCAAGTTATTTAAAAAAATGGGCCATTTAGTTATAATTTCAAAAAGGTACACACTTGCTACTTTTCTGCCCAAAAGAAATTTGGAGAATTTTTATTTTAAATTAGTGCAAGAAATTCAACCCAGCCTAGTTAGTCAAATGAGGAAATAAATTGAAAAATAAAACGAAAAGGATGAGACTAAAAAAGTGCTTTTATTATACAAATTCAAATGCTCGAATTGTTTGACTTCAGCACGAATACAGGCCCGTCGGCATCGTCTGCACCTTTTTAATGCCTCAGCCACGAAATCGGACGAATGGGCGTTTTCGCTTATAGCGTCAAGGTCGAACGGTTGAGAGCTTGTTCCAAATGCACGCCTAGGAGAGAAAGAAGCTCTACGCTTGTAGCATTGCGCCAGGAGCGAGCATTACGTGGCCTAGGCATAAAAATGATCGATTGATAAACTGTGCGTAGCGAGTTGCATTGATCTCTTCTGCTGCTTGCGTGGCGCAGCTCGGCGATATGTTGAATAGGGTTGGAATAAACATTTTCCGTTCTGCAGTACATAAAACGACAGAATTCGTTTATTTTTTAATTGGTAGACCATGGAATTTTTTCACAAAAAACAGGCTGTAACCGCCTTTTTGCATTTCTGTCGATAATATGTCCAAAAACAAAATTCCATGCAAAATTCTAACAACCCAGTTGCGTGGAATACCTTGTATACTACAGGCCTGAAAAATAATACAAATTATTATGCTATAAAACATATTAACTTATAAAAATGAATTTTATGTAGATGCACGTCGTATTAGGGTCGTATATAATGGATATAAAGCACACATACGGCCTATGTATGAAGTCCATGCTAGAGGTTCATACTCTTAATTAACCCACTAATCAAATACTAATTAAATATTAATAGTCATGTACACCACCCATCAAAAGCAATCGGATCTACGAACAAATAGAAAATGGTCCGTTAATAGAACCCAATCAATGCGGTCTATCGAATAATTACGTGACTAAAGTGCTGAAACCGTTGCCCAGTACCTGTGTCATATAAATAACTGCAATTAGAGCGTTTCGGTTAGTTTTGGATGTAGTTTGGTTATTGATTCGGCCACAGTTTGCCCACACTACGTGCTGCCGCTACGTACGGATTGTTGTTTGCGTTGTCACACCAATAAAACTCGCTTATTAGTCGGGACACGTCTGCCTGTCACGGCAGGGGACACGAAAAGTCATTACTGGACTACTTACGTCTTCACCAGATGTCTATTTCTGGCTTGTCAGCCGATAATGGGGTGGTATTAAAAAGGCGTTATCAATAACTTCCGCATAATAAGGACTACTATTTGAACGAAATGTAACTATTCTAAAGTTTGGTAGATATGATGGTTCTTTCAGCAAGTTATAACGTAATTCTTCTTTCTAGTTAATACACTTTTTAAAATAATTATTTCTACAACTGATTTGATGTATGAAACGGGCATGATGTATTTGTGGTCTAAATTTAAAACATCCTATAGAACAATTATGAACGTTGGGCAAGTTTTTGCCTACTCAGTTTTGAAGCCAAGTTAATTACCAATGTATTGTTTTTTGATTCATTTCGATACGTTATTTTTTTAAGAAGATATAGTGTTTTAACTTAAACTTTGACTTATCACGCTATGCCCAAGATAAATTTATAACGTAGTGTTATAAATTTATCTTGGGCATAGCGTGATAAGTCAAACAGTAGTGTATCTAGAATTGACAGGCCTTTATTATCATGCATTATAATTGAAACCAAATGAAAACCCTAATTACTCTACAGATTATCTAAAACTTAGACTAGGTACAAAGTCTTTTTACTTTCCGACTAGTAACCTAGAACAAAAGTATTGTAATAAGATGGGAAAATAATTTGAGGACAGACGGTAGCACGTATCGCTTAAATTTGATATATTATATTATATTATATTATATTATATTATATTATATTATATTATATTATATTATATTATATTATATTATATTATATTATATTATATTATATTATATTATATTATATTATATTATATTATATTATATTATATTATATTATATTATATTATATATTAACTTTACGAAGCCACAGCCATTCTGGAACCCATTCTAACGTCAGTCATAGAATAACATTTAATGTCATCGCATTTTATTTTTTTTTTGTTTACCAAAATCTGTCAATTTGCAACTACAGCAACGAAGGTTGTGGATTCTGTCACGCGGCTTCTCAAAACACATATAGCGCAAAACACATAAAAGTGTCTACCTGCCATAAACGAAAAATGTGCTATCTAATTACATAGCATTGTAGAAATGGAACTTCTGAATTCAGTAGATGGTAATACAAAAAGCACGAAAAAATGTAATAACATTATAATTGAATATTATGATATGTGTACTAACAATTCTGAAAAAAGCGACTATTTTCTACAACCTATCCAGTACGAGAATTCAACTGATGTTATAGCAAATCCAGTAGTTGTTGTTATGTGCATTTATATACATGTAAAACCGTTGAAATCACTTGAGATGGCCTATTTTAGGTTTTATAAACACAAATATATATTAAAATTCCTTTTATAAATAATTAAGTAGTGTTTATTCATTCCTGTACAATTTATTAAAATGCACATAGCGCATTTTGCAGGCGCATCGACGATTTATTTCGTGTTCGCAGTCACACATACATACATACCCACATAAATACCCACATGAATACCTAGATATATATATATACATACATACATTTTCCAGAAATCATGGCAATGGATTCAGGAGACCTCAAAACGCGTATGTCCGCTAAAATCTCGTTTTTGCCATCGATTACAATACTTTTCATCTAGTGTAATATTCGAAAAGTAAAAATAAATAACTTCTATGCGATAAGACCTCTTGGTTAGTAAATATACTTCTAGCTTGAAGTGATTGACATTTTCCACTGAGGAGTAAGTAATTGCATTCAAAAAATAAGTAACCTTTATTCAATGAATCGTTATCCTTGGTTAAAGTAAATATAATTATTCTTGTTCTAAGTAATGGATATTTTGCTTTATGTTTCTTGATTTAAGCAATTGATCAATGTTCTTTATAAAGTTTTTAAAAAATCATCATATTCGACCAACTGAGTTAGCAAATACATACTTAAATACTTGAAACAATTATTTTTAAAAAATTTAGGTCCGAACAATTTCGAATAGTGTCAATAACTTTCTAAAAGAACATACAAGGATAAAGTTACAAAGTGCTACCTTCTCCATTTTATACAAAGTTAAAACTTTGTTGTTGGATTTAAAAATTGATGGCGTTGTTACCACAGCAAAATTGCCAGCAATTTCAGTTCACCGCAAAAAGATAAGCTTCTTGGCGTGGGAATTTTGCCGGTATGTAGTAAGAATAGAAAACACGCGACCGATCCGAGCAAATTTCTCTCTAGAGACTGAAGAGTCCTTTGGGAACATCCGGAATTGACGTAAATTATATAGCACAGCTTTGACGGCCACGAAAGTGCCAATGACATTGTTCAAACGTAAACCCGTGAAAGTTAAATAAAACAATTGGTACTGTGGAAACTTTAAAAACAAAATTTGAGAGAATAGAACTTAGTAATTGGCCTGGTTAATTTACAAAAAAAACACAAACTTTATATTGTAACATTCTAAATCGGCACTTTTAAATCTCTTCGGTCTAAATCGGTCGTGAATATCTCATATTGCAAAAACGTTCGCGACATTTCTCCGATTTCCATAATTCCATTGTTTCCTTTTCCCCGATATTCTGAATTTGCGAATCATCGAGGCACAAGAAAAGGAAAAAATAAACCTCAAATCCCGGCGAAGCTGTAGCAGTGACGTTTTTACCTACCTCCCTCAGAAACGGGCAGTATTTTAAATCCTTGCAAACAACCGCATCCAGTTTCGTCGGTTTTATTCTGGCTTTATTCAGGTTATTCGTCCCTTGTTCAGCCGTTTTCAGCACACAAACTATCTCTCTAAAACCATGGAAAGCCTCAAAGAGAAACGCTCTAAACCATGCAATGATGTCACACACAGCATGTTTTATAATCAATTCATTATAAGCCCTTTTATAATCAGTGTGCCCTTTAAATCAGTATCGATGTACCTTAATTATTGTCGAAATGATGCATTAGTAACCTAACCACACTTTTTATGGAAACACTGTATCATACAGTATGTTCAATAAAAAAGGTCCAGTTTGCGATAGAAAATTTTGTAGGTTGACTACTGTAAAACTTGATAATTAAACTCTAGTTTTAGAGGTTAGAGGTGATCAGTTTTGCCGTAGTTTTGTGCTGATGACATTTTGACATTCTTGAACAATTACGAAGATATTTTGTTAGCTTTCTAAGATCTGCGATCGACTTATTGTTGCGTTTAAATAATGATAAATGTCTGGTAGGGTTTCTTCTTGTCTGGTAAACGATTGTCTGGATTGAGGCTGATTAATGTACGTCAGATTGATCGCGGTTATGTTATAATCTCTGTATAATAACTACTAAATGGTTTCGCCTCAAAATAATGTTTCCTCCCCTTGCCAAGGGAATATTGGAATAGGGATAATTAATCATGAATACGCTAACTAGACCGGTCTATATTTCTTTGCAACTTTGGTCAATATGAGGTAGAATAAGATTAATGGGACATTTGATGTATGGGTGAATTTTTCTTACGCTTTTTTTTCTTAAATCAACAAGTTTCAAACCAAAACAAGTTTCAATATCTCTTATACATCTGAAACATCAGGTTCTCAGTGTAAGTACAAACAAAATGTGGGTTAGCAATTTTTCATAAATGATTTGTGAAGGTGATTGATTATCTGAGTCTGACAGGTTAGCATAAAGATAAAGGATTATTTTTCGATATCGTACGTGTATATGCAAGGTCTATTAGTCGTATAGGTATTTCAATTTTTTAAAACAAATTTGAGCGACAAAATCCAAATTCATTTGAGTAAATAGCAACTACATTTGCGAAAAAAGTATTATTTGATTGTAACTAATGTGCTCACATTAATACATTATTAATTCATTTGAGAATCGAATGAAATACATTTGCCAACAACAAAACTTGATCTATCCCAAAAGCATACATAGTATTTCAGGTTGTGTATTTTTGAAAAATGCTCATTTACATAGCTATCAAAATGTTTTTATACTAGCTTTTTACCAAAGTAAACCCATTTACGACCAGTAAAAATCTACTCCATCGAAAGACATCTTCCCTACTGTATGCTGTTGACGCTTGCATACTTCGCGACGCCTTTGCAGTACATTTTCGAATACTTACAATTGTATGTTAAAGAACTTATTCCTAGCATAGGTATGTAACCACTTCAAAGAAATGGCTTTGGGGATATAAAGGTCTCACGTGTAAACTACGGCACTCTGGCATGTTTTCGTATCACGAGCGTATTTTGGCATTCTGTCGGTTCCATTTTGGTTTTCGCGTAGGCGGTACTGCTTTCTACCTCATAAAATTTCCACTTTATAGAATCGTTCATAAGCGACGAAAAATCTAAGAATGTCAAGTCTCAGTAATTCACATTTTATTTCATGAAAATCTTTGGAGGTAGTCGATAGGTGGGAGCCACCCTAAACTCATAATTTGGATATTTAATTCTATATGCCTCTTTGATCAATAATAAAAGAAAATAACTAGATATACATAGCGACCATTGAGAGAGATAAAAAGATGTATTCCGGAAAAACAATTTTTATATCCGCAATAACATCTCATAATACGAGCTTTACGGCGCGGCGGGTCTAGCCTGCTTGCCTTCCAACCGTATATACGCAATTGGCCCATATAACTTTATTTCTAGTTTATAAATCCGGACCGGGGGGATTTCTATAACACGTTCCAGGGATATACTCATTTTACGTCCTACATGACGTTTCCTCAATTTTAATTTAGTTTTGCGCACTCGCTAGCCACATATTATACAGTATATAGAGGACAGCACTGAGAATCGACACAAACTGCATTAATCTCAGCTTGGAAAAGTTGCACCATTTTGACGAGCGATGTGAAAGGTCAAAAGGATATTAAATACAATGTTTAAGCTTAAGCGTTTCCAACATATAGGTCGCTTAAAATGTGTTAGTCCTTAAGAATGTTTATTGAATACTAAAAATAACCAAATTTTTGTAATCTTTGGCCCATTTTGTTGATTCTTCCAGTAGATTATAGACAAATTATCATTTTATCTCTGTAACCGACATGGTCGTCGACATAGTCGTCTCCTGCCAGCCAACCATCACTGCTCGTCTTACCAAAAGAATGTATATTTTGTGGGATGTAAACTCTATAATTGTCTCGCTACAGAAATTAAGTAAACTAAGAATAAAAGATTATTCAAATTCTTTTAAGGTTTATAACTGTAATTCCTGCTGTTTTTATGACATTTCATTCATTTTTGTAAAGTGGTTACATGAATAAAGTATTATCTTATCTTATCTTCATGGTGTATTTGTGGTCTCAGTTCGTAACAACCTGTTGAACAATAATTAAGGACTTTGGTCAAGTTTTTGCCTACTCAGCATTAATGGCAGATTCGTTATCGATGTATTGACCCTTTTCGATATGTTAAATTTCAAAGAAGATATAGAGTTTGAACAGATAAAGTAGAGATACACCCTGCAGAGTACATTATATTATATTATATTATATTATATTATATTATATTATATTATATTATATTATATTATATTATATTATATTATATTATATTATATTATATTATATTATATTATATTATATTATATTATATTATATTATATTATATTATATTATATTATATTACAAAAGATTGGGAACTGCCGCAGTAAATCAAGACTTCAGAGGAGCGGAGAAAAAGGTATGGTTATACCTATACCGTATCCAACCCAATGCAACTGAACAAGGAATTCTTGATTATATCAAAACACAAGTTGGTTTCGAAAACGATAGAGTAACCATAAAAGAAATCGCTGGAGAGCAGAACATTTTAAAAAGATTTGTTGTGAGTGCACCGTTTCAGAAAAAAGACCAACTGTATGATACAGCCTTCTGGCCAGAAAACGTTGGCATCAGAAGATTCGACTTCAAAATTCACCAAGATTTCATGAGATCGCAAGCGGCAAATTTTTTATAAATACAAACACCAGAACAAATACCAAAACCAGTATCACAAACCTAACCATATTACATATCAACATTCAATGTATAGCGAACAGAGCAAACAAAGTGAAAGCAGTAGAAATACTTCTACACGAAGAAATGGTCGATATACTGTGTGTGGTTGAACATTGGACGCATGACAACAACAAAAATACCTACAATATAGAAGGAGCTGTTTTACAAGGAAAAAATATAAACATGGTGGAGTAGGCATATTTGTCCGTGAAAATCTAAGGTATGTCGAGATTAAGGAAATTTCTAAGATGTCAATAGAAAAAGAGTGCGAAATATCTGGCATATATCTGCCACAACATAACATCATTTTAAGTACAATATATAGATCACCAAACGCAAACACATCAACGTTAATACTTAAAATATCGGATATGCTCACGGTCTTAGAATCAAAGTACCCGCCTCAAACCAGGATAATAGTGACGGGTGACTTTAATATTGACACTTCGAAACATGCAGCTGAAATCTTTGAGCTAAATAACATAATGGCTGGTTTTGATCTAAAAAAATTGATGGAAGAATACACCAGAGTAACACCAACTTCATGTTCGACAATTGACAACATATACACAAACACAAATGTCGCCTCAACCAATATCTTGAAAATGGCACTATCGGACCACTATGGTATCATCCTGAAAATACCACAAAACGTGGAAGAACGTACCAACATACCAACATACAAGAGCCGCATAGTAACAAACAACGGTCTTGAACACCTCAAAGGCCTGCTAATGCTGGAAAACTGGAAGTTTTTAGATGAGCAAAAAGAAGCCGAGAAAAAATATGACAGTTTTCTAGAACACTATCTACAGCTGGTCAATCAAGCACTACCAATGCAGACAAAATCCTCTCGAAAGAAGAAAAAACATAACCAACAATCAGAAGAAGCAGCACAGATTAGAAATACCTTAAATCTCATACAAGAAACATACAACTGCCTCGGTGGAGAAGAGCTGAAAAAAATATACAACAGCTACAAAGAGTTTTGCCTACACTTTACTCGAAATGAAAAGAGACTACGACTCAACGATCAGTGGTCAAAGACAAACAACCATCAAGCGGAGATATGGAGAGTGATAAGATCAGAGACCCAACAAAGACAAAAGCCGCTAGACAAACACCCACCAGCGGACGAGCTCAACAAATTCTTTGTAAACGTGGGCTCATCCTCCACTAGCAAAGTAGGAGAAGCACCTTGCCGGGTCAATATCCATCAGCACTCAATGTACCTAACACCGGTAACTCCGCACGAGATCAACGCCATCATAAAATCATTGAAAACAAAGAACACCATGAATGTCAACAACCTCAGCACCAAAATAATTCAAAGTGGCGTGGAATACATATGTAATCCCCTCAGTGAGATCATCAATTCCTGCTTTGACCAAGGAATCGTACCTGACAAACTGAAAATGGCAAAAATCATCCCCATATACAAGAAGGGTGATACCGCAGACTGTTCGAACTATCGACCGATAGCTATCTTGCCAGTGTTTTCAAAGGTTCTGGAAGCTGCGCTGCTGTCGCGACTGGTGTCTTTCATCGACAGTCAACAAATCCTTACGAGCCACCAGTATGGATTCAGAAAGGGGCGCAACACAGCAACAGAAGAAGGAGATGACGCACATGTGGTTCTATGCGATCTTTCCAAAGCATTTGACCGCCTCAATCCCACCATTCTTCTTGAGAAACTAGAACGGATAGGGATTAGGGGCCTGCCACTTGAACTGATGAGGTCATATTTGACCAACAGAATGCAAGCTGTTTATGCAAACGGAGAGCTTGGAGAATTCCTGATCGTAGACGAAGGTGTGGCACAGGGATCCCTGATGGGACCTCTGGACTTCTGCTTGTATATCAACGACTTACCACCGAGTGTACCAGGCCATGTTGTGCTGTTTGCAGACGACACCACCATTGCTACCAGAGATAAAAACATAGAAACGCTAAACGACAAGGCCCAGAAAATGCTTGAAGTAGCACAAACCTGGTTTGAAGAAAATGGTCTCACTTTAAACGAAAACAAAACAGCCCAGGTCAAGTTTACCAATAAGCGAAATACCGCTGGACACTATATGCTGTTCGCCGAGTGAGGCAGATTGTGGGGGTCGAGGCAGCGCTCATTGCCTACCACTCGACATTCCATGCACGAATGACGTACGGCATTAGACTGTGGGGTGAATCACCACATGCAATCAAGATCTGCACACTCCAAAAGTCAGCACTAAGAGCTATTGAACAAGCACCTCCAATGACTCACTGCAAGCCGCTGTTCAAAAAGTACAAGATTCTGACGCTACCCAGCGAATACTTATATAACCAGTTGATGAGAGCCATCATATGAACAGTTTTTGATTGTCCTCTGCAACCTTGACAATTCGCAGTACTGCCGCTTATATTGTGTATATTATATTATATTATATTATATTATATTATATTATATTATATTATATTATATTATATTATATTATATTATATTATATTATATTATATTATATTATATTATATTATATTATATTATATTATATTATATTATATTAAAAATTGTTACTTCTTCTGGAAAATGCTTTAATTAAAGTAGGTGTCTATTTTGCGTCGTTTTCAATCTACTATCATTGCGCTTCGTTGCCCCGTTTCCTGATTTAGATTGGAGTGGGGTGGGAAATCCGTACGGAGCGGAAATAAAAAAATAACTCCCCTACCTTTCAGTCGGCCTTAGCGCCAGCCAAATTGGCGTCGAGCACGTAACGTGGACGTGACACTTTAATTTAAAGTCGTTTTATCTAACTACCGGTAATTTCAATTATAACTCTGACAGACGTTCTTGGAATTTTTACGAAACATTGCAAAACATTTATTAGTTACTTTATTTATATCGCTTAATATAAACCGTTTCAAATAACTAACAAAGCATTCCACTTCCAAGAAGAACCGTATTCGTGTAATAATTAATACTGTTCAATTATTAAACATCGATAATTTTTTTTTATTTCTTAATTCCTGTTTGGTGGAGTCGCCGGGACGAAAATATTAATTAGCCTAAAAAAGAATTAACACCTTCAGGATGATTATCAGTAAGAATCCAATTATAAAATTACAATCTTTAATGCAATATAACGTAAGTAACAGAAACAATTGAACAATAACGTCGTGAATAGTTCAACTAAGCAATTGCATTGTTATTGACGAACTAAGTAACTTTTGATGAATATGTTTATGTTAGAATTCGTCATGGAAATTTTCAAGAAATAGTGGTATTTTGTGTCTCGAGGGCAACAAGGATACGACATTCCATTACAACGTGACCCAGGGCGAGGTTTTCTGTTTACACAATCAATATTTGCTTGGAATATCGACAAGCCATGAAATAAATTCAATTGTGGTCGCTACAAAATAATATGGATCTATACTGCTGTGTACTTAAGCGCCAAATACAACATACAATGTATTAAATATCACCAGTATCAGTAAATTCAATATTATAATGAAAAAACTGCCTTCCTAAAAATGTTAAAATATATATTTCTCCAATAACTTTTGTAACCTTTGGTGAATTTTGATGATTTTTTTCAGCAACTTATATCCAAATTTATCGAAATTCTTCGTAACCAACACAATTTTTAAGATATGTAATTGGTTTTAGAACTTACTTGCTCTATGTAACCGACATGATTTTTTTGTGGTGTAAATTTGGAACACTTGTGCAACAATTAAAGACGTTCATCAAGTTTTTGTCTACTCAGTTTTAAATCCAAATTAATCAGCCATGCAATGTGATTCATCTTGCGATATGTTCATTACTGGGGAAGTTACAAAGTTTGAACTTTAATGTAATGCCCTCAATTGTCAATATACTGTTATAAATGTATACGTTAAATAAATGATTATTTATTATTTATTTCTTTATTTATTTATTTATAATATAAAATCAACCAAGTCATAAACCCCTAATTATAGTACAGTACAATTTTTATCACAGTGTGTGTCAACAGTGACGCTCTTCTACATATCCTGTTGAAAAATTCCCGATTTATGGAAGATAAATATTACGTTACATGAAAATTAAAGGTTTCAGTATGAACACTTTACCTCCTTTGAAAATTAACATGTAGAATTGGTGAGGGTGGGGGAATCATCTAAATCCACCAGAGATTACAAAAGTTATTGGACATTAATTTTAAATTTATTATTTATTGATGGCAGGTAGGAAAATTTTATAAATAAAACCCTGGCCAAACGCATAAAAACAAACGATTGAGAATTAATTACTTATTCATTGCGGAAAGTCTCACACCAAAATTATTCAAACTCAATTTTCAACCGTATAATTTATTCATTGTAATTAAAACGAAGACAGTTTCCCGCAGATTTTAGAGCTGTTTCTCAAGTCGACGACCAGGGGCGTCCAATTCACGTCAAACTTGAACCTTAATACCAACATAAAAGTTAGCAGAACGCTTTTTAACTTTCCAGCCAACCTCATTTGTTAGCAATCTTGATACCAACCTCGAGGCATCATAAAAACTCATTAGACCAAATAATCTTTTTAACCATATAATGTCTAAAGAACTATATACTGCTGTGTTAAATGCTATGACATGCATCGTCTTTCTCATGGGGATTGGTACATAGATTTTATAGAGCCTTTGATGTGACAATTTAGCTTGTAGATGCATGTATGTACATATTAGCACCGGTTTTAAGAATTTTTTTTAAGAATAAGTTGCGCAAATAATAACAATGGAAGAGACCTTTTTATTGCTTAAAAAACGCTATTAATACATGACAAAAAAAGTGTGTTGTGCCTAACATAGAAACTATGTCCATACTGTCTACACAAATAAACAGTTTTCCAACTATTGATACCTGTACTGAAGTTTTATATAAACCGAATCCTTTATAAATGTTTTCCACGAACAATTCAGAAAATATGACGACACGTGGAAACCGGAAACATCGTTTATTACTCTTGAGCAAAAATGTGAGGAAATACGTCAGACTGTATATAAAAATAGATACCTTCTCTGAAGAAGTGGGCGTCATAAGGAAAGGTATGTTTACAAAGAACCTAATCAAACGAATGACATCAAATGTGTTTGTTCTAGTAGAAGAGTAACAGCTAGGGTTGTCAGAGCTTCTAATAGAAGTCTATGGTATATTTAAGGGATGAATACTTGGATTTCATACGCACAGCGAAATATATTCTGAAAGCGTGACAAAATTATATATTCTTGTTGTTATTGGTTTAAATAAAACTCAATAATTGCTTGCTGTGAAATGTTACTTTAAGAATGTCACAGTGTTAATGTTATTGGTTTTATTATTATTAATTTGGCATATTATTTGTAATACAAGACAAAACAAGTTCTTATCTAAGAATATGACGAATGTCTTCAATCAAGTACATAATTCTTGCAGCACGCATATGCATTTATACTGCACACGCACGTGGTGTAGTTAACGCGTAGGTACAGTGATACAAAAAAGTCTCCGTACGATAGCAGACCTAAACAAATTTTGAAGAAGAGAGAAATTCTAATTACACAGAAGGATGTCATATTTTATAAATGTGCTAGTAAGGATAATTCTAAAATAATCTCCAAAACAAAAAAAATTCATTTTATTAAATAACCATTATATTTATTACAAATAAGTTTCCGTACTAATATGACAGCTTGACTGAATACTAAACAATTTTATTGATTCGAGAAAAAAAGTAAACTAAAAACAGAACATTAATATTTGGTAGGGTTTCTCTTTGTGATGTAATTACTGCTCGCAATCTTCGTTCCATAGAATTAACCTCTTTTGTCGTGACCGAAGGTTCAGTTTTATTCCACTCTTCTTGAAGTCATCAAGTCATCTTTGTTACCTATTTTATGTGTGCGGATTTTTCTCTCCAATTCTTCCCACAAATGTTCTATGGGGTTGAGATCTGGTATGGTGATTGCGGAGGATAATTCAGTGTTGCTTTGGTCCTATATAGAAACCACTCCTTCACTATTCGATCCCAAATACACATGTATTTGGGATCATTGTCGTGCATAAATACAAAGTTATCCCGTATTCCCAAATGTTGTGCACTTTGTAATACATTTTCCTGTAATATTTTGTGATGAGCCTTACTGTCCATTGGTTGTTCTATAAAACATAATTGACCAACTCTTGCGGCTGACATACACCGCCAAACGATGATATTGCCACCTCCATGCTTAACAGTTAGGTAGTGTTCTCACCGAAAGCAACTGCGACTGGAACCCGACCTCAACGCAACCGCTTCCACCTATTTGCAACTCGGTGGGTACACGCGTACTATGACATTAGCGTTGGGTTGATAAGCGGTTGCGTCGACATCGGGTTCCAGTCGCAGTTGCTTTCGGTGAAAACACTACCTTACAGTTAAATTTTCAACATTTAGATCGGTGTTGGGCTTCCACCACACTTTTTGTTTGCCATCTTATCCGTGAATATTATATTTGCGCTCGTTACTGAAAATTACCTTGTTCCAGTACTTTTGATTTTTATTTAGATGCTCTTTGGCATATTGCGGCCATTTGACATTGTTTACCGCCGAAGTGAATGACTTTTTTCGACAGGCTCGCGTATTATACTATTCCTCGGAGTTTTCTTATTCTCTCGTAGAATATGTCGTTCATGATATTGATTCAAAACTTCTGGATGATTATAGATTGACGAGAATCTTTTTTTAGTGTCATGTTTGACACTTTTTACATAGAATTTCCCTCGAAATATAATTTTACAATTAATAGACGCATATCATCACTCAATTCGCGTTTTTTCGGACACGTTTTAAGTTTTCTCTAAAATAAATATTCGTCTCGTTGCAAGGAAGATCTAACTGTCCCAATTCATAGAGTGATAACAAGCTCCCCACACTATGTGTGGGGAACATCCGGTATTTTTAGATATCGTACAGAGACTTTTTGTACTTAAATATGCGGGTTTTTACAGCTTTGGGGACTGTTTGAATTACAACCAAAATTTAGATAAACATTTACATTGATATTAAAGTACGGAGATAAAAATTCAAGTAAAATTAATTATTTTTAATGTACATATAAAAATACTCTATATATTCACAAAATATGTATAGAAGTACTATCGTACGGAGACTTTCTTGTACCACTGTATGTACATGTTTTGTTGTGCAGTGAAGTGCGATGTCGACTAGCTGAGAAATCGTATATTCAAGAAGTGTCAGATTCCTTGTTTCTATTTGCGAAAGCAGGATTCATTTGTATTTCTGCTAAATAGAATAGAATAGAATTCACAAGACAACGAATCTGCAGTAACTATTAAAAAAAAAAGAGAAGGCTCCACTTAGGCAACGGACTACACAGTCTTAAGGTGACTCCACACGCAACGGAAAATCCGAAGGCATGCCTCGAGCCGCAAGACCTCAAGGAAAACCTCCATGTGTGTATGGAAAATTTTGTAGAGGTATTCCTGCGGATCTTACGCCTGGAGGCCGGAAATCTCAATACAAAATCTCATTCGGCTTGCCTGTTCTTATATTCGTCTCAAGGCCGACTGGACTGTGTTGAGGGATGTGAGGTAGGCCTCGAGGCCTTTTATTACTTTCTATAGCTAAAATAAATCAACAACAGCCAGAGCATCATTTGTTGACGCCATTGCGCGAGCACATACTGGAATGCCTTAAGGCTGGCCTTCGTATATACCGTAGTGTGTGGAGACCCCCTATTTTTCGGTTTTCCTCGGGGCCCAGCGCCTCAAGGCAGACCTTCGGATTTTCCGTTGCGTGTGGAGCCACCTTTATATATTAATGTAAGGAGGACGTTTGGCTGATCTAAAAGCTTTCTATGTTGTGGTGGGCATAAAACATATGGAACCAACTTTGTACAGTGCATCGATCTGTGCTTCAAATATTTTTCACGTTTTATCTGTATGTATCACCTGTATATCCTACATTACTCTTCCCAGTTACTACTGCATCTGTTATTATAATAATAGGGTACATTTTCGTTTTAATAAAATATTATGGTAGGTATATTTCTTATTGCCTCCCATGTAGCAACAAAGATAATGATACTATATATGTATATATAGGCGAGTATTTATGTAATAAAACACACCACATTATAGCTTAGCTATATCCAAAGAAATAAACGTAATTACTATTTACAGTATCAAACAATGCGCTAGTTTTCTTAGAAATAAAACAACTAGATTATAAAATGTTTACTTCTTATCATTCCTAACATATAAATCTGGTAACCCTGATAACAACAAAACCCAAGAGAATCGACAAAAAAGGAATAAAAGACACGCTAGAATAAATATAAGCCACCTTCGCGTGAGAAAAGCGACGAGCGACTTTTCCCAGGGTATCCTGTCTGCGCGGAAATAAGAGAAGATGTAGTACGTCGTACGCCCGTCAAGAAAAGGTCACACTTTTACCCACCTCGACGTCGACGTCAAGACGCACCGAGGAATAATAAGATATCTCCTACGACAAACAACGCTTCAAGAAAAGAAAACGAGGATAATAGCGTGAAATATACTATATTTTTCATGGCCTTACATGTGTTTAGATAGATATATTAATTTATGACGAAAATAATATAGTTTAATTCAATTCACGAGGTCTGAAATTCACTTTCTGAGGCAGGAAATAGCAACACACACAGTAAAAAATATCTTTCATATCGCTTTCGAGTTCAATAAGATAAAAAAAGGTCTCTTTTACCTGCTCATTTGAACTTTATTAAATGCTAACAGAATATTTTTCCCTTGTTAACCTACTTCCATGGCTGATGAGTTACGAGATGTGAAGTGCTGAATAATGGCCTATTTTAGCTGAAAAATACATCCATTAAACTCGGGAAGCTTTCAACGTAGCAAGTGTACCGAAATAAACCAACGAAAAAAACATGCTTTACATTAAATCTCGAATAAAATTTATTTTTCTACAAACGTATTAAATGCACGCCTTTGAACACCATTTGACATGCATTAAGCGTGACACTTGACGCTTCAGTACATGACATTCAGTATAAAAATATATTTTTTTCACACGTGAGAAAACTATAGTGCGTTCTTGTTAAGTAGTATTGTTACTATATCTATACATATAAAATGCGACTTGTGATTGGCTGAAAATGGCACCAAGTTTACGTAATATGTCGCGCCCTTTGTCTTTGGTTTTGATTTTGCATAAATTGACTGAATCGGTGCACAGATGGCCCGCAATAACATAAAAACAGAAGGATTTATTTATGACATTCCTTTAGAGTTTGACTTGGGCCTAAACGTTCAGTCTAAACGAACAGTCTTAACTTCGCAATCGAAGGATGTAGTCCGATTGGCCATCAATCTGACGAACATTAATCACCCTTAATCCACACAATTGTTTACCAGACAAGAAGAGACCCTACCAGAAATTTATCATTAATTAAACACAGCGATAAGTCGATCTCAGATCTTAAAAAGTTAACAAAATGTCTTCGTAATTGTCTAAGGGTGTCAAAATGTTATTAGCATCCTTTAACAGATCTTTACAAAGCTTGTTATGGCATATATTCAATTAAATATCTGGGGTGGCCCTCACCCAACTTTCCGACTACATCGTTTGCACAATGACGTGTTTAAAGACTTTTGCAATTATTCAATTTTGTGAAACCACAGCCACTACGGACCCTACCTAACGTCAGTTTGTCAAAATCTGACAATTTGCAACACAGCAACGAAGCCTGTGGATTCTGTCAAACTGCTTCTATAAAAGCTTATAGCGCCTAAACCTTTCATCTGACTCATCTGCAAATTAGTATACATATTTAAAGTCACTGGAAGATGAATTAGTTTGAGTTTGATCTCAATCCATACATACAATACATACATACTGTAACATACAGTACATAGAAGGCGACTTGCAAACATTGGGAGCAGCCTTGTCTATTGTAAAGTGGAATACATGGTTACGGAAAATATGTCAGACGGTGTTGCTTATCTGTTTTAAGTGAGTTAATCTACTGTAACTGTAAAGAGAATTCGTACCTTGGTTTAATAAAGTTATAAAGCGTAAAGCGTTTGGAATTACGTAACAATTGGTGTCAGAGAAGTGGGATTTACGAACCAATGGAGAAATTGGATCAATTAAAAGTTGACGAGCTGAAGAAAGAGTTGGCCGCTAGATCGTTACCAACAACGGGAGCTAAATCCGATTTAGTACAGAGACTGAGGACCGCAATTGGAAACGACGACACAAGTATTGCATCCAGCACGGGAACAACAAAAGATTCGTTGGCCGGAACGCAAACTTTGTCAACATATCCAAATGTCTCTTCCCAACAGGACCTAACAACGGTGCCGGCAATGGAAGCGATGCTGCAAAGATTGCTCCATCAACAGTTTAAAGAGCAGTTTGAAATACAGCAGATGCGTCAGGACGAAAAACATAAGGAATTACAACAAAAATTATTAGAGGAATGAAAGTGCAACAGCAACAGTTCGAAGAAAAACTTGAAGACGTTTCCAGGAAATTCGAAGCGGAGAAAGAAGATGTTTCTCACAAATTCGAGGATGTTAGTAGAAGGTTAAAAGATCTGGAACTACGACTGGTGACGATTCATGCTGGCAATATTCACATGATCCACAAATTGCAAGTACCGACATTCGATGGCAAGTATGTATGTACTGGCATGGGCCAGGGAGGCAGTGACTACGAATGCACTCTGTCGACGACTATGTGACTCAAGCTGCAAGCACTGTTCAGGACACGAACAAAAGAAGGCAAGAGCAGATATCAGAGAAAGAAACACTACAAGAGACGACTTATGGCCTGAAGAGGAAATTCAAAATGCGCAACAGAACGACCCCGATTTAAGAAAGTTAATCATAGCATTGCAATGTAGGTAATCAGCGGCCGGTGTGGGAACACATTGCATCCGAGAGTCACATTGCAAAAGTTTATAGGGCACAATGTACTTGTACTTAAAGATGGATGCCTGTATCGGATTTGGGAAAGTGAAGATGGACGCTCATCTAGTCTGTTGCTGGTGTTGCCTAAGGCAAGAACTACTGATGTTCTGCAAGAATATCATTCCGGATCAAGCGGATGTCATCTGGGAATTCGTAAGACGATTACGAAGATTAAACAATACTTCTATTGGGTCGGAGTACAACAGTCTGTAGCCGACTGGATAAGAAGTTGTAACACTTGTGGAAGAGCAAAAGGTCCTGTATCCAGATCTCGACGTAGGTTGCAGCAATGCAGATCGATTCAGGGGACCCCAAAACGCGTATATCCGCTGAAATCCCGATTTTTTCCGTCGATTTACTTTCCTTCTAGGGTACTAGTCGGAAAGTAAAAATGATCGCTAAAGCAACATATCAATACTCACTACAAATGTCAGTTTGAGAATTATGTGCTCAGTCATATCATGTTTTGTTTTGAGTTTTTATATCCATGTTAAGTAAATTTGAATGAGTTTGTAGTAAAATATTTATTGATACTTATGCAAACAGTTATTTGTTTTTGTTTGAAGATATTCCCTTCTCACAAAATTAAATCAGTTATATGCCTGTCATTTACTACACGACATCACCTTTTAAGTTTCTAAAATGTGGAAAACATCAATATGTGTGCATTATATAGACTCCTTGGATAGATATAACCGTAATGGATAAACAGGAACTATATTAACTTTAAAAACTTGATCCTTTCTATACGTTGAAATATCAATCTGGCAATCGGAAGTCGCAAATGTAACACGTATTTTCTTAGTGACAGGACTGATTTTGTCGTTGTCCAGTGACTTTAAACATGTATGACAGTTTTCAGATCAATGGGATGAACGGTTTGGTCGCTGTTATTCTATGGCTGACATTAGGTTGATACGCAGAGTAGCTGTATTTTTAAGAAATTGAAATGTTGTAGACTTCGTCGCTTTAATAAATCAACGAGATTGCAACAAATTTTGATTATTATGATGATATTACAATAATAATATTTACGAGATAAGATTTTTATCGCTTAAAATTTTCTAGTAACATTTTAGTTTCTACATTGTAAAAAATTAGCAAACTCTCTACATGTGTTAATAAATAATAAGTGTACTATTCATGATTAAATTTGATATGACACATCAAAAGGCAATTTCAAGAAGCTTATGGTGAATTTTGACGCATGCTGCTAAGTGGACCCTTTAATTACCGTTGTATTAAACGGTGCTTAGAAACGTTACGATATAATCAGCAAATATAGATTTTGACCTGTGGTTCTCTCTCATCGCGTATACCGATAAGAGAGATGGAGCTTTCGTTCTCGTCGATAACTCGACGTACCGTGAAAACTTGAATCCCTAATCACCTTTTCCTATCTCACGCTTTTTTTTCAGGTTGATACTCGGCTAACTATAGTGCTAATTACAAATTGTTTGATAAAAACTCTCTTAGAAAGTTTGTCAATTAAAAACAAGCCATCCCTCGATACACTGTGTCATTTATGTGAATTATTAAAATATGAATTTCTTTGTTGTTCAAGCCGTTTTCCGATAACATTGTACTTAAAGCAAAAAGATTATCAGAAATGGATTCCTAGGACAATTTTCCATCCTGTATCATTGGAATCGTCCATGACGAGTGATTATATCGGATATAGTTCGCAATAAAAGTGGAAAATATAGTAAATTCTAATTTTGAGATAGAGTTCGATATAAAGAAAATTCAATTGCACCGTTGTTGTAATCAGCGTGAAAAGCTGAATTAAGGACCACAACTTTAATTCGAAGGATATAGTTGACTTTATACCAAGTTTTCATAAAAAAAAAACCAATAATGGCCCGAATCAACATGAAAGCAATTTTCGCATAGAACAAAATTTCGATTTTATTTATAACCTACAAATAAGCGACTTTTACACTTAGTATTATTCCTAATCTCTCGATATTATCTTGAAATCTAAAACTACATCGAAATTTTATGTTTATACTGTGCAGAATGGTAAAATAGACACAAAGTTAAAACTGGTTGGTTAGATTTTGATATATTTACGTTTATAGAACTATTTAATCAAATAGTTGTCTTTCTATCATTCGTAATCAATTTCCCATCTTATGCTTTTCACTAGATGACACAATAATCAATCCCAATTCCATGGAATTCTGGGTGTCGTTCAGTTTTAAATGGCAACATTGTACAAAGTTTAATGAAAATAAGTTTTGTTTGTAATTAATTAATTTGAATCGTTAATGTGTACTTTGAAGTTAGACAACCGTTCCATCACTCGCTAAATTCGTCGTAGCCACATAATCATTCTACACTATAGCGAAGGGTTGGCAAGAATACCAAATTATATAATAGCAGCCCTAATAGCAACTTCACCCAAACACTAGAAAACCGGTTTTCCGAATTTCATTCCTGTATTTCGGACATACAGTTTTCACAGCCAGTACCTACTTGTCGTATTTTACTTTGTGTTTAAAACGTTTTATTTTCAATAAAATGCACAGCGTAGAATAGTTTAAGTATAAATTTTATTTCAGTCCTTGGGGGAAGTATTCAAATTGCTTCTAGCATGAAAGAAACAAAACGACAAGTTTGCAACATCCACAAATTGTTTTCCAATACACTCGACATCTCCAATCTCGATGAAAGGCAAACGCGTAGTAACTGAAACTCAATTCCTTCTGTGCACATAGTCATAGTATAAAATTCTTAGCTTTATCTATACGCACCTCTTCAGTAGTTCACAATACGTAATACGTTTCTCCAGATAATACAGTTTTATATTTATTTCTGCTTTTTCCCTTTTTAGAACGAAGTAATTGTAATCGACTGAAAAAAAGGATTACAGCGGAAATACTCGTTTTGAGGTTCCCTGAACATATTTTGCAAACTGTACAATAGATCGAACTGAAATCAATGGGATGAACGGTTTATGAACTAATGGTTCAGAGTGTCGAATAATTGCAGAAAGGGTAGACGCGATAATTTTTAAGAAGCTGGTATGAAACAGGAAGTTCAACTTGACGGACTTGTGATTAGTATCCCACGAAACGCGATCGTTGGCAGGGCAACTAGTTTAAGGTTTAGTTGCTGTAATGAGATTCTGATGGCAACCCACTTTCGCAGCGAGGCGATGCGGCGAATATGAAAAGCTTCACAACGAAACTAAAAATTACCAGTAGCGTATTATATTAGGTGGTGCCATCTACTTGCAATCTAACTTCGTGCCGGCACGAAGTTCCAGTTTGGAAATTTCATAATGGAGGCTGGAACTTATTTTCAAACTCCAGAACTTTCGAGTTCATGGATTTTGTGATAGGGTTTGCTAACTAGTTTACTTACATTTTACAGAAAGGTTTTGGTATGTTTGGATAGAGTTCTTTAATTAAGCATTTATAAGAATATTTAATTAGTAAAACGGATTAATAAAACTCATGCCTGGTTTACACGTTGCCAGCTACTAGCATGCCAGTTGCTACGGCACTAGCATGTCACCATTGGCAAAGGATTGGGAAAGTCCAGTGGCTATTTACACGTTGCTGATAACTGTCATGCAAGTGGCGGTTTTTCTATACAATGCCAGTCAACGGACAATGTCGTGCCAGCAGGAGGAATAAGAATTTTAACGATCCATTTTCTGGCCCTTTTTATCGTTTCGGCCATAATTTATAATTATTCAATTTTCAATATAAACTGAACACCGCACTTTGTCATCATAAGCTTGGACTGGGTTGGTCTACCAACTGGCTTGGAACTGTTTACAAAGTGCATTTGCGCCAGTTCAAAATAGTTTTGTTCAAATAGTTTTGTTTCGCTGGCATCGCCAGTAACTGGCACAACTGGCTTGCTAGCCACTGGCAAGATGGTGTCTACACCTTGTAAGTCGGTTGCCAGTAGGACTCGCCAGTCACTGGCAAACTCTAGTGGCAGGCGTATTGGCAACGTGTAAACCAGCCATTATACCTAGAGCAGAGTAAGTAAGCATGATAAGAGAAATGATCTGCTTTGATAATACATAATATCAGATGTGGGATGAAAGATGAAAACGATGGTGTAGCAGCAAACAAGGTTATCCGTTCAAGCGGTGATAATAAATCTCATAAGTGTGTACATAACTCTGTTTGTCAGAATTTGGGTCTGAATGGTGTTCAACATTTCTTGTATGCGAGGAACCCACGCGTGTTACTTTTATCCCTTATTAAATCGCCCTTACAGAAATCGATTCCTATCTCGTTTGTGCGAACCAATATATCGAAGCCGGGGTAACTTCACGTCATCCAAAAGCAATTATTCCTAATTATTTTTCGCTCACGGCCTATATAAATCTCCGGGATAATCGGATAGTAATTGAAGCGCCTGTTATACTAAAATTAAACGGCAATATCGAAAAGATCGATGGGATAACTGTTATAATTATGGATATATTGTTACGTTACTTATACTAAATATACCTTACACGAAGGATAACGAAAACTATATACAAAGCAGACAATATACATTATATTTATCGTCGGCTTAAAGTGTAAACCAGCTATGTCAATTTTGACTAATTTTACAGGAGAGCTAAAAAATGTTACATTATGGCTATCTTGTAACGTTATATTGTGATATTTTTTGGCTTAATTTGACTTGACAGATGAACATAATTGTGTAATACACCTCAAGCTTTCGAATGGTGCAAAATTTCAAATTTTGTTGAAAATGGATTTTGTCCATTTTATTTCAGGATTTCAGCGGAAATACGTGTTTTGTGGTCCCCTAAATCGATTGTATGTATGTATGTATGTATGTATGTATGTATGTATGTATGTATGTATGTATGTATGTATTGTATGTATGGATTGAGATCAAACTCAAAGTAACTCATCTTCCAGTGACTACTAAATATTATGTATACCAATTTACAGATCAATGGGATGAACGGTTTAGGCGCTATAAGCTTTTACAGATGCAGTTTGACAGAATCCACAGCCTTCGTCGCTGTGTTGCAAATTGTCAGATTTTGACAAACGTCAGAGCTACTGAAATGACATGACATTAAATGTCAGTATGACAAATGTCATTGTGTAGGTACTACAAACTGACGTTAGGTAGCGTCCAGAGATGGCTCTGGATTTACTAAATTAAATAATTTCAAAAGTGTTTAGGCACTTCATTGTGCCAACGATTTAGTCGGAAAGTAGGGTGAGGGCCACTCCACTAAATTCTTATTTAGATAATGAATAAAAAAAGGCAAAAATCTACTGTTGCGTCATTATTGGCTGGCAATCGTTATCGAGCTTCAAATCACCAGTCTTCTATTGTATATTTATATTTCATGGCCACCAGTATAAACATAATTTTACTCGTATTATAATAGTATAAAGGAGGTAAGCAAGTAACAGTTTTTGTGTGCGCGTTTATTTCTCTGAAAAATTAACATGTGATAAGAAATATTATTCCCACGCGACCAGTAACAAAAGAACAGAACCTCCTTTCTCTTGTTTTCTTTTATTATTTCCTGCACACAGTAGGTACATTAAAATCGACTACTTCGTGATTTCTTTTCAAAGCTAACTTCCCGTAAATTTGTTCATGAATTAAAGACATTTTTTACCCACATATAAGAAAAGTTTAAATATTTAAAGAAATATTTTGTATTTTACGAACAAGTCACACCTAAATGACCTAGGTCTGAGGCTGATCTATCGAATCAGCCTCAGACCTACGGCTATAATTTTCTTCCGCACGCTTAAGGTGATACATCACTGGCGTTACTGGCAGGACAAGGTATATTCATTGCGTCCAGGAATCACTGACGGTCTCTAGGGAGTCGTATAACAAAGAAAACAAGTCTGACCTTTAGAGGGTGGTTTAGAAACCCCCGAGGCTGACGGTACGTTTGGCGAGAAAAAAGTAATTTAGAAGGGTTTGTTTTCACAGGCCCATTCTATTCCAAATGGAAAGCAACAATTCAGAAAAACTCGAAATGAAATTGGAAAAGTCAATTTAGTATTGTGCGTTACTTTATAGCTAAACAGGATGAATTTTGATGAATGTCAGTGCCACTAAGATGACATGACATTATGTTATTCTATGACTAACATTAGGTTGGAGTCCAGAGTGGCTATGGCTTCCCGAATAATAGTAAAAGTGTGAACTTTTAAGGCACTTGTGTGAATAATTTAGTTGAAAAGTTGTGTAGGAGCCACTCCAGATTTTTTGTAAATGTTGGTGTCAGCCACTAACTGAATTTCTTTATATTTTTGTGGGTAGAAAATATGTGTATGCTTGTGTTATGTGTTATTTTATTTATTGTATAAATGTTCTGAATTTTTACACAGAAACTTTAATGCTAAACCGATATAATTGTTGCCAGAATATCACCGTGCAATGTACAATAGGTTTTGTCGGTTTGAGAATGAATACTGTCACCAGTTGGACGTTTGGAAGGCAGTGTTTGATTGGTTTCCCCAATTTGCATACAAACGACATTATAAATTGGAATGCTAATGTAACAACGCGTGAGTTCATGTACTTTATGTACCTTATATATGTGTGTTGGGTCCCCAAAAGCATGATTTGATTTTGTAACATATGCGGGTCAATTTAGTAACTAGATATTACGAAAATGTTATAAAATACTTGGAAGTTAGTTGGTTCCTGAGCTAATTATTGTATATGTTTGTGCAAAGTTTTTATTTTTTTAAGATATTATAGAAATATTTAAAGGTAAAGGTAAATGTGAACATATAATTTATAATACAGTTACCATCGAAATATATCTGGGCTACTCTGAAATATTAATTTCAAACTAGTTTTTTTCACTGCTCGAACAAACCTAGTTATACCTAATATCTTATGTTCAATAAAAAAAATCTAGCGTGCCATGACTTAATTTTGTTCTAAATTTATGTTGGCTATACGCTTTTGTAATTGAAATATAAAACGTCAGACAGAAACGTCAGAAAATTTAAGTAACATAAAGAACAAAGAAACTGGACAAATCTAACCTCTAAAACTTGTTAAATTGACAAATTTTATAGTAATTAACCTACAATATTTTCCATAATTTAAAGATAACCCAATCTAAATGTATAAACAGAAGATTTCAACCAATTTGCCTGTCTAGCCCGATGGTAGATTGCTTCCTACATATTTATGCAAACATGGTTAATTCGGTGAATTTAATTCCCTGATATCCCGGATTATCCCGGATCTATGGCTAATTTGAAACGGCTTTATGTAGAAATTAGATTAAAATTATCCAGAAATATAATTATGAATATACGTAGGTACTTTATTCATGGTGTAATTTATCTAGTCATTATGTAAAATCATACCGTTATTTATACACATGTGTACTCATCTCCAAATAAGACGCCTAGGAAGAAACATTGACAAATTTTTATTTTCAATAACTTGTAAACGTTTGTAAATTTTGATGACTCTTTCAGCAAATTATAAACAAATTCTTCAAAATTCTTTCTTGGTAATCGTATTTTTCAAATATTTATGTATAACTTATCATGTTTTTCTACAACTTCAAAATGTGGTAATTTTATATAAACAACATTATTTTGTATGACAGCAATTTTTTATTTATTCCGGATAATTCCGGAAACATAATCACATAAATGCATAGTAAATACGAACTTATCGTTATGTATATAGATATAAATAGCTCAGTAAACGTCCGTAAAGTATAGCTATGACGTCAGATTTGTTCGCAGATAAGCACCTTTTTTTATTGTTCCAACTTAATTTTATCACTTTATATTAATTCGAATTGAGTGTGAAATAATATTATTTAAAATGAAAATGTTCTTCAATATGTAAATCAAAAGGCTTTTTCTTGATGTTTGAAGATTGGAAATTATATTGATGCTACTTTCCTTTTGTTTCCAATTTCCATGCATTGTTTTTCCAGAAGTTTTGAACAACATCCGAAATAAAATAATGTAGGAGTATATATCACTTGTGCACAACAAAAATTCATCTGCGAAACTTTATAACTCTGCGAAACTTACCTGTCATGGAAATTTACAATAAATCCCTTGATTGCAATGTACAGTAGGTTCCAGTTTCAAGGATTATGATCCATAAATATACAGACAAATCCGTACACAGGCGCGCAGGTGATCTTATTTTACAATATCCTTGTCTGGGTTTAGACGCCCCACGGGTGTACTTGTGCTTGTGCAGTATCCTTAGCAGTAATCTTGTAATATTTATTTCCGAATCGATATTCGAAATGTACTTCTGCCTAGAGATGAAAATGGGCACCAGTAACAGCTTGTAAAGCTACACGTGTACAAAACGTGCCTACATATCAATCTTTCCATCGCTTTTTTTATTCAGTCGTATAATAACAACCCCTTATTGAAATTATTACTGAAGTGTGAACTTAAGGGTGCAGGAAAAAAACCCTTATATATTATTCTTTACAAGATGTGAAAGCCCCAGATGTCAAATTGGGAGAATTACCCTACAACACAAAAGTGGAGCTAGTGTATAATGTTAACGTCCAATTGATAATGACGATACTACGACGAATACGACCATTTGATTGGTGAATACAGCTAGTTGATTTTCGGTCGGAATTAATTAAACACTAATATGCACAGTAACGACACAACTTTGTTGAACACTGGCATTCTCTTCGGTCCCAAGAGGTTTACGGTCCCAACTTCGCATAGCAGAGTCACGGTTATCTAAAATTCCCACTCCCAGATGACATTTTCCCCGCATTCCCACCTTTCCTACATCAAGGTCGGAAAACTGTTCTCAGAAAAAAAAAGTTTCGCCTTTCTTAAATATTTAACTAGGTCTGAAGCGGTTTTTATGTTTCTTGTGTGACAGTGACAAGAAAGTGCTTACGTTAATAGCATTCTTATCACTGTATTTTTGCCATGGTTTCATCTTTTCCTACTGTTCTTCTGACAATTAATCCCTATTTAAAAACTGACAATAGAACAGTATCACTAAGTGACCACATCGTAATTGCTACAACATCCTGAAACTGTTTCTTTATACGGACTGCGATCTAAGTGACAATCCTTGTAACAATTCTTGTACGTGTTAGAAATATTATGATGATATGTCCAAAAACTATTGCACGTATTGTATGTATGTAGGGTTGGGAGGCTCTATGCCAGGCATAGGGGGCGCTTAGGCCCCAGTGGGCCCTTTGTGCCAGCCTCCATCATGCCCACCCGGTATTATATACCCGTAACGAGCAGCTAACTTATGGATGTAGCCAAGGTTAGCTTACTCGACAGGGGAGCATTGCGTATTGTGTCCATAGATGGCCAGGGATCATCAAATGCACTTACCCTCTGGTCTTCTAGGGCGGGAAAACTATTGCATATAAATGTGAATATAAACGCAACTGTAAAAGAAATACTGTCAAAAATTTCATAGATCAAAAGTATCTAACGTCGCCGTCGCATCATTCTATGTATAATCTGTTTCGGTTGTTGCTGAACATGAATCTCAACGTCTCAACGTCGCCTATCATTTTTCGAAAAAATATTTATAAGGGTACAACGGCTAGGAAAGTTTGTATTTTGTCATAACAAAGTTTGTACAAAATAACACCTAAGATTTCAGCGGAAATACGCGTTTTGGGGTTCCCTGAATCGAGTGCAATGATTTCTGGAAAATGTATGTATGTGTGTATGTGTATGGCCGTGAACACGATTGCGCCCAAGCGGAACAACAAATTGGATTGAAATTTGGTATACATATTTAGAATTACCGGAGGACGAACTGGAGTGTTTTTGGTGACAATCTGACAACCGGAAGTGGCAAATGTTACATGCATCTTCTTAGGGATTTTCCGATTTTAACCAGATACCAGTTCATCCTCCAGTGACCCTAATAATGTATACAAATTTGTAGACCAGTGTGATGAACGGTTTAAGTGCTATAATTGAAAGTTGGGTGAGGGCCACCCCAGATATTTTATACAATGCATTCTGAGAAATCTGCTTGTGAAATATTCTCATCAAAATTTGACAAATGATGATCTAAATAACTTTAGTAATCTTAGCTGGATTTTGATAATTATTTCAGCAAATTCTAGACAAATTCATCGAAATTCTTCCTAGCTAAAACAATTCTTAAAATAATTATTTCTACAACTCACTTGACCTGTGTAACCGACATGATGTTCTTGTGGTCTTAGTTTAATACGCCCTGTAGAACAATTAAGGACATTGGTCAAGTTTTCTGCTACTCAGTTTTAATTGACAGTGGAATGTGCTTTGATTCATTTTAATATGTTAATTTACCAGGAAGATACAGTGTTTTACGTTAAATCGTTCAAATTTTACTTTTACTTAAAGTTTATGTCCTTTACCATGTAAATTTAATTTCCGAATAGCGCGATAACTAAATCAACAGTTGAGAATTGACAGAGCATTATTATAATGCAAAACCAATCAAGTGATAGACCCTCTCATTACTGTACAGTACAGGTGTTTCAAAATTACATACATACATTTTCCAGAAATCATTGTAATGGATTCAGTGGACCTCAAAACGCGTATTTTCGCGGACATCTCGATTTTTTTTTCCGTCGATTACAATACTTTCCTTCTAGGTTACTAGTCGGAAAGTAAAATTAACTGAATCTATTGCTGTGACGTCATAGTGGTAGAACGCAGGCATATGAAACCACATATATTTTTAATGTACGCGTCGAGATCTACTTTTTTGGTGGTGAGTACACGACCCTATCACCAGCCGTTCAAAAGATCTATTTTTCTACCTCTAAACTCTAAAGGCTAGAGAGAATAGAATTTTATTTTCGCGATATAGTGTTCTAATGTGGCCGTGCTCATGTATTGATTGGGCTGTGCTGATTTCAAAAATGCTATTACTTTTTACATAGTGCCAGGCGTTGGCAAGAAAATGTGAAAAATAGATTTTTGCGGTTTTTGCGTTTTCCTCACGAACTGTATTCCTTAGAGCAAAAAGGTCTTCAAAAATGTCGTAAAGTAGTAATTTTGATAGAATAGATTCTATCGGTTAATAATCGACTCTTAGAATCATTCGAATACCAATAATTCGATTCTTGAAATCATTCGATTATGTCCATCACTAGTTTCAAACTTATACTACTGAAGTCTTTTATCCTTGTTGTTTAAGAATAATCTTTTTTTCATTTAGTGCTATAGGAAGTAGTAAAGTATATTTATCATAATTACTACAAGGCGTGTTAATTCTTGAAAAACTACTTTACATCGTGTTCAAAAATCCTCACCACCGGTCAAAAATATCTTTTCAAAAATGTCTTTTGATAATTAACATATCGAAAAGAAAAAAAATGCCACTAACTTGACCGGTGTTCTTCTTAGATAAACATCCACTCTTAAAGGACAAAAACATCACGTCGCGTCGGTTCATACTTCTGTCGAAAGTCATTGTAAATCAGAATATTATCTTCTGGTATTTTGTTAGATTAAAAATTTAACTTTTCGAAAAATACTTTTGAGAAATCTTTAATATTGATAAGACAACAACAGCAAACAACGCTTGTATCCTTTTGTATGTCAAGTTGAAGTCTTTACAAATATTTGCTAATGATTATGTTTGAATACTCGAAATTCTACATAAGGGTCTCAAAACCCTCTCGACATTGTCTTGAATTGATACCCTAGCTCTTGACTTATATCCTTAATTATGCTATCGGCTCTCAAATTAGCTGCTTAGTACGTTCCTTAGTATTTGTTCCTATGAAGAGGATTTCACACAATGGTATCCAAATAAGAAACATTGAATATTAATCTTTAATTCCCATTAAAAAATATGAATCTCTTAAAGTAATCTGAAAAAAAATCGTTATAATCGGTCGAAAACTTTGCGAATTTTGAAAACTAACAAATCGAAATGTTCCTAATTAATATGTCTTTAAAACTGATTAGGCAAGAACTTGACCAAGATTCTTAACTATTGCTTGTGCTATAAGAATTGGAAAGGTATCTTTTTTCATAATTACCACAAAATGTGTTATTTCTGACAATCTTACTTTACATCGTGTTAAAAAATCATCACAATCAGTCAATAAATGCCCGAATTATAAAAAACGGAGAAAATAGAAAAAGTTTTAAGAGAATAAACTGAGCATAGAAGGTTCAGCAACAAAATTTTTAACTCGGTCTTGGTCCTGCATATATGCCGAATCTCGTGTGCGATCACGAGCGTTCCAGCACCACTTCTTTGAAAAAAATTCCTTACTGTATATATTTTTAGTTGTACAGTGCTCACAGTGGTCACAGACTCATAATCTTGCTATATTACCAACTTTTTTCTAAATATTGAATGTAAAATGAAGTCAACACACACTTAACTGAGCACAGGTAGTAAAGTAAAGTAAAATAATCTTTGTTCTTGCCACAAATTTAAATACAATCACTATACATATTGTGGAGTTAAAATTAAAAAAAATAAAATGAGTCATAAGCCACATAATTGATGAGATTGTGCGTGGCATCGAAAAAAAGAAAGAAAAAAATCGACTGCAAATTCAAATTAAGAAACATTTCAAAGGGTTAAAGGTGATTAGTTAGATAATTAAGTCAATCAGACTACAAACACATATTGGTAGTTGCATTACATTGCCACATAAAAAAAAACCAACTGAAACATATTAAACCTAAGTCTCCAAATATGAAACCCATCCATAACACGTGCGAAATAAATAAAAATGCATAAGGATCCGACAAAAATCGAACAAGAATCCTATAAAAGCTATCATTGCTGGCTATGCACCGACGACAACTAGCTGATACGTTGACGGGCATTGCTAAAAAGGCCTTAACTGTTCCGCAGGGTGTTCCAAACTTAGACCACAAAAACACCATATCGGTTACACATATCAGTAACGAGTTGAAGAAAGTTGTAGAAATAACTATTTTAAAGATTGTGTTAGATACGACAAATTTCATATAATTTGTCGTATTCATACAAGTCATACAATTCTTACAATTCTGATAATTCTTACAATTCTTAAAAATATTACACTCTTTACTTTATAAAATGTACAAAACACGTTGAAAATCAGAATATCAATCTTCTGATACTTTGTTAGTAAAATTGAACTTTTTGGTTGATACGTTTCATAAGACAACAAGATAACAACAACAGATAATGTTTGTGTCTTCGTGTGTTACGTATTCGCAAATATTTGCTACATAAGGGAAATTCTACACAAGATCCCTTGAATTGACATCCTAGATCTTAACCATCTTTAATCATGCTGTTGAAAGTTTTTTCAGACATTTCAAAACGACATTGAACTCTTATTTTAAATTCTCATCGAGACAAAATCTCTAATAACTTCCCAGAAGACCTCTATCAAACACCATACAGTCTTGAAAACGGCGCGCAAACGACCAGCTGTTCAAAATAACAATCGCACAAAGCACTTACCGGTCCCATATTGACGAAGCCATTCCTTTCGGCGACGTGTCCAGCCTCGGTAGGATCGACTTCCCTCCTGAACCTGACCAGGAACGAGTTGCTGAAGACGTCAGCGGACGACGTGCACAATACAAGCGAGCAGAGGGGCAGCAGGAGCGACCTCCAGCTCAGAGGCATCGTTAAACTGGAATGAGAGAGAACTGGCAGAAGCGTGAAGCGTCGCGACGTCCGCGGCGACGCAACGCCACTACCCGTGACGTCATCGCCATCGATTTTCCCTTCATCTGATAATGGAATTTTCAAGTTTATTGACGCAGCGGTGGTCCCTTATTCCAACCATGGCGTCTCCTGCAATATTTATGGGGATGTTTTGGTGAACAGATCGTTGGCTTTGGATTTTCCTACTAATATGGAACGTTAGAAGCAAGTGGAAGTTGGAAGGTAACGTTGTTCCGCGTTTTGGTTGCTCTGGTAATGGGAATCGATTCCTTTGGAGTGTTGTTTACTGCGGGAGAGGAGGCTTTGGCGACAGAGGTGTCTAATTTTCTGGCATCATGCATAGATTAGCTTATATTGCTTTGGAGATACCTTCAAAATTTTTCAAAACTCTGGGATCAAAAAATTAAATGAACGGTTGCTGTATAAATAAGTTCGCTTTATTAATTATTACATTAATATACAATCTCAGATATACAACATACAAGCATTGCCATAAACATAGTAGCATCTAAAATCTAAAGAAGAAGTTTCACCTCAAACTATTAGAGGTGAAATTCCGTACAGTTGTGCCAAGTTTTCAACTTTAACAACTAACTTGGTTAGCATAGTTGCAAACGGACAAATTCAAATCGTAGTATAATCCATTTGGACAAGTGAACATCGTTTGGACAAAACCTCCCTTGCCGTCGGCATTACAATAGTAGAAAATTCTACAATTATTTCGGTCCCTTGTGTAGCCCTGCTTCTTACAGATGGCGCCAGTATCAGAAGGTGCTGCGGTGGTTGCTGCAGTGGTTGCTGCCGTGGTTGCTTTTGTAGTTGTTTGTCCAGCTGACGTTGTTCCAGCTGTTGTGGTCTTGGCCGTAGTAGTTACAGTTGATCCAGAAGAACCCTAGGAGAATTAGCGGAGAGTATGATTAGATCATAATAAGAAGAAGGGAGTATAAAATATAAAAAGCAAATATGAAAAAATAAAGAAAGACCAAAAGAAGATGAAAGAAAGATCAAAGAAAGATCAAAGGAATATCAAAGGAAGATCAAAGGAAGATCAAAGGAAGATCAAAGGAAGATCAAAGGAATAAAGAAGCAAGAAGAAAGAAACTAAGAAATGAGAAAGAAAAAGTAGAAAGAATGAAGAATGAATAAGAAAGAAAGAAGAGGAGAATACTCACCAAGCTAGTCTTGATTTGGGTTAACAATGGGTTCTTGCTTCCGCATCTTCCAGTGAAGTCATCAGTTTCCACAGACCAAACCATAATACCACCCAATCCCAAAGACTTAGCATAATTAACCTAAATACAAAACAACCACATAGTATCTGTATAGCAATCGATTATCTTGCACATGTTAACGAACCTTCAATGCGATAGACCTTGGGTTGTCATAACCGACCCATTGGTTGCCCTTGTACATGTACGGAACCTTTTGCTCGTCATCCCAGACAACCGTCCAAGTTCCAGATTTGATGTTTTCACAAATCTGATCAAAAAACGTACCAGAAAATGAAATTATAACAGAAAACGTTGCTAAAGTCTTACCTCGTTGTAGCCCAGGAACCCAGCTTCTCTGGTGTACTGTCCAGCGGTACCACCACCACTCGCAGATGCGCCCAAGCCTGTGTTTGTACTTGATAGAGTAAATGTTCTGCCGTAAGTACCAACGCCCAAGTTCAACTTTGCAGGGTCAGCTCCTCTGCTAATCCAGCCACGAATACAAGCGTCCTAAAGAAAGAAAATTATAATTTTTTAAAAGTCGAGAAGACTTGTTTTCTTCAAAACTTTACATTTCAAAATACTTACAACGTTGAGTGCCCTTTTAGCAGCAGTATTATCTTTGGAAGAAGCATACAATGGTGCATTTTGACCAGTGGCGTAATCCCAAGAACCATGCAAGTCATAAGTCATCACGTTGATGAAATCCAGATACCTACAATGATAATTTAACGGCATAGAACGCTTTTCCTATTGGGAAGATCACTTCTCCTGTTGGCGAGAAGTGATGACAAGTCTTCCCGGTTTGTAGATACTTACCTAGATAGTTGTGGAACATCATAGGAAAGATCAACGGAACTACCAGCTGCTGCTACAGCGGCTGTCAACAGATAATTGTATTTGGCAAAAGCAGCGCTCATTTCTTTGAGCAGAGTGACGAAATTAGCCTGGAATTGGAAATTAAATCAGTCAGAACCAGTCGTAAACAACAATGACAATGTTACTTTATCAGAGTAAGAACCTCCCCTCTGAGCGGGGTATTCCCAATCCAGGTCAAAGCCATCGTATCCATAAGTCTGGATCATGTTTATGGCACTTTGAATGAATTTGGCTCTCAAGGTAGGCGAAGCAGCCATTGCTGAATACTTTGTGGAACCTTCGTTCCAACCACCAATGGCTATTAGGGATTTCAAGTTTGGATTTTTGCTTCTCAATCCGCTGAATCTCTTCAATGCAGCTGTTGATATGTAAGGATGTATATTATAGATATGTTGTCGTAATGATTCAATTACCTCTGTCAATTTCGTTCCAGCTGTCCAAGATTCTAATCGACCCATCGCTGTTCAGTCCCACAAATGAGAAGATTATATGAGTGCAAAGATTTGCGTCGATGTTTTCAACGTCGAATTTTCCATATCCAGGTCTGTAGACCGCCCATGATCCATAGTAACATACAACGCGATCTACGGAAAATAATTTAAGATTAAAATCTAAGAAAGATAAAAGATTGTTACCTCAACTTTATTTATGCACATTTTACTAAAATGTTATCTGACCTTGAGTAAAGTGAAAACGTGTATAAAATGGAAGTTTATCTACAATTCATGCAAACAACGTGTGATGTAGCAGTATTGTTTGCAATATTTAACATTTTACTCGCCTCACAAAAAAATAAACCGCAATTAAAAAAAACCTTGTTTTTATTTCACTTTAACCGCCAGTAAATGTTCTTTCAAGTACACCTCGCAGCATGACAGCACACATGGTCACTGTGGCTGTAGCTCCTCAGCCAACAGAAAAGTGACAGTCAACACTTTTATTCAGACTATCGATGTGTGTTGTTTTAACGGACATTTTAATCTGGATTGCAAAAAGATAAATCATCTATTAAAACATATTTTTACTAAAGTTAACGCATTTTTACTACTATTTAGTTTCCTCCCAAAAAAAAATATATTACAAAGCAATATGTCAATCAAACAAAAAACTTTACATCAATCTAGCTTTAAGAATTTAGCATCTACAAACGACAGTATGAAATGTCTTCTACTCATTAGTTACCTTTAGTTAAATCCAGAACGTTTAAATAAAATATACTAAAAATATTTACCTGTAGCAGCTGTAACAGATGCGACCAAAGCCGTTAGCGCTAAAGCTAACTTCAACATCGCCACAAGTAAACTCAAATCTCTACTTAAAATTCTGTACCCTTTCAAAAAATCTCTTTTTACCTTCTACAATACACTTTTTACCAACAATATTTCGCTTTGAACTGCAGCATCCTTAGTAAGGGACGGAGTTTTTATCACAAAAAAACCTTGTTTGCACATCATTTAATTCTAATCTAGACCGACAGAATAAACAAAACAATTAAAAACGATGAATGAATTTTTTGGGAAAACTGACGGCATCTTCAAATACCTGGATAAGATTTATGCGCAATTAATATAAAAATATCAACGTGTTGGAACAATTTGAAACATGTCCTAGATAAAGTTAATTATTTGCACACAGACGCACGATCTTAAAATGTGTCGATTTTATTGCGATTGTTAATATTTGTTTGCAACAATAAAAAATGATCCCGCGGGGTTGTAAAGTAATAATTATAATTTTGTTTTGTAGGGAAAAAAACGGGCAATGGGATTTTATAAGGAAATATGTGGTTTATTATTGTCTTTGAATAGCTATGACAATTAAATCGTCTAACCAATCAAGCTTTTAGTATTTTTATAGAAAAATACAATGAAATAACGTTTAAAAGATTTAAATATTAAAAAATGAGAGAAACACATTTAGTTACAATATTTTCTTCGTATGTCTGGTGACATTTGCTTAAAATATACTTTTGGGGAGGTTGAGTTGGCCACTTCTGAGATTAAACAAATTCTAATATGTTTGTGAGATACCCCTGTTGAAATATTTTTAGAAATACATTTTATGGTTTTAGACAGAACAAACAATTCAAATAAATGCATTTTAATACCCAATAAATTCACAACTGGAGTATCTTTAACAACCAGAACTTTCTCGATCTTATTTCATAATAAATATTGAGTTACGTGCCACTTTGTGAGATAATAATATATTAATGTCAGGATAGATGAGAAATTATTTTAAGTCGTGTAAATCTACGTACAAACAAAGTGTTCTAATTTGGTCGTAATAATTATGGCAGGAAACAGGCTTAATTAAGATATGCATGATTCTGATTTATATATCTTTATAAACTGTGCATTACATAACTTTAATACAATCTGTGCATGCAAACAGTGTTGTATTTCTACTTTTTAAAATGAATACATAACATTTTAAAACGTAGAAACAATACACTGTATTTGTGAATGGAAAGTAAATGCCCAGGTGACAAAATTAGTTATCTCAGTTAGTTACCTGTATCTTTATGCGTTTCAACGCAATCACGACGTTCAAATATAAGTATGCAGGCCCAAAATATAAATCCACTGACTGATTTTAAACGCATGTTGCTAGGAATACTTTTTCTTAACCAAGTAATACTTCTTAATTTTGTTTTAAACTATCAACATTTCCAAATCTAGCCATTATTAAAAACTGATTGATTAACCACGTAGGTTTGCCATTTAGTCGTCAACAAATTTCTGTACAAAAACAATGTTACAAAAACGATGTTAATAATTACCCAGAAATATATCTGCAAGCACGTATATTTTGTTTGTATACAATGCAGATATGTACTGATTATGCAGCCAGAAGCAATGACATTTTTAACAAATTTAACAAGTTAATTTGTCACATAATCATCGATTGAAGCCAGTAAAGTGATAGACCCCTAATTACTACACAGAGTGTTTCAAACTTAGTGTAAGCTGATGTAAAAGGTATGTTTTCTCACAATTACCACATCGCAAGTTATTTTGCCAATCTTCGTTGCATCTTGTTGAACAACTGGACAGAATTTGTCAGGAAATCTCCAAGGTAGGAAAGATGTTAAATTTACGTTTCAATAAAAAAACTGCATCTTCTTTAAAAATGATCATGTCGAAATGAAACAATGTCGATACATTGGCAATTAATTTTGCTTTAAAACTAAGTAGGTGGAAAACTTGACCAATGTCCTTAGTAGGGTATTCCGGTGTTTTTCAAATTGTTGTTTTTCACAAAGTATGGATGCTACTGTTTGCTACTTTACACATAAAATCTCAAACATTGCTTTAAATTAAGAGAAATCGTCATTTGAAGCTTAAAACGGGCGGCTTGGCAAAGTTGTAAGTTTCACTCACACACCTTGGTCGACAAATGTTTCAAATGGCCACGGCCGGTCAGCTGTTCCCCTGTTACCAGCGCTACTGGTGATCGGTAATCTTCGTGTGTTACCGAGGGTGGTCGGTAAATTCAAATAAAATACACTTTTAATTGCAATTATCTCATAAAAAAAACCTAAACCAAAAAGCTTACAGCTTTACGGTATGACTGCTGGTAACTTGTACGGTAGTTTAAACCGAATATCTGCTCAAATTTTGACATGACCGGAATACCCTATTATACCACACGGTTTGCCAAACTTTGACGAAAAAACATGTTGGTTACAACGATAAAATTATGTTTAAAAATAATGTCTTGAAATACTGTAATATTAAAAGAAAGAATTTTGACGAATTTATCTATAAGTTCCTGCAAGATTATCAAAATTGTTTAAGATTACAAAAGTTATTGGAGATCAAACCTAACATGTTTAGTTGTTTACAGCAGGATCAAAATTCTGCAATAAAACTCTAGAATCAAACAAAAAAAAGAACAGTTGTTGCATAAGTTGGCTTTATTAAGTAGTACATACAGGCAATGCCATAAACGTAGTATCCAAAATCCAAAAAAAGTTTCACCTTAAACTATTGCAGGTGAAACATAAATAGGTACAATTACGTTAAGTTGTCAACTTTAACAACTAACTTGGTTAGGCCAGTTGCAAACTAATAAATTCAAATCGAAGTATAATCCAAGTGGACAATTGAACGTCCATTGGAAAAACCCTCCAGCAAAGCTACTACAATAGTAGAAAATATTACAACTATTTGGATCTCTTACGTAGCCAGTTGTCTGACAAATGGCGCCAGTGCCAGAAGGTGGTTCTGTTGTTGTTGTTGTTGTTGTTGTTGTAGGAGCGGGTGTTGTTCCAGTCGAACCCTAAAAAGAACGATTATATTATAAGTTAGAACAGAAAAAAAAAGAAGAAGGAAAAACTTGGAAGAAGTAGAGAGAATAAAGAAGAAAGAAAACGAAGAGAAATGAAAGAAAAAATAATAAAGAGGAAGGACAAACGAAGCAAAGATAGAGAAAGAGAAAAAGAAGATCAAAGGAAGAAAGAGTCAAAATGAAGGAAAATGATGAAAGAAAACAGGAAGAAGATAGGAAGAAGACAGGTAGAAGACAGGAAGAAGACAGGAAGAAGACAGAAAGAAGCCAGGAACAAGACAGGAAGAAGACAGGAAGAAGACAGGAAGAAGACAGGAAGAAAACAGGAAGAAGACAGGAAGAAGACAGGAAGAAGACAGGAAGAAGACAGGAAGAAGACAGGAAGAAGACAGGAAGAAGACAGGAAGAAGACAGGAAGAAGACAGGAAGAAGACAGGAAGAAGACAGGAAGAAGACAGGAAGAAGACAGGAAGAAGACAGGAAGAAGACAGGAAGAAGACAGGAAGAAGACAGGAAGAAGACAGGAAGAAGACAGGAAGAAGACAGGAAGAAGACAGGAAGAAGACAGGAAGAAGACAGGAAGAAGACAGGAAGAAGACAGGAAGAAGACAGGAAGAAGACAGGAAGAAGACAGGAAGAAGACAGGAAGAAGACAGGAAGAAGACAGGAAGAAGACAGGAAGAAGACAGGAAGAAGACAGGAAGAAGACAGGAAGAAGACAGGAAGAAGACAGGAAGAAGACAGGAAGAAGACAGGAAGAAGACAGGAAGAAGACAGGAAGAAGACAGGAAGAAGACAGGAAGAAGACAGGAAGAAGACAGGAAGAAGACAGGAAGAAGACAGGAAGAAGACAGGAAGAAGACAGGAAGAAGACAGGAAGAAGACAGGAAGAAGACAGGAAGAAGACAGGAAGAAGACAGGAAGAAGACAGGAAGAAGACAGGAAGAAGACAGGAAGAGGACAGGAAGAAGACAGGAAGAAGACAGGAAGAAGACAGGAAGAAGACCGGAAGAAGACAGGAAGAAGACAGGAAGAAGACAGGAAAAAGACAGGAAGAAGACAGGAAGAAGACAGGAAGAAGACAGGAAGAAGACAGGAAGAAGACAGGAAGAAGACAGGAAGAAGACAGGAAGAAGATAGGAAGAAGACAGGAAGAAGAAAGTAGCAGAATAGGAGAGAACAAAAAAAATTAAGAAAAAAGCTTCACAACTAATTCCTTTATTACTTTCAATGATTTTTGCAATGATTTCTGGAAAATGTGTGTGTGTATGTATGTGTGCATAGCCGTGAACACGATTGCGCCTAAACGGAACAACGGATCGGGCTGAAATTTGGTATACGTATTCAGAATTACCGGGGGACGAACTGGATTGTTTTTGGTGACAACCTGACAACCGGAAGTGGCAAATGTTACAAGCGTCTTCTTAGGGATTTATCCGATTTTGGCCAAACTGATACCAGCCGTTCAGCTCACCATCCAGTGACTTTAAATACATACATATGTGTAGAAATTTGCAAATCAGTGGGATGAAGGGTTTAGACGCTATAAGGGTTTCTAGATGCAGTCTTCGTCGATGAATCCACAGCCTTCGTCGCTGTATTGCAAATTGTCAGATTGTGACAAACGTCAATGCCACTGACATGACATGACATTAAATGTCAGAATGACAAATGTAATTCTGTCATAGAAACTGACGTTAGGTGGCTCTGACTTTACTAAATTGAAGAATTGCCATAGTGTTCAGACACTTCATTGTGCTAACTATGTAGTCGGAAAGTTGGGTGAGGGCCACCCCAGATATTTATACTCACCAAGCTCGTATTGATTTGGGTCAACAATGGGTTCTGGCCTCCGCATGTTCCAGTGAAGTCATCAGTTTCCACAGACCAAACCATAACACCACCCAATCCCTTAGATTTGGCGTACTCAACCTGTACAGAAAACAACCATATAAAATCACCATAACCACCAATAATCTTGCATATATGAAGCAACCTTCAATGCGACAGATGCTGGGTTATCATAACCGACCCATTGGTTGCCCTTGTACATGTACGGAACCTTTTGTTGGTTATCCCAGACAACCGTCCAAGTTCCAGTTTGGATTTTTTCGCAAATCTGATAAAAAAAAAACGCAGCAAAAAATCAGAATTGTAACAGAAAACATCGCTAGTCTTACCTCGTTGTAGCCCAGGTAGCCAGCTTCTCCGGTATACGGTCCAGCGGTACCACCAGCAATCGTAGGTGCGCCCAAGGCTGTGTTTGAAGTACTTGCTAAAGTGAACGACCTGCCGTAAGCACCAATGCCCAAGTTCAACTTGGCAGGGTCGGCTCCTCTGCTAATCCAACCAGTAATACAAGCATCCTAAATAAGGAAAAGTTGTGTTTCAAAGGTACGAAAGGATTTAGTGACTTGATTTTTTCGAAACTTTCAATTTGAAATACTTACTACGTTGAGTGCTTGTTGCGCAGGAGTAATATCGATAGAAGAAGCATATAACGGCGCGTTTTGACCAGTGACAGAGTCCCAAGAAGCATGCAAGTCGTAAGTCATCACGTTGATGAAATCCAGATACCTGCAATGATAATTTAACGGCATATAACACTTTTCCTTTTGGAAAGAAATAATGACAAATTTTTCAGATTTATAGATACTTACGTAGACAGTTTTGGAACATCATAGGAAATGTCAACGGAACTACCAGTTGCTGCTACAGCAGCTGTTAACAGATATCCATACGGGTTAAAAGCGGCTCTCATTTCTTGGATAAGAAGGGCGAAATTAGCCTGGAATTGGAAATTTAGGTAAGAACTAGGTAAGCTATCATAAACACTAATGAAAACGTTACTTTATCAGAGGAAGAGCCTCCCCTCTGGCCAGGGTATTCCCAATCCAAATCCCAGCCATCGTATCCATAAGTCTGGATCATGTTTATGGCATTTTGGATGAATGTGGCTCTCAAACTGGGCGAAGCAGCCATTGCTGAATACTTTGTCGAGCCTTCGTTCCAACCACCTATTGCTATTAGGGATTTCAGGTTTGGATTTTGACTTCTCAATCCACTGAATCTCCCCAAGGCACCTGTTGATATGCAAGGATGTATATTGTATATGCTTTCTTGTTGATTCGTTAATAACCCAACTACCTAAGCTAATTTCGTTCCAAGTGTCCAAGATTCTAATGGACGCATCACTGTTCAGTCCCACAAATGCGAAGATTATATGAGTGCAAAGGTTTGTGTCGATGTCTTCAACGTCGAACTTTCCATTTCCAGGTCTGTAGACCGCCCACGATCCATAGTAACATACAACGCGATCTACAGAAGATAGATAAATTTATGGTACCTATACAGTTGCCAGTGCTAATTTTGAGATGTTAAGAAAGATAAAACAATGTTATCTCAACTTTATTTATGCATATTCTCCAGCGTGGTGCATTGGAAGTTGAATTATAAATTACTGTCTGTTTTTGTAAAAATGAAAACGGGTATAAAATGAAAGTTTATCTACAATTCATGTACCTAAACGATGTAAGTTGTGAGCAATAGTTAACGTCTATTTGCCTCACAAAAATAACCCGCAACAAAAAAAATCTTGGTTTTTATTTCACGACAACAACGGTTTTTATTCCTTGACCAACAACCACAATAAATGGTATCTGTGTGTGTCGTTCTGACTGACATTTTAATCGTGATTATAAGAAAAGAAAACAGTAAAATAAAACACTGAATAATGATGAAATTTTGTATAAAAATTAGTTCCTTTGTAGGATCTCTTGTGCACGTAGTAGGAATTTTGGGTTGAACACAGATGCGTTTAACTGGTTGCCGGGATATATATTGTAAACACAACATAAAACATCAAAGTTCCTAAATTTAGTATTTTTGATGGCTGTTTATAAATATCTGGGGTGGTCCTCACCCAACTTTCTGACTACATCGTTAGACAATGTAGTGTCTGAACACTTTTGCAATTATTCAATTTAGTAAAGTCAGAGCCATCTCTGGACGCTACGTAACGTCAGTTTCTATGACATAACTACATTTGTCATCCTGACAATGTCATGTCAATGGCAATGGCATTCAGGGGACCCCAAAACGCGTATTTCCACTGAAATCCCAAATTTTTGTTTTCCGTCGATTACAATACTTTCCTTCTAGGGTACTAGTCGGAAAGAAAAATATCTGGGGTGGCCCTCACCCAACTTTCCGACTACATCGTGGTCACAATGAAGTCTATATTTAATGTCATGTGGCACTGACGTTTTGTCAAAATCTGACAATTCACAACACAACGATGAAGGCTGTGGATTCTGTCAACCCGCTTCTATAAACTCTTATAGCACTTAAACCGTTCATCCCACTGATCTGAAAATGTGTATACATGTTTAAAGTCACGGGAGGATGAGCAACTATCAAACTGGTCAAAATCGGATAAATCTCTAAGAATATGTATGTAACATTTGCCACTTCCGTTTGTCAGATTGTGGCCAAAAACAATCCAGTTCGTCCCCTGGCAATTAAAAATAAATAAAAAATAAATAAATATGCAAAATTTCAGCCCGATCCGTTGTACCGTTTGGACGCTATCGTGTTCACAGACATACATACATACACACATACATACATACATACATACATACATACATACATACATTACATACATACATACATACATACATACATACATTTTCCAGAAACCATTGCAATCGATTCAGGAGACCCCAAAACTCGTATTTCCAATGAAATCCCGAATTTTTTTCCGTCGATTACAATAATTTCCTTCTAGGGACTAGTCGGAAAGTAAAAACATGATATTTTGATGAGAGGTACATGTAAATTTAGTAGTGTTATATAAGTTAACACTAGGGAGTCAAATTACACGTTTACTCGACCTGTCAAGTGAGTTTTCATCCACTACAATACCGCACGATCATAAGAACGATCACACTGTATTGGAACGTAGTGATTTTCAATCAAGAAATGACAGGACCAGGTGAATCTGGTTTATCAGCAGTTTTATCATTAAGGCTATCCAAATCAATAATGAAACCAACGGTTGAAAACAGAGGAAAAAATCATCCAAGGCAACAACATTTTATAAGGAGCTAAAGCTGTCTTCTTCAATCTTCAACGGAATTATGATTCATTTTAGGAAATAAGCCAACATCTACAGAATCGTCGCGAGTCTTTTCAATTTGTAAGGGAAATGACAAATGTACGTATTTATTATGTTTAGTATGAATGGCTGCTTTATTTTAAATAAACATAAATATTATTTTGTTATTGTCAGTTATTTTTTTACCAAACAATATAGTTCCTATTATAATTAAAAATATATTTAATTGAAAATAAAATCTCTAGTAAAATATTTTTTTTAGTAAAGTTAACCAATTTTTTTTTTCACCAAAAAAAGTGATATTATAACAATGTTTATATTATTTACAATATTTACATCAATATAACTTTGAGATTTTGGCATTTACAAACGACAGTATGAACTGTTTTCTACTCTTTAGTTATCTTTAGTTAAATCCAAAACGTTGCAACAAATAAAATATGTTAAAATATTTACCTGTAGCAGCTGTAACAGATGCGACCAACGCCGTCAACGCCAAAGCAAACTTCAACATCTCCACAAGTTCAACCCCGTCACACGAAATTCTGTACCCGTTCAAAAATCTCCCTTGTTACCTTCTGCAGTACACTTTTTACTAACAATAGGCAATAGAGCAGTAGCAAAAGGACTACATCCGTAGCAAGAGACGGAGCTTTTATAACAAAAAAATCCGTATTTGCACATTATTTAATTCTAATATTTTCGCGAGAATAAACAAAGCAATTAAAAACGATGCATGATTTTTTTAAACAAATACCTGACTAAGATTTATGTGCAATTAATATAAAAATTAAACGTGTTGGAACAATTCGCGATACATGCAAGATAAAGTTATTTTTTCCACTCAGACGCACGAACTTAAAATGTGTCGATTTTACCGTTTTGATACATTGAAACAACGTTTAAAATATATTAAAAAATGAGATAAACACATTTAGTTTTTAATAGTTTTTCTTTTCTTTTTCTTAGGTCTGGTCTATACAAAATAAACTTTTGGGGAGGTGCTGAAGTACGACCACTTGTGAGATCAAACATATTCTAACGTATTTGTGAGGTACCTCTGTTAAAAAAATATTTTATGGTTTTACATCGAACAAACAATCCAAACAAGTGCTATTCAAATGCCATTTTCTTATGTTCTTGTACGTTGACAAGTGTAATACCTCCAACAGCGTTTCCTCGACCTTTATTTAAAATTAACAAATTTTGAACTACGTCACATTGTGAGATTGGCGACAGTGTATAATATATTAATGTCAAATTGTCACATAATCATGGATAATTTAATTACTCATCAACCATTTTACCTGACATCTATGGTGCACGGTCAAAATCTTTACTCATGTTTGCGGACTTTGTGGTTCTTTTGTCTTCTTTGCACATTTCAAATAATTGCAAAATCTACGTACAAAAAAATGTTGCAATGTAGTCATTTATTTAAAAACTGATTTTTTATTAAATCAAATTAACAAACTAAATTTTAATCAAATATACAGTATCAAATCAGCGCTTGCTGTGGCACTCGCTTGCTGCGAAAATATGAGATCTCGAAAATCTCTTGTGTTCTTCTTTAGTCTGGATATAGCCATATGTCCTTGTATACTGCCTTCATCCTCTGCCATTCGTTCCTGTTCCAAGAAACTCTTGGCCATGTCACTCCTCCACCACTTCTTTTAAATTCCTCCTCCCATGCGGCTGTTGGTCTTCCTTTCTTTCTTCTCTTATCCCACGGGTACCATTCCAGAATTTTCTTCGTCCATCTGCCATCTTTAACTCTCATGATATGTCCTGCCCAGTTCCATTTTCTATCCATACTTATTCTGCCTATACCATCCACGTTCGTCTGCGTCTTTATCCATTGTTTGGTTTTTTGTCTTTTCTATTTACTCCGATCATAATTCTATGCATTGCTCTTGCTGTTGTACGAAGTTTCTTTATTACCTTTAATGTTGTTACCCAAGTTTCACATCCATATATTAATGTTGGTAATATACACATATTCCACAGTTTTGTTTTACATTTTGTTGATATATTTGATTTCCAAACTTTTGCAATTGGGTGGAAAATATTCATACTTGTTGAACTGCTATTAATACTTGAATCGCTGCTCTTCTTGTGTTGGGTCATATTTCGTATTTTTTTGTCCCAAATATATGAAGCTTATATAATCTAAAATAAATAATCTAAAAGAAAATAAAGCAGAAGGTATTGATACAATAAGAAACGAAGATATAAAGGCAGGAGGAAAATATATTGTAAGGACATTGACTAAGTTATTCAATAACTGTCTATATCAGGTATAGTAGCAGCAGACTGGCTAATAGGAAAATTATCAATAATACACAAAAAAGGAGATAGACAAGAAATAAAGAACTATAGGCGAATCTGCCTACTTCCAGTCCTATACAAGATTTTTATGACAATAATAACCCGAAGAATAGAGAAGCATCTCAACACCCCAGAAGATCAGGCCGGATTTAAAAAGACTTTTTCCACCTTAGACAATATACTAGTAATACAACAAGTTATTAAAAAGGCAAAGGACTACAATCAACCACTAGTACTCTTGTTTATTGACTTCGAAAAAGCCTTTGATAGCGTTAGGAGCAGTATCATAATTAAGACCCTCAAGAAACATGGTATCAACAAAAAATATGTGAAGATTTTCAAATATGTATATATAGAATATATAGATATGGCAAACTCAGCATAGTAATGAACAAAAAACACGCGACAGATTGATATAAGAAGAAGATTAAGACAGGGCGACGTAGCATCGGCGATAATATTTAACGCAATTCTAGAAAGAATATTAGCGAATGAAGAGTGGCACGGAAAATGTCTAAATATAAATGGAGAATGGCTAAATAAATTGAAATTTGTAGATGATGTCGTGCTAATCGGAAAAAACACAATAGAAATAAACCAAATGCTAGAAGACATGAATGATCGATGCAAAAACGTAGGGTTAAACATAAATGCATTAAAAACGAAAGTTATGTACGTAAACTGCCAACCAACAGACCCAATCAACATCAACGGAAAAGAAACCGAAATAGTCGATATCAGCTTACCATATAGTGACTTTAAATATGTATACAAATTTGCAGATAAGTGGGATGAACGGTTTAGGCGCTATAAGGGTTTCTAGAAGCAGTTTGACAGAATGCACAGCCTTCGTGGCTGTATTGCAAATTGTCAGAAATTGACAAACGTCAATGCCACTGACATTACTTGACATTAAATGTCAGTATGACAAATGTAATTCCGTCACAGAAATTGACGTTAGGTAGCGTCTAGAGATGGCTCGGCTTTACTAATTTGAATAATTGCAAAGTGTTCAGATTCATTGTGCCAACGATGTAGTCGGAAAGTTGGGTGAGGGCCACACCAGATATTTATTTTATTATTTATATTTTTATATTTTACATACAAATGCTAAAACCTATTTGGCTGTACGGCATCCAACTCTGGGGTTGTGCCAAAAAGACAAATATTCAAGGCATCCAATCTTTCCAAAATAAAGTGCTAAGGAACATTGTTAACGCCCCTTGGTGCATAAGGCCTCGAGTATAAGCTGGTTCCAATCTGGTCAACATCGAATGAATTCATAAGGAAACACACACACACACACGCACACGCACACGCACCAATAAAAGCAGACTCCGGTCTATCTTACAACACACACATATACGATGATTATAATACTTTCCTTGCAGGATACTAGTCGGAAAGTAAAAATAGTCTTGATAGTATTTTAGATGAGGAATCTTGTATTTTATAACTAGTGAGTTTTATAATAACCAATTTTTCACATTTCATTATAAGTTATAATGGATTTATCATATTATAGACTAATTCTGATTCTGACTAATTCAATTTATAGTGAAATTCTTGCTATGTAATATCCTTTGTTTCGTTCTGATATGTTAATTGTCGAAGAAGATACAACGTTTCAATTTAAACCTTGTACATTTAACTTTCAAATCAAACAGCAGGTCATTTAGAATTGACTTGGCTTTATTATAATGTAAAAGCCAATAAGTGATATACCTCTAATTACTCTACAGTGTATTCCAAACTTAGACTACTGATTACAGTCCTTCTTATAGTATAATGTTTCAGTTAAAATACTCTATCTTCTTTAAAAATTGACATGTCAAAATAAAACCAACGTCAATATATTGATAATTAATTTTACTTAAAAAAAGAGTGGGTGAAATCTTGACCAATTTCCTTAATTGTACCACAGAGTGTGCCAAACATGATGTTGGTTACACAGATCAAATGAAGTGTACAAATAATTACTGGAAAGATTGTACAATAAAGAGTTTTGAAGAATTTATCAATAATTTGCTGTAGGAATCATCAAAATTGATAAAAAATACAGGAGTTATTGGAGATTAAATACAAAATTTTTAGTTGTTTACAGCAGAAGAGAACGCTTTGCGACTGCGATGTCTAGTTTTCTGCTATCGTGCATCGATTATCCTTGATTGCCCTGCAGATACCTTCAAATCTACACAACTCTCGAATCAAACAAATAAAAGAACAGTTTCTGTATAAGTTGGCTTTATTAAATATTACATTAATTTACAACCCAATATATACATCATACAAACAATGCCATAAACGTAATAGAATAGAATAGAATAGAATAGAATATTTATTGATGTAAGCTGCAGATCAGTTACATACGTCAATACAAACAACAGCAATAATAATAATATAAACATCAACATATAAATACATACCAATAATATCAAAATACACATCAAACACAGCAAAATTACATTCAATTAAAATCACTAAAGTCATAGTTCAAATACTCCTGAACAGAGTAGAACGCTGCATGAATCAATACCTCTTTGACTCTGATTCTAACCAAGGGCAAAGGTAGTTCTTTGAAGATTCGTGGTGTAGCATTATACAGTTTAATACATGTGTAGTTAGTGCTCAATTGGGATCTTTTTATGCGATGCTGAGGCACGATCGTCTAATGTTTTTGTCTAGTGTTATAAAAATGTACGACGCAGTGACTAGTGAATATCTCGGTGTTTCCGTGAACGTAAGTGCATAAAAAAATAAAAAAAATAGCACCTAAAATCTAAAGAAAAGTTTCACCTCAAACTATTAGAGGTGAAACATAACCCATCAAGTTGCATAAAGTTGTCAATTTTGGCAACTAACTAAGCTAGGCCAGTTGCAAACGAACAAATTCATATCGAAGTACAATCCAACTGGACAAATAAACTTATATTGGGTAAAACCTCCATTGTTGTCACTACTACAATAATAGAAAATGCTACAATTATTTGGATCTCTTACGTAGCCCGTCGTCTGACAGATGGCGCCAGTGCCGGACGGTGTTGTTGCTTGTGTTGTTGATGATGTTGTGGAAGTGGGTGTTGTTCCAGTTGTAGTGGTTCCAGTTGATCCCTAAGAACGAATGATTTGATTATTAAAACAAGAAAGAATTTGGAAGAACTAGGGACAGAAACGAAGAAAGAAGAAAGAAAAGAACCAAAAAGAAGGAAAATTAAGGAAAAAGGTATTAAGATGACCAGAAGAATGAAAGAAGATAAACGGAATAAGAAGCGAGAGGAATGGAGAAGAATGAAGAAAGAGAAACATGAAGGGGCAAGAAGGGAGAAGAAGAGAGAAGAAGGGAGAAGAAGGGAGAAGAAGGAGAAAGAAGGGAGAAGGAGGGATAAGTGAAGATATGAAAGAATAAGTTAGTTAAAGATTAGAGGGGTGAAGACGGCGGATAAAAGTGTAATAAGGGTGAATAAAGGGCGGGAAGGAAGATTAAAGAAAAATCAAAGGAAAATCGAAGAATGATGGAAGGAAGGGAGTAAGAAGAAATGAAAAACCAAACAAGAAGAGAGAAAGATTATGGACATCAAAAATAATGGAAAAGAAAAAAATTAACAAAAAGAAACGACGAAAAAAGCTTGACAACCAGTTTCTTCATTATATGTACTCACCAAGCTCGTATTGATTTGGGTCAACAATGGGTTCTCGCCTCCGCAAGTTCCAGTAAAGTCATCAGTGTCCACAGACCAAACCATAATACCACCTAATCCCTTAGATTTGGCGTACTCAACCTGTACAGAAAACAATCATATAAAATCACCAGAACCACCAATAATCTTGCATATATGAACCAACCTTAATTGCGACAGAGGCTGGGTTGTCATAACCGACCCATTGGTCTCCCTTGTACATGTACGGAACCTTTTGTTGGTCATCCCAGACAACCGTCCACGTTCCAGTTTGGATCTTCTCGCAAATCTGGTCAAAAACGCAGCAAAAAATCATAATTGTAACAGAAAACATCGTTGAAGTCTTACCTCGTTGTAGCCCAGGTAGCCAACTTCTCCGGTATACGGTCCAGCGGTACCGCCAGCAACCGCAGGTGCGCCCAAGCCTGTGTTTAAACTACTTGCTAAAGTGAATGATCTGCCGTAAGCACCAATGCCCAAGTTCAACTTGGCAGGGTCAGCTCCTCTACTAATCCAACCAGTAATACAAGCATCCTAAATAAAGAAAAGTTGTGTTTCAAAGGTACGAAAGTGTTTAGTGACTTGATTTTCTCCTTTCAATTTTCAATTTCAAATACTTACTACGTTGAGTGCTTGTTGGGCAGGAGTAATATCAATGGAAGAAGCATACAATGGTGCGTTTTGACCAGTGACATAGTCCCAAGAAGCATGTAAGTCGTAAGTCATCACGTTAATAAAATTCAGATACCTGCAATGATAATTTATCGGCATAAAACGCTTTTACTGTTGGAAAGAATTAATGACATATCTTCCAGTCCTATAGATACTTACGTAGACAGTTGTGGAACATCATAGGAAATATCAACGGAACTACCAGTTGCTGCTACAGCAGCTGTCAACAGATATCCATATGGGTTAAAAGCGGCTCTCATTTCTTGGATGAGAAGGGCAAAATTAGCCTGGAATTGAAAATTAAGCCGGTAAGAACTAACAGCCTATCATAAATATCAATGAGAACGTTACTTTATCAGAGAAAGCACCTCCCCGTTGTCCAGGGTATTCCCAATCCAAGTCCCAGCCATCGTATCCATAAGTCTGGATCATGTTTATGGCATTTTGGATGAATGTGGCTCTCAAACTAGGCGAAGCAGCCATATCTGAATACGTTGTGGAGCCTTCGTTCCAACCACCTATTGCTATTAGCGATTTCAGATTTGGATTTTGGCTTCTCAATCCGCTGAATCTCGTCAAGGCAGCTGTTGATATGCAAGGATGTATATTGTTTATGCTTTGTTGTGGATTTGTTAATAACCCAATTACCTAAGTCAATTTCGTTCCAGGTGTCCAAGATTTTAATGGATGCATCGCTGTTCAGTCCCACAAATGCGTAGATTATATGAGTGCAAAGATTTGGGTTGATGTTTTCAACGTCGAATTTTCCATTTCCAGGTCTGTAGACCGCCCATGATCCATAGTAACATACAACACGATCTACAAAAGGTAATAAATAAATGTGTGGTACTTATTCAGTTCTCCAATACTAAGATTACAATGCTAAGAAAGACAAAACATTATTATCTCAACTTTATTTATGCATATTTTTCTACTGTGGTGACTAGGAAATTAACTAACAAAATGTCCCTTGAAAAAAGCGAAAACGCGTATCAATAAAAAAAATTCTACAATTCATGTAAACAACGTATGTTGTGAGCGGCATTGTTTGTAATATTTAATATTTTTCTCGCCTGTGAATTTAAACAAATTATTTCAAAAAATGTATGCTATGTAGTATATAGTGTATAATCTTTTGACAAGATAAAATATCATAAAGTTCTGAAAGTTAACATTTGATGGCTTTTTGTAAAAAGCATGATATTTTAATGAGAGATGGCATCAGCGCAAATTTTCAAATTGTTCTTCACCAACCATTAAGCATTGACCGATACGAACTGTCAAGATTACTTTGCTCCAAATCTGCGCGAATTCTTTGCTGTAGATTCTGGAGAGAACAATTTAAACATTTGCGTTAAATTTTGTGTTTTCTTTTGGTTTCATTAATATTTAAGTTTTTATTTGTTAAACTAAATGTGTTATTTTTCAAAAAAAGGGTTATGTAAGGTACCAATTATTTTACATCGTCAATAACGAGTTCTACTGAAACACAACAAAAACATTGAGGTTGCCATTTAAAAAAAATTAAAAAAATTAAAAAAATTTAAATTGACGTGTCGGAGCGTTTTTTTTTTTTTTTTCTTGAAATCATTAAATGACGATATTATGAATTTTGCTCCGACTTTATCACCACTCTGTATATTTATTATGTTTAGTATGAATGCCTGCTTTATTTTATATAAATGTAAATATTATTGTGTTATTGCCAGTTATGTTTTACTGGTTATAACTAAAAATATATTTAAATTAAAATAAAATCTCTGTTTAAATATCCTTTTTCTAAAGTTAACGAATTTTAACTTTAAGATTTTGGCATTTACAAATGACAGTATAAACTGTTTTCTACTCTTTAGTTATCCTCATTTAAATCCAAAACGTTTCAACAAATAAAATATGCTAAATATATTTACCTGTAGCAGCTGTAACAGATGCGACCAAAGCCGTTAGCGCCAAAGCAAACTTCAACATCTCCACAAGTAAGTTCAAATCGCCACTCAATATTCTGTACCGGTCCAAAAATATTTTCTTACCTTCTGCAGTACACTTTTACCAACAATACGCAACAAGATTGTAGCATCGGTAGCAAGAGACGGAGGTTTTATAATAAAAAAAAATAATCGTATTTGCACATCATTTAATGCTAATCTTTCTGCGAGAATAAATAAAACAGCTCAAAACGATTTATGATTTTTTTTAAACCAGACGGCATCGTAGATTAGATTTATGCGCAATTAATATAAAAAAACATCAACTTGTTGGAACAATTCGCAACACGTGCAAGATTCATTGTGGTTATTAATATTTGCTTGCTACAATAAAAAGATCCCGTGGGGTTGTAAAGCAATAATGTTTGGTTTATTGTCTTTGAATAGCTATGACAATTAAATCGTCTGGCCAATCAAGCTTTTTATTATTTTTTTAATAAAAATATATGCCGAAATAACGTTTAAAAAATTCAACGTTTTATGGATTTAGACAGAACAAATAATTCAAATATATGCATTTTAATGCCCAATACATAAGTAATACGATGCTGTTCAAATGATTATTTCTTTTCTTGCATTTTGACAGATGCAGTATGTCCAGGACACAATGTTTTCCCGATTTTATTTCAAAATTAACAAATTTTTACTTTTGTCACTTCATGAGATTGGTGACAGTATATAATATATTAATGTCAAGGAACATGAGAAATTAATAGGTATAAATCTATGTACAAAAAAAAGTGGTGCAATGTCGTCATAATAATTATAGCTGGAAACGTCTCTAAGGCTTCATGTAAAGATTTGCGTTAGTTCGACCTCCAAAATTCTTTATTTATAATGAGATTTCAGTAGATTTTGGTTAAATATTTAATTTGCCTACATTCAAATATATTTATGAACTGTGCGTTACATAACTTTATAATGTTTTTAGTTTTATTGAGTGTTTATGAATAGAAACTTTATGCCTGGGTGCACAGGTTACAAAATTAGTTAACTGACCTGTCATGATACCCAAATATTTAGGCCCAAATTACATAACCAATGACAGATTTTAAAAGCATGTTGGCTAGCAATATTTTTTCTTAGTATTTTTTATTTTATTTTAAAATGTGAACACTTCCAAATCTATCAATTATTAAAAATCTTCTAAATAAAATAAAATAAAATTCTTCTAAATAATCTAAATAATTTTAGTCAAAAGTAGATCTGTGCAAATATACTTCTGGATAATTATCATCCAGAAGTATATTTGCCAGCACGTATATTTTATTTGTACATTATGTAAGTACTGATTATGCAGCCAGAAGCAATGACTGAAGCAATGATTTACAAGTTAAATAGGTTAATTTGTCCCATAATCATACATTTTAAGGCTGGTTTCTTCACCTACACGTAAAGCCCTGCACAGCTATGTGTCAGATAGGTCAAATTTTGTGTGTTACAACTCATTCAAGTAATAGATTACTAATCATGGTGTACAACTCGTCACTTAATTCTTTTAATCATATTCTACATATTGACACTAAAATATTTCTGTGTTAATGGCAAAAAATGGGGTAACGAATCAACTTATCTGACACATACCTATACAGTACTTTACGTGTAGGTAGGCAAAGGTTTAGAAAAGCACAAAAAAAACTGATAAAAAACAAAATCTGGATACTTAACGCCTCTGTTTTCAATGAGAAGATGAAATAATTATTATAATCTAGGAGATAATTCTCGGAATATGGGTATTGGGGAATATGGGAATTGGGGAATTTGGGTCCCTGCAAAAAGGAGACAAAAAATAGGGTCACGACGGCAATGTTGAATGAAAAAAAATAGAGGGAAATATTCTTAGTAAATTCCTTAGTAAAGTTGTACTTCTGATTCGTAGTTATTAAAGGGAGATATGATGGAATTTTAATTATTATTATATACCCCTTGGTAACATATACAATAATTTAACAAGTGTATAATCACGTATGTTTCTAGTTTAGGCATAATGTAAGTTGAATAAGATCTTCATAATTGCACAATTTTGTTAATCCAGAATTCTTAGTTGCGCTATTTCAAGATAATAACACTGAAATATTTTCTCTGTAGGACAATATCAAAGGTTTACCAAAGGTACACAAAAAGCTGACAAAAAACTAACAAAAACTGGATACTTAGCGCCTGTATTTTCACCGAAATCATGAGACAATTCTCGGAATATATGTTTGAGCTAGTTTTGGGTACTTGCAACAAGCGGACAAAAAACGTGACTACGTCAGTCGGTAATAATTTTTTTTCGGCAATATAAGAGGTATTATTCTAAGCACATCCCTGAGTAAAGTTACACTACTTGTAGATAGTGTAGTAGAATTCAAAGCTCAATGGACAAAACAAGTTTTGTCGAACTATACATGTCATGTACGTCAATGCAAAGCACATTCAAAAGCATTATTAATTTCAACAGTAGGATACACCTATTCGACCTATTCGACATGTCCACTAATGACAAAACAAAATTTAAAACCAAAAGTAAATCACTATGTTCCTTAAAACCGCATTTCTCAGTCACTTTTAACGCTAGAAACTATAAAATTTGTACAGCTATTCCTCAGATATATGAATCCAACAAAATTTGTTACAGGCAATAAAGTCACAGTTCATTGCTGTGACGTGTGACATGCATTAATAATTTTTTTCAGTAGCCTTTTTGTATGATTTCTACCATTTTGATAAGATTTGCAAAGCTTTGTTCGCAACTGTCGTAAATACACAATTTTCTTGATACTTATAGTTAATAATTGTCCATGAAATAACTAAAGGTGCGTCAGGTGCGTCAAAATCATTTGTGCGATCATTTGCAATTCGTAACAAAATTTAAAAAATTTTTAAAGAAGCGGTGTCATCAGGGCCGACCCGAGGCATATGCGACCGGGGTGACCGCACAGGGTCCGACACTTAGTAATAGGTAAGTTCATAATTGTACGAAACGCCCCACGAGCCAACTTCGCACCTGGCTCCGCGTTTGCCCGAAGCAGCCCTGTTGGTGACAAAACTTTGTGACAAAACCCTCAACTCTGGAAGGAAAGTATTGTAATCGACGTTTTTTTTATATTTCCGCGGAAATATGCGTTTTGCGGTCCCCTGAATCGATTGCGATGATTTTTGGAAAATGTATGTGCTCATATGGTATAGCGAAACGTGCTGAAATTTGGTACACATATTTAGAATTGCCAGGGGACGAACTGGATTATTTTTGGTGACAATCTGACAACTGGAATTGGCGCTTTGTTGGGTATTCATCCGATTTTGATTTGCGCTATAAGCGTTTATAAAAGCAATTTGACAGACCCACAGCCTTCGCTGCTGTATTGCAAATTGTCAGATTTTGACAAACGCTAGTGCCACTGACATGAGATGATATTAAATGTCAGTATGACAAATGTCATTATGTCATAGAAACTGACGTTAGGTAAGGTCCAGAATGGCTCTGGCTTCACAAAATTGAATAATTGCAAAAGTTGCCACCCCAGATATTTTGAACTAAGGTTGAAAATGTAAAGAATAGAAACTGTAATAAATTGTCTTAATTAACTTCTGATCCACAGCTTAAACATATGACAAATTTTGATTTCCAAGGTACGCTATGTTATTATTGCAACATTTTATATTCACAAGAATTCCACGATACTTCTTATCTACTATGACAAATTGATATAAAAATCATTTGCGCGATAATTTGCAATTTGTATCAAAATTTGAAAAGAAAGTGGTGTCATCAGGGCCGGCCCGGGGCATGTGCGAGCGGAAACTTCGCACTAGGCTCCGCGTTTACCCAGGCAGCCCTGTAGGTGACCAAACGTCTCGATTTGGGACAATTCCGACTTTTCAGATCATCTATCGCGTCTCGCTAACTTGTCTCGTTTTTAATGAAAAGGTCAACATCACAAGTTGTGGTTTTGGTAGCCGCAAAATAAGAAATATTGTTGCGATTATTGAAAATAATGTGATTTTTACACTTTTTTTAACTATAATAAATGTGTCTTACATTCACATTTCGCTCGTTATAAATCACCTTTTTTACTTTCTACCTAGTACCCTAGAAGGAAAGTATCGTAATCGACGAAGAAAAAAAAAATTTCATCGAAAATACACGTATGTATAATGTATATCCCTGTCAACATGATTATCGTAAGTGACAAATGTTACATGCGCTTTCTTAGAAATGCATTCGATTTTTACCAAACTGATATCACTTCACCCAGTATAGTAACTTTAAATATTTGTATACATTATACATACCAATTTTCAGATTAGTGGGCTGAACGGTTCAGGGGTTTAAACGTTTGTAGCAGTGGCGGCTCGTCAGGAGTGGCAGGGTGGGCAGTGCCCACCTTTATATTTGGACGTTATTAATACAATATTTGTTATTGTTAAGTATTTCCCTAATATAAATTCCTTACAACCAGTGTCTATATGCCTGCATTATTATAATATAGAATGCATACATAATAAAATCCAACGCTGCTACGCTACTGGCTCCACTGGCCCTAGAATTGATAAATAACGGTAGTGTATGCAACCGAAATTACCAGGTCGGGGTTGCGATCGAGATTCTGCCTACCAGCGGTGACGTTTTCTATTGCAAGCGCGTAAACTGTCCCAACAAGCCGGAGAAGTGGGGGTAGCGAAAAATGCATGTGTGATGTCATAGGCCTAGGCAGATAACCCCATACCATAGCATAGACGTATTCTAATGGGCAATAGCGCATGCAACAAATTCGCGCAAAAAGTCGGCCGTTTTATTATGTTTAGTGTTTACTCGTTGCGACCTTCTTGATTGTTCTTGCTGTTAACTACTTCTTAAAAATATGTCGGTTCAAATTTGTAGTGTTTAGTTAATAAAATAGAATAACACTTCATTAAATAAGTCCTTAAAACTGCATTGATATTTTGCCCACCCAATTAAACCAATGACGAGCCGCCACTGTTAATTTTTGCCTCCCACAGTCAGAGAGATTACAACTGCACCAACTGCACACCCTCAGAGCGGCAACACACTCATTAGCAGTGCATGTTTCTAAATGACAGTAATTGAGAGTTAATTTTAATGACAATATTCTCGAAATAAAAGGTTGTAAGAAGATGTGATCATAAAAGTATACAATCTAATTGTTTAAACAATGTTTCTTTATACTTATATGTACTTACCAAAATTAATTTGTATCAGAATTTTTACAAGAATCAGAACTTATTTTTAAGAACAAATTTGACATCTTGGGAGTGTAGTGTAGGATAAAAAAATACATATGTAGGAATACATTATTTTATTAAAATTGTTCTCCTATTCTAGAAACAATTTACATTATACCACAAAATGTGTTTTAGTAGAAAAATTTTTGGTTTAGGTAAGTTGTTTTTGTTTTGTAATTCAATATCAGAAAATTATTAAAAAAACAGTAAAAACTGTTTCAGGATACCTTTTAGTTTACAATCTACCTACGTAATCCATCACAAAGCAAAAATCTAACTAGTAGAAGTTCCAATTATGCTAATAAAGTCCAAAATATCTTTTAGTTATGCTTTATATCATCCTTCAAAGAAATCATCTAAAGCTATTACATATAAAAATATACATCAGTTCTATCATATTCTACATAATTACACTTACACAAATAAGCAACAATTTACAACTTAATTCGCATTAAACTGATCAAAACTCTACTCCCAAATGTAGGGAAATAAATAATAGTCTTATTATACGAATAATAACGCTCTTACATTCTAGAACTTCGAGTATTGATATAAAGCATGCTGGAGCAACAGCGATATATGGATAATTGCGTAAACCAAAAGACAGGGGTATTGCACTATAGACTGCAGTAATCACTCTACAGTAGCCGTCGCCTGCGATACAGTTGATTCCCTACCTAGTGAACTTCCCGGTGACTCCGCATTCTCATTTATCAACCTCTGCCTCTCGCGGTACATAGACACTCGCATGTTTTCCGTCTGATGGTACCTGCAGAGCTTAAGCAAAGCAAATACGCTTAATCCGACCCACATAGCAAAAGAACCCCATACACCAAACTGGAAGAGAAAAACTAACATTAATACTAATGTATTTTCAATAAAAAAAGACTAATTTGCCATGGAAAATATTATAGGTTTTATGTGTTAATTCCTAAAGCGTACAGCCAACAGAAATTTAAAACAAACAATATTTTCTTCATAATTGGACAATTTTCAATAACACAAAATATTCACTTCATAAACTATGGGTTTTGGTCAAGAAATCTCCAAGTTATGAAGGATAACAGGTAAATGTACAAGGTTTCACTTAAAACATTTTATCTTCTTTAAAAATTGACATGTCAAAATGAAACAAACGTGAATATTGCTAATTAATTTAGCAAATTTAATTTTGATCAAATTGATCAAAGTTTAGAAAAGTTATTGGAGATCAAATATAAAATTTTTAGATGGACGTGTTTATATGTAAAATCATATAAAGTTTACAATATTCAATTTGTTATTTGCTACTATAATAAATAACTCAAATAATATTAAGTTAATTTTCCAGTGAGAAATAAATTTCAGTAAAATAATGCCTTTTGTTAGCTAAAAGTTAATATTAATGAGGTATTATTTCAACAGGTTTTTTCAGGGTTAAGTTCAAAGAGAAAATAACATTCCTCTTTCTTTCTTTTATTTGAAAATGTGCATCTTTGGCAAAAAAAAGGAAATAATGCCGAGATACTAAATATAAAAAATTTCAACATGTATTATTTTACCTGTGCCGTTCCCAACTGGATAAAAAATCCATCGGTAACAATACCATCCTTCTCGTCAATTACTTGACCAGCCGCTGCTTCACATCTACAAAAGAATGATTACAATATTTTCAAAATTAAATATTACAAAAAAACTACTTACGAAGGAAATCTTTCCATCATATTATCGCACCACGATATAAATCCTAACGTAATCATAAGCGCAGCAATTATAGTCATACCGCATAGGACCATGCTACAAACAACATCGATAAACGCAGAAAAGAAGCTAGAATCGATGTCACGGTACAAAAATCTCGATAACCTAAAATCCAAGAATAAAAAATCTATCTTTTTAATCTCTCTATACATCCTATACCTGTATATTTGAGTTGCCGACACTAAAAACAGTATCACGCCAACAAATATCGTGTAATTGCAGTATCCTTGAGATGCCCAATTAACGTCTAACTGTCCGTTCGATTCCTGCCAACACCCCGTTGAGAATAATAAGCAGTGTCCCCTAAAAATGTTAGGTAATGTTATACTTTTACTATGTGATACAAATATTACAGATAAACAATAACAAACCTAAAGTGATCTTGATGTAAACTCATGGGAATAACAATGCATAAAGAAAGGATAAGCGCTATGACATAGCCAGTTACTTGGCTCAGTAAAACTATATTATTTAAACCCATTTTTTGCGCCCTGGGTTGCTGGGTTTAGTTTATAATGTAAGAATTAATCAAAATCATTTAAAAACGCAGTACAATTCGAGATTACTCACAAAGGTTTGACGGCTGTCAAATCTGACAACCATTTCGACAACAGATGTTTCCGAAAAGCCCCAGAAAGTTACAATTTTTATTTTCAAAATTTACAGCTTACATTTTGCATTTTAATAAAATGATTTGTTATAATACATTAAAGACACAGTTTTGCGCAAGTATTAAAATAAATTTAAAAAAATGATGATTTAAATTCAAATTACAACGGCCTTCTATATGTAGATTGTAGATAAGCATGCCCATACAAATATCAAAATGATGTTATGGAAATGTTGTTTTTAAAGAATTGAAACGCATATTCCATTACATAACACTATATTTGCTAAAATGCATCTTTCTAATTAATATTATATATTTAAATCAGACTATAAGATTTAAATTTATGGTCTAAAATGTTTTCATATTTTGCTGTGGACACACTGAATTCGACGCTAGCGATAACGGTTTTATAACGGCATTCGCGCAAATTTGAATTTATAATTTTTTATTGTATGGTATTTTAAAAAGTTTTTTATGTTTTAAAGTGTCAATACTCGTCAAACATCGTTCTTGGATTTTACTATGTTAGGAGTAAGTATTTTCCCGATAAAACACTTTATAACGTATGAACAAGCCAAATACTCTTTCTAACCTAAGTTTGTGTATGATAATAATGTCTTGGACCGATTTTTTGTAGTCATGGTTCCTTTAAAGAAGACAACTGGCAGGGCTTCTTTGAAGCGTCAGCATCCCGAAGATCCGACCGACGACAGCGAGGAAGAATTACAGTTTTCTGACGAAGAGGGAGGTTATCGTATTGATGATATTTACATTCCACCACCTCCAAAGCCTGCGCTAACAACAGAAGATGTAGGCCCCAGGTTGATCATCACCAAAATGGTGAATGAATGGTTTAAAAGTTACGCAGAAACTCGCATTGTAGGACCTTTCCATAAGGTAAGTTTATGTTTGATAACTAGACTGGGGATTTTGAAGCTTTTATTTTTTGGTAAGCTGTTTAAATAAGTAATAAAAATAATCACAAGAAGAGAATTGTTAGCATTTTATATGAAAAATAATACTTTTCAGTACTTTTTAATACGTTTGAGTAGTGGTGTAGATTTTAACTTTAGTTAACTGTAGATTTTAAACTTAAAATAAAAAAAAAAACAATGTTATAATATTGTTATTGTTATTGAAATAGGTGATGTCATAGATGAAATTTTTACGCCATAAGGTGGTTATTTAAAAGTTAAAATAGACGTGTCTGAGCGTTTTTCTTGAAAACACTAAATAACGATATTATGAATTTTGTTCCGAACTTTATCACCACCCTGTATATTAAAAGCATTTGTTTTAAATACAATTAATAAAAGTAATGTAATATATTTGTAATATATTTTTAGTAATCAGATGAGGCGTTCCCCATCTTTTTCTTTCCAAAAAAATACTTAAACAAAAATAATAGACATTTGCTATATATTTTTAATATTCTGTTTGAAGTTTATGAACAGAAGCATTATCGAAGAACTTTGCACTTCCACAATATTGTGGAATGCTTGTTTATAAAAATTATTTACATTTAGATGTTGCTCTAAACTTTAGTTATGCTCTTTTTTTGGGTTCTATATCTTTATCATTTGAAAAGCTTCTCTCAAGTCAACTGACGTAATGGGTGCAATTTTGCATAACATAATGTAGGCGACAATCTTTTACAAAGCTTGTTCCAATGGGTTTTAACTAATCAATCAGCAATCTGAACTCCTCTGCTTGTTTTCATAAACATTTGACAGACAAACAGACGCAACCAAAAACTACCCTCAGAAGTTGAAAGAAGCATTAAAAATAAAAATTTTCTTTAGAAAAAAACTTAAAAAATCATTAATATTCTTAAAGAAAACCAAAAAAGCTACAATAATACACTTCAAGCAAAATGCACTGTATTGATAACCTTTTTTTTTGTTTTAATGAAATTTTAATCCCTTCAGAGGTTCAACACTGTTATCGGACCAAACGGCAGTGGAAAGAGTAATGTCATTGATTCTATGCTGTTTGTGTTTGGATACCGAGCGAGCAGAATTCGATCCAAGAAACTATCGTCACTTATCCATAATTCGGAGAGCTTCCAGAACGTTCCGTCGTGTACAGTCTCTGTGCATTTTGCACAGATTACCGATAAAGTAAGATACAATATTTTTTATGTTAATAAAAAATGAGTTATATATGTATACATATTTTTTTGTGTTTTGGACTTATTAGTCCTCATCAGTACAGTATAGCTAAAGAGCAAGGTGGAAACACTAATTAGTGATGTTGGTCCCTTTTATTGACTTCTCCATTGAGCTTCCACCTTGCTCTTTGTCTATACATACTGATGAGGACTAATAAGTCCGAACCACCTGTCTACGGTTGCATTTTAGATGACAAATATGCCCAAATAAACCTTTCTATTGTATACATGTATATATATTTTTATGAAATAGGAAGGTGACGATTATGAAATTGTACCGGGAACTGAGATTGTCGTGTCTCGAACGGCAAATAGGGATAACTCGTCATACTATCAACTTGACGGAAGGCGTGTGCAGTTCAAAGAGGTCGCCGCACTGTTAAGAAAGCATGGAATCGATTTGGATCACAATAGGTTTCTTATTCTTCAAGTGAGTTGTTTGTTTTTCTCTATTTTTTTGTATTGTTTTGTGTACTCAATAATATTAAGAATATTTATTTTTCTTTCTTTTTTTTTTCAAGGGCGAAGTAGAGCAGATTGCCATGATGAAATGTAAGGCTGAGAACCCGCATGAGACTGGCATGTTGGAATATCTAGAAGACGTCATTGGAACCATCCGTTACAAGGCAAGATTTGTTTTTTCCCTCGTTTATTTTTGTTTCTCTCTTAATTTAAATTTAGTTTACTACTAAGCATACACCAAGAGTCTAATGAACAATACAAAGTCACGAGTAGTTGTTGAAACTACCATAATAGCAGACAAAATAATATAAAGTCAAGAGGACAATTTATGAAGGCAAAAAGTTTGTAACTTCAAATATACTTATACAATCTCAATGAAACAACCAGAAATATTGAAAAGAGACTAATGAATAACATAAAGTGTAGAGTAGTGTTGAAACCACCATTAATGTCAAATAAAACAATATAAAGTCAAGGAATTAAATTAGGAACCACTTGCAAAACTGATGGAGAGACACCAGGTACTGACGGACCGAAGGAACGAAAAGTTGAACCGCTGCAGGATGGTTGAGAATGAGATGAACGTCCTCAAGGAGCCAATGGAGGAAGCAGTGGAGTACTTAAAATTAGAGAATGATATTATGCGGGCAAAAAACATACTCATTCAAAAAGAAATGTGAGCATATCTATCTGTTTCTATGATGGTTTCAGCACTGCAACTGTTTGTAAATTTTCTAGACAGACGATACAGTCTGATTCGGCTAAGAAAATGGCCGAGAGGGAGCAGATACAAACGGAAGTGAACACTGTAATGGAAAAATTGACGGCGCTAGAGGATGAATACGGCAAAAAGAAAAAGATTTATTCCAACGCTTCAAAGTAATTATTTCTATAAGTATAAGAAAATTTGTTGAGCTCTCCTTGTGACTTATTAAATTTTCAGGGCTTATACTGCTTTAGAAGTGACGAGGGACCAATGCAAGCAAGCGTTTAATAAGCTAAACAACAAAGATGTGGAACTTCGCGCTGAGATGGAAGAAACCAATAAGAATCGGAAGAAAGTGAAGAAGCAATTGGAGGAGGAGAAAAAAAAGAAGATCGAGTACTCGGAACTTCCAGAGAAAGCCGAAAAGGTACTGTTTTTTGTTTTTGTTCTTGCCAATCAGTTGTTATCGTAATTGTGTAACCATAAAGTTCTGTGTTGTGATCTGTAAAATACGTCAAATTTTGCTGCCCTATTAGCTCGTACAAGTAATATAATATTTCAGGTGGAAGTCTACTAAATGCATCGAGTATAAGTTTTTCTGTTTCTGCACACCGCCATCACTACATATTCTTATCTATTAACTCTAAAAATGGGGCAACAAAATTACCTTAAGTTACAGTTAGTTATTCAAGACTTTACGGGTAGGTGAATAAATCTGGCCTTAGAAACATTTTCTGTTAAACATTTGTGTATTTATTTAAAAATATGATGGGTGCCATGGTTTAATCGTTTTCTTAAATTTATGTTGCCTATACACTTTAGGAATTGTCTGATAAAATGTCAGAAAATGTAAGCAACAAAAACAATGGGGGCATTCAACCAGGCTCTATGCTACTGTTGGACTGCGAGGGCAAACGTGCTCCACTTGTCCACAACAATCAGTTGTTGTGGACAAGTGTAGCAGTTTGGAGTCGCTGCTACCTAGCCTGGCTGAACACGCCCAATAATTTTAAAGTAGGCGACCTACAATATTTTCCATGGCAAATAAGACTTTTTTTAGTTCAACATCTATACACATACTATACAGTGGTACCTTGATATACGAGTTTAATTACGACGCCACAGCCAAACGCGCTATGACGGGATACTCATGCGATGTCGCTGAAGCTATCTCGTATCTCAAACTACGATTTGTTTCTCAAGTCAAACAGTCGACGAAAAAAAACTAAACCTCTAATGAGCTATCGAAAATATTGTGGGCAAGCAACTTTATAAAGCGCTTTTTTTTTTTCTTTATATCATTCTGCAAGTTTTAGAGGTTAGAGTTTTGTTACTTAAATATTTCCCAAATCTCTAGTGTGGTATGGAAAATCTTGTGGGTGGACAACTCTGAAAGTTGACAAAGTTTAAGTACCTCTTTGATTTATGTTATTCTGCAAGCTTTATATGTTAAAGCAAGACCAGACTGAGCAAACATTGTTGAGCAACAGTTGGGCAACACAGTTGGTCAACAGTCAAATTAGCGTATTAGCGTAGTTTTTGTGTGAAACATGTTTTTATGTTCCTGTTTTACCCTTCCTAGATGTTTGGCAATAATTATAAGAAATTGTAAAAATCGACTTAGTGACCAGGTGTTGCCAGAACACCGACGATATTATTATTTATTTTAATGCAAAAGTAAGTACATAATTATTTGGGACAAAATTGCTCAATGTATTATGTAGGTACGTGTAGGGTTGCCAGGCGCCGGCTTTACCCGGACATGTTCGGCTTTTTAGCACTTGGACAAGTATTATATATTTAACACAAATGAACGCGATCAAAACAAATTTTTAAGCCAAATAAATTTCCAGAATTTTAATTGTAAAGAATTCTATAACATGATTTTAAAAGAAAACATTGTTTTAAACAAGATTTCATCAAATACGTAACATGTTTATTTTGTTTCATATTACATTACAATGTAATTAAGTTATTGTTATTTTTATAAAGATCTCATAGTTTTATGTTTTTATAAATGTAAAACCAAATAAATGTATTTCTTTGAGCATATTTCTTTCAAGGAAAGAATATTTGAAACAAATAAGTATTTTTAAATTAAAAAAGTGAGCTGCATGGTCCGAAAGAAATATTTTATTTGAAGTAAAAAGAAATAGTTTTCACTGAAAAAACAATTCTTTTACACCAAATGGGTTTCCGTGATTTCCGTAATGTAGAAATTGTTTGGGTTTAATTGCCGAAATACGTTTGAGGTAAGTAAAAAATACGTTTGAGGTAAGTAAATATTCTATTTGGAAGACAAAGATAATAGATTTGAGTAAAAAGATTATGTGTTTAAATAAAAAAAGTGGTTTCATTAAAAATTATTGCTATGTCTACTGGCGGGGAGATGGCGCTGACAGTCTCCACGCATGCATTGGCCTTTATGTAAGCTACGCTACAAAATACGAGCGGTATTCGGGTTGCTCTTCATTTGGGAATAAGCCTGTAGTCTTTACTAAAGATTACCTTGGAGTAAAATAATCTAATGAGTCTATCATGATTTTTTATTGAGGTTTTCGACTAAACTAAGTTTGGATTGTATAACGAAGGTACATGACTATAATCCAAACATAAATTAATATTAATTAATGATTAATTCCCGGTCGCAATATTTATCTAGTACAGTTTACTGAAACTAAAGCAGTATTTGATTATATCAAAATTTGTAGTTTTTAAATCAACATTCGATTTTATTAAGTCAAGTACCTACTAAATTGTCAAACAGTAAACAAAGGTTTTTTTCAAATTTTGTTTCTCTTTGTGTAGAGACTTTTAGGTCCAAATGTCGCTAAATGGATTGTCATGTCCGGCTTTTATATTTTTTGACCTGGCAACCCTATGTACATGGATTTAAATATGCTTATTATGTATTACTTTGATGGACAGAAAGTAAATTTAACGTACATTGTATATTTTTATAATGGATATATTATTGTAAAGGCTGATATTACAAGTACGGCCCAACCAACCTAAACAGCACCTAAAATTTTGTAAACATTAGGATGCGCACTGGGCAAGTGGTCCCCTCCACCATACTTTGGTGGAGGGGATCATTCTGCAGCGTGACTGTGGACTGCTCGCATCGAACACAATGATGGTAAGCTTGCGCAGTAAGAACGTTCATCTACGCTGCAGCATTTGAACACTTATTTACGCTCACGCGATAGGTTTAGATGCATCTCACTCTCGCCGAATGCGTGTCACTATTATATCATATTGATATAAGTAATAAGATAAGCCATACCCAGGATTTATAGTAATTCTGGATTTTATACTGATATTCTGTTATCCTGGGTATAAACTATTTACTATGGGATAAGATGTTTTGTAAAACTGGGCTTTAATAATGTATGCTTAAATACAAACCTTTTAATTCTAGTCCATAAAAGAATTACAAGATAAAGAACAGCAGTTGGTCAAGAAGAAGGACGGTTTGGAAGAGGACAAACAAAAAGTACTTGCCAGTCTCAAGGACTGCACGAAGGAACTCCAAGAACGTAGGGAAGTCTTGCAGACCGAATTGGTCGAGATACGCAGCAAAGTGGACGAAGCAAAATCATCGGTAAGTATAAATAATAACGCTACAGAATTCAAAGAAAAATAAAAAAATGTTAGCAATAAAGTTGTGATTTAGACTTTAAAAGTTTCTTTATAATAGAAACCTTAAAACATACTGGTAATCAGAGTAATGTTAATCAGTTTTAAAATCCATTTTAATTCTCCAGTTCACAATAGCGGAATCCGAGCTAAAACGGTACAGGAGCGACGAAGAAGCCGAACAAAAGAAACTCGACAACATGAAGACGACCTACGAGAACGTGAAAAAATTGATAGTGGAACGCAAACGCGACATCGACTCACTCAAAAAAGAGATTCCCGTCACTGAGAAATCTCTCCATAAGGCGCAACAAGAATCCGAAAGACTCACGACGCAGCAGCACGAGGTCCAAGCGGACCGGCGAAAGAAAATGTCTTCTTTAGAAACTGCGAGATCTTCAATGCAGGCTTCCCGATCGAAAGGACGAGTTCTTGACAGCTTGACTCAGCAGAAACGTGAAGGGAAGTGTCCGGGATTCTTCGGAAGACTGGTGAGTTGAGGGATATGTTTGGTAGCGCGGAGAATGATTTTTTTTTTGTTATTTCTAGGGGGATTTGGGCGCGATTGATAAAAAGTATGACGTGGCTGTTTCGACCGCCTGCGGGGCCTTAGATCATATCGTGGTGGATACCGTGGATACTGCGGAATGGTGTATAGAGTTTTTGAAGAAACACGATGTCGGTAGAGCTTCGTTTATTGCACTGAACAAGCAGGATCATCTTAGAGATCTTGCCAATTCCAGAATTCAGACGTAAGTGTTTTGCCGCTTAGAATTTATTGAAAAACATTTTTGATTGTTTTGTACAAACCAGAATAAAGTTTAGAAACGTCTCCTAACTGTTTTAGTAAGAGTTTAAAATTTGATAGACTATTGGAATGGGCCATTTAACCCTTTCGGGACGGAAAACGACTGAAGTTGCTTACAACAAGCGTGCTTTCGTCGGCTTTTGTCCTGAAAGGGTTAAATAATGAAATAAAGGGTATATTTAAGGGTATACATATAAAGGTGTCTTATTAGTTATTACGAATGGGTTCAGAGTTGGGTTGGTCTTATTTTTTAGTTCTGAGGCTTTTTGAGAGTTTTTCAGAATTTTTCAGAATTATTATTTTACGATTTTGAGGCTATAAAAACCAAGAAATGCAATATTTCTGAATATTTTCCAATATTTATTATTTTCATATTTTAAACTAATATAATTCTAATAATCTAAATTCAAGTAAGCTGTAATTGAAAAACGTGCTAAAGAAAATAAGAAAATCTTATTTTTTAATTTTTTATCCTATATATCAAAATTCTCGCTTTCAATGTGAAATGTCACTGAGAGCAATATGAATGATTCCAAGAGTACCGGATGGGAAGTTGTTCAAGGAATCTGTTTTTGAAGACCTTATTGCTTGTGTCAAAATAGTTTTTCCTGCTTGTTTCTTGAGATAACTTTTCTACATTACAGTCCCGAAAATGTTGCACGACTGTATGATCTCATCAAAATTCAAGATGAGCGAGTAAAGACAGCATTCTACTTTGCCCTGAGGGACACTTTGGTCGCTAACAACTTAGACCAGGCCAGCAGAATTGCCTATGGAACGAGAAGATATCGTGTTGTGACGTTGGCCGGAGATCTAATCGAAACTTCCGGTATGTCTTAGGAATTTATAATCTTGCTGTTGTATTTGTGATCTTGTTATTATGTTAAATTATTAACCAGTTTTGTGCAACAGAAATCAATCTTACAAACTCTATAAACTAGTCTGCCTTTTATCAAAGTTGATGAAGAAATGTTAGTGATATGTGCATTCAAATGAAATAATTTATTCTTGAAATTATTGCCAAGAGTCTAATGAACAATATAAAGTCAAGAGTAGTGGTTGAAACCGCCAAAAATGTTAGACATAAGTTCCTAACTTAAAAATTCACTATCCATGCCTAATGAAACTAAGAATAATAATTATTACTCAGAGTCTAATGAACCATAAAGGAAAAAGTAGTACAGTACAACTTCGATAGATCGGACACTCCAGTAATCCGAACACTGTTGTCAACCGGACATTTTTGAAATTTTACCTCCGTTCGGACACAAAATATATTTCGCAGTTAAAACCAGTCAAAAAATATCTAAGGATTACTTAACTGTCATGCATTGCTGTAAAGCAACCGGATCACATAAATTAGCACTTTTAATATTAGCAAAAGCGGCAAATCCGCAAGCTTTTAAATGTGGAATGAGCTCAATACTTGTTGTATACAAAGCGTATGATAAAGGATGGATGAGTACACCATTATGTACTGAATGTTCGAAGAAATTTTTTAAGCCTGAGGTTAAGACATTTTTAACTGGGGTTAACAGACCCTAGAAAGCTCTAGTGTAGATGGTGCCAATACGTTTTCTTTGGGCATCAGGTCTGAAGAATATAATTTTCCCATGGAAGATTCTCAAATGGCTCAGAGAAATATCTACTAATGTAGATGTATCCAAAAGAATATAAACAAACGTAGATAAATTTTTAAAAAATAACTAAAATGTTTTGCTTATTTTGTACATTTATAGTCAGAATTTAGTTTTAATTTTAGCTTAGTTTTAATACCAGCGACGAATGCTGTGAATTCTGTCAAACTGCTTCTATAAACGCTTATAGCGCCTAAACCATCCATCTCCCTGATCTGTAAATTGGTGTACATGTTTAAAGTCACTGTAGGATGAACAGGTATCAGTTAGGTCAAAATCGGATGAATCTCTCAGAAGACTCATTTATCACCTGCCACTTCCGGTTGTCAGATTGTCACCAAAAATAATTCAGTTCGTCCCCCGGTAATTCTAAATATGTATAACAAATTTCAGCTCGATCCGTTGTTCCGTTTGGGCGCAATCGTTTTTACGAACATACACACATACATATTACATACATACATACATTTTCCAGTAGTACTTAATCATTGCAGTGGATTCAGCCGACCCCAAAACGGGCATTTCCGCTGAAATCCCGAATTTTTCCGCCGATTACAATATTATCCTTCTAGGATAGGAGTCGGAAAGTAAAAATCACCCCTCCCAACAAAAGCAAAATCAAACCTCCAGTAATCCGGATACCTCGATAGTCCGAACATGGTCCGGAACGATATATGTCCGGATTATCGAAGTTATACTGTAGTTAAAGCAGTATATTATTTTATTACCAAGCGCAGGTCGTTGAAGGTGAATGATATCTGGAATGCACAAATCATTGGAGAACCCAAATATCATGAGAACTGAATCATTTAAGTATGTGTATCAGTCGAACACTAATAATTCAAATCAATCAATTATTATTAATCAACATCCTGATTATTATGTCAAAAAATCTCGAGAACCAAATTATTTCATTATGGAACACTAGCAAATATATTTTTTTTCCTTGATAGGTACAATGAGTGGTGGTGGTAAATCGGTAAGCCGTGGCCGCATGGGTCAAACTGTTGCTGTAGCCGAAATTCAGCCACAAGAGGTACAAAAGATGGAGACAGACCTGCAAAGGATGGAAGAGGAGTATCGCAAGAATCAGGAACGACTGACGACCCTCGAACAAGAAATTAACGCCTTGAGGCCTAAGCTAAAAGAAATGAAGCTCAACCTCAACAAACACACCATAGAATTAGAGGTCAGTTCATTTTGTATTCATTCATAATCATACGTAATTTTTTCAAATGTAGCAGGCAGACTGCCTAATAAACGTTTTATTTTATGCAAATGTTACACTTTAACGCTGTCTAAATCTCATTTCAGTCATTGAAAATTCAAGAACCAGCGTTGATGCAGCAGATGAGTGAACAAACAAGAAAAGCTGGAACCGTAAAGCTGGACCAAAACGTTCTAAAAAAGCTGACCAATGAGGCGGAACAAACAAAAGAATTGTACGAAAAAGAGCAGAGCAGCGCGTCTAAATTCCAGGTTGAGGTTGATGCCATCACCAAGGAGATAAACGAGAAGACGTCGGGCAGAGTCCAGGCCGTCGACAAGAAGATCAACGAGACTAATAAAAACCTGAATGCGGTGCGGTCGGAGATTACGAAGACAAAAGTTTCCATAACGACTGCGGAAAGGTAATTTCTTAATTTTTTTTTGTAGGGTCTATCTTCATTTTTCTCTGTTTTGTTGTTGGTTTATGTGTTTGAGTGTACTTAATGTTGGTGTGTGTAGGAATTTGAAGAAGTGCGAAGAGAAAATTAGCACTATGGAGTCGGATATCACAAACGCGGAACAGAGATTGTTGGAGATGAAGGCGCAACGGGAGGAGATTGAAACCGACGGGGCGACGATGATGAAACATTTAGAGGGGCTGGCGGAGCAGTTGGAACAGCAGGAACAGGAATTAAAAGGTCAGTGGACATTTTATTGTTTTATTCCTTATTTTTTCCCGGACATTATTTTGTTATATATATTTGTTTTTTTTTTAATTTATTTATTTTTCCAAAAAGACAGGTCCATAACAGTATTACATAGTGGCACAGTGTAAAAACAGCACAAATATATATTTCATATTCATATTCATATATTTAAATCACTTTGTACAAAGTTATGTCATAAATTACAATACAATATAAGTATATGCTCCTTTGAGTTGATGAATTGCTACGCATGCCTGGGTATGGTAGATGTGAAGTCGCTTGTTGAGTACGGAGCAACCTCAAGGAGGTGCAGCTTGACTTTCCTCTTGAATACTCTGTTGTTGGCTTCTTTCCAATCGTCTGGGAGGTTGTTGTAGATGTGCACCAGCGCGTTCTGGCCTGCCGTGGTGGCAAGTCTCCTCCGGTTGCCTCTGAAATGTTGTCGGGATCTGCTGCCTTGGTCGTGGTGGTCGCCCTGTCGTGTGTGGGTGTCACTTGACTTATGCAGCCTGGTAAGTGAGCGCAGCAGGTATTCCGCGTGGATGGTTAGGATGTTGTGCCTTCGAAATAGTGGCTTACAGGTGGTGTTGTTGCTGACGCCGCATAGGGCGGGCCCTAATTGCCTTTTTTTGGTGAGTGAGGATGGTTTTCGTGTGGTTGGTGTGTCCCCATATTTCCACTGCATACGTCATCCTGGAGTGAAAGAGGGCGAAGTATGCTGTCTTTGCCGCTCGAGGTCCTGCCGTTTTCTCGATTTGTCTGACTGCATAGATGGCTTTAGATAGGATTTTCCCCAGGTGTTCTATATGGTCATACCATGTTAATCTCGAGTCGATTTGGAGGCCTAGGAATCTGACTGTTGGGTCTTTCCGTTCCCACCTGTCCATGTGAAATTCGTTTTTTTCGGTTTTGTCTTCGTTTAGTGTTAAGCTATTGCTGGCAAACCAGTTCTTTGCCTTTTGCAGTTGGATCTTTGTGTTTGTGTTTAGTTCAGTGTTGTTGTCTCCTGTGGTGACGATAGTTGTGTCGTCTGCATATAATATTGCTGGGTATTCTAGATATGTTGGGAGGTCATTTATGTAAATGATGAAGAGTAGGCCTCCCAGAAGGCTTCCTTGCGGTACTCCGATCTTTGACTCGCGTAGTGTACTTGTGGTGCCGTTGTCGTCAACACATTGAAGCCTATTTGCTAGATAGGATGCGATGAGAGCGTTTGCTGTTACTCTCACTCCGTATTGCTCGAGTTTCTTTAAGAGGAGATCGTGAGGCATCGCGTCGTATGCTCGACTTAGGTCGCACAGTTGGGCGGCGCATTTTTGTCGTCGTTCTAGTGCGTCATGTATTGTCGATATCAGTTGTTTCATTGCGTCAATTGTTCCCCTGCCAGGTTGGAAGGCAAACTGGTTTGGAGTCAGCAGTTTGTTCTTGTTGAAATAATTTGTTAGTCTTCTTAGGATGATTTCTTCTAGTACCTTGGAGATGGCAGGCAGTATTGCAATTGGTCTATAGTTTTGGCATTCCTGTTTGTTTCCTTGCTTGTAGATCGGAATGACTTTTGCAATCATCAATTTATTCGGGAAGATGCCCTGTGCTAGGCACCTGTTGAAGATTTCAGCAAGCGGGTGAGATATTTGTGCACATACCAGTTTGAGTGTTTCTGTGCTTATTCCGTATATGTCTTCGGTCTTCTTTGATTTGAGATCTCTTATAATTTCCTCGATTTCGAGTGGTTTGTCGGCTGAAGAAACATGCGTGGAGATTCGGGATTTTGTGTTTGATTCTTGTGGGCTCAGTTGTGGTTACGGGTGGCAGTCTGGTGTAGAATTCGTTTAGCTGTTCTGGTGTCGGGGTTGCGTTGTCTTGTTCTTTTTTCTTCCGTCCAGCTTCTTTATTGATAATTTTGCTTGGTTTGTTTTCGGCGAGTGTGATGAGCTTCTTGTTGCGGTCCTTATGTTCCTCCTCAGCTACGTTTCTGTAGGCTTCTTTGTATGTTCTGATAAGGTTTTGGTTGACTTGTTCTGGAGCGCCGTCATTCATTCGAAGTAGTAAGTTGAGTGTTTCTCGTATTTGCCTTAGATTGTCGGATATTTTGGCTGTCGTTCTTGTTTTCTTTGGCTGAACCAGTGGGAATGATGTGTTGTGGTGGTTGCATAGGATTAGTGTGAACTTGTCCATCATCTTGTTCGGGTCATCCTCGTCTTTTATTAGGTTCCAGTGTTCATGTTCCAGGCGCTCTCGGAAGGTAATTTTGTTTTGCGTGGTCTATCTTCTTTTTAATCGTGTTGGTTGTGTTTGCTTTTGTTCATTGTTAATCTTTAAAATAATTGCCTTGTGTTTGCTGTAATTTGGTTTAATTACTGTTGCCGTTGCGTCGATTAGGTCGGTGAAGATGTTGTCGATGCATGATGCTGACAGATTGGTGACTCTAGTTGGTTGATGGACTGCTTGTTGTAATCCGAATGACGTTGCTAGATTGATTGAATGTTGAAATCGCCAGTGAGTACTATGCTACCTTCTCGTGAGCTCCGACTCAGTACCTGGATCAACGTTGATTCGAGAGTTGAGATAAAGTCCAGAATGTTTGATGTTGGAGGTCTGTAGATGCTTATAATAGTAATATTGTTTGCAGGGAGTTGCACGGCCGCCATTTGGCACTGCTTCTCGGTTGAGGTGTTTTCAACATATTCTAACCTGGTTGCTATTATTTCATCGCGAACATAGATGCAGGTGCCGCCATGCGTCGACTGCTTCTTATAGGAAGCAGCTTACATTTTTATATCCTCTTAGTTGGTATAGGTCTTTGTTGTCATTGTTCATCCAGTGCTCGGAGACGCACACAATGTCAGCTTTTTGGGCATCTGATGTTATCTTCAGGATGGCTGTCTTGTTGGTGATGCATTGGACATTCGTTGTCATTAGTGTTAAGTGGTCTTTGTTTTCGCATTGCTGTTTGGGCTTCTGTTTTGAGATTGGTGGTGGCCTCTTTACAAATATATTAATATATAATAACAAAAAAGAAAAAAAATTACTACTGTTGAGATCTTAGTCCTATTAAATATATTTTTACATCTTTTCTTAAAACTAGTAGTTGAAAAGCTACTATTAAGTAATAATGATAGTCATTATTGTGCTGAACAGTCAAGAGAGGACAGACGAAACACAGTTTTGTTCATTCCCTGATCCAAGTTTGTAGTCTTCTAGTAAATTTTTCACCTCCAAATCTCCAATAATCCTTCCAGACATGAAGAAAGAACTAACAACGCTCGAGAAACAAGAGATGGAAATCAAGGGGGAGAAAATTGAGGTAAACGAGAAGTTGAGAACGGCCGACAAGCAGATGCGAGAGATCGATTCCATGATAGCGGGTTGCAAGGCAGAACTGGCCAAGCTGAAGTTACACGACATTCCCGAGCAAACAGTCGAAGAATTAAAAACGTACACCGTCGACGAATTGGCCGAGAAAGAGGAGAAGGCTCTGAAGCACGAGATAGCGAGCTGCAAGCAGGCGATACAGCAGAAGCAGCCCAATTTCTCCGCTATCAAAGACTACCGGATTAAGAAGAGGGAGTATATCGACAGGGCCGCGGAGGCCGATGCCGTCAACAAACAGCGGAATCAAATCGGAGCCGCGTTTGACAGTCTTAAGTCAAGACGGAAGACAGAATTCCTCAACGCCTTCCGGATTATCAAGTTGAAGCTGAAGGAGATGTACCAGATGATTACGTTGGGCGGAGACGCAGACTTGGAGATTATCGATTCTTACGATCCGTTTACGGAAGGCGTTAAGTTCAAGTAAGTGGTTTGATGTCATTAAATTTTATTAGTTTTATTAAGTAAATTTTATTTATTGAGGTAATAAAATATGTTTGAAGGAGGATGATAAATTGACAACTACTACTGGAATTTATTGTACAAATATTTTCTGTATAATAACTCAAATTTGTATTTTTTTAGACAACTGGACCCTTTGTTTAAAAAATATAAATTTGAGTTATTATTTTTTCTTAGTAAAGGAGTAATTTATGCATATGTTTAAACCAATTTTTACTCTGCCGACAACTGGTCCCTTTTCGCTTTCCGCATGACATTTGTCAATTAATATAGCATGTTTAATGAAAAAAAAGTTGTGTGCTATGCTGTATGGCATAAAATGTTAGACATAACCCTAACGCTTTGTTTTCATTGTTTTTAGTTGTTAAGAAAAATTAAGTAACAAAAATATCAACAAAACTGGACACATAAGGCAAAAATTGACCCTATTTTAGTTTACATCATTTTCTTGTGTATTTAGAGAATTTATTGTTACATGTACCTAGTCTTGTCATTATTGATATCAGGTACATCGTCTGTAACCCGGAGTAGCATGATAGTTTTCTTAACCACCACAAGATAATTATTCTATACATTTTTGCCAAACATGGCATTACTAAATTTCATTTTGTGCTTTAACGCAATTTATTTCATGTAAATGTTGGGTACCACGTGATCGTGTACATGAATGCGTCTGGCGCTAAAGTCATTGTTGTCGTCTCACCCTGATGTTAGACATAAATTTACAAGTGCAAAGAGGCTTTTCTAAATATTTTTTTATAGGAAAAAAAAACAAATTGGTTACTTAAAAACAGTGTTAAGTGCATTAAAAATAAGTGTTAATGCATATCCTTTCCCATGAATTAAAATAATACATTGCCATGTTTTTGTGCCATATCATGGGGTAGACTTTTATCTTAATAGACATTTCATTATTATTATTTTGCAATTTTCTTTATTTGTTTGTATGATGATATTTTTAATTTCTAAAGCATATAGCCAATGTATTTACATTGGAAAAAGATTAAATCATGGCACACTAGAGTTGAAAATAGTATAGTTACCATATATTCTCTTTTAGTGTTAGACCACCGAAAAAACCATGGAAAAGCATCTCAAACCTGTCAGGAGGGGAGAAGACCCTATCATCACTGGCTCTCGTCTTTGCTCTACATTATTACAAACCATCACCACTCTACGTTATGGACGAAATAGACGCTGCCCTAGATTTTAAGAACGTATCCATTGTAGCCCGTTACATTAAAGTACGTATTCTTCTCTTATTATTACTAATTGGATCACGTCTTTATCTAATTTAAAAAGAAAATTAAGCACAAAAATGACTTTTTTGGTAACTTTATTAGGATCGGACAAAAAACGCGCAGTTTATAGTAATCTCGCTCCGACCGAACATGTTTGAACTTGCAAATTACATGATCGGCATCTGCAAAGTACGCGATTGCACGAGGGCCATAACAGTCGACACGTTGAGTCTTCACACGTTGTTGAAGAACGCCAATGCGGCTTTGCCTGGCTTGCTCTTCGGAGATGACGCAGGAGCGATGGAGGACCGAAACGAGATCAACATATCTTTGTCTCCTACGGGCGAGGAGGATTCGGAAGATCTAAACACTGTCGTTGCTGACTCCTTCGATGGATCGTCGTCAAGGGACCTTTCGATGGAAACGGGCGTTGAGCCGATGGAGGTTAGCAATTGATGGGATGGCAAAAATTTATTAATTTTTTCACTAAAATTTTAAGAATTAGTAATAAGACTGTCTTTTTTTTATAATAAAATATTTGATAGAGTAACTTGTTTTATTTTATTGTAGACAGTGCCGTTTTATTTTGTTTTTTTTTGTGCTGGGCATAATTGAAGATTTGAAGAATCAAATTACTTTATATTGTTTACTAGATTCATGGCAATAATTGTTGTTAGTTTGATTGAGGTTGCATACTTATTTTGGAAGTTCTATGCCTTCATCACTTGTCATCTTGACTTTATATTAAAGGTGTCCAAAAGTATCAATTCGTTACTTTTCAATATTTGAAGTATCTGATACTTGTTTCAAAAGGTATTTGGTACATTGTATCAGTTTAGGTATCAATCACAACATGTAACGTTATTATTCACCTCTGTACTAATATGAACAACACTTAATGAATTAGTTATTAGTATTGCAGTGTTAAATATCAAGCATAGCAACGATTATCAAGTATCGAAATTCGAAACGTATGAAATATTAAGTATCAAAATTTATCAAGTATCAAAACGGGTATCAACATCAAGTATCAAAACATGTACCAAATATTAAGTATCAAAACGAGTATCTAGTGTCAAATGCGAATGATTACTACTGATAGCACACACAACCCGAGGTCATATGGTGTGCACAGATGTTGCGAAAGTTTCTCTTTTAGTTTGGCGGCAGGGTTGATGTTTTAAAACAAATGTTTTAAAACATTGTTTTAAAACAAAGTTTTTAAAACATGTTTTTTCTGTTACTGTTTATTTCCGAACTACATTCAATAGAATCATTTAAAGACTACTTACCTTAAGTGTTGTTTAAAAATAACAGTGTTAAAAGCCTTTTAAAATAAATAATAGTAAATAATTGTTTTGTATTAAATCCAACTAACTACCGGTGAGGTATTCCTCTAACCATCAGGGAATCCCATTACAACGTCAAATGAAACTGAGAAGCTACTATCAACTCAAGAGAGCCAACATTCGTAAAAGGATAGATTTTATATTATTCTTAAATCTCCACTGCCTTGAAAAATTAAAAAAAAAATCTGATGTGGCCAGGCACATGACTTTATCATACGATACAGCCGTGTTCAGGGGGGCAATTTGGAAGTTCAAGGGGCATCCGCTTACTATGATTTAATTTTTTTTTCCAAAAAATGGAATGGACATAAATTATACAAAATTTTCTCTACTATAGTTTATTATTTAACTATTTTGACGAAATTACAGAAATGGCGGATAATTTGCAAAATCGTTGAAAAATGATAAGAGTAAACCTCGAGTTCCTTTGGGCCCTTTTGGACAAAACTTCTTTCAGCTCTAAGTTTAGTCACGAAACTTCTAAATATGAAGTTTCGTCTCGATACCTTCAGTAGTTTCTCCGGAATCGTCGCCACAAAAAACGGGCACACACACACACACACACACACAGAGACATTTTTTTGTACCTTGGTGAAACATGTTCAGGTGACCCAAAACGACATATTTCCGCTAAAATCTCAATTCTTTTTTTCGACACGATTACAATACTTTGTCATACCATTGTTTATATAATATATAAACAATGGTCATACTACGTATGATAAAGTAAAAAACGCACAACTTTATACTTTTACATAGTTTGTTAAAAATTTCCCGGTTGGTGTGAAAATGCCATGGTGTTTGGTAACTTTTATTTTAAAGGGTAGCTAAAAAATGCCTGTTATTAGAGAAATATGTTTTTTTATGGCAATCCACCGGTTTATAATTAGCAATGATACTATGACGAAAACTTTTGAGTAAATTCAAAATAAGAAATAATCAACTTGAAGTTTTACTTTACGTGTCGGCATCAATAAGTTTTGAAAAGTGTCAGTTTAAATATCGAATACTCGGATAAAAAGTACTAATTTTAGTATCAATTTGATACATAAAAGTATCCATTCGGCATATCCCTACTTCATATTGTTTTGTCTGACATTTATGGTGGTTTCAACCACTACTCTGTATTCTTCTATAGACTCTTATCCATAATTATTGTTGGTTTCATTAAAATTGCTTCATTATTTAGTTATAAACTTTTGAAAAATGTTTGCCATCTTTGTCTTAATAAAATGTGCCTTGACTTTATATATTGTTTCGACTGACATTTACGATGGGGTCAACCTTGCAACAACTACACTTGACTTTGTATTGTTCATTAGACTCTTGGCAATAGGTAATCGATTATTATTCGACATTTGAAGGATCAATTATTATTTGAATGCGCTCTAAATCATCACCTTTTGAAGGATCGATTATTTCATTCGAATGCGCCTGTCACTAGGTTTGGCAGCAGTGTGCAAATTAAAGGCAGGGCTTTGGAGATTTTTTATAAGACGACGGCAAGTTATTAATGTTAGTCTGGCTTTGTATCATATTTTAACTAGAGATTCACAAGTGTCTACAACAAACATTTCAAAAAAAAATACCAAACAGCGGAATAAAACAAATGTGTTAAAGATAAAATAATTTATTATGACTTCACTATAAATACACATAATATACATTCGATGTACACTAATAGCATATTATACCGTCAATGCCATCTATCTAAAAAAGAATATACAAAACTAAATACAATAGAAATTAGTAATTTTATTTCTTCTCATATAAACATAAATCTATAAGTCTTACACAGTAGATCGATAATACGTTAAAATAAGCTTATCAGGTAGAATCTAGCATACAAAAAGAACTTGGTGCATGTCGTTGAACACTTGGCTACCACATATTGTAGTCATCCTCCTGGTCAAATGATACAAAGAAACCGATAAGTGTTAGGTACACAATGACGTTGCCGGCAAGCGTTAGGTTGCAGGCACCCCAAAAGATGGCCCCAGTTCTCGCTAATACAATTGGCAAGCCAAAAGAACTCACCACAATACCCATTGTGATAAATATCGCATTTTCTAGTATCGTATTGCTCGACTCCTGGTGAATACTGTACCTTCGAGCAACTAACGTTGGAATGGGTGATAGTAAGTAAAATAAAACTACAAAGAATGGCCACCAGGTCGCATACTGAGGTAGGGCGCACGCTAGAATCACCAGGGTCATACCAATCGAACCGGCAAACGCCAACGCAATCAATCTAGAAGTGTAAAATGTTTCATAAAATGGGATTAGAAGTTGTGAGATCACTTACGCTGAGTCATAATAAGAAACCGGGACGAAAACATGAAAGAAAAGTAAGGATTTTAGTGAGCTACATTAATGTTCTATAGTTATTATTAATACGCGGAAATACCTTTGATTCCAGCCATTCTGCTTGTTCTTTATGCGCTTACGGAAATTTTACGTCTCGGCTCTTAATTATAACGCACGCAGGAGTTATCGGTTTGGCATTTTAGAACGATTATTTCAAAGAAAGTCGATATACCGATTTGACAGACCGAAAAACAAATCGCGACTGTCAGCGGGGACTTGCGTCACTCAAGTGATGTTAGTCACGCATGAAAATAGATTTTCTATTTATATTTTTCGGTAAATTAGGTTTGCGAAGGTATATTTCGGCGATCCAGGCATCATCCTGGGGGAGGTTGGAATAAAATTGTTGAATCGGGAATTCACCGGAACAAAGAAGTGAAATCAACCCTTGGACAGGTGCTGCCACAGTGGTGGCGCTATCGTCTGTCAATTTTGTAAACCAACAGAAAACGGCAACGTCATTCGCACCAGCACCACCAAGTCAGTCATTTGCAAAACGTTCGTCTCAAGTGCTGTAGAAGTCGTCTTTTATATATATTATACATATATTATTAAGGAACAGTCCAATTTTCAGTTTTTAACAGTTGCCCGTTCGCGTCTCTCGAATAATCAACAATGGCAGAAGGAAAAGGGTGAGTAGTCGCGCATTTCGGCTGCCGGTGCAGAATGCTATTGTCATCATGGAGAGATCAAAGTTATTTCGGACTATCGATTGAACTTTTTTTAACGTTATTTTTCCATTTTTTGCTAGTCCGGATGATCTGGCGACCGCAATTTTGCGCAAAAAGGATCGTCCAAATAGGCTCCTTGTCGAGGAGGCTATCAATGACGATAATTCCGTGGTCGCACTATCTCAAGCAAAAATGGACGAGTTGCAGTTGTTTAGGGGGGACACTGTTCTACTCAAAGGTAAGCGCAGGAAAGAGACTGTCTGCATCGTACTCTCCGATGACACGTGCCCCAACGAGAAGATCAGGATGAACAGAATTGTCAGGAATAACCTCCGTGTCCGTCTATCCGACATCGTCCTTGTTCAACCGTGCCCTGAAGTGAAATACGGCAAAAGAATTCACGTACTTCCCATAGACGACACCGTGGAAGGCTTGGTTGGGTAAGATCGTATAAAAGTCGCAAAAAAGACGAGGCTTATTATTCTTTTCAATCCTGCAGAAACTTATTTGATGTGTACCTAAAGCCGTACTTTTTGGAAGCATATCGCCCCATTCACAAGGAAGATATATTTGTTGTTCGAGGGGGTATGAGAGCTGTTGAATTCAAAGTTGTCGAAACCGAACCGTCACCGTATTGTATTGTTGCTCCGGATACTGTCATTCACTGCGATGGGGATCCTATTAAAAGAGAGGTGAGCGTTTATTGCATAATCTTTCATAATATATGTAGTGATCGGTGTACTTCATTTGTTTTATGCATGATAATATAACAGTCATGGCTTCCTGGTGGCCATCTTTGTTTTTGTTTTGGTTTGAGGATGAGGAAAGTCCCTGCTTTCTTGGTTAACTCTTTGTCTTTTCTTATTACAAGAGCGTGTTTGAAAAGTCTGATGAAAGTAATTCTTGAAATCAATAAAGTTTGTTTTTTTTTTTCATCAAGTGAATATATTTTGGGGGAAAAACAGATCCTGTAAATTTGTGGATGTCTGTAATTCCCCTATACATTTTTTTTGTTGCCTTTCATACTGCACATAATTTTAGTTTTTTTTTTTTTATGGCAAGCTTATCTCTATGATAACAGGAATGCTTTATTCAGTTGAATACATTGTATGAGTTATGTATTTTAAATTGCCTAGAAGTTATTTATTAAAAGTATGTTTATGATTACAATTTATTATTGAAAAGTGAAACAACAATCGATCTGATATGTTCACCATCTTGTAGTCAATTAATTAGCAGTAGGCTTATCAGCTTGTTTCAAAACAATGCCAATATTATAAGGCACCAAATTTTGATTTTATCTTATCCTCTTTATTTTCAAACTTAAACATCAATTTATTCAATATCCTCAAAATAAGTTAACTTGAAACTTTAGAAAACAGTTTTCAAAGATAATAGACATGTAATCTTATGCTGTACATAAGACATACATAGACATACATTACATACTGTAATGTCCGCTTATAATTAACCCCTATGAACTAGGCCAAAGGGTTCATTATAACCGAAGTTCACTAAAACCAGTGATACATATCTGAAATTGGGAATTTCTTGCCACCTGCAATAGTTCACAATAAGCAGAGTACACTATAAACAGGTTCATTATAAGTGGACATTACCGTTCTTGATGAAAAACTAACAGTGTTCAAATTAAAGGCAGGGCTTCAGATATTTTTTAATTTATTTCAAGCTTAAAGATCAATTAGGGCTGGTTTATCCACCCACACGTAATGTCCTGTATAGCTATGTGTCAGATTTGATTGGATTTTAACAAGTAGATTTTGTTGCCCAATTTTTTGCCATTAACACAGAAATATGTTAGTGGTATTGTCTAAATGTGAAAAAAGAATCAAGCAACGAGTTCTGTATACCGTGATTAGTAATCTAGTACTTGAATGAAATGAAATGACTCCAAATTCAGGCTCATACATATAACATTGAATTGGCATCTATAATTATATGGCAGCTGGTTGTAAAAAATGTCATTTTTTAATATATATTTGACTAATGTTTTTATTAAACCATGTTCAAAAACTCCATTCAAAATGCAAATCAAAAAGAAAGAATGTACGAAAATAACATAAGAAGAGGAAATATACAAACACTATACAAAAAATAATCGCTTTTCTTTAAATTATCCCTCTTAAGGAAGAAGAAGAGATGCTGAACGCGGTAGGCTATGACGACATCGGTGGCTGCAGAAAGCAGTTGGCGCAGATCAAGGAGATGGTGGAGTTGCCGCTCCGTCACCCATCCCTCTTCAAGGCCATAGGTGTGAAGCCGCCACGCGGTATCCTCCTCTACGGGCCGCCGGGCACAGGCAAGACCCTGATTGCTCGCGCCGTCGCCAATGAGACTGGTGCGTTCTTCTTCCTGATCAACGGACCGGAGATCATGAGCAAACTCGCCGGCGAGTCCGAGAGCAACCTGAGGAAGGCTTTTGAGGAGGCCGACAAGAACTCGCCCGCTATCATCTTCATCGACGAGCTGGACGCGATCGCACCCAAACGCGAGAAGACGCACGGAGAAGTGGAACGCAGGATCGTCTCACAGCTGCTCACGCTCATGGACGGCATGAAGAAGAGCTCTCACGTTATCGTCATGGCAGCGACAAACAGGTAAGCAAGACTTATTGTGGTATTATATATGCGCCGAACGCCACCTAGCAGTATATCTAGAGAAAAATGAATATTCTTGGACAATTGCCCAAAAAAGGCGGCTGTGTGGATGTTTATCTGACAGACAGCTATACGTCCGTGAAAAGACCTAATGAGTTTTATAGGTGCCTTTATAAGTCCATCTGGTACTGGCCCTTTATCTAAATTTCTGTTCTTAGTTACATTCCCACTTATTTATCTTGGCAAAGTTGGTAGCTTACTATGCGAGAATTTGAAACTCTCCTTGGATTTCAAACACTTGATATTATATAGCCCCACTGCGCTTCTGGAGCTTAGGGGTAGATTATTCTTGCATCTCTGCAAATCGCCTGACCCTGGGCGAAGTGTACCTATTAACAATATCAAAAGAATTGTGAAGAAGTATTGTTTCTGTTTTGGAAAATGGTGTTTAAATATTTATTTTTGTTGTGTTATTTCATTCACTTTTAAGTTTTTCAAATATTGTATTTTATTCTAATATGTAGTTACCTTTTTTGTATCACATCTCTTATTAATAAGTATGTATTTTTACTTTCCGACTAGTACCCTAGAAGGAAAGTCTTGTAATCGACGGAATTTTTTATTTCGAAATTTCCGCGGAAATACGCATTTTGAGGTCCCCTGAATCCATTGCAATAATTTCTGGAAAATGTATGTATGTAAGTATGTATGTATGTGTGTGTGTATGTGTGTATGTATGTCTGTGAGCACGATAGCGTCCTAACGGAACAACCGGGGGCGCACTGGATTGTTTTTTGTGACAATCTGACAACCGGAAGTTGCAAATGTGTCATACGTGTTCTGAGGGATTCATCCGATTGAGACCAAACTGATACCAGCTCATCCTCCAGTGACCTTAAATATGTATATGTCGTAGGCAAAAGGTTATTTTAGGCAAAATTCTTTTGCATAGGCAAAAGCCATGCAAATTGTTAGATTTTGACAAATGTCAGTCCTACTGACATTACATGACATTAAAAGGCAGTGTGATAAATGTTATTATGTCAGATAGATTGACATTAGGTAGGGTACAGAGTGGCTCCGGCTTCACAAAATTGAATAATTGAAAAAGTGTTCAGACACTTCTTTGTGCCAATGGTCAGGAAAATTGGATGAGGGCTCCAAGGGTCTTTGTTGAATTGATACTGAGTTTTTTTAACAATGTCAAGAAAAGTGTGAAGAAGAATTGTTCCTGTTTTGGAAAGTTATGTTTAATTAATGATATTTTTTGTGTTATATCTTCACTTTCAAGTTTTTGAAGTTTTATATTTTCTTCTGAACATTAAATTCCTTCTACATTACAGCCCATAATCCGTATTTTTTATCTATTTAAATATATCACTTTCTGTGCACAGGCCAAATTCGATCGACCCTGCCTTGCGTCGTTTCGGCCGCTTTGACAGGGAAATCGACATCGGTATCCCCGATGCCACTGGTCGCCTGGAGGTATTGCGCATCCACACCAAGAACATGAAGCTGGCAGACGACGTCGACCTAGAACAAATCGCTGCGGAAACTCACGGACACGTCGGCGCCGACTTGGCCTCGTTGTGTTCGGAGGCAGCTTTGCAACAGATCCGCGAGAAGATGGACCTGATCGACTTGGAGGACGATCAGATCGACGCGGAGGTGCTCTCTTCACTCGCCGTCACCATGGAGAACTTTAGATATGCGATGAGCAAGAGCAGCCCTAGCGCTCTTAGAGAGACGGTTGTGGAGGTGCCGAATGTCTCCTGGGATGATGTTGGAGGTCTGGAGAACGTCAAGAAGGAGCTGCAGGAATTGGTGCAGTATCCCGTCGAGCATCCGGATAAGTTCCTCAAGTTTGGCATGCAGCCGTCGAGGGGCGTCTTGTTCTACGGGCCTCCGGGTTGCGGTAAGACTTTGCTGGCCAAGGCCATCGCCAACGAGTGCCAGGCGAACTTCATCTCTGTCAAGGGACCCGAGCTGCTCACAATGTGGTTCGGCGAGTCCGAGGCCAATGTCAGGGATATCTTCGATAAGGTAGGCTTTGATTAGTGTTGAATGGGAGCTATTTGAACTGGATTTTGTATGTTAAAATTCAGAGAATTTTTTGAATTGGGCATTGTACTGACAACAGTTTTCAAGTGCATGAAAAGTAGAAATACAGTACCAAACTTTTCTATTTTTACCTGAAAAATTACTACTATTTTAAAGGCAGCAAATTGATTTAAAATATTGTTTTATACTTTTTGCTTCCTTCAACACATTTTATGGAATTAATAAACAAATCTGACCATAGAAAATACATCTTAGTTAGTTCATACACCTAAAATAAACACTATGTATACATATATATTTATTCAGAAGCCCCATAAAAATCAACTTCATAATGAAATCTTTTCAGGCAAGATCGGCTTCACCATGCGTCCTATTCTTTGACGAATTGGACTCGATCGCCAAATCAAGGGGCGGGAATGTAGGAGATGCCGGCGGCGCTGCTGACAGGGTCATAAATCAGATCCTGACGGAAATGGACGGCATGGGAGCCAAAAAGAACGTGTTTATCATCGGCGCAACGAACAGACCGGACATCATCGACCCGGCGATCCTCCGTCCAGGACGTCTCGATCAGCTGATCTACATCCCGCTGCCAGACGAGAAGTCCCGCGAGGCCATCTTCCGCGCCAATCTCCGTAAGTCACCGGTCGCCAGAGACGTCGACATGAACTACATTGCAAAGGTCACGCACGGTTTCTCCGGCGCCGACCTTACGGAAATTTGCCAACGTGCCTGTAAGCTAGCCATCCGTCAGAGCATCGAAGCCGAGATTCGCAGGGAAAGAGAGCGTGCCGCAAACCCCAGCGCCGCCATGGACGTAAGTTTTTACATTTAAAAAAAAATTATTTATATTATTAAAAAAGTTATTCTGCTGTCTATACTAAAATTTTGTTATGCTTGGTATAAGTAGATATGCTTGGTAGTTTTTAATGAATTTTTTTGTCAATTTAAAGTTGGATGAGGACGATCCAGTGCCAGAAATAACCAAAGCTCACTTCGAGGAGGCGATGCGCTTTGCGAGGAGGTCAGTCTCTGACAACGATATCCGCAAGTACGAGATGTTTGCGCAGACCTTGCAGCAGTCACGCGGTTTTGGGACCAACTTCAGATTCCCAAACGCGGGCGGTAGCGCCAACGTGCCCGGAGGCGGCACGGGCGGCGACCAGGGCAACTTCCACGACGATCCGGAAGACGACCTATACAGTTAAGCGTGGAGCGAGCACGCCCAACACCGGAATTATTACTTTTACTGTATTTATTAGTTTAATTCTTTTGAGAAATCAGTTCAGGTCATTATAGATATGTTACTTTCATTCACAGTGATACAGAACTTATAAAATAAATAAAAAGGTTTTTGTCAAAATTGTTATGGAAGTTTTATTATTGTAATTTGTTTTGTTGAAATTGTTGAGTTTTCCTTTTTGTTGGTATAGTGTGTTCAATAAAAAAATGTCTAGTGTGCCATGATTTTTATTTATTTTCTTAAATTTATGTTGGCTATATATTTTAGGAATTGTCATGTAAAATGTCAGAAAATGAACAAAAACAACACAACTTGTCAACTCTAACCTAAAAACTTGCATGATGACATGAAGCAAGAAATTGTCAAATTTCAACATAGCCAACCTACAATATTTGCCATGGCACACCAGACTTTATTCAACATATGATATAATAATTGTTATTTATTTGTTTTCTTATAATAGGGTATTCCGGTGTTTTTCAAATTGTTTTTCACAAAGTATGGATGCTACTGATTGCTACTTTACACATAAAATCTCAAACATTGCTTTAAATTAAGAGAAATTGTCATTTGAAGTTTGAATTAGAGTTGATCTTTGTGACGTCACAAAGATCGCTTAAAACAGGCGGTTTGGCAACGTTGTAAGTTTTCTTATTATCTGTTCACTCACACACATTGGTTGACAAGTGTTTCTAATGGCACGACCGGTCAGCTCAGTTCCCCTGTTACCAGCGCTACTGGTGATCGGTAATCTTTGTGTGTTACCGAGGGTGGTCGGTGAATTCAAATAAAATACACTTTTAATTGCAATTATCTCATAAAAACCCTAAATCAAAAAGCTTACAGCTTTACGGTATGACTCTTAGTAACTTGTACGGTAGTTTAAACCGTATATCTGCTCAAATTTTGACATGACCGTAATACCCTATTATATGGTACAAAATTAACCATAAGAACAAAATACAAAAGAAATGCATCATTAATAAAATAAAAAATGTTGTTAATGCAGCTATATAGTTTACAAATTCTCTAAAGCTACATATAGATGTTTTAAACCAAGGAGCGCACAGTTGTGTATGCAACCAAATATACGCGGGTCAATTATAAACCATACACTGGGTATAATGGTTGCATATGCCACTCTGCTCTACTTAGTTTTGCTACTCTACTTCTGTCTATTTTATATTCAGGAGAGTTTTATTTAATACAATTATGTATATGGTACAAAATTTTGCATAAGAACATGAAAAAAGTACTTGGCGTGGTCCCCACCCAACTTTTCGACCAAATCTTTGACACATTGAAGTGTATACACTATTGCAGTTATTCAATTTTCTGAAGCCACAGCCACTCCGTGCCCCAACCTAACATCAGTCACAGAATAACATTGTCATGTCTGCCCACTGACGTTATCAAAATTTTGCAATTTGCGCAGCTAAGGCTGTTGATTATGTCAGACAGCTTGCATAAACGTTTATAGCGCCCAAACCGTTCATTCCATTGACCTGAAAATTGGTATATGTACAAGTTTAAAGTCACTGGAAGATGAGCTGATATTAGCATTGTTTATATATGTATATAAACAATGATATTAGTTTGGTCAAAATCGGTTCAATCCCTCAGAAAATGCCTGTAACATTTAACCACTTTCGGTTAGCAGGTTTTCACCAAAGAGTTGGTCTCGGAGACTACTGCATATTTAAAATTATTTTGCAGAGCTCTGAGTTGCACGGTTGCATGGTTAACGTTTTAAATTACAAACGACGTTTCTCCATACGTGGCAATTTTCAAAATTCTGCCGTGTAAAACGGTTCCTGTATTTGGTCGTCATCAGCGACACCTTGCGGCGGAACGTGAATTCCCTTATCGCGTCATGCAAACAGCAAATTCGTACGATTACAAACAGGTTGCAGCACTTGCTATCACGTGAATTTTACACTAACGATCAGCTGTCGTTGGGGAGTGGTTGTACGGTGAGGGTAGTTTTCTTAAATTTATAACAATAATCGACGTAAAACCTTCGGTGAGTAATAATTAACTAGCAAGCTCTATTTTGGTCCGATCGAATTAAGTTAATAAGGTAAACTCAACTGTAATAGAGCACTAAAAAAACAGCAACCCCAGGTTTAGGGGGTTTTGTAAGTATTTATAGAGCACACAAACACCACAAGACGTTATTTGTCTTTCTTTAAATTGATAATAGCAATTGATTAACCCGAATTTGTGGTCAATTACGGCACTTACTACTTGGTATTGGGTAATTTTCTTTGTATTTTGGGGAAGATGGGGCTGAATAGTGTGGTTCGTGCAGTATTTTGTCTGTAAAAACTATATTATGGGATAAAATCCAGGTTGGGACGGCTTAATTTTACAGAAACTGGTTATTTTGATATATGTGGTGTGTTTACAGGTCATATGATTCTTGGTGTGTGATCTTACTATCATAATTACTCCCATTTAGACAAATTGAATTGTACATAATCAATGTTTTCTTATGTTATTCCACATTTCATGTTTTATTTTATCTTTTTAGAAATTCTCCAGCACCCAAAATGACCGAATACTGGTTAATATCGGCACCTGGTGACAAAACCTGCCAGCAAACATGGGAAACCATGAACAACCTAACGAGTAAACAGCACAGCCTTTCGACGAACTACAAATTCCACATTCCAGATTTAAAGGTACGCCCAAAGAAACGGCAAACGGTTAAGTACGACATAACCGCTATCGGTTTTTGTAGGTCGGCACGCTAGATCAATTGGTTGGCTTGTCAGATGACTTGGGAAAACTGGACGGGTTTGTCGAGCAGGTCACTAGGAAGGTTGCTGCTTATCTCGGCGAAGTACTCGAGGACCAACGCGACAAGTTACAGGAAAATCTTATGGCCAATAACAGTATGTATATTTTAAAGGTGTTTGTTTCAATTTTTTTTTTTTTTTTTTTTTTTTTTTTGATAATGCTGTTTCTTTAATATATTACATTAGTTGAACAAAATTTAACTCTGTCCATTGGGTGTTTCTATATTTTTCATTATTCATATTTTTAAGGTATAATTATTTGAGTTATGCAAGGGAATTATGTTGAAAGTCGATAAAATATGCCAAAATTCTATAGTATATTCCACCAAAAATGTAAAAAAAAAAACAAAATGTCTTGTTAAAATAAATAATAGTTACGTGCAAGCATGTAACCAAAGCACACGACCAAAGTAGGTTTTGTTTTCTCTATGTTGTCGCATACTACCAACCAAAAAAAAAAAAAAACCAACCCCAAAAACAAAAAATAAAATAGACGGCCACCGCGCAAGGCTTTTGAGAGGCAACGGCGAGACGTTCTGGCTTTCGCTTCTTGGCTGCGCATGCGACAAGTGTGTGATGCTTGGGGCGGGCGAGTGGCCACCGGATGACCGCGGGGGGCCTCCCAAGGCCCCCCCACCCTCTACTTCTTCTACCTCCTCCGCGTCCCCCTCCCAAGAGGAATTTGGCGACGAGGTGAGCTCGACGACCTCTGAGGAGTACGTCACACCCGCCGAGAGCCCTATCCGAGATTCTACCGCTCTGCCCATAGGTCAGTGGGCCTCGAGCTTGCCACCACGGACACCGGTTGGATCGCGGTATTGATATGCAAACATTTTTGTACTTGGTTGCGACTATTTTAAATTAAATATGAAATTAAACTGGAAAATATTTTATAGTTATGCAACCAAATGTACAGTTGTGTACAAAATAGATAGATGGGGTCAGTACAGGTAGTGTTGGGCATAAGCAAATTGAATTAGGTTCTCGATTGATAATCAAATGATTTGAATATTCGATGTTGAGTTTGAGTGAATTGACTTATTTCATTCCAATTTGCCCTCTGGCGACAGTCGGACGAACTAAACATGTGTACATGTTCTATAATTTGATTGAATGTTAGTATGTATTTTTAATCAGTGAAATATTGTCTCTCTTGTTTCAAAATCAGTTACAACAGTAAGAAAATTATTATTAATTAATTTTTCTCTAAATTGTAAACGTTTGCGTATCCTTATCGTTGTCCTTACCGTGGCTCCGCTTGCCGCACGGCCTACCACGCCCGTACAGTGTCGATGTGTGTGCCTCCATCTCACAAAGCACCGATTGGTCAATCTGTATGTCTCTTTCTCTGTTAGTTTCCGATTCGTACCCTAATCTTTACGCTTCGAAGACAAATGCACCTCCTATAGATAACTAACGGTTTGCTATCGCACAGGTGATCTGCCGAGCTATATCACCCGTTTCCAGTGGGATGTGGCCAAGTATCCGATCAAGCAGTCCCTGAGGAACATCGCTGACATCATCAGCAAGCAGGTCGGTCAGATTGACGCTGACCTTAAGACCAAGTCAACCTCTTACAATAACCTCAAGGGCAGCTTGCAGAATTTGGAAAAGAAGCAGACGTTAGTATTTGAGCATTTTTAAAATATTTTTCAAGCATAAATTTACAAGAAAACTACATAGTAATTTTTATATGTTATGCATTTTTTTGTGATATCGATTTCATCTTGTATTATCATCAATCATCAGTTTATGATGACTTAATCCATTGCTTGACTAGAATTTTATAAAATTGTGCTAATTTCTTTTCAGCGGTAGCTTATTGACACGTAATTTGGCTGATTTGGTCAAGAAGGAACACTTCATCCTGGATTCGGAATACCTCACTACTTTGCTCGTCATTGTTCCCAAGTAAGACTTTGTTTAATGTTATATACAGTCAAAAATATTGATCATATTAGTTAGGTAACATGTTTAATAGTTGTGCAATTCATACACAATTTGTTTACTGCACAATTGTATTAGAGGAAAATTTGAATTTTGTGTTGATGTTACCAAAGTCGCAGATGTTGATTTTGCGCACTTTTTGTTCAATAACTTTCCTTATATTCCTTATAACTACAACCATTCTGTAACAATTAATGCACATTGGAAAAAATAATTTTCTAATGTTAATTTTACAACATCTTAAGAAGAGATGGATGCTGCATTCATATCATCAACCCTGCATTCATGTCTGACATTTTTTAAACTGAATCCTGTTTTACACAAGAAATTCAGCAGTTTTATATCTGTATTTTTTGTCCAATGTTTACTATTGTCATTATTAATCTCATGTACACAATATTTTGTCCAATATTGTCAGAAATTTTATCATTCTAGAATCTAGACAATATTGTGTTCACATATTATCAATATTACTTTCATTTACACAATATTTTGTCCAATATTGTCAAGAATGCTATCATTCTAGGTTTGCTATTGTCAATAATGCTCTCATCTACACAATATTTTGTCAGGATTTCTGTAATTCTAGACAAATATTTTGTCCAATATTGACAAGAATTTTATTATTCTAGTCAATATTTTGTTTACTATTGTCAGTATTACTCTCATCTTAATATTTTGTTCTATATTGTCAATAATTTTATCATTCTAGACAGTATTATGGTTACTATTGTCAATATTACTCTACAAGGCAGTTTGTCCAATATTGTCAGGAATTCTATCATGGCAGACACCATTATGTTCACTATTGTCAATATTACTCCCATCTACAGAATATTGTGTGTCCAATATTTCAAGAATTCTATTCATTCTTTCTGTGAATATTTTTCTTTTCTACAAAATATTTTGCCCTATTTTCTCAAGAATTTTGTAGAATTCTTGGCAATATCTTGTCAGTATTATCAATGATCAATGTCACAAATTCTATCATTCGAATTGGTAATTGGTTTCGAAATCAAGCAGGAGGGAGCAACTGACCCATCTTGCCTATGATTTTAGACAATATTGATACTATTTATAATATGGTTACTATATTACTCTCAGCTACACAATATTTTGTGAAATATTGTCAGGAATTTTATCCACCTAATCTCAACTGTAGACAATATTATGTTTACAATTGTCAATATTTCCCTCATCTACACAATATTTTGACCAGTATTGTCAAAAATTTGATCATTCTATACATTATTGTGGTTACTATGTCAATATTACTCTCATCTACACAGTATTTTGTCCAATATTGTCAGGAATTCTATCAGTCTAGACAATATTGTATTCATTATTATTAAGAATTTATTCGTTTTAGAACAAATAACACTTATTTATTTTTTGCATAGGGTCTCGTTCAACGACTGGAATACCGTGTACGAGAAGCTGACGGACATGGTGGTCCCAAGGTCGTCACAGATGATCATGCAGGACCACGATTACGGCCTCTTCACCGTGTCGCTGTTCAAGAAGGTCGTTGAGGAGTTCAAGCTGCATGCTAGGGAGAAGAAGTTCATCGTCAGGGACTTCACATACAATGAGGAGGAGCTTGCTGCTGGGAAAAACGAGATCACAAAGCTTGTCACCGATAAGAAGAAGCAGTTTGTAAGCATTTTCCTTTTTTATTTTATTCATAATTTTATTTGTTTGATTAAAGCTTCTATTGTCGATTGTGAATGTAAAATAGTTTAACACTGTTAACAATAAAACTACTATACTAAACATTATATTATTATCCCAGTCTGAATAATTGTTTATATGTTTTTGTATTATTTATTTAGGGTCCTTTGGTGAGATGGTTGAAGGTGAACTTTAGCGAGTGCTTCTGTGCGTGGGTCCACGTTAAGGCTCTGCGGGTTTTTGTTGAATCGGTTTTACGGTAAGTTTTCGAGATTAGGTGACAAAGTGACGATGAAATTTTCCTTTTTTTTTTTTTTTTCTAGCTATGGCTTGCCGGTGAATTTCCAAGCCATTCTTTTACAGCCAAGCAAGAAGACTGTGAAAAGGTTGCGGGAGGTTCTTAACCAGCTGTACGGTCACCTGGACAGCAGTGCACTTTCGGGATCGTCAAATATCGACGTAAGTTAGATTTTAATCCCCTCTTTGCCATGAAATATTTTCACTTCCTTTTCTAGTTTGCCATGACAAATATTGTAGGTTGGCTACTCTGAAATTTGACAAGTAACCAGGTGTTAAAATTGGTCAGCGTTGTTGTTTAAATTTGTTTTTGTTACTTAAATTTTCTGTCTGACATTTCATGTCACTTCCTAAAACACATAGCGACCATAAATCTAAGAAAAAAAAAATAAGTCATGGCACACTAGACCTATTTTTTGTTGAACATGCGATATTTTAGATGCATGCTTTCTTTTTTCCTGTATCAAATGCAAATGATGCTTATTTATTTGTCCTTGGTGTGATCAAAATTGTAATTGATGTTTATAGAAATCGTATTTTGATTGAATAGTGAATTAAGTAATACATAGATAGCATTTAAAAGTTATAAGATTAAATAATTCTATAAAATTTTTAATCTCGTCTATAAATTGTGTGTTTGCATTTCTAGGTGTGGCGGAGTCGTTTAGCATGTTTACGTAGGCCCCAAACTAGTCCGATAAAACCGTTTTTCACATGTATAAATTTAGATTTTGGTTTTCTTGATCCGTCCACCCGTTTCAAACGTTACAAAAGAAAATTTCTGCGCATATCTACTCGTTGGTCATGATACTAGAGATTGTACTGTTGTTAATATTTGTGGTTGACAGTTATATTATGTCCATTTTGTGTGATTTGATTAGAATAGATGTTAATGCAGGGACTCATTACCATATTGTTTATTCATATTTCGTATATATTCATAATTTTTTTTGTGCTTGGCTGTTGCAGTATGTTATTCTTTTGTTATGATAGCTTGTAATTTTTTTTAATAAAGTGACATTAAGAGTGTGTTTGCGTTTCCCTATGCTTTTGCTTTGAATATTTGCTTTTCTTGTGCTTGCATATTGCTTTATTTTCGCTTTATATGTAGGTTAGATGAAAAGGTGGGTGTTTTTTATTTGTTTATTTTTATATTGTCTGAAAGTGGATTCCAATATTTTGTTTGTTTGTTACAGAGCGTCGATATGGCAGGTCTAGGTTTTGGACAGTCGGAATACTATCCTTATGTCTATTACAAAATCAACATAGACATGCTTGATACAAAGGTTTAAAGAAATTTGCCTTCTAGTTACGTATATTGACGTGCTACATTACCGGTGGCAGTAATTGTATTAAAAAAGAAATACACACACCAACAATTTGCATTGTCACAACAGAGATTTATGTATTAGTTACAGTTTTCTTCCCATTATTATTATTATTATATATAGATACACAGTTTTAGGTGCTGCATACCTCAAAAGTATATTGTATAGTTGTTTTTAACAGTGTTCTGTTATTTTATCACGTATCTTTTAATTCATTTTAATTTTTATTCGTACAAATACGTGCAATACTCGGTCAAGAATAGGGTGTATATAATAAGTGACAATACAATTTTGTAAGTTTTTGAAATGGAAAACTGTTCCAAACTCTTTGGCTGTATATGTTGTAATTCCACTATGTCTATAGCAATCTTTTTTCCTTTGTCTGTTAACAGTATTGAGATCATTGTATATAACATGTAATATTTTATGTAAATAAAGATTTGAACTCTACTCATGTTGCAGCGACGTTTACAGACGTTTTGAAAACATTCATGTATATTCCAGAATGTATTAATAGGTTTAATAGTTTATTTAGTTTAATATTGAATGGAAAATTCTTTAAGAATTGTTACTATTCTAAATGGTGTTGATCAGTTAGTTTGTTCTGTAGAATGGCTTACAAAATAAATAAAAGTTATTTCGTTGAAATGTTTGTTTTTTTTACGTTCTGCCTAGTACCCTGAAGGAAAGTATGTACTGTAATTGACCAAAAAAATTTTTAGGTTTTTAGCCGAAGTACTCGTTTTGGGGTCCCCGGAATCCATTCCAATGATGAATTTTTACGAGATTGCTGTGAAATTTGCAAAGTGGCACGTTATGAAGTTTGGTAAAAATTCTACGCCATAAGCGACGTGCAATCATCATACTTTTCTCATTCACTTGCTACAATTTAGTGTTACCCCACAATTTTTCTGAGGTAGCTTTGAAATTTTGCAAAATGGCATATTATGAACCTTCATAACAATCCTATGCCATAAGTGACATGTGCAATCATATCATACTTTTCTCAGTCACTTGCTATCATTTAGTATTACCCCACAATTTTTCTGAAATATTAAGCACATTATGAACCTTCATAACAATCCTATGCCATAAGCGACATGTGCAATCATATCATACTTTTTTCAGCCACTTATTGCTACCATTTAGTGTTACCTGACAATTTTTCTGAGGTAGCTTTGAAATTTTGCAAAATGGCATATTATGAACCTTCATAACAATCCTATGCCATAAGTGACATGTGCAATCATATCATACTTTTCTCAGTCACTTACAACCATTTAGTTTTACCCCACAATTTTTCTGAAATCTTAAGCACATTATGAACCTTCATAACAATCCTATGCCATAAGCGACATGTGCATTCATATCATACTTTTTTCAGCCACTTATTGCTACCATTTAGTGTTACCTGACAATTTTTCTGAGGTAGCTTTGAAATTTTGCAAAATGGCACATTATGAACCTTCATAACAATCCTATGCCATAAACGACATGTGCAATCATATCATACTTTTTTCAGTCACTTACAACCATTTAGTTTTACCCCACAATTTTTCTGAAGTCGCTTTGAAACTTTGCAAAGTGGCATTATGTACCTTCATAACAATCGTATGCAATGAGCGGTGTGTCCAATCATATCATACTTTTTTCAGTCACTTGCTACCATTTAGTGTTACCCGACAATTTTTCTGAGGTAGCTTTGAAACTTTGCAAAGTGGCACATTGTGAACCTTCATAAGAATCCTGTGCCATAAGCGATGTGTGCGATCATATCATACTTTTCTCACTCACTTGCTACCATTTAGTGTTACCCCACAATTTACATTATGAACCTTCATAACAATCCTATGCCATAAGCGACGTGTGCAATCATATCATACTTATCTCAGTCGCCTGCTACCATTTAGGGTTATGCGACAATTTTTCTGAGGTCCTTGTTGAAAGGATCTCAGAAAAAAAAGGTTGAAACTTTGCAAAATTGCACATTATGAACCGCCATAACAATCCTAAGCCATAATAGCGACATGTGCAATCATATACTTTTCTCAGTCACTTGTTATCATTTAGTGTTACACGATGATTTTTCTGAGATTGCTATGAAACTTTGCAAAGTGGCACCTTATATGAAGTTAATGTGTTATGGTTTCAAGAAAACATTGAACGCAAGATGATTTATAACTTATTTATTATTTACACTATATACATACAGAGAAATGTGTCACAATAAATACAATTAAATACACGTATATCTGATGAAAATTTAAAGCGTGGCGTTTTATTTAAACTACCTTTAAAATTTAACAAGAAGTTCACTAAAATCCGCGTTTACAATTTCCTCCATACGTTTATCATCATGGTGACTCCTCAAATGATTAGTCAAATATCTCCTATGACTAAACTTTGTTCCACACACATCACACTCACAGTTCATGCGATCGTGGGCCAAAAGATGCTTCTTCAATGTAGCTCCAAGCCTGAATCTGGCGTCGCAAATATGGCAACGATGACCTTTCACACCCGTATGTAAAGTCATATGAACATTTAACTCCGTTCGTCTTCTATACTTCTTCCCGCAAATATCGCAAGAGAACGGAAAAACTTGCGAATGGTACAACTTGTGTATGCGTAAAGACGAGTCCTGTCGAAATGCTTTTCCACAAATCTCGCAAACGTAAGGCCTGGAATCCGTATGTATGTTCATATGTTGCGTTAACGAGGTCTTAGCGATGAATTCCTTATCGCATATTTTGCATCGAAATCGTTTGATGGATTTTCTAAGCAATGTTGATGGGTGATAGATATCTATATGTCTGGTTAACGTGTATTTTGATGTAAATTGTTTTCCGCAAAGTTCGCACATAAACGTTCCGCCAGCGTCGATGTGCGACCGTCGGTGTCGGACCAAATTGTAACTCTGCATGTAAATTTTTGGGCAAATGTCGCATTTGTATGCTTTTTTATCGTTGGCGGTTTTTATCTCGCATTGCCTGAGGTCAATCTTACCGATGGGAGTTTTTTCGGGGATGTGGTTTGGATGTTTGTTGGAAATGTGTTTTTGCATATCGTGCTTTCTTGTATAACCTTTGCTGCACACTACGCAAAAGAACTTCGCTTCTTTCTCGTCGGCTTTGCATCGAGGACGTTTTGGTTTGTGATGCGTTCGGACGTGCTTCAACCAATCAATTTTTCTGTACAAACTTTGCATGTGTGTTTTGGAGCTTGTTTCTTTGTAGATTTACTGATTTCTTTTGTGTTGTTCACCGATTTGATTTCTTTTTGATTTTTGGTTTCAATTTCAGATGTGCTGTAACAAGGAACAAAGTTTTTAAAATGCATCTTACACAAATTTTACTGTTGCTGAGATAAATAAAAAAAAAAAACAATATTAGAAATTGACCTGGGCTCTGTAAAAGAACCATATTGCTTAATTATTCTCCAGTATGTCTCTTGGTAAGTGACCCACATAACAATTTGAGACACGTTTCCAGCATGGTGCCAACACGCCATGCTAAATTTTGCACGCGTGTTGACGGCTCATCTCGCAAACGGGGTGACACCTCGCAAACAGACCGAATCCTCACAGCATCTATAGGCTGTGCTCTCATGACATGCAAACACAGTGCGAGCACTATGCAAATTACACGGTTGTGTTTATGCTATGTTTTCTTCATGCCAACACATTGTGCAAACATATCGTGTTCGACATGTGCATGCTAAAAATTGTTATGTGGAGATATGTTTTTCAACATACCAAACATGGGGACAGACCTAACAATGTTTGTTAGGTCTATTATATAGACATGCTTGATATAAAGGTTTAAAGAATGTTGCCTTCTAGTTACATACATTCATTGATATGCTACATTATTGGTGGCAGTAATTGTAATTACAACTCAAAATAATCACTATTACAGATCTTCTTTCTCTTCTTCGCGATCTATGTTGCACATATGCAATCCCACATCTCTAGCATGTCGGATAAACTCCTGGCAAACGTGGCAAACTCTGTGCAATTTCCGTATGTGCCTATTCAAAACCCCCATCTGTATAAACCTCTGCGAGCAATACTTGCAAGCAAAGGGTTCGAATGTTTCCGTAAGTGCACTTTTAGATAACTCGACCTGGCGAAGGACATAGTACATCGATGACACGAGAATTTCCGAGACCCATTGTGAGATACTTCTTGATATTTCAACCCACTGTGGCATCGGAATCTTTCTTTGCAAATCTTACATTCGTAGGGAGTCTCTCCCGTATGTAACCTCAAATGTTCAGTTAATGTTTTCTTATTTGCGAAGAATTTATCACAGACGTTGCACTGAAATGTCGCGTCGTGCTTGCGTAAATGTAGATCGAAGAAAGATTTCTTCCGAAATGCTTTTCCGCATGCTTTGCAGTGATATTCACAATCGTTACTGTGGTCTTTCTTATGTAGGTATAATTTTAACTTTGAAGGAAATTTTTGTGAACATTTTTTGTAAGGGCACTGTATTAATTTTGGATCTTCCACACACGGATCTAGTTCTGTTAGAGTATGGAATGTGGTATGTTTATCTACTTTGAATTTTGTGTTGTAGCTGTTACAGCATACGGGACAGAAGAAGTCGTGTATGTGAAGTTTTAAATGCCCGTGAAGCCCATTCTTACTGCTGAAGTTTCGCTCACAGATTTCACATACATTTTCATATGTGGGATCGCCGCTAATTTTGTCTTCTTCTGTACTTTCTTTATGTTCAATTGTCTTCTGCAAATGTGCCTCTATGTTGAAATTGTCTCTGTTTATTTCTTCGAATATGTGCAGAATGTTTGATTTATTTGCTTGTTCCCTGCAATGAAATGAGAGTGGGAGATAAAAAAAATCGTTTGTTGTATTACAATTTTTTTTATTGTAATCGTAAAAATCAATAAAATATAAATTAGGATACAAAGTCTTGCATGATTAAAAGAGAATTAATTAGAGGATAATGTTGATTACATGTACAAAGATATAAAATGTATTTTAGTGATGTTAAACTTAGGGCTGGTTTATTCACCTACCCATAAAGTTCTGTATTACAATCTGTCAAATATGTCAAATTTTGTTGCCCTATTACAACTAGTACAAACCAATATATTTCGAATGGAAGTTTATACACTTCGTATCGTATCTATTACTCATTCGTTCAAGTTCTGCACACTGCCATCACTACATTTTACCTATTAACTCTAAAAATGGGACAACAAAATCAGCTTATCTAACAGAAAGCTATTCAGGACTTTATGGGTCGGTGAATAAACCAGCCCTTAGTATGTAATATTCAGATAACGTTATGCAAACACAAACTATCATTTGATAGTTAAATAACAAAATATGCATAAAAATTAGAACATTATGATTATTATTTATATTATTTTTTTATTTACAAGAATTTGCGAGAATACTTCAGTATTTTCACTGCTACATTAAACGACGTTTCTCAAATATTCTGGCTTATGGCAGTTAGAAACTTATAGCAAAATGTCATTTAGGTCAGTGTTTCAATGCCGATTTATTTCTACTCAACTTTAGAACAAAGTTTATTGAGTTCTCTGGTTTAAACTAATAATTTTGAAAAACTTCCTCAAACGGCATCTTTGTTACAAGATTAATTCATTAAGTAATACACAATCATACCAATAGACACATGAGAAAATGTACACAAGTTTAGTTTGTCCGACTGCCACCAGAGGGCAACTTGGTACATTTCAGCTGAGGCAGTTGAGCAAACGGCTGAGTGTGAAACCTAACCAGCGTTTCTAATCCACATTTAATAACCTTTATTTATAACTAAACATTAATTATAAATAACGAATAAAAATGATTCATTTGTTGCTAAACGAATTACATTGTGGTAGGTACACAGTTATAGGGCATTTTAAAAAATGTTAGTATATCACAGAACAGAGTATAAAATAAACGCACAAACAAAAATTCCGAGAAAACATGTTTACAATAAACCCAGCTCATCTGACTACTAGCGTCCTCTGGATTGACCTCACCTATACAATCAACACAACTAAACAAGAGCACAAGTCAATAAAACCACAAAAAACGTCAACGTAACTCATTCCGTGGTACGGTTATGATTAATCTTATTGTGGTTCCTCAAGTACCGCTTCTGCCTGAACGACAACCCACAGTCAGCGCACATGAAGGGCTTTTCGTCCGAATGCACCAACATATGCCGTTTCAGTTCGTATTTGATCCGGAAGCACCGTCCGCACACCTCACACGGATACGGCCTTTCCCCAGTATGCCTTGTGACGTGCACAAGCAAAGGAGGCTTTGTTCTGAAGCCCTGGTCGCAGTACGAGCACCGAAATGGAAAATGATCGTTGTGCGATCGATTGTGCACGAATAGCGACGCCTTCTGCTTGAACGCTTTTCCACACAAATCGCAAATATATGGCCGCTCGTTTGTGTGGATCCTACGATGCTCCTCGACGTTCCTCCTCGTCGAAAACATCCTCCCGCAGATATCGCACCCAAAATTCTTTATCCCTTGGTGAGTCTCACGAAGGTGTCTTGCAAGACCTTGCGAGACCCGAAATTGTTTTCCGCATAATTCACAGTTGAAGGGTCGTTCTCCGGTATGGATCCTCATATGCCATAAGTAAGTGTATGGTGAATATAGACTTTTCCCGCAGATCTTACAATTATAATAAATTTTCCCGTTGATCGTGACTTTTGCGGCGTTAACTGCTTCTTGATCAATCTTTGTGTGTTTACGGCCTTTTTTGTTCTCCATAGAACTGCGCGGGATGTTTTGCGTCCGTGCTAAGACTTCATTCGTGTGCTCATCTCGAATGTGTTTGAGAATTTCGTCGTCGGTAAACAGCAAGGTTCCGCAATATTCGCAGGTAAAATTGTATGTTTCTTTCGGTTTATGCTCAGTGCTATTGTCCGTGGATTGCTCGTCGCGTTCGTCGTGTAGGAATGGGTCCTGCGGGGGATCTTCGATGATGGGAGTGTTTACGATTATCGGGGGGCATACTTCGGGGATTGGAGTGTCTCTCTTCGGCTGGTAGAAAACAGTCAGACTTGCGGGTGGCTCGCCTGCCTCATCCATGCTAGAACAGAGCGGATCTAATTTTTAGTTACTGTTGTTTTTTTTTTACTACCGCATGTCTGATTATTTTCTACTGGGTGCATTATCGAGAGGGGACAATTATTTCCAACATTACCAAGGGGAAATATGGATTGGACATTGTACAGGAATAAATAGAAAGAAAGAAAGAGTAAATGAAAAACCTAACTTAAGAGAAATAGTTTCTCGGAAATGAGACAATTTGCAGTATAAAATATACACTCAGCACAAAAAAAAACACAGCAAAAAATTTGACAAAGTTTGCTTTCCAGTAACTTTTGTAATCTTTGATGGATTTTAAAAATAATTATTTCTAGAACAGTATTTGTTTGAGACAAATTGGGAAAAAATCTCACGATACGAAGGCAAAGTACATATAAAACCGACCTTAAGTTGTCTTATGCCCGTTTGCACCGTTTGTGTTAAGAAAGGCTTAAGTATGAGATCGTACTTATGTCATCGATTTTGTTTGCACCGCCACATATCCATTACGTAAGTACAGTTAAGAACGACCTAACTTAAGCCTAGAAAATCGACGGCTTAAAGCCAGCGTAAATATAAGCTTAGTTGTGATTGGTTGATTGTGGTATAGACACACATTGCACATGAAATGTCGTTTTAAGAAATGTCAAGACAGTACCTATATGTGTCAATTTATCATGTTATCAAGCGATTTTAGGAGTTTGTAATGAAAAATTACAGTTTTATTGTGTATTAGAAATAATGGTTTCATTTTGATCATAAATTCTTTTTTTTGTGCCGTAATTTTTGTAGTTATGAAAGTAATTCAAATTTGCCGCCACATTAACCTATTGAAAGTTTTGACAAGTGACGCAATACTGTTGATTTTAGAACCAAGTATTTCCAAATATAACTAGAACTTTACAGTGTTGCCAACGTCAGAAACCCTTAAGTAATGCTTAAGTTAGGAAAGGCTGACATGCGAACAGTGCAAATGATGCCTGACTTAAGTTAGGCATAAAGATAAGCTGTTCTTAAATTTAAGTCGTTCTTAATAAATACGGTGCAAACGGGCATTAATATCAAGAAAAAATCTCTGAATGTATAATTATTTTAAAAAATCCTCGTAATTTTGCAATAGTTATAAAATACAACATTTCTTCTAGAAATAAAACGACAAATTTATTATGGAGACCTTCTTAATGTTGCTCATACTTTGTATTCCAATAATAAACTTTGTGTATATGGATGTGCCTTATCATTGGCACTTGCGCAGGACAGCTGTTCTTCTACAATGTTTTTTGTTAATTAAATTCTTTATTGTTATAAATTACAAAATTCCTAACTTACTTAGGAGCTTATTATTGAATGTATTAATAATTTTAAAAAAATTAAAAAGACTACCTACCGCATTATTGCCAATTGCAATAAAACCAGAGTTTTTGGAAATTAAATTCGTTCTAGTTTAACATTGACCTAAGATAAATTTATGATTCAGACTATTTAATTGCAGCTGCTTCCTGACTTAAGACATGTTTATTATTTATACTACATGTTTAATTGTAGTTTTGGGGAATTAAATTCTTTCTAGTAATACACTACAACAATCCGAACTTAAGGCAAGTATATTATGTTAAAAAAGAAAAAACAGAAAATAACTTTTTGCGGTGGTCATAAACATATTTCTTTTACTAACTGAAGAAAACTAAAACTGAAAATGCAAGACAATTTTTCAAAGTCAACAGGATGTGGGACATAGTATGAAAAATTGGGACTGTTTCACCAAAATTGGGAAATCTGGTCACCTTGTTTTAACACTTTGACTGTCACGAAACTCGTAGTTGATGTGCTAGGCAAGGAAACAATCTTGTAGTTGGCAGTCAACGTGGTAACTGATATTATGCTTTAGTGATCCAAGTTTGGAACACCCTGTCAAGCAAGTTAACAGTTTCTTCAAGTTTTTTATTACCCAGCTTTAAGTCCAAATTAGTCAGCAATGTAATGTCCTTTAACTCATTTCAATATGTTAATTTAAAAAAAAAAATACATTTTAATTTAAATCTTGAGGATTAAACTTGTTCCGAGTTATGGAACGCTCAATTTACAAGGTTTGAGTAAAAATACTGTATCTTCTTTTAAAATTAACATACTGTAACAAAACAAATGCCAAAACATTGCTAATAGATTTGGCTTTAAAACTGAGTAGGAAAAGACTTGACCGATGTCCATAATTGTTACGCAGGTTCTGCCAAACTTCAGGTTCGACCACAAAAAGATTTTGACTTGTAGAAATAATTATTTTAAAAACTCTATTAGCTAGGAAACATTTTGAAGAATCTGTGTATAAGTGGCTGAAAAAATTATCAAAATCCATCAATGATTACAAAAATTATTCGAGAATTTTAACAAACTGATCAATCCTTAATAATGGCTCATTCTCAACCCAATTAAAATGAAGATATTGCCTGTTTAACAGTCATTAATGAGATAATCACCATATAATTTCTACATACATTAGTTCATTCAAGAAAAACTCACCTATAACAATCAGAAGGTAGTATAGAATCTGGTTCATTTTTGACAGCCTCTTCATTCTCAGTGATGTGATTATTAACAACAATGGGTATCTCTCTTAGTTTACGATCAGCCTCAACACTGTTCAGGACAAGTTCATGCCAAGTAATTATGGCAGAAGTGCATGCGTAACAACAGTTAAGGGGTAAAGTATCGCCTTCGGACACTTTAATTGGAAGATACAGGTTGATTTTTAAGCCTAGCTCATTGTTTAGTCCGTCGGGTCCGTAGATGCTTATTGTTTTTTCGGACTCAATCCCGCATATCCGGCATAGCAGATCGAAACGTAGAATCTGTGTGCCTGCGATGTTCAGGACCAAAGTTTCGGTTTTGCTAATTTCATCCTGGCAATTCGTTTCCATCGTGGACGTATCGCTGAAATTTTAAATTCATCGTGAGTATTGTTTGATTCGTTATTTGTTAGGTTAACTTCGTGTTTTGGTAATTCGGTGTTTGGTGTTTACCTTTTTTCTAGTGTAACATCGCCCTCCGAAAGTACAGTGCACACAGGTTCACTATCTCGAGTTGAAGCATGGTTGAAGCTAAAATGGCGGCTCGCTGACGTTCCGCAAAATAAAAGTCAACTTGATTTTGTTGTTTTCTTTTTATTTGTATGGGTGGATGACAGTTTTTAACATCACAATTAATTATTTATGTTGTTAACGTTTAACGTAGGGATTTCGGGATTTATGTTGATAGTTTGTGGAAATGGGTAAAGGAAAGGTCGTTTCAGATTCCAGTTGGAGCAGGTTCGGTTGCATACACTGAGGGTTAAATTATAAAAAATAATAAATAAAAAATCGCCAAATAATAGATAAACCTTGATGTAAGTCACAAGAATTGTTAAACATACTGTAATAATCGATATAAATCATATTGCTATAAACACTTATAAAACTGCTTATAAAAGTGCACAGACAGTATACAAAATCGCAACTCGAAAAATAAAAGAAGAATCTTGATGACAGTCACGAGAATTGTTAAATATACTTCAATAAGCGATATAAAACATGATCGAGTATTACATATATGGAAATATGCATGTAAGTCACGAGAATTGTTGAACATATTTCAGTAAATGATATAAAACGTATTGCAGCTTATATAAACACTTATGGTCCAGGAGGCAATGAATTTTTTTGGACCTTATTTTCGCAGTCAGCAAACATCAATAGAATTGTTCAGTTAGTAATTTTAAGCAATATTTTCTATATGGTTCCGATGGGTTGAGGCGGAAAATGCATCAGAAGATACAAATGCGCTGCACTTTTTTTGCCACTGATGAAAATTATTTTAGTAGTAAGGGGTATAGTAGTATCATTGTTTATGTATTTAATATGTACAAACAATGGTAGTATAGTAGTAAGTTAAGTAAAAACATCAGTCTGTCTAATCTGTAAACATGGCAAATGTATTTGGCAGGTGAAAAACTGAAAATTTTGTTTTAAAATAATTTCTCTTATTTTGGCAGTTCTGAAAATTTGGCAAATAATAGTTTGCGTTATAACAATAGCTTAAAATACAATCTGGCTATTATGGGAAAACCCCAAAGCCTTGCCAGACCCGTCTAATGCTCGTCAGGTGCGCTCAATTCGGCACGTTCGATTCATAGATTATGCAGACGATTGGTGTTGTATGTATAGATGTTTTAAACCAAGGGGAGCACAGTTGTGTATGCAACCAAATATACGCTGGTCAATTATAAACCATACACTGGGTATAATTGGTTGCATATGTCACCGTGCTCCACTTATTTTAAACCTACTCTACATGTTCTTTTATAACTGAGAGCATTAAAAAAGCAATTGCACTCCCATAGTAAACACGCACATGTCGCTGTTCCCCTCTCTTGTTTGCCTGCCTGCCTTGTAGGCCTTAGAGAGTAGAGAGCCAGATTGCTGTTTTCGTAATTTTCATGACTTACTTTAGTAAACGTAAAAGGTTTATAACGGGGACAATAAGTCGACTAATCTATTTTTACTTTCCGACTCCTAGAAGGAAAGTATTGTAATCGACGGAAAAAAAAAATTGAGATTTTAGCGGAAATACGCGTTTTAGGATCCCCTGAATCCATTGCAATGAATTCTGGAAATAGTATGTGTGTACGTGTGTATGTATGTGTGTAGGTATGTCCGTGAACACGATTTTGCATACATATTTAGAATTACCGGGGGACGAACTGCATTGTTTTTGGTGAGAGTCTGACAACCGGAAGTGGCAAATGTGACATACGTTTATTCTTAGGTATTCATTCGATTTTGACCAAACTGACACCATCTCATCCTGCAGTGATTCTAAATATGTATATATGTAAATGTACAGATCAATGGGATGAACGGATATAGAGATTTATTTCAGTTGGAATGTGACGTAATGGAGAACTGACGTCATCATACCGCGTTAGCTCACACGATTGTTTGAATATTATCGCCTGCCCTCGATTGAAGAAAAAATAAACAAGACGTAGAGAAATAAACCTAGTATTATAACACGGACACGTGACAGTCGTATTGTTATAATCCTGATATAGTATTATTATAATTATCTTACGGACATTCGCTTTTGTTGTTTTGCCCTCTATACTCTATAGTCTACAGTCTATACGTTTAGAGAGTTTCTAAATGTGTAAACAGTGTGTCAATGTAGTCGGAAAGTTGGGTGGGGGCAGGGCCGTTCCTGAGATATCTGACGCCCGTGTGCGACGATAATTTTGGCGCCCCCCGTCATATCTCCTGATTTAAATTCTCTAGAAAATATTCCTTGAAATCTTGAATAAAATAACCTGCTACAGTAAATGTAGAAAATATATGGATTATTTATTTATTTTTTACATATATTATACAAATATTTGTCACTAACATAATAATAATTTATTGATATAACAACAAAATAAACACCTAATGTTAATATTATATACATGTATTGCTATGAATATTTATGATTCAATCTAAATAAGTAAAGAACTCAAGTAAACTTGGCTTTTCTCGCCTTCTTTAATGCAAATTCTAATATTAGATCGGATACATCTATATTTTCGGATATATCTTTTTCAATACTGATAATAGATAAGTTTGAAAGCCTTTCTTGTCCCATTGTTGAACGCAAATAATTTTTAATCAATTTAAGTTTCGAAAAGCTTCTCTCTCCGCTAGCCACTGTCACAGGTAATGTTAAGAAAATTCGTATGGCAATCGCTAAATTTGGGAACAGATAGATGAGGTTATTGTTAAACAGGTATCTAACCACATTCAACGCGTTCATCTCAGGGGAAATATACGGTGCGAGGTTGTCAATTTCATCGAACAAATCTTGAGCTATAATATCTTTTTCATTTTTAGATGGATCATGTAACATACTTTCGACAGATTCACATTTGGTACGTCTATTTGATTTATCAGTATTAAGGAAATTATACAACTCGTTGAGAAAACTGAAAACTGTGTGATGTTGTTTTATTTGTTCGAATCTTTCTTCTATTTTCGATAATGCAGTGTCCATTATGACAAAGTAAAAATTAATTTTGAATTGGTCTTCTGGAGTTTTTGGAGCCTCATCTTTACATTCGTAGTCAAATAAACGTTTTCTTGTTCGGGGTCTAACAATATTAACCTGAGGAAATGACGGGTCGCAATCGATATCTTCGGCAATATTTTTCGCCTCTTCTAATACATCGCTGTAGCCTTTATCTGACCTGATATTTAATAAGTATATTTTGGTTTGCTCTAACATTAAAACTATATTTGGTAATGCAGCATTCGATTCCTGCATAGCTTTACTAACAATGTTAATTTTGGTCAATACATTGAACCATGTAATGATTGAGCAAATAAATTTAAACGACTCAATTTTTAAAAGTAAGGAATTCGCCATATGTCTAGTTTCAGGGTCTCTAGTATTATCTGAATAGAGGGTATATAAGGCATCATATATTTTTGTTAGATTGTATCTAAGTACTAATTATTAGTACGTATTATTAGTAAGTACTAATTAATTTTGAATTGGTCTTCTGGAGTTTTTGGAGCCTCATCTTTACATTCGTAGTCAAATAAACGTTTTCTTGTTCGGGGTCTAACAATATTAACCTGAGGAAATGACGGGTCGCAATCGATATCTTCGGCAATATTTTTCGCCTCTTCTAATACATCGCTGTAGCCTTTATCTGACCTGATATTTAATAAGTATATTTTGGTTTGCTCTAACATTAAAACTATATTTGGTAATGCAGCATTCGATTCCTGCATAGCTTTACTAACAATGTTAATTTTGGTCAATACATTGAACCATGTAATGATTGAGCAAATAAATTTAAACGACTCAATTTTTAAAAGTAAGGAATTCGCCATATGTCTAGTTTCAGGGTCTCTAGTATTATCTGAATAGAGGGTATATAAGGCATCATATATTTTTGTTAGATTGTATCTAAGTACTTTTAGTGCATCTATTCTGCTTTCCCATCTAGTATCTGAAAGAGGTTTTAGTGTTAATGTTGGGATTTCACTTTTTAAGACCTGCCAACGTTTAGTCGATGCAGAGAAGAAAACGTACAGTTCCTGTACTATAGCAAAGAAGCCCGTAATTTCTAAAGAGGCCTTTGCAGCATCATTAACAACTAAATTTAAACTATGTGCCGCACAAGGCACAAAAAAGGCTCTAGGGTTCAGGTCAAGAATGTTTTTTTGTAAACCATAATTGCGACCCTTCATATTCGCCCCGTTATCATAACCTTGTCCCCTTAAATCCCCCAAACTCATGTTGTGAGTCTCCAAAAAATCTAATAAAACTGTACTTAAACCCTGTCCTGTCGAATCTGATATTACAATGAATCCTAAAAAATGCTCCCTAATTTCTACTTGCTTTGACTTTTCATTTAATAAAACAAATCTTACAACAACAGTAAGTTGGTCTCTGTGACTTACATCAGGAGTGGAATCTAAAATGATAGAATAATATTTACTAACTTTCAAGAGTGATATTATTTCCTGTCTTATGTTTTGTCCCAGGAGGGAAATAAGTTCATTTTGAATATGAACTCCTAAATAATGAGGCATGCTTGATGGATCCCTGCTGATTCTAGTGATGTGGTCTGACATCGTATCATTAAACTTTGCAATAGTTTCAATGAATTTTAAAAAGTTTCCGTTTTGCTGCTCGTACAACTTATTATTTTCGCCTCTAAAGCTCAAATTTTGACCGGCTAAAAATTTTACGGAATGAATTATAATTTTTAGCACCGAAACCCATCTATCTTTTTCCATACTTATCAATTTCTGATTCAGTGAATCAGTAGTTGTTCCAGACAAAACTGATTCACCCAAATCAATCCAAGATTTGGTATTAATAATGTGACTTTTCGATTTTTCATGTCGTTCTAGACTCTGTGTTAAATGTCTCCAATCATTATATCCATCAACAAAGGAACTAAGAAAAGTTTTAAATATCTTACAAGGAAAACAAAATACACAATCTTTTAATTTTGAATAAACTAGCCATATTCTTGGAATTGTTTCTCCGTTAATTAATTTTTTTTGTAATAAACAGATGAGAAACCTCTGCTGTCTTTATTTAAAGGAAAGTTTACATCTGCTTCTGTCAATTGGGTAGGTCCTACCTCTATTAAAGTTAATTTAATTTTGTCCGATAGTACGGAAGGCCAGTAGCCAGGATCCTTATAAACATCATCTTTATAGGGAACATAAGCAATATTCTCGGAACTCACTTCTCCCAGCCTGATCTTCTGAGTCTTCTTTGGTCACGGTTTCACGAGTTTCAGTACTTGTTTCTGCAACCGAAACATCTTCGCCATCTTCGGTAAGAATGGTGATTGACGAATAGTGTTGTTCCTGTTGTGGTTTGCCATTGGGACGTGTGATTTCGGTCTCTGCCATCGTCACATTTGTTTCGCGAGAACTTGATGGCCCCTCATGTGATCTTGCCGAGATTAAAAATGGCTCAAGTGATCCACGTGCCCTTTTAATTTGTTCTTCTCTTTCCAATTTTCTTTTTCTGTTTTGTGCCCCAGAGAGCTTCTTACGACTATCAGACATCTAAAAAAAAAATAGAGTATGATATAATGATGCATCGACATTCACTTTACGCTTCGTAAGAAAGCTATAAAGAAAGAAGTCAGTACTTTTTTCAGTGATAAATTTTGCAACGAAATGTTCCAATAAGAGATTTAGTTTTTTCGAATTTTTACAGTGTAAAACACTTGACAGTGTAAAATGCGTCTGAAACTTTGAGGATTTCAATTATAAAATTATACATTTCAATTCAAAATTGGAAAAGATTGAAGATTATATACCTATTATGCAGGTTGTCACGGATAAGAATGCATTCTACGGGCATCTCGTAAACCTTAGAAGTTATAGCAGATGATTGAATAGAAAAAACGTTGCCGCAACTTTATTTTTTCCAATTTGAAAAAAAAAAATGAAAATATTTGAAAAAAAGAACGAAAAAAGAACGTCTAAAGTGTATTTGGTTAAGAGATAGCTAGTTACACACTGTTTTGTATCAGTGTTATGTCCAAGTGAACACAAATATTTTACATTCTTGTTACCACCTTTGGCTCCTCTAAAAAATGGTGTGATTGTATTGTTTAAAGTTTCGCTTTTTCGAAGGGTAAACTTTGATTTTTTCAAATAACAAAAATTCCTCATATTCATTTTTAACCGCGATAACCAAATATCAGCAAATCAAATGTTTCTACTTACCTTTGATGTATTTTCACTAGCTAGCACGCACAAAATTAATCGAACACAAAAATTATACCGAATACAATCTTCTAGTTGTTGAACTTGGCACACTCAAAACTGAAATAGTACTGAGTACATATTACACGGTTACGCGTATTTATAGATTTGGTCAGAATCAAGTAATTTCCTGCAAAATCGTATGTGCCTGTGACTATCGAATCACGTCGCGACGTGATTCGATAGGTGATAGTTTATCCTTTAACTACACGGGCATGAGCAACAAATAACAGCTGATCCATTGAATTAGTTTACTGGATTAGTACTGGAGTTTACATATTTTTAGCAATCAAGGCGGCTTCTTTTGGCGCCCCCTTGACTTGGCGCCCGTGTGCCTCGCACCCGCTGCACCCCCGGGTCGGAACGGGCCTGGGTGGGGGCCACACCAGATATTTTTATCTTTGGAACCCGTCGGAAAATTTTTGCCAGACTCAAAAGTTCTTGATTATTATCACCAATAGACCAAACTAATAGACATACACCGACTGGGAAAATAAGGTCCAAAAAAAATCTCTGCCTCTTGGACTATTATAAGACTAGACAAAATGAGCAAAAATGACAACAATTACACAGTTCAAGACAGTTTAAAAAATCCGGGGTGGCCCCCGCCTAACATTTCAACTACAGGGTTAATAATAATAATATATATTCAAATTCAAAGCTTACAATTCATGTCACAAAATGTACATACGTTCAGAAGTGAGTGGTAATTTATTGTGGAGTTTGGTATCCGCCTCAACGAGCGAAAGAATCTCCGCTCTGGTGGTAGAAATTTGAATTAAAACATTCGGGATAAATAGCACCATCTACATCCGCTCGTTCAGGCTAATGGTGCATTTCATTGCCTATAACGAGCGAAAGAGTCCCGCTCTGGTGGTAGAAATTGGAATTAAAACATTCGGGATAAATAGCGCCATCTACGCTCGCTCGTTCAGGCGAATCGTGTTGATGTATATCGCTCTGCTTTTGTGGACTCTGCTTGCACGCGTGAGGAGCGTAAAGTCCGTAAACAAACGTAAACAGTTCAACACGGTGGGTGGACACCTTGCTTACCTCGCAAAGGGGTGACGCCTCTCGAACAGGCTGAGTCCTCACAGCGTCTGCACGCTGTGCTGGCATGACATGCAAACAGTGCGGGTACTATGCAAATTACACGGTTGTGTTTACCCTATTTTTTTTTCTTCATGCCAACACATTGTGCAAACATATCATGTTCGACACGTGTTTGCTAAAAATTGTTATATGGGTGGGTGTTGATTATACATTGAAGTATCTGAACATTTTACTTGTTTCATAATATCTAAATAATATAAATATTAAATATTGTACATGTTAATAATGGTATTAAGCTGAGGCGGTATCGTGGGTCCTCCATTACGTCACAAACCTGAGGCGCCCGATTGCTACCGTTTGGTGTATGCTGTCACACTGGTTGTATAAACCCATCTAGCACCTAAATCGCTCATATCACTGATTTACACATTTTAATACATATTGAAAGTCACTGGAGGATGAGTGGTATGAGTTTGATCTCAGTTGAATGAATCCCTCAGAATATTCATGTAACATTTGCCACTGCCGGTTGTCCAGGATTCTAAATATGTATACCAAATTTCAACCCTATGCGTTGCTCCGTTTGGGCGCAACATGTTCATGGACAGACAAATACATATATTTCCGCTAAAATCTCGAAAAAAACTTTCCTTCTGGGGTACTTGTCGATAAGTAAAAATTACATCTCAAAAAATAATAAGAGCAATCATACTGTTTTTTTTTATTTACTTCTGTAAGTGGATTGTAATTTGAGTTTGTGAAAAAAAAAAAAAACAAAATGCATTTATTCCAGCTAGTACTTGATTGGTTGCACATAGAATGGTTGCGCTCATTAAGGTAAAAAAAATAAAATATGGTTGGCAACGAAAATATTTATTTTTTTTGTAATCACATTTGAATGAAAAATAGTGAACATACTTAAAATTTTACAAAATCACATTCTAAAACAATCTAGTATCTACACACTCATCTCACATTATACATGTATAAAAATGTCCATGTCCATGTGGTGTTTACAAAGTATGCATCGAACAGTTGAAGTTTCTGTACAGATTTGGTCGCTTAACATTTCAACACAACGTACTACTAAACGGGGAGGGGACACGCGGTTGGGGACAACGTAGGTTACGTCTCCATGACTGGGAAGGCGTAGATTGAATAAATAAAGAATGTGGTAACGTAATAGAATAGGCACTGTAGAAACAGCAACATGTAACTAACAAGAAAACAAGTTAGTACAGAAGAAAACTTATACAGTAATATTATCAATAGGAATATAAGTTATCATAATCATCACAAAATATTACAAAAAAAAAACAACTAACAAAAAAATTTCCCACAACAAAGTTGGGGCGGACTCTAGCCGTCTGTACACATAAATAAATCAAAAGAGAAACTTCCTAAATAAAAAAATGGAAATTTTTATTAACACACATTTAAAAAACTATTAAAATAAATGCAGTTATCATAGTAAAAGAATTTGTATCACTCGCACACGTCGTTGACCATCTTCTCCATATCAATATCGTTATCGATCTCCTCCGTCTCGTTGGGGCACCCGTTGATGCTCTTCGGGACATCCACCTCCATCCCGGTTGCCGGCGCAGATTCCTCGTCCACCTTCGGGGGCGGGCTCAGCTTCAACAATTTCTCCTTCAACTGCTGATAGATCTTTTTAAACGCCTCGATACTCGAAAACGACGATCTCTTATTAGGCGTCCTACTCGCTCTTTTCTCGCTAATCTCATTCTCAATATCTTTAATCCAAGACTCCACTTGCTCTATAATCTCATCCCTCTTCAGGTAGAAATGCGTATTAATAACATCCTTAAAACAAGGGCAGGGATTCACAATCTGCTCGAGCATGGCCCACCGTACCGTCGCTTGATAGATATTTGCGTTGTACTCCCTGGAGCTCTGCGTCCCCGACGGCGTGCCCCTCGACCTTTCGTACCCCGGTTCGTTAAAGTACGGCTCAGGTACAAGAATTAAACTCTGTATCGAAACTAAAACTTGAAGGAAACTTGAAGTCTGCGGATTCCACTTTTCCTCCGGGCGCCCATGCCAAGTGTTTAACACCGAGAGACAAACTTTCCCGTCGTTGTACAAATTCGGGTTGAACCTGACGGTGTGGTGACCGGTTGTCTCGAGGTTTATCATCATGGGCGCCTGAGGATAGTCTGGAGGGAAGAAGACGTCCAACTCAAAGCAGCCGTTGGCATACGGAGTCTCCGCTGGCCCCGTTATCAGCACTTTCATGATGTCCAGGCGGTCGGTGTCACAACGAACGAAAACCGAACTGCTGTAACTCAACGGTAAACTCGTCACTAACGTCACCGCCTCTTGCGCCAGACGCTTCACCCTCGCCTGGCTCGACTGCTCGCCCGCCGTCCGCGCGTTATTCTCAAAGTGGTGCGATATCACAAACTTGTATCCACCTTCCGGCAACTCTTGAATCATCTCAAACGTATCTGAAACGGAAAATAAAGATAATAGATCAATTTCTTTAGGTATTTATATATTGTTACATTTTTCTATGTGTACTATGTTTAATTCAAGGTCTACTTTGCCATGGAATATTTTATTTTAAGTTAGGCGTAAAAAAAAAATTAATGCACCAATTATTTATTTTAACAGTCTTAGCTTACCGAATTGTAGAGCCTTCATGACCCTGAGGTAACGGTCGTCTGGGGATTCGGCGAGCGGTTTTTCTGGGTGGAGGTCCCGCCATCCGTCGTGCTCGGCCTCGGCGAGTCTGTCGGTAACCTCGCAGACTAATGTGGCGGTCAGTTGGATATCCGGCATGAGCTTGGCAAGCCCTTCATCCCGTTCCACTTCCTCAATTTGTTCACTGGTTTTGAATTTGTATTTGGCGCTCGATGGTTTCCCATTAAATCTACGCAAGGATAAATTATTTACCATTAGCTAAATGAAGAATACTAACACAACTCAAAAAATAATACTGAAATTGTTATTGGCTTTCATAATACAATATTCTTAAATAAACGATAAAAAGTGAAAAAAATTGTAATAAAGACACAATTTGAAAAATAATAGAGAAATCTTAATGAAAGTCACAAGAATTGTTAAATATGATTCAATAAATGATACAAAACATATTGCGGGTTAGACCTATACAAAACAACAAATCTTGATAAAAGTCACAATAATTGTTAAATATGTTCCGAAGAACGGTATAAAACATATTTCAACTTACAATAAACATTTATGACGCTGTTAGCAATATTTAAACCCAGAAAAAGCAACAAAAATTGTACTAAAACTAGTTTAAAAGTTTGCAACTCAAAAAATAACAGATAAGTCTTGATGAAGTTTGCAATAACAGTTAAATATGCTTCAATAAACAAAATAAAACATATTGTCGTTTATAATAATCATTTGTAAGGCTGATAAAATTGTTTAAACTCAGAAAACTGATAAACATTGCACTAAAACCAATTTAAAACTCACAACTCGAAAAGATGCTTCAGTAAACAGATAAGGCGGATGGGAATGTTGAAAGTGTTTAAACTAAGGAAAAGTTTAAAAACTAAACATGGATCAACAAGTAATTGTTCATTGTTCATCATGTTGTAATGGTGTAATATTACCTGAGCTTAGAGGCATAGGTGTCAACACAGGTCTTCATGTTCTTCAACAAAGAACTAATAGACGGGCCGCTGTTCGACTGTTGTGGCAGCAGCAAGTTGATAAGTTGACAACTCACCGCCATAGCTCTCAGCAGTTCCAGAGCAGCACAGTACAGAGGTATATGTCGAGCCATGTCCAGAACTGTAAGATATAAAACTACGTTGATTTTAAGGCAGAACAAAAGGATAAAATTATCCACAAAGTAACATTAATTATGCATAACTTTTGTGTTATTATTGAATACACAATATTTTTATTTCATCGCAAAACTACTTAGTTTTATGGCACAAATTAAATAATTAATAATGCTAAAGTGTACAGAAAATGTTATGGACAAATAACAAACTTTAATGCACACAAAGTCATTCTAATGCACACAAAATAAATTCCATAACAAAATGAATAAATGATATAAAACATATTGTATCTTACAATAAATGCAAATAAGACTGGTGGACATGTTTAAACTGACAAAAAGTGACAAAAATTATACCCAAGACAATGTAGAAAACTGTTAAAAAAATAACAACTCAAAAAATCATAGACGAATCCTGACTTTCAATAATTGCTAAATATACTAGCAAAATAAAACATATTGCCGCTTACATTAAGCAGTTATAAGGCTGGTTTGATTTAAACTGCGGAAAAGTGACAAAAACTGCATTAAACACAATTTAGAAAACCACAACCGTAAGAAGAATAAAGGCTGATGCACAAAAAATAAATTCTAATACACAAATAACCAAGAAAACTTACCCGAATCATTCCTAAGATACGAACTCAATGCAGGCAGCAGGGCGCTATTCTCCAGCAGCTGGGAAAACTGCGGTGGCAACACTGTTCCTGTCGCCAATTCGTCGTCGTTCCCCCCGCCGGGATTAATATACGCCGAGAGCACCTGCAACAAAACGGTAACATGCTCCTCCTCGCTCTTCTGCTTCAATAACGCCTGTTCCACATTCCAACTCTGCTGTGTCGACCCAGTTCCAAATCCGGTCCCCTTTGCCCAATACAGCTGACTCCTTTCATCCTTTGCCTTGCTCTCCTTCGTCGAATTCGACTGTGTCTGATGCGTGAAGATCCCGAGACAAGCAAGAAGCAAATGGACCACTCCAATGTTCACGCTGATGCGTCGTAAAAGCCGTCCGTCGTCGGTTGTTAACGGCGTCGCTTCGTACAGTCGCTTCAGGACTTCGAATGGGAGAGTCGGCAGACTGTCGGCGATCGGTGTTTGGAAGATGTCGCCGCCTTCTCCGTCATCTGTTACACCAAGGACTAGACGCAGCAGGCATAGGGCTTTCTTGTTGTCGCGTAAGAGCGCTTCCGCATAGCCCGGAAGGCGGAGGAAAAGGCCAAACGCTGTGAGGGAGTGCGGAGGCACGTGGAGGATTGCGCTGGCCCCCGATGGTTTTGGAGATTTTGGGGTGCTGCATGTCGCCTCCTCGAGGTCTTCATAGATATCGTCGCTACCTAAAAGGTTTATTATTTTGTACATAGTTGTGTAAAACATTTGATCACAAAAGCGCTTTTGCCAGTTTTGTTGACAACAGAGATAACAGATCATTTATTGATTTTATTATGAGATCTACAGTTTTTTTTTAAATCAAGGTAAGCATGACAACTTTTTAATCTTCCGTCTTGATACCATATAATCTATATATTGCATGATCAAAGAAAAAATAAATAAATAAAAAAAATGTCGGTTGGCTACTCTGAAATTTGTCTACTTGTCAAAATTCTTTTAAACAATGTATGCTACAAAAAAAAAACAAAGTCCTACCATCAACTTTCACCCAATCTGACTCCGACGGCTCCGCAGGCGTCTTCTCACTTGGCGTAGGTCGGTATGCCTCTGGATAAACTGTCGGCAGGTGCATCGCCAACAGCGACAGCCCTCCCATCATACTGAAAACCTGCAGGGCACTGCTCAGTGACTTCAGGTTCGATGAATTCCTGTTCAGCTGTTGAGCTTCTTCCTCCGTTCCTACGACAACAGACATAATTGCAATTACAAACACTGACAATCACATCTTCAGTTTCCATGCAGATTTTTAAATCGTGGATTTTAATTTTTGAAGCAATTTTGAGATACCTACTCTAAAAAATGAAACGTGATCAAGAAATAGTCATATTATTTGTAAAATATCTGGGGTGGCCCTCACACAACTTTCCGACTACATTGTTGGCACAATGAAGTATCTGAACACTTTTGCAATTATTTATTATTCAATTTAATTTCAATTTGACTCTACCTAACCTACATAAAGACATTTGTCATAAGCACATTTAATAGCATGTCATGACTGTGGTATTGACCTTTGTCAAAACGTTTGACAATTTGCAACGCAGCGACAAAGGCTGTGGATTCTGTCAAGCTGCTTCTGTAAACTCTTATAGTGCCTAAACCGTTCATCCTACTGGTCTACAAATTTGTATACATATTTAGAGTCACTGAAGGGTGAGCTGATATCAATTTGGTCTAAATCGGATAAATCCCTAAGAAGATGCATTTAACATTTGCCATTTCCGGTTGTCAGGTTGTCACCAAAAACCATCCAGTTCGTCCCCCGGTAATTCTAGATACCTATGCGAAATTTCAGCCCGATCCATTGTTCCATTTTGGCGCAATCATGTTCACGGATATACATGCATACATCCACACACACACATACACACCCACATACATTTTCCAGAAATCATTGCAATCGATTCATGGGACCCCAAAACGCGTATTTCCACTGAAATCTCGAAAAAAAAAAAAAAAAAAATTCCGTCGAAAACAATACTTTCCTTTTAGGGTACTAGTCGGAAAGTAAAAATTCACAACTAGAAAAATGATAAACAAATCTTGATGAAAGTCACACTACTTGTAAAAAATATGCTTCAATAAACCGAATAGAACATATTGCAGCTTACAATTAAAACTGGTAGGGATGTTTAAAAATCAGAAAACGTGCCAAAAATTACACTATAAAACAGATTGGAGACAGATCACTAAGTTCTAGATTTCCGGGAGAAAACCGCGTTAACGACGATAAAGTAGTCAACGTTTCGCACTCTGTTACAAGAGGCATCTTCAGGACCTAACAGTAAGACAGCTACGAAGAGAATGATCTCGTCAACAAAATGACAGATATGTTTATGTGTCAGCCTACCAAGCTCCACAATGAAGCATACCCAATGATGAGAAGAACAACACGAAAACATGCTTCCAGAAACGCTTGAGTTTATTTACAGAATACAGGATGACAACAGGGACGAGGAAGCATATGAAAATCTAATAAACTACAAGAAACTTTATCTAGAGTGTGCAGAAAGAGAAAAAAGAACTTTCAATGTCAATAACAGACTCCGATAATAAAATCCAAATCTATCTGGAATGTTTTTAACAAAAGAGCTAGCCGATCAATGTCTAAAGCAGACCAACATAAACAACCGTCATGTCAAGAGTTTTGAGTATTTTGCTCCAGACCTCTCAACCCAATCAGCAAACCTGGACAACATACCTACGAACCCAATTTCCTTCTTCTTTGTACCAACGGATAAACATGAAGTCCTCGGCATTATAAGAAACCCTGAAAAACAAAAATTCAAGAGACATCTATGACCTGACCCCGAAAACAACAAAACTAGTAGGAATATTTATATGTCAAATTCTTGCTGACATCTTTAATGAGTGTTTTGAAACAGGAATCTTTCCTGAAAAGCTCAAAATTGCAAAAGTCCATCCAATCCACAAAAAAGCTGACACTCAAGAGTGCGGAAACTATCGTTCAATATCAGTTCTGCCAATAATATAAAAAATTCTTGAACAATTAGTGATGTCTAGGATCACAACGTTTTTCAAACAACACAATCTGTTCCCACCACATCAGTTCGCCTACAGAACAAACCGAAACACTGAACACGCCATAAAAGTCGCACAAAAGGTAGTCTGTGAAGCCTTAGAAAACAAAAACAAATGTATGAGTCAGTTTTGTGACCTAAGCAAAGCATTTTATAAAATGCAACACCAAAACTTCATGAAGAAGATGAACAACTACGGCTTCCGTGGTAAAGTACTCCAACTGATACAATCATACCTTACCAATAGACAACAACTCGCAATCAGCAATGGACATACAAGTGAACCACAGACAATATACTAGGGGGTACCGCAAGGGTCTCTCCTGGGAGGCCTGTTTATCATCTACCTAAATGATCGCCCACAAACTAAGATGTCATGTAACATACTATGCAGATGACACTACACTCACCACTCTGTCAAACCAATGACCAGCTACTAGCAAACGAAGCCTACAACAATATCACGGATGCAGAAGACTGGTTTCAAATCAAAGGCCTCAAACTCAACAGAGACAAAACTGCACATGTTAAGTATGAAATGGCAAACTGCTGAAGACCAAACCATTTCTAGGTATCACCATCGACTTTTGGATAACCTGAAAGCCACAAATCCAACCCTTTCCAGCAAACTTAATAAAGCTATATTTGCAATTAGAAAAATAAAAAGCACAGTTGGTGAAGAGGCAGGAACTATCAGCTACCACGCTCTTTTCCATGCCCAGATGGCTTATGGTATTGAGGTGTGGGGACACTCCACTCATGTCCAACAAATACTCATCCTCCAGAAGCGTGCTATTCCTGCGATATGTAGTGAACCACAAGAACGCATTGTAAACCACTATTTATAAATTTGAAGATTCTGACAACTCCACCGGTATACATACCTACTTAAAACTTTAATGACAAACCGTAAAGAGCAAACAAGATACAACTCCTACCCACAAATATGAAACCAGGACTAAAGGACTTGTGCAAGTTTATCATACAAGACTTCAATCCACAAAATTTCTCGAAGCAGGAAATCACCTATACTCCAGATGTCTGCAAGCGTGGCATGAGCTAGGAAATACAGTACGTAAAAGAAGACTGACTGAACACCTTACCAAATATCTACCCTATATGCTCGAAGAATTCCAGCCCATACTATATGAATAGCTTTATGAATATACTGTTATGTATTGTAATATAATGACATTGATACATACAAATAAATTCTATATTCTATTCTATTCTATACAAAATATTGCAGCTGACAATAAACAGTTGTAAGACCGGTAGGATTGTTCAAAGTTAAGAAAAGTAGCAAAAATTGCAGTAAAGCCAGTTTAAAAAATTACAACTGACTGACCGTTGGAATGAGTTGAATAGACAGTTCAACTGACGTTTGGCCTGACAGCTTTTTAAATTACAATAATTACAAAAAAATATTATTACCTTTTCCTGGGTGTATGGTCATATGAATACACGGCCAGTCTGAAGAATACACTCCACTTTCCTCCACCATTGTTAACAACTGCGCCAACGTAAGATCGGTTGGCAGGATGACATCTGGTAAGGCGTCGCACTTTATAATCCTTCCCTCGTACGTATCGAGACTGCTTGAGCCTTCGCCAGTCGTGTACCGTTTCTTCTTCAGCTGGGGCGTGGCCGTCACTTGATTCTTTGCATCCTTTGCTCGTTTGTCTTTGGCGGTGACCCCGGCGGCCATGCTCATCTCGGAATCGATGGCCATCGCCCACCAATGCTTCATCGTGTCATTCTTACCGTTCGAGTCTTTCTTCGTCGGGCTCGCATCGGTCTTCAAACTCGACGAGAACGAAAGGTACTGGTCGAGTATGTCCCCAACAGCTGTGTTTGTCCCTAGGTATAATAACGCGCGGTCGTGTGTTTGCTTGAACGCCGGATGCAACGGCAGGTAAGGATGTAAAACAGCAGAGTTTTTGTAGAGCGTTTCGTTTGCTTTAACGCTAATCGGAACTTTTTCGTTTTCGAGTAGTAACTGGAGGATGAGACGACGCATAAAACCTGTTATCCCGCTAGATTGTTGCCCGATAACCTCACATAAAACCTTTGCCAAGAGTGTTTGGTTGTTCGGGTGGCAGAGACAGCAACGCGACAAAAACCGAACGCAAACCTCCTCAAGTTGAGCAAAACTCTCCGAGTGTGCAGCCTTACAATTCGTTGACCGTTTGCACAAGAACTGGAGGAGCGGTAACCAAAACGACGATCCCTCCGGCGAACCCAACCAATCCCTCATGAGCCGCTCCTCGCTAACGTCCGAGAAGAACTTTAAAATAACCGTAACCTTCTCGAGTTTTGCCATCAAAGAAGCGTTTTCCTGCTTGAGTGAGCAGAACTGCAGCACAGCTGAATTCAACAATTTCGGCAACCCGGAATCCAGCAATTGTTGCACCGACGTGGGCGATCGACTCACCAGAGCGATCGTCTCAAGTTGATCATTGGTCAAATTCAAGTGAGGCAATTCGCTGATCGTCAAATGTCCATACCATTCGGAATTACTCTCGAAAGTGCGTTTTGAGTCGTCAGTTAAACCTTCTGAGTCCTTCCTATCGTCCGAAATCGATGCGCCGCGATCGGTTGATAAGTTAGGAATTAAGACGCCCATCCTCTGGAGGAGTAGGGGAAAGAAGTCACTTTTGACGTAGCAAAGGGCGCAGAGGAGTGAGTCTAAAGCACATTTAAGGGGTATATTTTCAGAGGATACCCTGTTGAATTCGTATATGGCATCGAAGAGCTGCGGGGTGATCATCCCCGCTAGGTTGTAGTTCACGTTCGATTGATTCGCATTCCATATTATCGAAGCTATGCTGGAGACATATGCGGGGCTGCATGAGTCTATGTTGTGTAGGGATTCCTTGGTGACCTGCTCGAGCCAGGAAAGGACCAGGGCTAAACGATAAGGTGTGTCTCGGTCCTAGAAAATATAAAAAGACAAACATTTTTTGAGGTTTCTAAACATAAAAATCGAGTTTAGGATTAAAATTTGTAAATTATATCATAAAAAGACATGCATATGCACAGTGCTAAAAATAAAAGCCTACAAAAAAACTGACAAATTTCTGATCCCTGATAACTTTTGTAAGCTTTGATCGATTCTAATGATTCTAACAAATTAGAGACATCTGTGTAACAGATCAGGCCCCTTATTTTTGAACCAACAAACAAGTTTGTTTGGAAACGAATTAATTCCCAACCACTACTAAGCATTCCAAGCTGCATTAGTCCACATTTGGGGGCGCTCCCCTCTTGGTTAGCGTATTGTAGTGGAATCCCTTGTGATGTTTGCCGTAATTCCGGTTTGTTTCTTTATTTTGCGGTATGCAGTCAAACTAACAAGAGGTGTTCTAATTTACGATGGGGCAGTTAGATATGCTGGACGAAGTGTTGGTTGCTCATGAAATGGTGAATGAGATGCAAAAAGTTCATGACGTTAAAATCGAAAAAAGTTTTTATGACCGTGAAAATACATTTGAACTGTTGTCAGAATCCACAATTTATTAAATATTATATATTTTCTAATATCCAAATGTGTACATTTTAGACAGAATTAAATCTAATTTTTTGTGAATTGGTCAATACATACTCAAAAGAGAGAGGCAGAGAGAAAGATATTAATTAGGCAGTATTTTTAAACAGGTTTAAAATAAATTTAGGTTTTTTAATTTAACAATGTGACATTCTATGTGTCTATGTGTATGTAGTCCCTTTGATCATTTTATCTAACATTTTTTTATGGGGTTGAAAAAAGCTCAATTTCTTAATTCTAAAAGATTGTCAAAGAAATTTACGTTTATTTGTGTTATGTATTGCATGATATTTTGATATCTACTGGGTAAAACATCATTGGAGCACAAAGAAAACAAACAATTCTGTGAGGTTTGTAAACAAATGATAAAAAGGCTTGCAAAATTGCGAGTATTATGAAAAAATGTCGACAAAACATAAAAATTAAAAAATCAAGCAAAACTAGATTTTGTATGATAAGTGGTTGTGATTCGCCTCACCGAACGAAAGAGTCTTCGCTCTGGTGGTACAAATTTGAATTAAACAATTCGGGATAAATAGCGCCATCTACATTCGCTTGTTCAGGTGAATTGCAAATCTGAGAGTAAGGTAGGCACACCAAAGAAACACACAGCAAACACGCAGCATACAGGCAGCAATTGCATCACAACGCATATATAATTCGGGTTGCCTGCATGCTGCGTGTTTCTTCGGTATGCGGCCTGCTTAATGATGTATTCTAAGCAACATTTGTTTTTTGCATTTCCGTTAAATATAATATTAATTTTCTGATTCATATATCATGGGCGTCAACTCAAAATTGGGATATTGATGTTATTCAATTGCTTGGCATGGTCTATATGTGAATAAATGTGTGCAAATTAAATAACTTATAGTAACAGTTATAATACACTATTTTGTATTTTATTTTGGGATTACATTACATCACAACAAATTTTGTTCTTGTAGAGGAATTGACTTTCATAATTAATGAACTAACTGTGTTTATATGTATATCGGGAAATATTTTTAGTAAAGTCTAGAATTAATAAAAATATAATAAAAACCGTACACACCTGATGTCCGCAAACTTGATACAACAACTCGCATGCCGACTGAAATCCAACAGTGTTCATCAACACCTTGCTGCCCGAAAGGCTCACCACCATATGCACGGGCTCCGTAATATTAATCCTACTCTCCAACAAGATCTTTATGGTCTCCAAACCGTTTGCCCTGCTGAATAGGCTCAACTCGCAGAGCACCTTCTCCAAATTCGGCAGATAGAGAGAAGGAATGTGTGTAGGAACTAACAGCAAACCGCAGCAGGTGCTCAGTAAATTGGGGACTTGCGCGGCGTGGAAGATTATCTGTTTCTCGAGTTCCTCATCGTTTGGCAGTGTGAAGCAATGATAGAGGAGACGCAGCCAGCCGAGGCTGTACCTGCAGTGGGACTCGTCATCCGACATGTCGAGGATCTGCTGCTTGACATTGCCCCCGAAGGCAGACGTCCCTAAAAGCCGGATCTGCGACAGACCGATGTTATTCGCGTCGCGAGGCTTGTAAAGCCGTAGCTGGATGCAATTAACGACCTCCGGGACCGGGAGGTGGAGTCGGATAAACGTCATTCCGCTGGTTGGTAAAGGGGGACACGCCGGGACTAATCTTGACGGTCCATCGGCAGATATCTGAAATTTTTCGGTTTTAATGGACAATATTGTTTTAAATAATTTATTCTTAGATATGACCCCAAAAGTGTACGGTTCTTTACCTCTAATGCTACGGCAGAAGGACAAGTTGCAAGAGCGCTCAAATGCGGTTGCAGGTGCACTTCCCTCAGCAGGATAGCACTTGGCAGTTGCAGCGTTAATTCGGTATGAGCTTCCTCCGGGTAGAAATGGTATGACCACTGTGGGGTCCTAGCCCGTCTATGCGTTGCGGTACCTCCCTGAATCAAAACGTCAGCAGGATGTGCCGTCCCCGACACACATCTGCAATTCAAAATTTTACGTTATTTACATTTTGTCATATACAATAAAAAAAGGAATGCCATGAAATATATTGTAGCTTTAAGTACTGTTTTGATTCATGTCATGATGCAAGTTTTATAGGTTAGAACTGACCCGTTTTGTTGCTTAAATTTTCTGAAATTTCTGTGTAGGCAACATAAATTTTAGAAAAAATTAAATTATGACACACTATCCATTTTTCTTATTGAACATATATTTTCTTGTTTTTTTTTTTATTCTTTTACTTACCTTATACTCCCATATGGGGCAAAATTTACAAGGGAAAGATTATCTTCAAGGCACGCCTGCTGCTGCTTCTTGGTGGAAGAAGACGCCGCAATTGCGGTGCTAGCGTCAGACCTGGCGTGGAATCCGACGAAATGCTGCATTACCATCGACACCGTACTGGCGTGGGGTACAGTATTCGGCGAGTTGCTAGTTCGAACTAGGCTTTCTGCCAAAATTCTAATTCCCCCTATGAAACAATAGATAAAAATTTTTAAAAATATCAAAATTAAAATAAAAATAAAAAAAACTAATAAGATAAAAAAAATTACCTGCGTTATCAAAACAACGTAGGGATTCTTCGGTGTCCAGTACTTGAAGGATAAACCACAGCAGCGGTTCACTCAACTGCGGAGCTGTCGATAAAAATAGTAGTAGTGGTTCCATTATGTACAGCTTTTGCGTAGCTTTCCTTGCTAGGCCCATTAGTAAACTGAAGACGGCATCCCCAACAGAACCTGGTTCACCAAGATCAGGAAGGTTCTACAAAAAAAAATTACAAAATTCCAATAATTTTTACAAAATAAAAAATCCATGTAGAAATATCTGGGGTGGCCCTCGCCCAACTTTCCGACTACATTGTTGACACATTTACAAACTCTCTAAACGTATAGAGGATGAAACATTAATTTCAACGAATGTCCGTAAAATTATAATAAAACTATATTATTAGATCATAACAAAAGGCACCTCTCGATACAAATAACCATAATATACTGTTACATATGTGTGTTTTCTGCGATATGTTTATTTATTCCTCGATCGCGGGCAGATAAAACGTGTGGATACTGAAGTCCGACTGAAACAAACCGAAGGCGCTCGATAGGTATAAACTCTTATAGTGCCTAAACTGCCCATCCCATTGATCTGTAAATTTGTACACATATTTAACATCACTGCAGGATGAGATGGTGTCAGTTTGGTCCAAATCTGATGAATCCCTAACAAAACGTATGTGATTGTCACCAAAAACAATCCAGTTCGTCCCCCGGTAATTCTAGGTCTAGTCTAGGCGCTATCGTGTTCACGGACATACACACATACATACATACATTTTCCAGAAATCATTGCAATCGATTCAGGGGACGTCAAAACGCGTATTTCTGCCGAAATCTCAATTTTTTTTTCCGTCGATTACAATACTTTCCTTCTAGGGTACTAGTCGGAAAGTAAAAATGCTATCTTTCATAGTTAGGGAAGTCATAGCTCTTGAACCGTTGAAGATAGAGAAAATTCACCTTTGTAATCATCGTAAAAATCTGCATTACCGAAACAAAAACTGTATATTTTGTAATGAAATGGACTGGAAATGGGCATTGTTAACTAAGGGCGTGATTATTCACCTACTCATAAAGTTCTGTATTGCAATCTGTTAAATACATCAAACTTTGTTGCCCTATTACAACTTAAGCAATATATATCTGATGGAAGTGTACAAAACATACTTAAACATTTGCGTTAAATTTTTGTGTTTTTTCCATAAAATTTAGTTTTTATTTAAGGTACCATTTATTTTTCATCGTCATTTAAGGATGGGATTTCATGGAATTCCGTGAAAATTGACCGCTAGATGGCGACCCCTACCCTATATCGGAATTTTTTGTTCGGAGCGTAATATCAGGCAATATTTAGAGAGCGACGGAATATCTCCGCGCTGACCTCTCCTAACCGCTCACCCCCTAGCCCATGTATGCACTCTCAAGGTCCCTAAAAATATATTCGTTTTCATCGTCGCCCGGTGTTTGATATATGTATACCAGAAATAGCTGCACTATAGATGCCGTCAACGTGTACTTTTGTACTGTCGTGTCAGCTTTGCTTTATTTTACATGTATTTGTTATATTTTAATTTGTGACTTCACGTTAATGTTATACGTTATATAAACTGTTATTGTTTGAAAAAATGCTTGTTTAAAAGTTCCGAAATAGAACAAAAAAGATCAAAAGTGTCTAATATTAATCTCTGTTGAATTCCAATAAAATAAAAATGATACACTGCCTATGAGAACAAAATCAAGGATTATAAATTACAAAGTAATCTTATGAAGCTAGAGAGTGGTATAAAATACTAGGGCAATTCCATGTCAAATCAATATAAGGACTGGATTTTGATAAAGCCTTCCCATATGTTGTAAGCACAAAATATACGCTTACTTAAAATTTATGCAATTTTATATTGGTGTTGTTGATTATAAATTATTAATCCGAAATTTAGAAATATTTGAAAGATAATACAAAAATATATTAGCCAAAATCTAAACAAAAAAATCCTGGTGAAATGTAACACTGAATATTCTGAAATGTGTTACTCCTTGTGTATATACGTACCAGAATTTTTTTTTTAGGTTATAGAATCAAAAGAATTTTGACGTAGAGCTGATTTCAACAAGAAAGTCACGTCACGTGGCTTTCCGCCAAGTTGCGCTGTAGACCACTTTCCATTCAGCAGCGTAGATTTGGTAGTAGATCGCCGCGCAGGTGTACTGGTGGGGGAGTGACGTTCTTAGTTGAAATCATCTCTAATCATGCAACTTTTTGTCGTTGAAATTCTGAACACCAGCACATAATTTTCTTAGGTTTTAGTGGCTATTTCAGGCAACCATTGCGGCGTACTAATATACTATACCCCCAAATTTATTTCACATTATTTGATGAGCTGAGGCAACTGACATCTGGGTCACTTCTCTAGTTTCGACAGGATTAGCTGCAGTCGCATTTTCAACATTTGATGCTGCAATTTTTGATATGACATGGGATCGCCCAGTTGTAAAACATTCCAAAGTTTTGTAATGAATTTCGCATTTTGTGTCAATCAAATTGTATTGCGGACTTTTTTTATTATACAGTAGTAAAAAGTAGTAGTGATTGGAGTGGACGACAATTTTTCCATAAAATGAATCAAATACAAAACAGTTTTCTACCGCAAAAAAGAAAGCGTCGTATTCTGGCCGTTTTAGTACCATCACTATTTCTTTGGGAATCGTGAGAATGAGTGCATCAATAGCTACATTAAATTAAAACTGTTTCAATAATATAACTGTCATGGTTAAAAGCAAATTGAACTGAAATGTTCTGGTTTTAGCACAACTTTCATGATTTAGGGTGCACTATAAACTATAGGTGCTTTCGATTTGGGTGCGTTACACGCTGGAGCGCTCCCCACCACTGCCTACGGAGTGCACTTCGTACGCTGTCCAACGTTATGCTCTTGGCAAATCGAACACTTTTATGGTGGGGCATTATGCACTTGAGACGCCCTTTTGGTCAAATCGAAAGCACCTTATGTGTAACGTCATTGGAAGTTTCCTCTCTGTATCATCTGTGCACGAAATACAGAATTGTGGTGACTCCATCTATTCGAAGTTCAATGAACTATTATATTATTAATAATATTTATTATTAATATTCTTTTGCTTAGTTAGGTAGGTGGTTTTGTTATGCATGCTACTTAATATATGATTTCCAAATTTAAAAGTAACAACGCAAGTTAAAACCCCTTGTTCAATGATTACTCATTTTTGCCTCATTAATCTCTTTTCAGTTTTCATTCTCGCCTATTAAGTAGCATAGCTACAATCAGTTATAAGCTATTGAGGGTAAGAAATCATTAAATTAAAAGCAAGTTTTCACGAATAGCCTGAAGTCAAATTCCTTTATTTTGGGTACATTCAGATGTAGTGAAATTTTATCCTTAAGCAATACCAAGTTCTACTAAAAAACAGCAAAAAAAATTAGGGTTGCCATTTAAAAAATTATGTATGACGTCATCGCTCCGAAGTAGGTGACGTCATAGGTGAAATTTTTACGCCATAAGGTGGCTATTTAAAAGTTAAAATTGACGTGTCCGAGCGATAAAGATATTATGAATTTTGTTCCAAACTTTATTACCACTCTGTATAGAATGCGTTCAGCAAACTTAACGGTTGCCAACAGTGCCAACAGCGATTTGCTGAATGTTTGTGATTACTTGTGGATTATTTGATGTTTGTCAGTGGAAATTTTTTACGTTAAGTATATCAGTGTATTTATTGATATGGTTGCACATGTCTACTCATAAATAAATATTCTTAGCCTTCAAGAAAACAACTTTGAAAGGAAGTCATAAATATAGTCTGTGGTCAAAAAGTTTTTAAATTGTAATACAAATGGATGAAAAGAAGTTTAGTTTTGTCACAAAAATGTCTCAAAAATGTCACAAAAATACCGTCAAAATATATTTTATCAACTACTTTATAATTTAAAATAATTGTTACTATTTAACCACTTACTTGCTGAGACATATTGGCTAACATTGAGAGGGATGAAGCTTTGCAAGCAGCTAGCGCCTTACACAGCCGAATAATGCTAGGATGGTGTTGCAAAACGGTATCAGCAAGACACGGGACAGGCGGGTTATTTCTCAACGCGTCCTGGTGTATCTGCTCGGCCTTACTTTCATCTGTCTGCGACATACTGCTCTCTGTTTCCATCGCCTCCTACAAAACAATAAAGTAAAACAAAATAATAATAAAATTAAGGTACGTTGTAAATAATAAATCTGAATTTTGGCTCTTCACGAATTGTACATACCACCTGAATTCCGGAATTTGGCAACGGAGTCTGTACCAACTTGCCGAGGAGTTTCAGGAGCGATATTAGCAACACGTCCCAGGAAACCGGGCGATCCTGCTTGTTGGTCTCTGTGCCTAATACGGACGCAAATATCCCGCTGAACGTGTGATTCGTAGGGCTGAGCCGCTCGCCGATGTTGACGCACTTTATTTGGTCGTTGTGGGACACATACGAGTGGACCAGAATTCCTAAAAACAAAGACATCTTGTATAATTTTTAAAACACTTGAATGAAATCTATATTTCAAAATAAATTAAGGTGAAATTTGAGATTTTACAGGATAATCTAAACAGGCATCGGCAAACTGCGGCCCGCGGAGCACATTATAGAGCAATTATTGAAAATTTTCTTTTTTCAAAACATGGCATTAGTAATTTTGATTTTATGCTTTGATGGAATTTATTTTGCCTAACGCTGTGTCCTGCGTGCATCCGTCACGTCTGTCCGTTGCGTCAAGGCCACAACACGCCCAATCAAACAGCGACATTGGATCGTCCGTCGCTGTTTGATTGGTCGTGTTGTGGCCTTGACGCAACGGACAGATGCACGCAGGACACAGCGTAATTGTCGAGTACCTCGTGATGGTACATGAATGTTTGTGGGACTAGAAGTCCACTGTTGGACTCTCACCCTGATGTCAGACAAAAATACAGACATGCAAAAAGTCCTAAATATACCTAATGATTAGGGCAACCAAAAGTATGCAAGGGCATATCTTTTTTCTGCGGAAAAGTCGTTGCACATGCATACTTTAACAATTTTGAATATTTTTAATGCATATTTTAATCATTTTGTATATATTTGCATAGTTTTAGCGCATATATTGGCTTTTTAATGCATATTTATTGTGGATTTTAATATTTTTAAATATTTGATTTGCAATATTAATGCACCCTCAAGATAGTTAAATACACTTTGTACCTCTATTGTGTTTGGACTAAAATAAAATGATCCAACTGAAAATTTCTATTGCGTAAGATGCACAAAGATTTTACTCTACAATGAGCTGCGCAGTTAGAGCATATTTTCAGTTTTAGAACATATTTTCAGTTTTTAAAGCATATTTTCAGTTCTATTGGTATGTTTTAAGCATCTAAAACTGATTTTAAAGAGTATATTGTTGAATATTTACCTACACTTATTTAGGGCATATTTTCAGTTTTTTAAGGCATATTTTCTTATTTATAGGGCATATTATAAGCGCTTTTTTAGAGAGTTTTTTTAGAGCATATTTTTGCTTGCCCTATTAATTAACACATTTATAACTATCTGTCATGCAAATGCATGTCCAACTTTTCTCATGATTTGAAATAATAAAGTTCTATGTTTTTGTGTCTCATATCAAGCGATAGAATTGAGTTGAAAAAAAAAAAAAAAAAAAAAACACTGACCTGTTGATTCCAAAATACTAATCGCAATACTCAAATCGGCATTCGAATAATCCAAATAAACCATTGTCTGGAGTAATTTGCACTGGGCGTCGAGGGGCCCCTGCCTGGCGTTGAGAGGCCCTGAAGGCTGCACCATCTGGTAGACGATCTTCAGCAGCAAGGTCTTCAACAAACTACCCGCGTGACTGGTAGGTGACACAACATCACATCTCATATGCAGACGTACAATCAAATCATGCAGGGCCCGGCAGAGCGATGGGCCTGCCAAGCCCTTGTCGGAGAATATCAAACCGGTCCCCGACAAAAGCCTCAGAAACATCTGAACAAAATCAGGGTGATTCACGACGCAACCCGTCAAGCTGTAAAGTCCGTACGTATTCGACCATTCCGGCGCCGAACCATTACTTCCGTGCATTATATTACAGATTAAGGTTAGGGCTTGCAAGGCGGAACACCAAGTTCTCAACGATAAACCCGTACTCCACGTAACCGCAGAGATTAAAGCGTTAACGGCGTCCGGACTTAAAGCAATAAAGGGGATTCCGTTCGGGTTGAATTTCTCCTCGGAATTTAAGGAGAACGTCAGCCAGAGTTGCAAGGTATGCTCGATGTTTGTCGGCGACTGCATGGGCAAACTCCTGAATAAGTTATCAAAGCAATTAATTAAAACGTTACGATTACGAATAGGTTGTGTCTGTATCTGCCAGGGCGTTATTAATTCCTCGGGCCATTGCGGTAAATCTCCATCGTTCTCCGTTGATAAAATCGGGCTGTTTATGTTCTGCAGTAAGCTATGGCAGCTGGAAGAGACGAGACGTCGCAAACTAACTTCCGCTTGAAGTTCGACCGTCATCTCGAGGCGTGATTCGACAGCGTACGACTCTCCGTGGTTCCCGTGCGTGTGCTTCGGTGACTTCTTGAGGAGCGAGCGGCCCCGCTCGAGAATGTCGTCCAGGAAATCTTCAAATTCCGAGTCATCGGATTCGAACACGGAGGGCAGTATGCTGTTGTTGTTCGCGCTGCTCGGCTTGGTCGATGACGATTTTATCTGGTCAGCCATCATCTGGTCCTCTATGTCAAAGGTTTCGCAAAGGGTTTCCACATCTGATAGGATATCTGCTGGATGGAAGGAAAAATTGTTATAAACAGAATTTTGTATATTCTTACAGTGTGGATCCCATTTGCTTAGCCAGTTTTATGGTAAGTAGCTTAAATTTCCTAAGGATTTCCACAAATTAGGACAGAAGAAGTCGTTTGGCGCAATTTATATTTTGCTTATAAATGTGGTAGTTTCTGGCTGGTGCCTGTCTGTTGGTCAATTGTTTATAAAAACAAGCAGTGGCGCTTGGATTGCTGACCAATTAGTCAAACAAAAATATATCCAGTATTATCAAAAAAGAAAAAAATATTATTTCTGTTGAACTGCTGGTAGCGGACTTTTGGTTATTCAGGCCTGCCAGTCAGCAATAGTCAGTAAAATTTGTATGCAGTTTTTCTTACGTATATACTCTACAGTAGGGTGTACCTTAAAAAGACTAATTTAAGAGTAAACATTTCATAAAAAAATCTTCAACCAATTACCGAGTGAAGTGAGAAAGGAAGCAAGCTTAAGAAGACTCAAGAATTTAATTCGACAGCTACTAACTGTCAAGCCGGTCTAGAGTTTAGATGGAGAAGAATAGTTTCCTTTATTTTGACTTATCCAAGAATATGTATTATTAACTTCTTAACTTTTTTTGGACAAATAAATGTTTATTTGGACCAATAAATGTTATGTTATGTTAAGATCATGACAATTTGTGTAAATTTTAAGCTTGTCATTAAAAAAACTTACTTTTATTATTAATCATCATAAGTTTTCATTGATTTATATATAGTGGATTATGTATCGTATTTTTATTCTATTCTATAGCTTGGACTGCAATACATACATTTCTGACAATTAAAATGACAAATACGCCAAAATAGGAAGGAACCCAATATAAAATGTATAATAAAACTTACCTCCAGTCCAACTAGTTGATGGTGGAGGAGCGTCTGTCTCCATATCGGTGTCGGTTGGAAGCAGGAACGAGAAATCGACGATATCCTGCAGCAAGCAGGCCAGAGCGTGCGGGGCCCAAGGCAGTTCCGAACCAATGCACAGCTCAATCAACTTATTCAGTTGTTCTTCGCTCATCAAATTTCCAATTGTTAACCCTGACATTCGCATCAACCTTGCGATAATCTTGCAAGACAGCAAAAACATATCCGCGCTGCACGAGTGATCCATCGACAGCAACAACGTCAACAAGCCTTTGGCGACAGCCAAGCAATGAGTACTGTCAATCCTCTGCAACGTCGCCTTAGGACTCTGCTTTCCCGAGCTCTCCGAGGGGTCCCTCCGTCGTTTTCCCAGAGGTTTTGACGACGACGAAGGCTCGGCTTCCGGTTTCCCGTCAACGACGATTTTATTGCACTTATACTTGATTTTTTTGAAGAAGTTCTCTTGGTGTTTGAGAGCGGCTTCAAGTTTTGAGGTAAGACTCGCCGCGTGATTTGATAGCGCAGACAACGCTTGCACCTGCGCCGACGTTTGCACTTTATGCGCAAAATCCTTTGGCGTAAAATCTAAATTATCTAATTGTTGTTTGTATTGGATGAAGCGTTTGTGGAGTTTCTTACGGTACGAGGAGCTCATGCCTTCGGGACCACCTTTACCGGCCATCTCACCTGTGACCCAATCCCATCGATTAGCATTTTGCGACGTCCCCTTACACAAATCCAACTGTAACGATAAAAATAACAACAACCAGCCGAGTAAGGGCATATCGACGGTAACGGCTAGTAATGACCGGCGATTCCCGGCCAATGGAAGTAGAGTTTGCGCGACGACTCTTAATGTGGCGTCTAAAACTGCGCTCCGATCAGTACTCTTCCTCACCAGATAAGAGAGGAGTATAAAGACGCGATCTTGCGGGAAATTTTCCGAATACGAGCTCGAGAACATCTTGCTGAGGGTGTCCGATATAAAGTTGCCCCAGTACGATTGTTTTCTGCAGGTGCGGTCCAATAACGTGGCCGCAAGGATTTGAACACGGGAGCGTTGAGATACGCAGTAGCCCTCGAACAGTTTTTGGCAAGTCTCTACGTTTATGTCTGCTAAGGAGTCCAGAGATAGCAGGACTTCGAGGAGTCCTTCGGAAATTAGACGTAACTTGTCCGTGCAGACCTCGGAAAGTGACGATTGCGGCGGAGTTGATACCGAACCGTGTAGGGCTAGTTCTATACGGGACATTACCGCCCTGACTATGTTTATTTGCCGTTGATAAGTTATAGCTTCCTGTAATAATAAGGTTAACATTAGATATGACTACAAGTGTAGTTATCATTTAATATGGTTCAATAACAATGTAAATTCTAAGGTATTTTAGAAGAGAATTATACAGTGATAATTAGGCGACTGTTACCATGTAAAGATATTGATTGTTAGGTTCTTTTGGAAAAATAAGGTTATACAAATGCCAACATTGTACAGTTAATATTGTTTATAACAACGGCCAAGGGACCGAACATATTAGGTTGTTATATCCGTAGGTTGCTATAAGAAATATGCACATAGTTGAAAGCAATTTTTAGTTTAAAAAATAAGGAAGTACATAGTCTATGTACTACATACATATAATTTAAGTTATTTTAACGAAGAAATCTGTTAATTTGCTTTGTTTATACAGTAGTATTAAAAAAAATCGGCCCCGATTGTCCTTTTTAAAGTTGAAATGGCGGAAATTATACTGGCATCTTTTACAGTTTCATTGAACCTGAAATATTTTCGAATTGATTGAATGACCTTCTTTTATTGATGGTGGCGTGAAAGCTTGTAGGTCCTCATCATCGTTATTGGTTTCAGTTTCCAATTCCTCTGAATGTATACATCGCTAACAGTGGGGGGCTCAGGAGGAGGTCAAGGCTCTGTCAGAGGTGAGCTTGGAGAGAACAACTAAGTGGTTCACAGCAAATGAGCTGAAATTGAACCAAGACAAAACGACCAGGGTATGTTTTACCGCTTCAAGAAAATGCGAACCAGAGCTCACCACGTCAGCCAAGTTCCTCGGAATACATGTAGATACGTGATCGACCTGGATAACTCATGTGGACCATCTGGAAAGGAGCCTCTCAACTGTCATCTACGCCATAAGGAAAATTGAGAAATTAATTGATACGGCCGCTGCTCTCACAGCTTATCATGGGCTTTTCCACTCACGGATGACCTATGGCCTAATTATCTGGGGTAGCACACCTCACCGGAAAAAAATATTCACCCTCCAAAAACGCGCCATTAGAGCCGTGGAGCACTTGCCTCCCCAAACCCACGCAAAACCCCTTTTCATAAAACATAAAGTTATGACCCTCCCATCCGCATATATCTTCTCCCAGCTGATTCAAACCAAAGCCAATATTTCCTCCTATCAAAACCGCCAAGACATCACCAACCTGAATCTGAGAAACAAAGATCATCTAAATGTCACTTACAACAGACTCCAAACTACCGACTCAATGAACCATGACATTGTATATTATAACAAATTACCATCTGAATGGAAGACACTAAATTCAAGGCACTTCAAGAGGCGACTGAAGGAACACTTCTTAAACAGAGCCTACTACTCCGTGGAAGAGTTCTTGTCGTAGAATCTCGCCAATCACGCCCTCTGAATTGATTTTCTTCAGTCGAATTACTACGTTACTTTGAATTATTACATATTATATTGCATTATTCAGTTTGTACTTGAACCTTTTTTGTTTCAATAAAGTTTGATTTGATTTATATTTGCCAAAATTTGTTTTAAAAAAAATTCCCAGCTGCACTTTTGTACGCCACTCTGGATTTCAGCAATTCACTGTTTGTATGTGTTTGTATGTACATACATTATGTACTTTTAGGTACATTGATATTAAAAGATTTTTGCTTTGACATAGTGGTTCTGTCTGTTCTGTCTGTTGTCGACGAGGGTGGCGATTATAGTGCTCTGCACTTAGGCCTCAATAGACCCCTTGTACAAACCCCTGGCGGGTATTGTATTGGATGGATCAACGAGTGCGCTGCATGGTCCTGGGCGGATAGGACATATCTATCTCGTCTCGCACGCCGGCATCCAGAGACAGCCAGCCTACACAGGCCGACCAGCCTCAGGGGGGTTAGCCGTCCCTGCGCAGCCGTCCATCTCTATTGTGACGCACGCTCTGACGTGTCACCATGGATGGTGACATAGTGGTTTTTGCGCGCATAGCTGTAGTAAGGTCCAGCGTAAATTGACAAATAAGGCAGGCCACATATGACGGAAATATCGCGTTGTTGATTCAAATATGCAAAACGTCAATAGCTGCCATATTAGGCGGAACTTTTAGCTAGCATACGCTACTGCAAATTTTCGACCACGCCTGCATAAATATGCTACGCCAGCACCAATCTTTCACAAAACGCGGTAATTTCCTCAATTCGATCTGGATTTTTTCGCCGCTCGTTGTTATATGCGATATCCGATTGGTTTGTGTGGTTGCATATATGGTTGTTATATCAGTTCGGTTGCAATATCCGATGTCGTATTAAGAGATACATTTACACCATATGTTTTATGGAGACTGACTGGGACTTTAAATATCCGTTTTTAAACAGATATGTCGTTATATCCGATGTTGTTATAATCGATATTAACTGTACTAGAAAAATTAACGCCCCCGGTTATAACGAACAAATTTTATTTAAAATTTTAAAAACTTTAATATTTAATTTTATTTGCCTATCCTATAACAAACTTTGGTTATAACAAACCAATTTTGCTGGTCCCTTGAAGTTCGATATAACCAAAGTTGACCGTATATTATTTATTAGTATATATCTATTAATATTATTAGTATATACAATTACTAAACCATAAAACCTTTCTTTGCACCACGGAGTTTTGCTTTGGAACTTACCTGATACATATTGAACACTTTTGAGTTATCCATGGTGCTGCTACTACCGCTGGTTCTGTCCCTGACGGTGTCCATGTAAGCGTACAGGTGCGAGGCATTAGAAGAGTCCGTCATCAAATACGGATGCAGCAGATCCTTTAGTTTCGAACACGAGAGACTGTACCTACAGCTGACGTCCTCAAACAGCATCGTAAGCACATTCAGCTGTGTCTCTAAGTCGCCCTGCGTCGGAACGTTCACGTTCTGCGTCTGATCGGCGGGCACTTCGCTCGGAAGAACTATGAGGTGACCGTAAAAGTGTCCCACAGGAATACGACATCTTGTTGTTGACATTCCGTATCTACCCACAGTCGTAATCTGTAAAAAAAATCAAAAATGTGTTTCCAAAGGTTTCTTTTAACAATTTTTTATATTTTTTTACAGTTTATGTTATTTTGAATTTTTTAAGTTATATTCAGAAATTAAGTTAACCATAATCAGTAAAATGCTTTGTACCAAATGGTCCATTACAAAAGTTTTCTACTTTCAAAACTTTTACAATTAATTCAATACTGACCTTCATATATCTGCATAAAGGTGGTGGTTGTAGATCATTCTGAACAAGATCCTTGCTACCGATATCAGAGGAAACGACAAGTCTTAATACGTCAGTCTCTTCACTCTTTAACCAGAGGTCAATGCTAAGCGAAACGACATCGTGACACGAAGGGATTACAATGTCCGTCAGCAGTATCGGTTGGCCAAAATCGAGGGTAACAAAACGTCTTGCGCCGGAATGCATGCGCTCCACGACAATCACCTGAGGGGGAGGCGTCACAAGAAGCTGCTGCCAGGGCAGCGCCTTATTCGGCGACAGGATCTCCTCGGCTCTTTTTGTCTTGCTTGTCGAACTGCTCGGCATAGATTCGTCTAGAGTTGTCGCATAGTTTCCCAAGACTATTAGAGAAATAAATTATTTATAATATGCAACTCAGTGTTGTTATAAAAAACGTTTTTTTTTATTAAAAACAAAAACAACCTTTTTTTTGTTAAAATGTGTTTTAAAACATGAAACAATGTTTTAAAACACCTCCAAAAAAACAAAGTGTTAGAAAAAAGTAAATTATTGTTTTCGAATATAAAGGGATGCTCATGGAGATTTAAGAATAATATAAAATCCATCCTTTTACAAATATTGGCTCTCTTGAGTTGATGGTAGGTTCTCTGTTCCATTTGGCGTTGTAATGAGATTCCCTGACGGTTAGGGGAATACCTCACGGGTAGTTAGTTGGATTTAATACAAAACAATTATTTACTATTATTTATTTTAAAAGGTTTTTACTGTTATTTTTAAACAACCCTGGTCAACATACAACACTTAAGGTAAATAGTCTCTAAATGATTCTATTGAATGTAGTTCGGAAATAAACAGTAAGGCCATTTGCACACACACCGGCAAAACCGGTGCCGGGCACCGTTTCTCGCAATGTAACCAGATTGGTGTTTGCACACGTAGGCCGGCACGGTACATATGCGTCGATGCTTAGAGCCGGTGCCGGTGCCGGTACCGGTTTTGCTAGTGTGTGTGCACACGGCCTTACAGTAGAAAAAAACATGTTTTAAAAACTTTGTTTTAAAACATTTTAAAAACAATGTTTTAAAACAAATGTTTTAAAAGATAACAACCCTGATGCAACTGGAATATAATATAAAATTGCACTCAAGACAATTAAAATAATAGTATTTATTTACATGGTTTTGTAAATAATATAGATGATAACGATCCAGGTGTCGCTACTAGTCAGACTGGGTAGCGACGTTGGTATCGCAACATAACCTCACTATTTTTAATGTGGAGTTCTTATTGTGTTGTGATAAACCAACATTCATAATTAGACATAATTATTATAATTTATAATTAATATCTAATTATAAATAAGGTTATAAGGAAATCTTATAAATAACAATTTAACTTACAGATTTTTTCAAATTCATCCTTTTTCATGTTATCCGAAGAGACAAACATCTGGTACATGTCGTAGTGATTCGGGAGGACGTTGCTGGTCTGACCGTTGATGACAATCTTATTCTCCTTATCGTCTTTGAGGTTATGCTCGAAATCGATCGAGTCCAAGAAATTCAACTTCTTTGTGCCGCTGTTTGGTATCTGCGTAACGGTAATGGGAACCACATTGCTGACGGGAGCGGGCGTAGCCGTAGCGTCCGCCCGTTCTAGCCTAGTCCCGTCGCTGGCCGAAATGCATGTAAAATGCAATGGCTCAGTCTCCAGCAAACCTCGGAAGGTTTTTGATGGGGAAAGATTCTTCAGTTTGATTTTCATCTCCCCCGTTGTTGTTAAAATATCCTTAGAAAAGTATAAATTTATTATAAATTTATATGTACTTGAAGTTACAGCTTGTCAAAGTGCACATTATTTGGTTCTTTGTTCAAAATATGTTTTTGTTTTTGGAAGAAGGAAAAAACTATAAGAAGGAAGAATACTTCTAAACTGATATGGAGTATAGATTAATTCGGAAACCTTATCTTTCTAATACCACTACTTTTGAAGTTACAGCTTGTCACAGTGCACATTGTTTGCTACTTTGTTCAAAACATTTTGTTCAAACAAATTCTAATATGATATGAACTATAGATCAATTGAAAAACCCTTTATCATTGTTATTATTTATTATTACGTTATCTAAAGTTCTGAAGGAACATCTACTACAATTAGTTCCATACGATATAAGTGAATTCAAAGTGACCAAAAGAAGAAATGTCAAATAGTTGAAATACTACTGTACAAAAGCTATTTTGAATGCTTTTCTGTACACTTTTTATGTTTTTTTAATTGTTAAAGAGACATTTGAAACACAATCAAAAACCATACATACCTTTGGATCTAGATATTCTTTATTCTGTACGAAATTCTGCGTATCTCCGGTCTGCGTAGACGATTCGCTAACAACTGAGGCGTATGACAGGGAGGAGTTGCTGCCCTTGACGATGGGTGGCGGGTCCATGTCAAACAGCTCTGGTTCTAAGGGGGTGCCGTAAAGTCCGAAACGACTCCGCAGTAGTAAGTTATAGGGGTTTCGACGCTTGTTGAATTCCTCGGCGATTTTAGTGAGCAGGGCGATGCATTTAGAGGCTAGCGCAGTGCCCTGGTCATATTGCGCCACCTTGTAGATTAACGTTATGAGCCATTGGAGGCTTCCCGAAGAGCGGACCTGCTGTATCGAGTCCAGAATGCTCAGCAAAGCGGTGAATACGCTCGAGTCAAATCTATCGCTTATTAACGAGTTTATGTTTTTGGCACCACTGAAACCAAAATACATAATTTGTATAATACGAAAGGTTTGCAAGTATGTATATATTCTATTCTTAAGTAACAAAACGCTTCACAGAAAATATTCTTTCAACATTTTGCTTCGACTGTTTATTTAAGCAACTTAAATTCCATAAGGATTTCCACAAATTAGAGCAAATAAAGTTATTTGGCGCAATTTTTATTTTTATTTTTGTCGTATAAATGTTTTCTTTTGTTTCTTTTTTGAGAATATGTGCGTTTCTTGTGCTTTTTCTTTGAGAATATTTAAGTTTTTAATGCTATGACCTTCTGGGGGTAGCTTTTGGCGGGCGCCTGTTGAGTTTATAAAATATAACCGGTGTAGCTCGGATTACTGATCAATTAGTCAAAGTAAAAACGGGATGTGCTTTATCAAACGTCGGCTACACTACGTACGGAAAATCTCTGTCTTCTTGATATGTGTCTTAATAATTTTAAATTCAATTGTTGCTGAGAGAAGCTTATAAAAAGATATATTAACCAATAAAAGGCATAACATTAATTAGGACAATGATGTCAATGATGGACAATGATGTTTTCCTGGCGTCCGAATATTACTTTACAAGTTTCTTTGTTGAACTAACTTGTATTTTGTAAGAAAATCCATTAGGAATACAAAACTATGAGCTTTTTTTGTTAAATGCTTGAAATAATCCAAATAATATAATATTAACAAAGAGAAAAAGAAAAACTCACTTGCTACATATTGCTATAAGTCGAACACACTTATGGGCTATACTACGTCCAGCTAGGAGAACGCACTGCCTCAAAAGCGCGTCTAAATTACCCTCGACGATCCTAATCATATCGTACTGGTGCACGGGAGCTTCCGCGTTCAAACTTCTATTCCTTGTCAGCCTAATCGCCGCCACCCAATTCAGCACATCTAAAGCCAATCCCTGACCCTCAATACCAGCCGAACACGCGGTCGCAATCAACGACTGCACAAAAACATTCGACTCAAGCATCGTCGTTCTCTGCGTCCTTTCATGCGGCACCTCAGTATGCTTACTATTATAAACAGTCACGCTCAACTCGTGTATGCAATCGCAGCCCATATACTCAGTCGTTTTTGTGCGGGTCGTCGATTTTTCCGTTGACAAAGTCTTTGCCTTTGCTCCTCCGGAATCCTCCCTAGCAAAATTCGCAACCGCTTTTATATGTAATAATAAAGTTCGATTCCTCGATTTAAACAACTTCGGACTGGTTAAAGTGACGCATCCGGCTTGTTCGCTGAGATCCAAGCAAGACGCCATATCTATGGGCCCCGCGAGAATATCAGCATTGTGCGATCGCAGGTATTCCTGCGACGTCACCGGATTGTCGCAGTTCCGGAGAGCGTCGAAAGTCACGGCTTCGTCAACAGCGAATCTAACGTCTCGCTGGTGGCCGATGCTCTTTGTGTTTTGTTTTAGAAGTGTGACTTCGACGTGTGGATTTGTTGTTCCCGGTTGTAGGACAAAGTGGACATCGAGGTGGCCGATGGAGACGGGAGAGGGGAGAGTTATTTCAAAAATGTGCTCGTCCCAGGTCGTTGTGTCGTTCTGGAGACGCCAGGTTTTTGTGTATTGCTCAGTTTCTAGCTGTAGGTGTTGCGGGCGTCGCTGACGTTGTGTCTGTTGCATGTCGCTCCAGCAGGCGGGGACGACGGCGCAGAAGCCAGGTTTGAACGGCTCGAAAGCACCCAGGGAATGGAAGCGCTTCAGGTCTTGCGTTGGAATTTCCGTTGGTGGCTCGTGGAAGTATCTAAGTGAGAAATAAGGAATGTTAACGTTATACGATCTTTAAAGTAAACCTAAAGAAAACCAAAAAATTTAATAAATGTTAATCTCCAATAATTTTTGTAATATTTGGTAGATTTTGATGATTCTTTCAGCAAATCATAGATAAATTCTTCTCCTTGATATGTTAATTGTAGAAGAAGATACATTGTGTTTTAACTTGTAATCTTCATTAAATCGTGACAATCGATCAACAAAAAATTAGAAGATGGTTTCAGTAAAAACATTGTATTTTCTTTGAAAATAATTCCGCAGCATGTTCCAAACTTTGACCACAAAAACATCATGACGTTTACACAGATCCATATCCATAATCATTTTAAAAATTATATAAGCGAGGAAGAATATCGAAGAATTTTTGTATAATTTGCTAAAAAAAAAATATCAAAATCCAATAAAAATTGCAAAAGTTATTGGAGGTCAAAATTTGTCTAATTTTCTGTTGAGCGTTTATTTTTGCCGAGAAATTTTAACTCTATTTTACTACTCTGGGACATAACTTATCTAATTCAATCTAAATTGGGAAAATCCAACAGAAATAAAAAATTATTTTAAATCAGTGCCCACGATCTTAGTTGGATCGGAATACATCCTGCCGATTAACCAATATGTATTTGAAGTCAAACTTTGAAAATATAAGGCGAGTCCAAACTATACAACAACACATGTTATACAGCAAAATTACATAACTTGTTACAAAAAAGTTAAGATGGGTCCTGACTATATAACAAAATTAGTTAAATAGTAAAGTTACACAACTTTACTATTTAGAACTACAACATTTTTACTTTCCGAGTACCCTAGAAGAAAAGTATTGTAATCAACGGAAAATGACATTTCGAGATTTCCGCGGATATTATACACGTTTTGAGGTCCCCTGAATCGATTGCAATGATTTCTGGAAAATGTATGTATGTATGTATGTATGTGTGTGTGTATGTATGTATGTCTGTGAACACGATTGCGACCAAACGGAACAACGGATCGGGCTGAAATTTGGTATACATGTTTAGAATTACCAGGGGACGAACTGGATTGTTTTTGGTCACAATCTTACAACGGGAAGTGGCAAATGTTACATGCGTCTGAGGAATTTATCCGATTGAGATCAAACTCATACCAACTCATCCTCCAGTGACTTTACGACGGTTTAGGAGCTATTAGCTTTTATAGAAGCAGTTTGACAGAATCCACAGCCTTCGTCGCTGCGTTGCAAATTGTCAGATTTTGACAAACGTCAGTGCCACTGACATGCCATGACGTTAAATGTCATAGAAACTGGCGTTAGGTATTGTACAGAGTGGCTCTGGCCTCACAAAATCATATAGTCGGAAAGTTGGGTGAGGGCCACCCCAGATATTTCTCTTATGTAACAAATGACAATAGGTTGTGTTACAGTGTGGATGCCAAGTTATATAATACAATGGTTTATAAAACACATTGTCAAGCAAATGTCAAACAATAAATTACTATACGTGTTTTTTTATACACTCTGAACGCAACTTCTGTGGAATTCTGTGGATTCTCTAAAAAATATTTTGTTAAAAACTCAGAGGACAAATTTTGCATATTTGTATAGATTACAAAATTCTATTTCTAAATGTTCTTTTAAATGGGACCTAGAGAGTTTTATAGAATTAGATGATGGCAAACTAGAGGTTGCTAGCATTCAAATGGGCGGCAACGTTAAAGTTTGCAACATAACCACACTATTTTTAAAGTGGACTTTTTCATATCTTTATTGATCATTTGCAATTAATGTCCAATTATAGAGAGTTCTCAGAAATGCGACAGACATAGATATCTCATACCATCGCTCTAAGACAACATCGGCCTAAAACATCCACAACCATCTTTACAACTTACTCCAAAATCACTGGCATTTGAAGTCAGAAAGGGCAAACTGAAATAAGAAGAAGCATTCTCCAACATCACTGAGTATGAGACTTTCATGAAGAGATGAAAACAAGATATATAAACTTCTGGTTCTGACTTTTTGCAATACTAGATTATTTATTTATTTTGGTTATGCCCGAAAAAATACTTTTTACTGACTAGATTATTTGTACATAATATGTATTTCAGCAAAATAAAGATTATTATTATAATTATTGATATTATTATAAATAAAGGTTATTAAAAACCCATTAGAAGATCTGACTAGACGTCATAATCAGCAGATGTCAACTTGAATAATAGTAACTTTTCCTCCTACGGCTGTCGGATAAAATACTGTAGACTCAAAATCTATAATTAATTTCAAATTCTTTCTCATGATGAAAACTAAACTGCAATCAACATTTTTTTTACATTGCAATTTCTCATTGTAATCACAGAAATATCTGGGGTGGCCCTCACCCTACTTTCCGACATCGTTGGCACAATAAAGTACATATCTAAACACTTTTGCAATTATTCAATTTTGTAAATTCACAGTCACAGCTTGGACCCTACCTAACGTCAATTTCTATGACATAATGACATTTAATGCCATGTCATGTCAGTGGCACTGACGTTTGTCAAACTCCGACAATTTGCAACGCAGCGACAAAGGCTGTGGATTCTGTCAAACTGCTTCTATAAGCTCTTAAAAAATCTGTAAATTAGTATACATACTTGTGTTTGTTTACCGGTTGCTGTTATGTTCAATTCAATTAGAGTAATGATCAGCTGACTGAAGAGCCGTTCTATTCCCAGTATGACATGTGTTCAAAACGAATAAAAATGTTGTGCTCAGTTCCCCCTTTTCCCCCGAAGATGGGAACAGAATATCTCATTTTTAATTTGACAACCATAGCCGCGCGTTTAAACGCACCTATAATTATGTATCACTTGCACACTATGAATTACAGTTTATGTTTTTGCAAACAAATGGCAATTTTTAATTTAGTAGGGGCAAAAAAGGAATGGAGAATATAAAAAACATGGAATTTATTGTCGCATTGTCTTAAGTTAGGTATTCTCCAAACAAAGGAAAAACCTGACTATTTACATGCCCTGAACTTGCTAAGCGTTTACAAATCACCTATAAATAAGATGAAAGTCTTTCTGCGGCAGATGTTGGATCGGGGCTTTCAAAATTCTGTAACTGATGAACTCGGTGTTCACCAGACTGCTGTCTATAAGATCCACTTCCGTTTTTAAGCATTTGCTTTTTCTAAAAAGCAAATGCTTAAAGCAATTGCTAAATTTTTATTCATTAGTGCCAATAAGACTGCGCTAAAACTGAGTGCGGTCGGTAAACAAACACAACTCATATTGAAAGTCACTGGAGGATAAGAATGTATCAATTTGGTCAGATTGTGACCAAAAACAACTAGTTTGTCCCCCGGTAATTCTAAATACGTATGCAAAATTTCAGCCTGATTTGTTGTTCCGTTTGGGCGCTATCGTGTTCGCAGACATACACACAGATACGCACATACACACATACATTTTGCAGAAATCATTGCATTCAGGGGACCTCAAAACGCGTATATACGCTGAAAAGTCAAAGATTTTCTTTCCGTCGATTACAATACCTTTAGTCTAGGTTATTAGTCGGAAAGTAAAAAACAAAAAGAACAATAATTACCTTGTAGATTCGTCAGGTTCGGTGGTATCGCTCTGCGCCTGCAAGAATGAATTCACCTCGGAGTTGACGCTAAGCAGGTCCTCCTCCTCGTGATCCTCCGTCGAATCTGTATCGGTATCGTTGAGGGTGTAAAAGTGCAAAGACCCCTTCGCCGTAGAGGCGCACAATCGTTCCAAACTGTTACAATATGCCGCCGAAACAAACTTCTCGTTGTCAAGCTGAGCCAAAGACACTGTCCGCAGGGTGCTCAATTCTATAACCCGAACTATACCATCAGCGCACACCATAATCGCGGTACCCTCTGCACCCCCTTTCAACGTCGCCTCTCCCGATCGCTCCAATGGCACCAGAAGCGATATTTCAACCGGTTTCTCTTGCGGAGTCAATTCCCTAACAAGGACAGGTTCCTCGATCAATTTAACCATCTCTCCCGTGAAATCTAACGCGTATAACAATAAAACGTTTGTGCCGGATGGGCTCGTTAGTATGACTAGAATGTATAGACTGTCGTGGGTCGGGAAAATATCGGAAACCTCGAGGTCAAGCCTGTGTTTGTATTCCTCGGGTATGCAGACGCATTGCACGCACTTTGGGTAATTCAACTGCTGGATTTCCTTGCTATTTGCCAGGTCATTGATGTGATCGGAGATCGTCTTCTCTGTGACGATTCCGGTGACATTTAACGGCCCGTTAAGTAACGTGTAGTCGTAATCGTGTGGTAGGATAATGGATGTGGCTTGCGCAGAGTCGGTTTCCGTTTGTAACTCGATCGGTAATACCCTGGGGCCGGAGTGCTTCTGCGCGATTGAGGGTGGTAAAAATATCTCGTCACTCTCACCGGGGATTAAATTTTGGTAGTTATTCTGGTAGTTGTACTCATTAACGGGTTTGATGAAGCTCAGATCGTTTAATTCGTCGAGAACTGTGCCGTCCAGGCCGAAGGGAAACTTGTAGACTTTTTTAAATGTGTCGATCTTGTCAATGTTTGTATCGGAGGGCTGTTTAGCAACCTCGTCCTTATCAGAGACTTCTTTTTTGTAGACGAAGTCGTAGATTATCAGGTAGAGGCTGCTGATTGTAGATTTGGCGTCGGATGTGGTTTCGTCGACTTCCATTATGTTAATTGATGAGGAGTTGCTCTTGTTTTGTTTGTTGAGGGTTTCTAGGGGGGATGCTTTCTTTTTCACGTGAGCTCCTGAACAATGCACTTTTAGGGCGCAAACCACAGACGGTCGGACTTCTGTAGTCTTGAATAACTTATTGTAGTTGCATAGTTTGTTGTGGTCGCTGATGACAGATACTGCGGATATACGTCTACTCATTGTGCTTTTCACTAAGTTGAGGAAAAAATAACAAGTCCAGTTAGTCAGTATTTTTACTAAAGAAAAAGTGTTAGTGCGGTTCTTGGCAAATTTATTGTGAACTGTTAAAGTAAAAGTCTACTCCTGATATAGCGCACAGAAACATGGCACTTAATTATTCCAATTCATGAGAAAAGTTTTTTCTACTACCATCAGAAATGTGTAAGGACGAACAGTTGTTTACAAGTAACCAATCTGGTTCTTTTGATATAAATAAATTTAGTAATGGCATGTTACTGACTCTGTACACAATGTCAATTACGACAAAACAACTTATAACAATTAATCTCCTTAAATGCACAAAAAATTATTTTATTTTATCTTTAAATGTGTTAAATACTAATCTGAGACTCAGGATAACAATATTATGATCATTATTTTGTTGTGAGTAAACTAGGAGCAATAATTGGTTATAAAATCTTATCTAATGACATCAGCGCGTAACTATCGACATCATGAGGTATTAATTCAGAGTAGACTTTGCCGTTAATAATAAATAATGTGCAGTTTAATATTTAATTTTGCCAGCAAATATTTGACGTAAAATTTTATATACATCAATCTTTGAAAAATGAAAATATTTGAGAAACCTAAATAAAAAAATAAACCTATATATTTTTCTGTAAATTTATTCATCATGTATACAGTGCAGTACATTTAACACAAAAACGCATATTAACTCAAAAAAATATTTCAGGTACCCTCAATTTTGTGTTAAACGATTTCCACTGTATATATGACACCGAAGGGTGTCGCGGCACCCTGGTTTAAAATTGCTGGTCTAGATATTGATACTGCACAAATATTTGTTATTACTATAATAAACATTTATCTGTATTAACTCTTTACAAGATTTTACAAATGATTCCTTGTATTATCTTTCAACAAAAGAAAAAAAAAGCATTAGATACCTTCTTCGGGATAATCCGGGTAAAGCGCGGGCAAGGCAAAATCCCGCTTGAAATAGTCGACGATACAAGCATCGTACAGATTCGCAAAGAACGAGTAGGCCCTGTGCACCTTCCCGGACACATCAAACACCGAGACAAGGGCGTCCTTGTTAGCCGTTGGCAGCAGGTGCGAGATGCTGCTAGTGCCGACGACGTTGATTGGCACTCCCCTGAAGCTCGAGTCGAACGCTGGACTGGTCGCGTACGTCACTGATATTGGTACGTTCTGCGTGTACTCGCCCATGACGAAGGGGCAGGTAGGTGAATGCCTCTCGTGCTCGCTCCACGGCTCATCTGTCCGCTCCCAGCAGACCAGGCAGACGGTGCATGTGAAACACATTGCCCTGTCGTCTCCGGATGAGTTAGGTTGATGGTAGAAGCCTGCTTGCGCCATTTGATCAGGAAGGGCCCACCTGTAATTTATTTGTTAGTTGTTCACAGTGTTTTTTTAAAAGTCTTCATTGCATCTATTAGAGAACAATGTAATATCTGATATTTCATATTATTTTTTTGTATTGACAAATACTGTATACTAATTCTGTTCCATGTTCCTAAAAAAAAAGTCCATAACAGGAATATTTTGTACCTATTTTATACTTCTATTAATTGTAATGTTAACATCTAATGTTATATTAACCTGTGCTTTTTGCAAAAACAAACAATATATACAATATATATTTATAGTTAGTTTTAACAGGAACTGAACCAATAAAGTGTATAGTGTGATTGAATATCTTTTGTAGAATGTATAGTAAAATCCATGTAAAAAATGATCAAAACATGCATTAAAAATATGCAAAATTAGACAGATTTATATCTAACCAATTTCATGCTAGGACTACAGAAGAAATATATGCCTATACTTTTGGTTGCCCTGGCATTTTGACCATGTAAAAATACAAATGTAAATAACTCAATTGCAAATGAATTAATTTACTTTGCTTCATTCTTTAACATCATTTATTATGCTCAAAATTATTTACAAAACATTTATATCTCCAACAAAAAGCTAAACCTTTGCCTTTCTAGAATTATTTCAGTATTAACAATTTCATATAAACTGAGCTATAAATTGAGTAAATTAATCAATTAACGGAATGTCGTACTTGTAATCCATGTGGGGCCAGTGGGTAAAGGTGTCCCTGCGTTTGGCCTCACTGGCCATCGCTCTCCTGTCCGTGACATTGGAAGTCTCGCCAACGAGTTCGGCAAGCCTCTCCTGGACAGCGGAGGCAACTCCTAGCTCGGGGACGTGCTGGTTCTTGACGAGCAGGTCCGTGACGGAACTCTGCGACGCCCCCCTCAACACGTCCAACGGTAATTCCAGGCATACCGTATTCCACTAGAACAATGGAAAAATAAAATAATGAATAAAACACTATTTTATGATGTCATTTTGTTCTGTTTTACTTGATAAAAATGTAGTATGTTCAATAAAATGTTAATCTATGAAATATCAGGCAGCAATGTCGGAAAATTTAACTTACAAAAACAACAAAACTGTCAACCTCTAAAACTTGCGGAATGAACAACAAAAAATAATACATTATTTTCCTTTCTCGGAAATTGATTTTCTTGAGTCACTATTCAATATTCCGCAACAATTTTCTGTTTCAAGAACTGTGTTTGCAATCTATCAACATATGAAAACCATAGATAAAGTACATAAATACTAAACAACAAAAACAATAATAATAAACTTTATTTGACCAACATATGTATATAAAAAAATAAGATATAACAACATAATAAATATTTGCACAATTTACTGCACTAACCCATTCAAACAAAATCTAATAGGATGAAATAAAAAGTGTAATGAATATTCTATAATATACCTAATTGTCTACAACTAGAATAATCTCTGTCTGCAGATTTCAGTCACCTGATTTTTAAATAATTTTGTATATGAGACATGAATTATCCTAGACCCAATGAAATGCGCCATAGTCCTCCATATCCTAGATATTGCTTAGGAAGCTCATTCTACTTTTTATATCAATACTTGTTATATTGAAAATGTCCCCATAATTTCAAAATGTATTATAAAACATACAGTTGCACTATTCTATAAAATGTAACTTGTATATTAAGATAAAAACCCTAGACAGCCATGATAACAAATCAAAAACTGACAATTCTTCACAGAAAATTGATATATGTCATTTGTCGATAACATGGCAACTCAAACCTTCAATGGGTATGCCCTGATCTACGGAGGTAGCGGGGCCCTGGGCAGCGGCCTCGTTAACCAATTCAAGACCAAAAACTGGTGGGTAGGATCCGTCGAAGTATGGAAGCCTCAGTCGTCGGTAAGTCGACTCTTACTTTGTGACATTTTTTATAAAAACATAGTTCTTGGCAAAAGAAAGATTGTCAGGAATTTTTAAAAAATGATGGGACAATAAAAAACAAAAAAAAATGATTAATAAAAATAAAGTTCTCTCCAGTGCAGCGAAGATTCGAAAGCTGTACACGTCATCACCGACAACAAGACCTACAAGAATCAGAGCCCAAATAAGGAAGCAAACGTTAACTTGCTGGTTAACGTCGACAAAAACCTAATCCAGCAAGAGTGCGAATTATTAGCTGCACTCAATTCAATTCTGAAATCGTTAAAGCTGAATGCTGTAATCTGTGTTGCGGGCGGGTACATCCCTGGACCTATAACCAGTGATTTTGTGATTAACTGCGAGCGAATGTGGAAGCAGAATGTTAGACCTTCAATATTAGCAGCTAGGATTGCTTCAAAATACATCAGCGACAAAGGAATACTAGTCTTAACCGGTATTGTATAATATCCTATTATGCAACAGGGGTTGCATAACAACATTATATAACAGGGCTTACATAATAGGCTCATTATTGTAACTTTTTTTTTGTTAGGTGCAAAGGCAGCATTGACGGAAACTCCGAATGCGATCGGTTATGGGCTTTGCAAAGCGGGGGTCCATCAATTGACAAAGAGTTTAGCACATAGCAGTAGCGGTTTGCCGACTGGGTGTTTGGTGATCTGTTTGATGCCGGTGACTTTGGATACTGTTATGAATAGACAGATGATGCCAACTGCGGATATTTCCGGTTGGACGCCGACCAAATATATTACCGAGCACGTCTACAAATGGGCCAAGGGAACAGATAGGCCGCCCAATGGAAGTTTGGTGCAGTTTGTCACGCAGAATTTCAATACCGACATTACGTTTTTGTAGTGTTGTCAAGTTATCAATAAATTGTTACTTGTTCTTTAATTTGGTGGTACAAATATATACCTACTATATTCTGTGTAGAATCAAATAGAAAATTCCATTATGTAAGGTGTACAAATATTTCACTCTATATAATGGCAGTATGGCATCGTTTTAAGAGTGAAAAAGTGATTTTAAAGAGAATATTTTTGGTTGCCCTAATGATAAAGCATAGTTTATATAAAACAAATTGAGAGGAATAAATAATATTTAATTATTCATATTTATTTGAGCAGCTATCCAGAACTAGCTCGGAATTAGTTTTTTTTTTTTTTTTTAGATGACAGAAATAATCTGTCATTGCTATTTATAACAGTTTGAAAAATCTGGCTTATGTCAAACTTCAAAGAGAAGAAAAGGAGAATTTCTTAGGAACAACAAAAGAGATAAATTATTTTTGTTGCAAGAGAGAAACATAAGACCAATATAGAACAATGCATACTTCAAGAATGACTATTACGATGTCATAGATATCAGCTATTGTGAAATATGATGTAATAGGTAGTTTAGAGAAATAAAAATAATTCATTTTAATAATTTCTCAATCCAATCAGTAATATTCAAAACTTTTCTTTAATTTTTTTTTTTCACTATCAATGATACAATTTATAATAAGTAGTATCTAAAGAGGTGTACTGAGTGTAATAGGTTTGACTGCACAATAGCAGAAATGTATTTCATGAAGATCTGACAGAATTCTGCGCAAAATGGTCTTATAGAATAGGAGCGGTTATTTTTTGTACTAGTGGTGAACATTGACCTTCAATATTTCATTTATTAAGAAATATTTATTTCATACAAATACTAAGAAAAATAATTTGATGTAAGGATATTCTGTTATCAGCTAGAAAAAAATCTGTTATATGTCAAATTTAGTGCACTAAAATGTGTTACACCCTGTAGTATCTGCAGTTTTTAATGGTCAAAATTGTTCTAAATCATTCCTATAGTTTAGTCATTTTGTATGCTGAAAAAATATCTGTGTTTCTCTATATACACGATAAGAAACACCTCATACAGTAATAATATCTTTTGTTCATCTGTAAATACTGTGCATGTTTTGCATATCACTGATATTCAATAACGTTTGAAATATTAGACAAATTTACATCGTACACAATGCAAAGCAATTCAAATTTTCCACACCTGTTTGTGGCATTAAAAAATATTCAGGAATTTTATACATATTTGTAAAACAGTAGAGATGTTTAAGTACTGTGCGAGAAAATGATATTTAATAATGTTTTATCAAGCAAAAACTATATGTACTGGTAAAACTGTTTTGCAAAAACATCTTGAAACTTATACATGCACGTTAAGTGTCACATATAAGTATTACTTTAATAATGTTAATTGTGAACACTTGATTTAATTGATAAATATTATCGTATATAAAAATTACTGTTAAGAGTTAACAAAACTGTCCCAATATTACTAATTAAACAAAATATTGCAAATTGACATCTCTTGCTTAATCAATACTTAAAAAACTTGGGAAAGTTGCTTAAACATGCCTGACATGAATTTGGCTAAAAACAAACTTTTGGTTTTTCTTATATAACAAGTTAACAAATCTTTTTATGTCTTAAAAAGTATAGAATACATTCCAATACTATTATTATTCATTATATTTATTTTGTAATAGTTTTTATTGTTTTCTTTGAATGCACTGCTTTTTTTAATCACTTTACCAACATCTATATCTTTTTCTATGGAAAATGATTTCATTCCTACATTTTATCTTGTGGTTTCTGTTTGATAAAGTTATTACAAACACTTAAATAAACATTTAGACAATTCCTATTTGTATGAACGAATGATGCTTGACAATAGACAAACAATAAAGCACTTACTTTTTGCGCTTTAATTCCTTTCTTAGACTTTTTCTGCGCTTTTGAGATCTTGTCAGTCAGTTCATTTAATACGTAATCTATCGAGGGTGTGGCAACAGAAGATAAACTTTTCTTCAATATTACAGCCTAAAAAATACATATTATTGTATCGCATGTAATAATACTGTTGTATGACAAAGGACTTACTTCCGATAATAGTAGTTCTAACTTTATATCGTCCTTACCACTAGAAACAGGTTTTTGCAATATAGTATCTAACAAAAGAACACCGTTGTAATCAGAACGGACCCCGAGTGCCTGACCATCGCAGAACAGCACCCTATCTTGTCCCGGTATATATCTACATGTGACATTGGCTAAATTCTTAGCTGAAACGGGAGTAAATTCGTTAGATTAGGGTCCGGACAGCAGTGGTGTAGGGAGAAATGTGAATTTTTCGTTGTTTAGATTGGGTGGTTTACCTGACAAGTTCGTGGAGTGTAGAACAACACCCGAATTGACGTCTATAATGTGAACCTTACCGGTCTCTGTACATATTATAATTATGTTTAAGGAAGGATGATAAACGATTTTCTTTAAATCTGTGGCCGCGTTTAAGTAACCGTCCTCTCTTAACATGCACGGATCATCAGCCATTTTGCTAAACACATCTTGCGCCATTGAAAATCACCATTTGTAAAAATTTGGCAGTTGCCAACTGCAACTTCAAGTCATTGGCTCACTACCAACATAGAAACTTGTACGAAACTTCTAGACCGATTTATTTTTCAAATTATACATATAATTAATTAATTAGAAAGGCAGAGAGAAACAGGGACAAAATACATATTTGCATCAAAATACGTTAAAAAAACATGCTCACGTAACTTTGATTCGTAACATTGTTTGATGTATTAATTATTAATTAATACCATATTTGTAATTATAATAACCACCTCGAATTAGAGCAACACATTGTTTTTATGATTGTTTTTTTTTCAAATTAAATATCTTTATTCGAGCGGCTATAAAGATCTAGTTCAGAATTAGTTTTTTTTTTTTTTTTTTTTTCGATAAGACAAATAATCATTGCAGTTGCAATTGAAACATCTGTGGCTTATCCTTTAAAATTAATTTTAAACTAATTTCTTTACTGCTCGAACAAACAAGACATGCACTCTAATTTTAGTGCTTATTTAAAATACAAAAATAAATCCTCAGTCTAGTGATGCCAATCCGCCCGAACAAGCGAATGTAGATGACGCCATTTACCCCGAATTGTTTAATTCAAATTTTTACCACCAGAGTGGGTCTCTTTCGCTCGTTGAGGCGAATAGCCAATCAAATGCGTCATTCGCCTGAACCAGCAAATGTAGATGGCGCTATTTAACTTGAATTGTTTAATTAAAATTTCTACCACCAGAGCGGAGACTCTTTCGTTCGTTGAGGCGAGTACGAATTGAATTAATGTGTCAATAAAATACAGCTAACTATATAAACGATCTTGTCGATTACATTAAAATTATATTCCTATATATTCTATTCAGAAATTCTTTGTTCTATTCCTATATATAGTCCTTAGCATATTTTAGACTGTTTTGCATGTTTCTACTCCAAAAAATATTCTTTCTTGCTCAACAGTGGTCCAAACTGGAATTTTACCCTGCTATGTTAATGTACTACTTTACCAATTAAAAATAATTAGTATTAAATCTATAAGCGAGTATTAAAATGCACCTTCATTCATTTTCCCTGCCATTTTATTACAGTTGGATTGAGCATCTAAATTCTTCTCAATAATAAAATGTTAGATATTTTAATAAAGACCAAAATTAAAACAATTAATTATGTAATTAATTTTTATTAAAACTTAACAATCATTAAAAAATCTACGATTCTTCTTCCACTTCTTTCTCCTTTGGTGGTGCTTTGTACGGCCTGCTTTCCGGATATTTATCAGTCAAAAAACTTCTGATCTCCCCATATTCAGCAAGCATATTAAGTTTTACTTGATACTGCCCTCTGAGTTTCTCCTGTTTCCTCATATAAAGCTCATAAGACTTGTGCGCAGTGTAGAAGGGTGGATATTTCTTCTTTTTCAATATAACTCTATTGCCCAAGCAGTACTGTGAAAAGTCCAAAATCTCATCACTTCTAACTTCTTTCGAAGATCGACAAGTAGTAGGGGAAGCCAACACTTTCGGATAGTAGCCATTCTCCTTCCTGAACTCAACCAGGTGTAATTTCTTATCTTCGGCAAGTTCCTCGTGCACTTTTTGACTAAGCAAACCCAGGAAGAATGCTTTCACTATGTGCTGGAGGTTAGTAGAACCTTCGACTTTGGCGTAGATGTCTTTTATACCAACCACTTCACAGATGGTTTTTATCGCCCTGTGGCAGACCAAACCGTGACCTTCTGGACGCTGACTCACATAGATTTTTGTAGCACCGAATTGCGTGAAGAAGTCATGGAATACTAGATTGTAAATTAAAGAAAGTTATTGGAGATCAAAATCATTGCAGTATTATTAGATTTGTAAATTTGGAGAATAGCAAAAAGTAAATTCTTATCTATTTTCTTTCTTTGTCATTTGGCCAGATATTTAAATAATTATTCATATTAAATTCAATAAAGATCTTACCAGTCCTGTTCTCAAAGATCTTTATATGCATTAACTTCTGTCCGGCTCGATTTTTGGCTTTACGGAAAGCTGCCCGATTTTCCAGAGACTTTCCCGTGGAAAATCCGGCCAAGCCTTGTCCATTTCCGGTTACGACAAACACAGACAGACGTCTCTTCCTACCAAAGTTGCCTTTCATATTAAACACAGTTTTCAATTCTAAGACTTTGGTATCAAAACCTTCAAATTTGTCTAAAATACGAAAATGTTTACAAAATCTTATGCATAAACTATGGGATATAAACCTTCTCCTACTGGATCTGGGGGCCCGATACTTCTACCGGGCATTTTTGATCCTGACCAACCGCGTTCAATAGGGCTTAATTTTCCAAATTTAAACGACCCCATTGTGTCGCGTAACGCGATTAGTTTCTTTTCTCTGTCGGGGTCTTCTGGAAGTTGGTGTTGCTGTACCAATTCTTTGCCTCGGATAATAGGTGCCGACAAGCCAGGCCATATTATATTCGCTTTTCCAACACCGAGCATTTGTCCCCTGTTTAAATCTTTTATGTTTTTCCTGGACACTGTTTTACCACGACCTCTCTTCTTTCCGGCGTTACTTACCGAGGTAATTCCTTTCCATAACGATTCAGCAGGTACTACACACAAAAAATATTATAAACCGCAGCAGTGTACTTTTTAGGTTATGTCTTACGTTTATTGAAAAAATTTGTTCCGCGGATAGCATTTCCGAATAGTACTTCGTTCGTCGGCACATTTCTAGGATTTATATCTTTCAGTAAACCAGGTCGAAGTTTGTACGAAGAGTTTATGGTTAATTTTTGAAGGGATTTTGCTATGTTTAGCAAATGTGTTGCCATTTTGACAGATATCGATAATACAGATATCTGAAGTTCATTCGTGAATGGTTATGTAATCGTAAGAGGGCGTATTACGTCCCTGGTTGGTGCTGCTACCAAGGTGGTGGTGAAAAACTTTTTGAAGTATATTTGATTTGGGGATGAGGTAGGTATGCTTTATAACTTACCTCCAGTGTCGACAAACAGTAAAATAAAACAAAATCAGACGTATTATAAACTGTGCACAGAGACTGTTTAAGAAATATAAACTTTAATTATCTAGTCAAACATTGATTTAGGTAAACTCATGGGTTCTTTTGTGATGCTTGTGTTTAATTTTGTTTTTTTTTGCTGTAGAACCTTTAGGAAACATTGAAAAATTTTTAAATCCCAGATCAAAATTAGATTATCCAGCGGCGTAGTGTGGGTTTCAGCCGCGCGGGGCAAATCCAAATGGGGTCAAAATTTGTTAATGTGTATTGTTTAGCGTATATTACAGTGTCCGACACTAACTTGGACACAAATAGGGAAAAATTTTGTTATCATTTCTTCAGACAATTTTATTTCAGTAAAAAGTTTCTGTATGGTGCTAAACCTAAAACGAAACATCAAGATATAATTATCTACTTGTCTATACCTGTTGTTACAAAATTAAGAAAATAACTGTAGAGTAAAGTACCTTTATTTTACTCGCGCAAAATTTTTAGTTGAAAAAGGTATTTAGAAAGATTAGAAGGTATCAAATACGAAAAAAGAATCACAATTAGAATCAGATTTTTTAAAATCGCATGTTAACATGTTCGTCAATATTATAAACTAAAAACAAAAACAATTAGTGTTAAAAATTTAACTAAGTAACACAAAACGAAAGACAACAAGCTACAAAAGCAGAAATTTATTGTTAAAATATTAAAAAGATAATACATTCACAAATTCTAACACGATTTTGAGTGGATGTTTGCGCATGAATGAACGGATAAATTTACTAAAAACTTATCTATACTTGTTCATCTAAAATGATCCGAAAATGGACTATTACCTGTGCAGTTTACACGCCGTCTGTCATCGGGGATTAGTTTTGTTACGGATACACGCCACAATAGGCCATTGATAGCTGTCAGATTGTAAGCATAAAGCGGTGCGGTTGGCTGAATGGATTGGTAACAATGCTGCAGCAACAGCAGCAGCATTCTGCTTCAATTTATAGAAACCCCGATGCCATATACCAGAATACTTGTATTCCATATCAGATCAGAGGAAGTCTTTAAAGTCGAATAAAGGCACTACGAACACTCAAGTGGCATACCCAATTGGGCCTACTTTATTTCCAATTTATCAACGATTTCTAATCGATATTTCCGTTTATGAAAGCACAACAGGAAGATTTGGAAATATATGCTTTATATTTATAAATACCTAAATACCTAAATGTTTTATGGTCTGTTTAACAGCACGTTAAAATTGGCGGTTTCTAGTTTTATCGAAAATGCCTGACGAGGTTAATTTAATATTATAGCTTAACTGACTTATAAATAGTTTACATTTTACAGGATATGCTGTTATTGCTATTTTATTTAAAATTGATCGGACTAATAGTTGTTTTTTTAATAAAACATAGTAACAAATAAAAATATGCTATGGTTCAGACGTGACGTAGGTTGTTGTATGTGGTTGACAATTTTGAGTAATATTCTCATGTATAGTTTAAACTGAATTTAATTTGAAAAAGATTGTTTTAGAGATACATAAATATTACAAATAAACAATGTTATTTTATGGTGGCGACCAGTGATGACTACCTTATTTTTGCAGGAAAATACCTATTAACGAAGATATTTGCATATTTAACACTTAAGGTACGGGCACACATGCTTATAAAAAGCATGATTGAAAGCATGCTTAAAATGAGCATGCTTTTCAGCTGTTCACATTTGCTAGTAAAAAGCATGCTAGTAAAAAGCATGCTAGTAAAAAGCATGCTCCCTAAATGGGCAATGGACTGAGATCGAATCGCTACTAGCATGCTTATAAGCAAAGAAAATACACATTATAAGCTTATAAGCAAAGCTGTTCACACGTGCTCGGAGCCGGGAGCACGACCCCCTACCCGCACCACACAGGTAGCATGCTCAAAAATCAAACGACTGTTGATTTTTGAGCATGCTCGAAATAAGCATGCTCATTACTAGCAATGTCTGTGCACACATGCTACTAAGTAGCATTTGCTCAATAGTAGCATGCTTTCGTGCTACTAATAAGCATGTGTGTCCGTACCTTTATGATTAAAACTTCATAACGTTGAATACCAAGTTTTTGTTTTGGAAATCGTCTAACATAAACGCACACGCCACACACAAACAATAAAACGTCATTGCTGTTTGGTGGATTTGGGTTCCAGTGTGGGTTCCAGTGATTCTAACACGTGCATTTCTGTCGAAAATTTAGGGGAGTTGCATCCCGATTTACCACTCTTATACACCCTATAACATAATTTGAATTTATAATAGTAGGTACATTTTTGAGAAAAACACAGAAATGTTATTTATTTTGTGGCCTTGATTTTGACAAAAAGCAACACATCCTAACATTTCATTTTGATAACTGACAACAAGCAACACAAACAGAAATTGATTGTTAAAAATAAATTAAAATATTAAAAACACATTCTAACATTTTGCTTTAAGAGGAATCGGTACTGCTCACCGGAGGGGTCTAAACACCACTACAGTTTTTGCACAATACTGAACTTATTCTTCACCAATAGTCACATACTATACACCAAATTAAAGATAAAGGATTGTCGTGCGGTAGTAGTTGGTAGTAGTACCACTTCTTTCACGTTCATTGCTGTTTGTCATGTTTATAGAACCAGTTTGACAGAAATCCATAGCCTTCGTTACTGTGTTGCGAACTGTCAGATTTTGACAAACGTCAGTGCCACTGATATGACATGACATTAAATGTCAGTATGACAAATGGTTTATGCCATAGAAACTGACGTTTGGTGGGATACAGAGTGGCTCTGGCTTCACAAAACTGAATAATTGCAAAAGTGTTCTGACACTTTATTGAGCCAACAGTTTAGCCGGAAAGTTGCGTGAGGGCCACCCCAGATATTTTTTATTAACGACACATCACAAAACAATATTTTACTCAATGTGACCTCCCCCATTTTCAATGCATAATATTGTACATTTGTTCATCTATTTATGCACATTTCTGAGCATTTGAGAAGTTATGGCTTGGATGCAAAAGTGACCGAAGAAAACAATCCATTGATTAAAAATTGATTTAAAAAATCTTACGAAAATGATTTCCTTTTTGATACCTTCTCATCTTTCTGCACAACTTTTTTACAAAAAGTAAATAAGTGGTAAGGGGCACATATATGATTTTTTAGCATTGTTCGACTTATTACTGAGCGTCTTTTCGGCTGATTTAGGCCAAAAGTTGATCAGCCTTCCAAAGCATGTATTTTTGTCAAAAATTTTGTGAATTAAATTTTGCTGATAGCCCGGTTATACAGTAATGTTTTAGCTGTACCATATAATCAGTAAATGTCTGGGGTCATCTCCACTCCAACTTTCCGACTACCCTGTTGACACATTGACGCGTTTTAAACGTTCTGCAAACTGCAATTCTTCTATTTCGTAAAGCCACTGACGTGTATGAAAATTTGCCAACTCGCAATCATAGGGCAATCTATTCTCATACTGCTTATATGTTCTATGAACGCTTATAGCGCCTAAACTGTTCATCCCATTAATTTGTAAATTAGCATACATGACTAAGGTCACTGTTGCATTTCTAAGAAATTACCATTTTCTGTTCTCAGATTTCTCCAAAAACAATCCAGTTTGTGCTCTGACAATTCTAAATACATATCCCAAATTGCAGAAGGCCGATCCGTTGTACCGTTTGTGCGCTATCGAGTTCACAGACATAATATACACATACATACATCCACACATGCATGCATACGTATGTATGTGTATACATATACGTACCCGCACATATTTTCCAGAAATTATTGCAATGGATTTGTGGGACCCCAAAATCGTACCTATATTTCCACTAAAATTTTATTTTTTCGTCGATTATAATACTATCCTTCTAGGGTACTAGTCGGAAAGCAAAAATATGAAATAATGACGTTATCATTGTATAACTTATTTAACATGACACTCCATGACATTTTGAGAGCAGATATGAAAACGTTATTCCATCTTATTATTAAATCTCAATTTTTTTTGACATCCAATGCAATAATTTTTATTTTTCGACTAGTACCCTAGAAGATAAATATTATAATCGACCGAAGAAGAGAATTTTAAGGTTCCCTGAATCAATTGCAATGATTTTTGGAAGATGTCTCTGAACACGATAGCGCACAAACGGTATAACAAATCTGGCTAAAGTTTGGTCAACTGTATTTAGAATTACCAGGGTACATGCATTTTCTTAGGGATTCAACCGATTTTGACCAATCAGCTCATCCTCCAGTAACTGTCCTGTATCTGTACCAATTTACAGATCTATATGATCAAAGGTAAAATCAATCGTTTATAGAAGCAGTTTGACAGTAGTCTGAACTTTAGTCGCAATGGTTGCTAATTAAGTAGATATTAAGTAATGCTTGGCTCAATTTCTATTGTTATCTTAGTTAATTCTTTAATTCCAATTTCATAGTTAAATATGATGAAAATAGGTCACTTTTAAATAAAATTGTGCAAAAAAATGTCGAATCAAATAAAAAATTACGAATAAAATGAAAAACTCCTACCGGAAATACCTTTATGAGTATTCACAAAAATCACGTTTGTTCACATTTACAACGAACCACAGAATACAATACAATTTCTATATCCATAATAATGTGAGATAATCTGGTGTTCCTCTTAGTCAGTACACTACCAACCCTACGGAATCCCATGTTTACGGAAATAACTTATTTCTGGTCAAAACGCATTATCTCCAATACATCGTACTTTTATTATCCTACCGTTCTACCTGTTTCTTCATCCAATTGAATTCAGTTCTATTCTACGCAACTATTACGCTTTTGCCAACGTATATAGTACCCAACAAGTGCATGAATGAAAAGACGTAGTAAGAATTTAATGACGGGTTCGATTCTTTGCACAATGCTCGTTCTGATTGCACCTAATGGGCACTAATGACAGGGTAGTTTCTGCGACCCTAGCCTGTCGGCAGGGCGGCTTTACGCATCCCTTACGCTCTCCTCTCGTAAGCGTATACACGATTGACAGCTTAAACTGCACCTACCCCAAGAGGAAATTGATTTATCAGATCGGGGTGTTTTGTCATGTGTCATTAGATTAGCCTAAACATCGCTTTATGTCGTCTTTATCTTGTTGTATCGTACTGCTCGGTGATGGCACAACATTTGCCTAATCTTCTACGTCCGTTTATTTGTTGGGTAAGGTTGGAAAGGTGGTTTTGGCTACAGCACATCGCAAGTGACTAACAGGAATTTATATTTTTATAGAACCACAATAAGGGCATTTGAACTAACTGAAGAAAAAAAACAATCTTCAATAACCAGATGCAATGAAATAGCAGATTGTTTCAATCACAACTTAAGTCTTAGGAGTTAGGACAGAAATGTTGTGTACAAAATACAGCATAACTACATATAAAGAATTTAATTCCCTCACCAGAGGCAGTACAATAGCAGCTGGTCTTAATAATAAACTTGCCCTAGGTCAGGCATGTTGTATTTTACAATTGGAAAATTTTAATCCTCAAAATCAGATGCAATTAAGTTATCTATTATTATTTTACAATAGAAATACACTATAGGTATTTATTATCAAAACTGTAAGGAAACAAAACGAATTTATTTACCTCATTATTGACAGATTGTCTTATGTGCATTACCTAGTATTTACACCTAAAATTATAATTTAATTCACAAAAAACAGAACAAAATAACAGCTAGTTTGAATAATAAACTAGTCTTTTCAGTCTGGAATGTTGTATTAAAAAAAAAAAAAAACTTTAAAGACAAATAATAGAGTCCTATATCCGTTTTTAATAATATATTAACGTAGGAAATCGAATTTACACATACAGGGGTTCAAAATCATAGTTTCTTTACAAAACTACAGAGCATACGGTCATATACACTATTTCTATTTGATTTAATGTAAAGAATACGCTGGTAGCATTGTTGCCAATTTATAAAAGTATTCATATCTGTATTAAGAAATATATATATTTGATACAAAATTTAAAAACATTTAAAATACAATTTAAGGACTATTTCAATCGTAATAAAATCGCATATATACAAACAAGTATGTTTTCTATCTTTTGACTTCGCTTTTACGAAAAATTTAAACCTAAGGGTAAGAATTCTGAAAAAAAGTTCTTACCTGTAAAATTTTCATATCTGAGGTACATTTCGTTACCTTTAGTCTAAAATCCATTATCTTCACTAAAATTGGTCGAATTTCTGTTTAAACACTGGTTTACACGTGTTAGAAATACTACTTTTGAGAATTAATTTCTTTACCAGAAATAATGAATGAACCCATTCAAAGCCAGGAGAAACAAACATTTGAGCTGTTAGTCATAGACCACTTGGTCCTAAGAACTTGTGCCCAGCAGACCTGAAGGAATTAGGATTATAATCCTGTCATGTTTCCTAAACGTAATCCTTTCCGCACTTGAGATTGACCAAACGCTTCTTATCTTGTGTGACAACATTCACGCAAAGCAAAATGGACAATCTGAATTCCAGAAGCTTCATTCACAAATTTAAACAATAAACAGTTCAGCAAAATCCCTAAAACGTGTTTGTAGACCAGGTAAAGATTGTATTTCTTGGTATATGATAATTTCTCTTAACTAATAGTAATCCAAACTAAATTCGATGACAAGAAAGGAGATAACAAAGAATATAGGTATCATCTTTTCCTCTATCCTTGGTATGATTTTGTATATTTGAACGTTAAAAGAACGTTTAAAATACAGAGAAGAAGTTAAATAATAAAGTAAAATGTAATTATTGGCTAACAACGGCTTTGGGTTCCCTTCAATCACATTATAAGGAATTAATTCATGTTTATAAATACTGATGGGGGTAGTCAGTGGAAGTCCCATTGCAGGGGTGGCCGTTATATATATTTAAGTAGTACCAGTGCGGCTGATGTCATATATTTGCAGAGCTCTCAGCTCTGTTTTAGATGCTTTATTGCGAATCTCAAAGTCAATATTGCACCCCCTTAGTTTGCACTGCTATGAAATTGAAAGTGTTTCCGATTTTTTATGCTGTAGCTTAAAAGGATTAATAACCAAAACTCTAAAACGACAAAGAATTTTCTTTTATATAAAAACACTACTTTTAACCATTTTGTAACATCGACACATAGTATTGACGATAACAGTTTCTTTGCAAAACTATTCAGATGATGACTCTATTTTAACTCTAAAAACCTAAGAGCAGAGCATACGTGCATTAATAATTTACAATTTTCCGGTTGTAAATTGCTGCCTTTCCATATATTCCATTAAATCCACTTTCCAGACTTCCTTTGTTCAGTTTTGTGGACGAACGAGGATAGAACATGATAAGAGGTAGTAGGAGTGCTGAGTGGCGCCCTCTTTTGTCCTGAAATTCATCGTCGTCAACGCTATGCTTTTTTTTGCTTCAGGTTGTCACACAGTGGCACCAAACACTGTCTTTTGCTGTCTTTCCAAAGTGGTAAGCGGACTGCGGATTTTTAGGCATTTATTGTTTGGAAGTAACCACTGTAAATAAGCACCAAAATTAGAAAACAGCAACAAAATATCTGGGGTGGCCCTCACCCAACTTTCCGACTACATTCATTATTAATTTTGTTAAAACAGAGGCAATCTGGGCCCTATCTAACGTCAGTTTCTATGACATCATGCCATTTTGTCATACTGACATTTAATGTCATGTCATGTCAGTGGCACTGACGTTTGTCAAAATCTGACAATTGCAACTCAGCGACGAAGGCTGTGGATTCTGTTAAAGTGCTTCTATAAATTCTTATAGCGCCTAAACCGTCCATTCCACTTATCTGTAATTTGGTGTACATATTTGTCACTGGAGGATGAACAGGTATCAGTTATGTCAAAATCGGATGAATCTCTCAGAAGATGCATTTAACATTTGCCACTTCCGGTTGACAGATTGTATGCAAAATTTCAGCCCGATCCGTTGTTCCGTTTGGGCGCAATATTGTTCACAGACGTATCGCACACACACACATACATACATGTTCCAGAAATCATTGCAATTGATTCAGTGGACCACAAAAGGCGTATTTCCGCGGAAATCTCGAATTTTATTTTTCCGTCGATTACAATACTTTTCTTCTAGGGTACTAGTCGGAAAGGAAAAAGAACATTCTACACATTTACTAACAATCTTTTCATCTATAATTCATTAAGAAGTGATGATTATTTATTAATAATGTAAGTAAACAATAAGTTTAGCTCAATTTTTATCATGAAAAACTTTTAAATAAGGTGTATATCCAACAACAAAACAACATATTTGAACAAAAATAAATATCTGGGGTGGCCCTCACCCAACTTTCCGACTACAGCAATTATTCAGTTTGTGAAGCCAGAGCCACTCTGTATCCTACCTAACGTCAGCTTCTATGACATAATGACATTTATCATTTTGTCATACTGACATTTATCATACTGACAGTTGTCATACTGACATTTATCATACTGTCATTTAATGTCATGTCATGTCAGTGGCACTGACATTTGTCAAAATCTGACAATTTGCAACACAGTGACGAAGGCTGTGGATCCTGTCAAGCCGCTTATATAAAAGCTAATAGCTCCTCAACCGTTCATGTCACTGTAAATTTGTGTACATATTTAAAGTCACTGGAGGATGAGTTGGCATGAATTTGGTCTCAATAGGATAAATTCCTCAGAAGTCGCATGTAACATTTGCCACTTCCGGTTGTCAGATTGTCACCAAAAACAATCCAGTTCGTCCCCCGATAATTCTAAATATGTATACCAAATTTCAGCCCGATCCGTTGTTCCGTTTGGACGCTATCGTGTTCACAGACATACACACATACAAACATACATTTTCCAGAAATCATTGCAATGGATTCAAGGAACCCCAAAACGGGTATTTCCGCTGAAATCCCGAAATTTTTTTCCATCGATTACAATACTTTCCTTCTAGGGTACTAGTCGGAAAGTAAAAAACACTCTCTATATATTTTTAATATTCTGTTTGAACTTTATGAGCGCAAGCAATACTTGTTTTGTTTTCCACGATGTCGTGGGGTTCTTGTTTATATAAACAATTACATGATACTATAAATTTTCTAAATTAAAAAGCTCCTCTCAATGTCCAATGAAGTAACGTGCCAGCTTCAATTAATTAACAGGCACGTCAATAGTAATATCATTCTGCAAAAAATCTCCCCTGAAGACAGACGCAATGTTATTTGATAAAACTTCTTCCGTGTTTCTTTTGAGTAGCTAACTGCCCAGGAACCTGAGTTACACCGCTTGTTTTAGAAGTCTTGAAAAATATGGTATCAACGAAATTTCATACTAAATTAATATAGTATGGTTCACCTTCACAGCTGTGTAACAAATGGTGAAATATCAGAAGTCAAACAAATGACCTGTTCATTTTCACACATGCGTCTGATATCAGTTATTTTGTAAAATTTGTGTTTGTCGATAGTGTAATAAATTATCTTTGAACACTGTCCCAACCCATTTTAAGTAGTTACATAAAACAAAATTTTTAATTGACTATTATATATTTTATAAGTATACTATACTAGACAACTAGACAACCATCAGCATTATTCAACGCTCCCAAAGTGTTTTAGAAACATCGGGTGCACTCTGTTATATTAGAAATAACAATGAGTCTGCAGAGATCACAAGGTGAACTTAGTACCCACTAAAATTGAAAAGATTGTAACAAAACATCAGAACAGATTTCTTCAGCATACCAATAGCACTTTATGTTAGATTAATGCAGTTAATTAAAACAAACTTTATTATATCACAGCTTCTTCTTTCGCGAAAAAGACCACCATATTTTTTTTTCAAACAACTTTTTGTGACCACTGTGCAAAGTCACGTTTCGGTTTTTTCAACGGTAGAGGGAGCAGGGACATTTGCAGCGTAACAATGCCTTCCATGTACCACCACTAGAAGAGAGTGAGTGAAGTGTATAGCTCTCCCCCTGCAGTCTACACTGTAGGCCCTACAGTACCTTCAGATGAACCCCTGGTATGTAGAGCATGCACAATGAGCACTTGAACAGTCGCTACCTAAGGGCGAACGAACACTTGAACTATGAATTGTGACGTGCACAGCTACTACCTTCAAACCACCATCGACTTTACTAGGTACAACCACTAATCAAAGTTATCGGTACAGTATGTTTTATAAGAACATATTGAATATTAAGAAACTAATTTCTAAAGTAAATATCTGGGGTGGCCCTCACCCAACTTTCCGACTACAATGTTGACATTTAAACGAATGTCCGTAAGATAATAATACTACTATTAGATCATAATACAAGGCACCTTTCGATACAAATAACCATAATATTATACTGTCACGTATCTGTATTTTTCTGCGAGATGTTTATTTATTCTTCAATCGCGAGCCGAAAACATGTGGCTGCATAAATGCTGGCACATACAGTGAGCCATCCGTGAGCCCTTCAGTACGACACAAACCGAAGGCGCCCGATAGGTATAAACTCTTATAGTGCCTAAACCGCTCATCCCATTGATCTGTAAATTTGTATACATATTTAATGTCACTGCAGGATGAGATGGTGTCAGTTTGGTAAAAATCGGATGAATACCTAAGAAAACGTATGTGACATTTGCCACTTCCGGTTGTCAGATTGTCACCAAAAACAATCCAGTTCGTCCCCTGGTGATTCTAAATATGTATGCCAAATTTCAGCTCGATCCGTTGTTTCGTTTGGGCGCTATCGTGTTCACGGACATACGTACACCGTACACACATACATACATACACACATACACACATACACACGTACACACATACATTTTCCAGAAATCATTGCAATCGGTTCAGGGGACCCCAAAACACGTATTTCCGCTAAAATCTCAAATTTTTTTTTTCCGTCGATTACAATACTTTCCTTCTAGGAGTCGGAAAGTAAAAAAGAACGTGTTCTCAAACCAGTCTCAAACCGGTTATGTTTTAGACGCAGGCGCGATGAGTTGGGGAAGTAATGCCATCTAGTGGTAATTTCATTAATTTTTTCGAACATGTATATAAATGATATCTATTATCATTCCAACACAATTTACTAAACAGGGTCGGGCTTTATATAAATTTAATATTTCCATATGAATGTAATTGAGAGAAAAAGTTTGGGCCCTCGTCGCACCAGTCCGATGGGCTTAACGTCACACGCAGGGCTCTTGCTGCTGTCGACAAGTGTGAAATGCCCCATTATGGGTCCCATATCCCCTCGCTATCGGTCGAAAATGTACGATAAAATTTATTTTTTGCGTTTCCATGCGTCTTTTCCAATTACCAAAATCCATTTGACCGAGTGCTTGAAATATTTATCGTTGACATGGGTTTCTAGAATCTAAATGTGGAGATAGATGCTTTGATATTTCATAGCTCATAGCTCATAGATAGTCTAGTCTAGATAGAGCAACATATAAAATATATTAAAGGATAGTTATTTCTGTCAAAAAGTCTTGAATGGAAACGAAATAATATACAGAAGCAGTAAGTTTACGTATAAATACAATTTTTTTCGTGAAAAGAAAAAGATGATAGCTAGCTGGAAATTTAATTTTGTTGCCCTAATTTAATGTTGCAGTCTTATTTTTATTGTTTTCTAGATCAGAACTGCATTTTATCATGTTTGCTGTAAGTAAGTAATTTATAATTTACATTATTAATGATGTACATTTTCTTTCATGCATAAAATAATGTAAAATTATTTGGTGTTGTATAATATACGCGGTCGATACTGTGGTGACCACAACATACTTTTCTACTGCCTGTCTTTTTGTATTGTAATCAACGGAAAAAGAAGTTTTGAGATTTCAGCAAAAATACTCATTTTGAACCCTCCTGAATCCATTACAATGATTTCTGGTCTGTACACATACATATGTATATGTGTATGTATGTAAGTTGGGTGAGGTCCACCCCAGATATTTCAATATTGGATTAAGCCATGACCTAAGTTCAGTACTGCTTTTTAGTGCTCAATAGCCAATCAGCCTTCAAGAATCTGACAATTACTATGGTTTCTGATGAGTTCAGTAGAACTTAGAAATAAACCAGTATTGAAAAACTAGCCCTAAATGTATTCTATGACATCCATTAGGTTGGGGTCCAGCGTGGATGTGGCTCCACATGAATAATTGCAAATTTGTTGATGCTCAATGTGTCAACGATTTAGTCGGAAAGTTGGGTAAGGTTTTTTGTGTGATAATATGGAAGACGTACGCATTTTTGAGTATCAAATTTTGTATTAGATTTATATAAGAAATATTTTGTGAAAATGACAATTATTTCTTGATAAATATTTAAGTTGGAATAGTTATTAGTATGCGCTGGAACAAATTGTTTATCTGTATTTGAATCTTGTATTTGAACATTTAATTCTACCTCGAACTTCAAAATATCTGCTCAGAAATGTCTCTTTCTGAAATAGACAGGAATGAAATTCGTATGATGTTTGGTTACGGTGATATACGAAGAATAGTTCTGGAACTCTGTATTGTAGTTAATGAAGCACAGCACAATTGTCCATCAATTTTACTATCTATGGTTAATAAAATTGTTGTCAATCATGGGCATATGCACTGACATAAGTTCCATCTGTATAAAATCACATTTACCAATGAATATTCAGAAGATAATTTTAATCGTCGACGGCAATTTAAAGATTTGTTTCGAACGAACCCACCTTTTCTTTGAATGGAACGGTAAATAGGCAAAATTATAGATATTGGGCATTACAAAATTTCAGAATGCAAATTATGCAATAGCCTTACATACACTTTCCAAGGGAAGTCAACGTTTGTTTCCAATTTCAATATTTGTCAATAAATAATTTCCTTAATCACAAAATTTCTCTTATGCAACCTAACACAAACATTTGTATAAGAAAACCGCAACACTAATATATTCTGAATACAAATATGTAGTAATAGATTCGTTCAAGTACACCAATTCCCACAACACAAAATCCAACATTACTCCTCACATATCACGTATATATCCCCCAAAATAATTTATTATGCTAAAGCGAGTGCACACGACTGCATTTAAAATGTATCGGAACGATAATTGACTTGAGAATGTCGCGCAAAACGCAAACGCAACGAAACGTTGTGCGGCGTTGACAATAGGTGGGCCGCACAGGTCAATAAGTCGATAAGAATAATTCCGGTGACAAGTTCCCGGCGTTCGGGTGAAAAGTCGCGCTTGCAAAAGGGGAGTGTCGATGAGCAGCGACAAAAGCGTCCCCTGGTGGTCCCCGGAGGCGTCACGTCGCGCTCCGCCACTGTGGTCCGGGCTCCCACACGAAGCAACCAACTGAAATGCATTCCCATGAATTCGACGATCATTATTTCTACTTACTGAAATCGCTATAATCCGCTATGGGTGGTGACACTTGAAGATACGCTTTTCGCCTAAAGCAAAACCGATTTTTTTTGTAGTTTTGAAGGCGATAGAAATCGTTAACCACTTGAGAATTGCAATCGGACTGGGTAAAGTCAATGGGAAATGAACGTTGGTGATTTTTTGTCGGAAGCCATGTCGGATAGGTTGTCATTGCATGGCGCGTTGACTTTCTAAAAGGCGATCCTCTTGACTTCTTCGGCTAATGAGATTGATCCTTGATGTCTGGCTGAAGTAAATAAAATGTGGTGATTTTCGATAAGTGTTAGGCAAATGAAAAGTGTAGTATATTGCAGCAGAAGTGAGGATCACGTGTTTCATTCACACGTATATTAGATGGAAATAACATACAAGTGAATGTGATTGTTTTTACTTTCCGACTAGTACCTAGAAGGAAAGTATTGTAATCGACGGAAAACGGGATTTCAGTGAAAATACGCGTTTTAGGGTTTCCTGAATCGATTGAAATGATTTCTGGAAATGTATGTATGTATGTATATATGTGTGTATGAGTGTGTGTGTATGTATGCCTGTGGACATGATAGCGTCCAAGCGGAACAACGGATCGGGCTGAAATTTTACATACTTATTCAGAATTGCTGGGGAACGAACTGGATTGTTTTTGGCCACAATATGACCACCGGAAGTGGCAAATGTTACATGCGTCTTCTTCGGGATTTATACGACTTTGATCAAACTAATATCAGCTCATCCTCCAGTGATTTTAAATAAGTGTACTAATTTACAGATCAATGGGATGAACGGTTTAGGCACTATTATAGCTTTTATAGAAGCGACTTAACAGAATCCACAGCCTTCGTCGCAGTGTTGCAAATTGTCAGATTGTGACAAACGTCAGTGCCATTGACATGACATGACCATTAAATGTTAGTGTGACAAATGTTATTATGTCAAAGAGACTGACGTTAGGTAGGGTACAGAGTGGGTCTGGCTTCTCAAAATTGGATAATTGCAAAGTCAGGCACTTTATTGTGCCAACGGTGTAGTCGGAAAGTTGGGTGAGGGCTACCCCAGATACTTTACTAGTGCTGTATAAGGTTCCTTTATGGTTCCTTTTCAATATTGACACAACGTGTGTACATAATATAATAATATAATTTTTATAGGCAGAAACCATCTATGACATTGCGATCGATGTGGTAAACACAAACAAACAAACTAGTGTCAAACTATTGGTCAGCCCATGGGTCAGCCTTTGAGAATTATTTTTGCTTTTCGAGTATGCGGATTTATATAGCGCCGTTGCTTGGAGTCAGCGTGAAAACTGCATTAAGGGTCGTAACATAAACTGGATCGGAGATAGTCAACTAATGAAAATTTCGTTAAAAATCGCATTGTTGAAATTATAATTTTGATGTTTGATTTGTCATAAAAAGAGACTGTTGTTATCGCCATCAATAAAAAGAACAATTTGAAAAGAAAAGAAAACGTTTTATATGGAACGGATATATATATGTTACGGTCATAGTGATAAATAGGTTATTATTAATAATTACCGGTTATTATTAATAATTACCGGTTATTATTAATAATAGCCAAGTGGCGAGGTTAAAGTGAAGAATTTATCACATGAACCGGCTATTATTAATAATTTCCAGCATGCTGTGGTCAATGTGATATATTTCAGTTCGATATTGCATTAATGTGATGCTACAATATAATAGAGCCTCAGATTTGAAATTCTGTTAGTATCTACATAATCGCCACACAGAATCTATTCACTGGGTTTTCAGTGTTGGGCCTTTAGTGACGTTAGTCCTGACTAACTTATTTAGTTACTACTCATGACTAAAATAAGGAAGATTATCAAAACGAGACTAAAAAATGCCAATCCACACTAATTGCATGCACGAGTGTGTAACTCTTTGGGTCATGCTTATTTGCGCAATTCTTAAAAGCAAAGTAAGTAATAAATTAAAAACTAGGTTTGTATTATTTTACCAGTGCAAACGTACGTAGTGCTTCTGCATTTTGCAATTCGTGGCAAAAAAATATTTTTATTTATAACTTTATTATCTTTTTAATATAAAACTTTAAAAAATGTTTTTTTATTTAATTTTAAATACAAAAGTCCTTCTATACCTTTTTTTTGTGGTAGTACAACAATGACACCATTTATATTGTCAAAATAAAACGAAATAAAGTTTGTAACAATAGGACGTCATCTTTTGTTTTTTTGTATTTTTTGTTGGTGATAAACACTTTTATAATAAATATATCTGTGAGATATGAGATATACTTAGGGTAGGTATAGGTAATGGACATACTAATGTAGGGAAGATTAAGGCAAGTTGTTACCATGTTTAATGTTTTATTTATAAAATTATTGTCAAACACCAAAAGTAAAAATACCGTGTTAGGAACAGAACCATACAAAAATGTTTGCATCATTTGTGCGGTGCAATTTTTGTAAAAACATCTATGTAAACTAGTCTAGTTCTTGCATGTACATATTTGCATTGAAATTTTTTTTATTAAATGCGCAACATTTCAAGATAATTAGGATTTGAGAATTTACTAAATAAATTGTAATTGTACATTTACAAAAAACTACCCACATGCATTAAATATAAAAATGGGTGTTATTGATAATAAAATAGTTAACTTTTTTGAACACTCTGTATAAATTGTTCTTTTTTATGTTTTCGTCATTGAGCCGTCCTTGGGTGTATACCAAATATCATTACCAATTATATCCAGTAGTTTCTAAAGTACAAGGGAGACAAAAAAGCATTCTGTATTATCAATGCATATGTAAAAATTTTATCTGTGACGTCACCTCCTACGGAGCGATAAGTTCATCCATATTTTTTTAAACGGCAACACCAATTTTTTTTGCTGTTTTTTCATTAGAACTCGTTATTGCTTAAATGACGATGTAAAATAATTGTTACCCTTTTTTATTATTATATAACCTTTTTTTGAAAAAGAGGACATTTAGTTTAAACTTAATTTTAATGAAAAAAATTATTATTTAACCCAAAAAAAACACAAAATTTAACACAAATGTTTAAATTATTCTCTCCAGAATCTACAGCAAAGAATTCGTGCAGAATTGGAGCAAATCAATCGTGACAGTTTGGAGCGCGCTGTACATACACACAAAGTGTTTTCACAATTTGAAAATTTGCGCTGAATTTTGTATTTTCTTGGGTTCAATATTCAATTCAATGTTTTCCATTAAAATTATGTTACCACTTATTTTACATCTTCGTTTAGGCAATAACGTGTTCTACTGAAAAACAGGAAAAAAATTAGCCATTTAAAAAAATTATGGATGACGTCATCGCCCCGAAATAGGTGATGTCATAGATTAAATTCTTACGCCATAAGGTGGCTATTTAAAAGTTAAAATTGATGTGTCCAGGCGTTTTTCTTGAAAAACATTAAATAACGATGTTATGAATTTTGTTCCGAACTTTATCACCACTCTGTATAATAAATGATAAGAACTATAATATATGATAAGAACTTCATTCAGAAGTTGTTGTACATACATACTAGCCTCATAAATCATTGTCAAAACCAAAATCTGGCATGAAAGACATTAGGAGAATGTTCTTGGAACAAAAAGTAATTTAGAAACAATTAGGTATCACTCTTCCGATGCCTTCCTAGATATGCTTGGAACAAAAGGTCCTTTAATAATTACTCGTATTTATTTAGGAAACCCAGCACCTACCTGTATAGATAGTAAATAGTACCAGCTCTTTTAAATTGACACATTCTTAAAATACATCATAGTTCAGTCATATACATTTGGAAATGAAAATGAACCGAGAAGGCTAAATTTTAACTTCAAATTGTCGACCATGATTTCCTATGTGCATTTTGCGCCATCTTAAAAAAGGGTTAAATTCACCTTTTTTACAACAACTCGTTTCTCCATTCAGATACGATAATAATAACTATCTTTCATCGTTATTGAGATATCGATCGAAAAGTCAAAATGTAAGGTAGTGAAATTTGTTTTTTGCAATGTTATCTTTTCTTGCGATAGATATCGAAAAAATGTCTATTATGAAACTTTTAGAGCATGGTCAGACCTACAATTCCGTTTTTTATTTTTTCCCTTAGACCAAAATTACGACATCTAGCGCGCCGCAAAATCGGTAAAGTCCGTGCCCCGTTTCGATTTAGCCGCTCGCACGGTTGTATTCACACGTCAAAACGAATGAAAGGTTGCTCGGGGAATTATTGGGATACAAAATAAATAAATAAATCGGACAAATTATGAAACAAACACATGAAATTTATTGAACAAATAATTTTTTGGTCCTGGCTGAAGAAGTTCTTCCTCGGTTAGCTCTTTGAGCTGTGGAAACTTTCGAACAGCAGGAAATGATGCTGGGATGGTCGATACATCATCATCATCGTCGTTGAATAGAATGTCGATTCTGGCGATGTTGTTGCATGTTTGCCCACTACAGTGCAGACAAATAACAGAGCAACAGACTAAGTGAGCAAACATGTAACAATATCGCCAGAGTCAACATTTTATTCAATGACGACGACGATGATGGTGATGTTCCGATCATCCCAGCATCATTTCCTGCGGTCGAGTCGAGGACCATCGAAACGACGAAAAATATAAAAAAATTATTATTTTTGGCTACACAAAAAAATTATTTGTTCAATAAATTTCATATGAATGATGTGTATAATTTGTCTGGTTTATTTGTTTATTTTGTATCCCAATAATTCCCTGAACAACCATTCATCCGTTTTGACGTGTGCATACAACCGTGCGAGCGGCTAAATCGAAACTGGGCACGGACTTACCGACTTTGCGGCGCACTACAGGTCGTAATTTTGGTCGAAGGGAAAAAAAATAAAAAGAACGAAATTGTAGATTTGAAGATACTCTAAAAGTTTCATAATAGACATTTTTCGATATCTATCGCAAGAAAAGAGAAAATAGCAAAATACAAATTTCACTACCTTAAATTTTGACTTTTTCGATCGATATCTCAATAATGATGAGCGATAGGTAAAAAATGTAAGAGACCTTAATTGTAGAGCATAAAAAAGGCAACAAAAAAGTATTGATTCTAAATTATCGTATCTCAACGGAAAACCGTTGAATTTAACCCTTTTTTCAAGACGGCGGAAAATGCACATAGGCCAGGTTATTTTCTATTTTAGTTGTTTAATCCGGTTTAAAAAAGTACGTATGTATATGTATTTTCTTATCTTATATCACAATTTAAGGATAAAAAGATGTATGTGTGCATAGGTCTCCGCGCATAAGAGGTCAGTAAAAGGTAGCTAGAATGAATTTTTGAACATGCACGTCCGATGACTGGCGAAAACCTAAGCAAACAAAACGTCCGTCCGTCCAATATTGTTCTCTGTTGGTTTAGTCGACGAGACGTTCATCCACATTCCATATGAAAGGATCAATGTGACTCCACGAAATCTCATTGAACAGGTCTCTGACCCTATAATAGGGTCCCTTCTCATCAATTTATATTTACCTATAAAAACGAGAATCAAAATAGGTAGTAAAGTACGTTCTTTTCAAACTAGAATACGTTTATCGGCGAGAAAACGAAACACACTTTAGCATCATCAGTAGACAACGGATTTTTAAGCATTTATTCTGGGAAAACAACCGCTTTAAATCAGCATTAAAATTAGAAGAAAAAAAAAACAAATTATAAAAACTATTAGATGTATTACAATTAGTAGTAATTAGAAGTAGAGAAATAAACCTAGTATGATAACACGGACACGTGACAGTATCTTACAGTTAGTTGTATCGAGAGGTCAGTCAGTCGTATTGTTATAATCCCGATATAGTATTATTATTATCTTACGGACATTCGCTTTTGGTGTTTTACCCTCTATAGTCGTCCCTCTAGAGGAGGTTTAGAGAGTTTATAAATGTGTAAATAGTGTGTCAATGTAGTCGGAAAGTTGGGTGAGGGCCACACCAGATATTTATAATCAGTTGACCGACCAACAGGCAAGCCCAAAACTGTCCCAGAAATAAAAAAAAAACATTAAAAACGCAAATACACTAAAAAATAAGAAAATATGCCAGAAGGCAATATAAAAATAGCGCCAAATGACTTCTTTTGCTCTAGTTGATGAAGATCCTTATCAAATTTAAGCTGCTTACAATAAAACAGTCCAAACAAAATGCTTCGACTGCGCCCATCAAATCATCACTTTTATCCGATTCAATAAATTTATCAGAATTACCGGGCAAAAACGAATCCTTACTCAGAAAGGAATTAATTTTCTCTTGCATTAGAACCCTCTCAAACTCCGGCGAACGATCTCACACCCCTATGGGGCGATAACTTTTGCATATCATTAAGAGGCAATAAATTCGATCAGGTCCATTTACCGAAACTGTCCGAGAGAGGGCGTCCGCGTAGCCGTCTGCAGCGCCCTAAAAGTATAAATCCGTACGTGGTGGCGACACTGTAACCGATGTATATTGATAGCGCCATAAAATGCTGTCCGGTTTTGCTGTGGATGACAGCTGAGATTTATCCGACTTTATACGTAGGATGGCGTCGACGCGTCGACGCCGGGAACTGCCCACAAAAACGCCCGTTAGTATGTGGACAGTTTCCCCAGCAAATACTAGCGGACGTTAGTCCGTTGCCAACTTCGGACGTCATTTGCAGAAGGTTGGAATTATTGCAGGATTATTATTGTTATTCGGATTTAGGATTTGTAATTATTGAAGCACGAGAATTTGGTTACTAATCTAGAATCTAGATTTTGTTTTTTTTTTTTCAATATTTAATTGTCAGTTTTTTGAGAGAGGTGTGAAAAAATTTATTTATAATTGTACGAAAAACGCATACAAATTGTTTAGTAACTGATATTATTAATTTTCATTTTATCTAGAAGATTTTGATATAAAAAAACACAAGCACTATTCTGTTCCAATTACCGAAAATGTTCTCTGAAAAAAAATCACTTTTGAACACTGGTAGGACTGTTAAAATAATATTAAAACCTGTTTGAGTAACATCAACCTAAAATACAATACAACGTGCCATTTTTTTTATTTGTTTACTATATGTACAAGTTGGGTTGGGTTGGATTGGGTCTAACACGTTTGAGTACACAAACAATGAGGGATAATAGATTTTGAGCTACTGACCATAAAATTCATATAAAATATTGTTCAAAAATCGAGATATTGGCGGAAATACGCATTTTGGGGTTCCCTGAATCCATTGCAATCATTTCTGGAAAATGTATACGTGGGTGCGTATGTGTGTATGTTGTACAACGGATCGGGCTGAAATTTGGTATACATATTTAGGGGACGAACTGGATTGTTTTTGGTGACAATCTGACAACCGGAAGTGGCAAATGTTAAATGCGTTTTCTTACGGATTCATCCATATTTGACCAAATTGATTCCAGTTCACCCTCCAGTGGCTCTATATAAGTATATAAGTATACAAATTTGCAGATTGCAGGTTTATGCGCTATAAGCGTTTATAGAAGCAGTTTGGCAGAATCCACTGCTTCGTCGCTTTGTTGCAAATTTTCAGATTTTGACAAACGTCAGTGCCACTGACATGACATGATATTAAATGTCGTCATGACAAATGTCATTATGTAATAGAAATTAACGTTAGGTAGGGTCCAGAGTGGCTCTGGCTTCACAAAATTGAATAATTGGAAAAGTGTTCAGACAATAATTGTGCCATCGATGTAGTCGGAACGGTGGGTGACGGCCACCTCAGATATTTTATAATATCTAATATATCAAAGGGTAAACTTACGGACAACATTAGACACGTTCGTGTCATATAAATGGGCTGAAGTTTCTTTAAACAGGTTAAACGTTACTTAGCAACAACAGTTTATATTTTTACTTTATCATACGTAGTATGACAAAGTATTATAATCATGTCGAAAAAAAAAAATTGAGATTTTAGCGGAAATAGGTCTTTTTGGTGTCTGTGTCATTGTCAATGTCTGTGTCAATGTCTGTGTGTGTGTGTGTACCCGTTCTTTGTGGCGACGATTCCGGAGAAACTACTGAAGGTATCGAGACGAAACTTCATATTTAGAAGTTTCGTGACTAAACTTAGAGCTGAAAGAAGTTTTGTCCAAAAGGGCCCAAAGGAACTCGAGGTTTACTCTTATCATTTTTCAACGATTTTGCAAATTAGCCGCCATTTCTGTAATTTCGTCAAAATAGTTAAATAATAAACTATAGTAGAGAAAATTTTGTATAATTTATGTCCATTCCATTTTTTGGAAAAAAAATTAAATCATAGTAAGCGGATGCCCCTTGAACTTCCAAATTGCCCCCCTGAACACGGCTGTATCGTATGATAAAGTCATGTGCCTGGCCACATCAGATTTTTTCTTTGGCCAACATGGGCTCCTCATTATGGATACAAGCAGTGTTTTCTTTTTACTACTGGCTGTCAGATTGGTTCAAAGATATAGATATGCCACTAACCTTTTCAAAAGCATTTTCAATCCATTTTAATCGCTTGGGTCATTAACCAAATGCGGTACTCAAAAAATATTGTCTTTAACGTTAACCTTCGATATTTCACTTATTAAGCGGAATGGAATAATTTGATATAAAAACTTTGTTATCAACTAGCCAGAACTTATCATCTTTGACCATTTGTGCACTCATAATTGCTACACCCTGTATAATTAATATGGTAAATAGATGCATAATTCATTACTGCCCTGACTAACCTAAAAAAACTGGAAATGTTGGCTAAATATCCCTCTTCCTGCTTTTTGTAAATAAGGTAAATATGCCTCCCGATATCGTTCTGACATCGTGCAGTACGGTCAGTTGTCAACAGTTGTTGACATATCTCCACAAAGTTCTAATTTTAAACAACATGCAACATGGTTGAGGATGTTAAACAACTTAGACCATAAAAGCATCATGGTAGTTATACATATCAAATAACTTGTAGAAATAATTTTGCAAATTAGCTCTCAAGAATTCCGAAAAAAATGTCTATAATTTGCTGAAAAATATCGTTTAAGAACTAAAAATATAAATAAGCACGTTCACACATCTATAACCTACCATTCCCTAACATGCAAACAGTCGATCAATTCCGTAAAAAAATAGAAAATAGGGGAGCAGATATAAAATAAAGCGATAACAACAGAGACGCTGTACGCGGACAACAACAAGAAGGGTGTTTTTGCGGAAGGGGGCAGCGGGTAAAGATCGTGCCGGGCGGCAATTGGCAATTTGTCAGCAATTAAAACAAGACATCATTAAATCAGCGGCGGTCGTGAGGTTGGCCTTTGTTAGGTCACGTATGGTCCCCGGCGAGCGCCCTCGACTCACCCCTGTGACAACAACCGCCCCTCCTGCCTGCCGTTCGGTAGTCACGCTCCCGCTTCGGAATACCGAGACCTGTACCCTCGACTGCCCCTATTTCACTCTATCCGTCGCAACTGATTATTATTTGTTTTTACTTCAGTCGTTGTACCTATGCTTGTTTCAAGATGGATGTTGTTGTCAATACATATATCAATTATAAATAAAATGTTTGGACTGTCTGCAAAGAGCGACGTTAAAATGGTTTTACTAGCCTACTAACCAGTAGGCTAGTAGCCAGGGTAGTGGCCAGTATCAACCCTTCAAATATAACTAAGGGTATGGTATGCATAGTTGACTTAAACCTGACTTGGCAAAAATGCGACTAATGTCCTTAATTGTACCACAGGATGTTCAAAACTTAGACCACAAAGACATCACATCGATTAAACAAACCAAATAAATTGTAGAAATAATTATTTAAAAAATTGTATTACCTATGAAGAACAAAAAAATGTGTCTTTAATTTACTGAAAGAATCAAGAAAATCTACCAAACATCATAGAATACACTAGAAATTATAAAGTACAACAATATTAGCCACCCTTGCCACTAATATATAATAGATTTCCCGTAATTTGACGCGTTAGGAAGTGACTTATCACGTACACTCATTATAAAAGCGACGACACAGGAAGGCGGAATCGGGGGAAGGGGTGCAAGCCTGGGGTCGTCGCATTCAAATGCACCCCTTCCGATGGCGTCTTGAGATGTCGGGGTGGGAACCATGAATATTGCATTAACAAATCGCGCAAACTGTGATCCGAATAAATTAGATTCGCGGTGTTTGCTTTTTTTACTGCTGCTCCCGCTACACGATTGCTTACTATGGGGAATTTGAGATTTCATCTTCTCGTTGTGGAGATTTCTTGGTGATAGAAGATAATCTTCGATTCATATCCTTCCACGGTGGTCGATTTTTGCCCTGCTTTCACGGGAGAAAATCATATTAATAATAATTTATTTACGACCGTAGTCATTCTCAATAGATACATAGACACAAAATAAAATAGATATACAAACAGAAATTTATTCTAACTCAAAAGTAATTCTATCTCTAATTAATCGTTTAAAATTATTAATTGAGCAATCAAAATCATCTAACTCAAGATTGAAATTATTAGCGAATCGACACATCCTTGTAAGGGGTGTATTAGCTCCATAGTTTGTTCGATGAAACGGTTCATTGAACGCTTTACTATTTCTAAGACCTTTTTGGGGTACGTTGAAGCCAATCTTCCCAAGCAACTCTGAGCAATCTAATTTTAAGATCTTGTAAAAAAAGGTCAAGTCTTGAACTATCCTCCTACTTTCAAGAGTTTCCTAAGAGTTTAACCTCCCTCAAATAACCCAGCTGATCCCTATGATAAATGAGTCCCAACTTATAACAAATAAATTTGAGAAATTTATTCTGCACACTCTCCACTTTATCAATAGATATTTTATAATAAGGTGACCATACCACTGCAGCATACTCAAGATGTGAACAACATATGCGCAGTAGACATTCTTGAGGCACTGCAGATTTGTGAAGTCTGCTAGACTTCTCTTGAGAAACCCTAACATCCGAAATCCTTTATTTACTGCCGTGTCTATATGGTCAGAGAAATCCAGTTTGCTGTTCAACATGACTCCAAGATCCTTTATATGATTCACCCTATCAAGTCCATGATCATTAAGCTTATAATCAAACTTAATAATATTCCTATTCCGACAAAAACTAATTACGGCACAATTGCTAATATTAAGATTCATTTTATTGTTATCGCACCATGATCCAAAGCTCGTCAAGTCACTTTGAAGTTCAGCACAGTCGGAAACAGATTTGATAATCCTGAACAACCTGAAATCATCCGCAAACACACCTTTTTTTTGACTTCAATAAGCATCGCTGAGCGTCATTAATAAAGCAATTAAAAAGCCATGGTGATAAATGGGCGCCTTGAGGGACACCAGATGTGATCTCAATCTCTGCCGACACAATATTGTTAATCTTTACAAACTGCTTCCTCCCCGTAAGGTAACTTTTAAACCAGGATAACAGTTCTCCATGCAGACCCATAGCCTCTAATCGGCTCAACAGTAACGAATGATCAACCCTGTCACCTAAGTCAATATTGACTTAGGTGTTTTGATTGACTATTTTTTATTTTAGAAGCAATGGTATCGTAATAATCATTAATATTTGAGTATTCAGAACAAATTGACAGACAAAATGGATTACTCATGGTTGATTTTAGGTAAATATGCTACTTTTAATTTTTCAACGTCGAATTTTGAAATAAATAATAATTTCTTTTGCTTTGAGCGAATTGTTCAAAGTAAAATAATTTCTGATTGTGGTATTTTTCTTTCCTTAATATCCACGATAATATCCACGTGTTAATAATAAAGTTCCTGAAGAACAAAGTTAAACGTACCGAACTTGCCGACTACGTTGACACATTGCAGCTTCGACACCTTCTGCAATATTTCAATTTCGAAAAGCCACAGGCACTCAGGTTTCCAGCTTACTGTCAGTAACAACAACATTAATGTGCTGTCATATCAGTCGCTACTTTCGATTAAGGCGACGAATACTGTCAAACTGCTTCCAGAAACGCTTATAGCACCTAAACCGTTCATCCCACAGATGAATTGGAATCATATTAATTAATGTTACTGGAGGATGAGCTGGTGACAGTTTCGTCAAAATCAGTTGAATTTCTATGAGAATACCTTTTTCACATTCGCGTGTCAGATTGTCACCAAAAGCCAGTTCTAGTTCGTCCCCTGGTAATTGTAAATACGTACACCAAATTTCGGCCTGATGTGTAGAATCAGTACACCATATAAATTATACATACACTCCCATAATACTGGGCATGGGGGAAATACTATCTGGTCAGTACGACAGCATCTCTGCCTGAAACTGATTCTCTCTTCGTTTATCATGGCTTTGATATTCTCAACATATTCATAGAATGGAAAGCATTCTGGTTATGTTCGACGATTGTGTGGTGATTGGAGATCGTTAAAAATACTTTAAAATACTGAAGATGCCTCTTGCAACAGAGTGCGAAAGGTTGACTACTTTATCCTCGTTGATTCGGGTTTCTCCCGAAAATCTATAACTTATTTATTATAGGGATGAATGTTGGAACATCTTACATCTGCTGCTTACATCGTCGGCAAGATTATTTCATAATTATTGTACGAAATCCATCTTTATTCTCGTTTTCCATTCTCGTTGGAAGGCAGACAATGGGCATTCATTGCTGTTATTCATGACAGATTCCTAGTGAACTGACACGAACCAAGTGATTAATAAGGGCAATATTCATAGGCATTATGGATATTGCCCTGAAAGATTGGGAAATTTAATAAAGTCGTATTGATGCATGATATGTTATCACATTGCCAGGGCATTATGAATACTGCTATATTATGCCGGTCACTTTGATAAATAGCAAACCCACGCGTACCCTCCCAGACGAGCTACTTATCGTAGCGACAGTCGTGATGCCAGAAACGGCGACAGCAAAGAGGCCACACGAAAAAAAAATTTTGTTTGTTTAAGAGTTTGTTAAAGAAGCTGTATTTTCGTCTTTTATGCATCGCCACAGTTGGATGGTGGTTTTTTTGTAACGATTGAAAACCTTCCCGCAGTAACGTCCACCGTTAATTGACTTCTTGTGCTTTAAACGAAATAAAAATATAAATATTTGGGGAAATCGACTGTAACCTACTTAGTCATGCATACATAGGCTTGATATAGAAATCGCTTCATTATACAGAAACGCAAGACAAAACCGGAATATGATGGAAAGAAATAGCGAAATATATAACAAAATACTAATTTTCTGAATTGCTCACTCATGATCTCACTTTTTTTTAATTACTGGAACTCTCATTCCATTATATATCCTAGAGTAATAGATACTGGATTCTGATTTAGTACCATTGATGCTTGAACATACAGAAAGTGCAGTGATTCTAATAAATTTAGGAATTATGTGCTTTGCAAATGAATAGCTGCAATACAAATGAACATTCATTCATTTGTACAACATTCATGTTGTCATTAAAATAAGGTTATTCAATGAATTCGAAAATATTTCAGATTCAATGAAACTGTAAAAGATGCCAGTACAATTTCCGCCATTTCAACTTTAAAAAGGACAATCGGGTCAGATTTTTTTAATACTACTATATAAACAAAGCAAATTAACAGATTTCTTCGTTAAAATAACTTAAATTATATGTAGTACATAAACTATGTACTTCCTTATTTTTTAAACTAAAAATTGCTTTCAATTATGTGCATATTTCTTATAGCAACCTACGGATATAACAACCTAATATGTCCGGTCCCTTGGCCGTCGTTATAAACAATATTAACTGTATTCTCAATTATATTAGTCAAAACCACCCCATAATTTCGGAAAAAATGCATCCTTAACCAAAATACATCAGGCATAGGTATTCCATCTAAAAATTATCGGTGTGTTATGCGCTAAAGAACCGCCATTTTAGCAATTGGCCAAATATGTAATACACCGGATGTATTACATCCTGCACTATTCCGGGCAGGATTTTTGATGGTCAAATGTTCAAATGTTCAAAAGATCTAAATCTAAACAATTCCGCTCTATTTTCTGCTTCAACTTAACTCACACAATGGTCAAGCACCAAACAATGGACCTCTTAACTCTTATTGGCGTGAGCATCACCTCTCAAATCTGACCGAAATTAGAATACCCCAAGTCACGGCAATTACAGTAGACCAGAACCATCATCCACCAATCGTGGGATAAAACAAATCATCGCCATCGGAAGAACAAGAAGAAAAAGACCAACAAGAATGAATTCGTCTGGGTATGCGATGGCAACTAATAGCGCCACCATTCGAGTTGCATTCATTCACAGGATGGCGCGTATCATGCCACCCAGTGTCAGTATTTACAGTAACCACCCACATAGCTGGACGGTGACTTGTGGAAAACATCGAAGGTGAGTCACAATCAACCAAATAAAAGTCATCTCGGTATAAAGTAAGAGAGATGTGTTCGTTGAATGTTTGGTCGATTGTGGTACGGGAAATGTTTGACTGTCGATGACAATGGATGTCACCGTTGATGACAGGCCTTAAGGGTGTGTTTACACGACCCCCGGGGCCATTGCATTCGGCATTAAACGGTCTATTGTTCGCGCGTCAGTCCATATTATGCCATCAAATTGTTCCAGTCTCGCCTCTCGTTATTTCATAGTAATGATGTGAATGTGTATGTGTGCGACGTTGGTGTGTGTTTGGGGTGGATTTATAGTCACCTTCTTCGTTAAGATTGACGTAAATTTATGCGTGTTTTTTGATATTTATATTCTGGTCACGTACTTTAGCCCGCATGCTAAAAGAATCTTGATAAGGTATGATGTGCAATTTTTTGAAGAACACCTTTTACGTGATATGAAGTTAGGTTTAATTGCTATGAAGATAATTGCTACTAGAATTATATGGTTAATTGAATTTTCTGGTGCAAGAATCAACTTAGATTCCATTCAGATAATATATTCTATTATCTGTTGTTTGAATAAAATAAAGGATGCTTATAAAATTGAAATTGCCACATTTAGCTGCCACCCATTATTATTTTAACTTTTCTACTATAGACTATAGGTCCCCGGGATATCAGCGGAAATACGCGTTTTGAGGTCGCCTGAATTCAGTTCAATCATTTTTGGAAAATGTAAACACGTATGAAGGGGACAACGCATTTTATAGGAAAAACGTTATTATAACTTGCCTTATCTAACACCAATACAGATTTCGAAGGATAATTAGAAACCGTCGTCGTTTAATTTAATAAACTTAATTCCAAAAACTGCACTTCAACTGCAATTGTATTGTTGGTAGAACATTAAATTTAGCACTTCCCAATAGTTTAAGCTTTTAAATATAGAAAATAAACGACATTTTTGTTGTCTATTTCCGTTTTAAACCTCCTTTGTAACGAGACACTATGGATCGCCTTATTTGGAACTATTCAAGGTCAAATTTTGTTTTATCGCAGAAGAATGTTTGAGTTGACAATAAGAATATTGTTCCCATAGGATGCTGACTTTTCTAAATACACTGTTGCTTTTAAGAATATATATAATTTATTATTATCGAAAATCATCCGTTATCTCTCTGCTATGTCATCACTAACTCACCCCTTATTGTCTTGTCGATTCCAATAAAAACGTCAGATTTGTTCCGATTATCGCGTTGCACGTTTTCAGATAGGGTGCTTATGATCCGCTCACAGGGGGCAGGTAAGCAATAAGCATTAATTCTGAGTTTACGAGGGGTGAGATAGGCGATTACCTCTAAGCCCCGGTGGCTGCCGGTTTTGTTATAGGGGATTGTTTTAATACATAGCGAGATTTCACTTCCCCGCCCGGTGTATTATTACAACGGTAATACCATTACAGGTACAGAAAGGGAAACAGTTACCTATAAACTGCAAGAAATCAGAGCAAACAATTAAAACGTTAACAATAATTTCTTTTCTACCCAATTGCAATTTGTCTTCTACATAAATGAAAAGCTACATTCCACCAGTTTAAATTCTTTACATTCACGTCTATTTTTCTGGTTTCAGGGTTAACTTATTCATCACTAATCCCTTGAAGGGTCTATGTTAATTATTATTGGCAATTCTGCTCCGGTGGATAAAAGTTCAGTTGTGTGTTTCCGCCTGCTATATATCAGAAAGGAATGCAATATAAGCGGGTATAAGGTGGGTTCTGTAAACGGGGGATGCTGACGTGGCGTTAGCTCGTAAAACACTTGACCCGGCCGCTCAATTCGTCGGTTACTTAGCAACAATTAATCACATTCTATCGTTAGGATCGGCTTACTTGACATTATTGGCAATTTTTGGCACGGTACAATCGGTGGAAGAAGTTGACGAGTTTTTATACGTATTGTTTGCTGGATATAAATATATGCGTTCGCGAAAACAAAGTGTCAGTTTAAAAAAAATGACGGCATACAATTGTCAAAAAATACAACCATAACAACCAATTTTAAAATGCCAACATTGACAAAATCGAATATTGAGAAATATGAATAAATATGTGATAAGCAAATTTTGTTGCCTCATTTTTTGAGTTAATACAATTGTCAAAAAATACAACCATAACAACCAATTTTAAAATGCCAACATTGACCAAATCGAATATTGAGAAATATGAATAAATATGTGATAAGCAAATTTTGTTGCCTCATTTTTTGAGTTAATACAATTGTCAAAAAATACAACCATAACAACCAATTTTAAAATGCCAACATTGACAAAATCGAATATTGAGAAATATGAATAAATATGTGATAAGCAAATTTTGTTGCCTCATTTTTTGAGTTAATAGATAAAATGTAGTGATGACAGTGTGCAGAACCACTGCACACTGCCAAAAATGATTAAATTTAAGAACAGGAACAACTTAACTTTATGCCTTTCCTAAGTTGGAATTTTCGACATTTTTGACTGTAAAGTTCTAGTAATATTGGGAAATTCTTGGTTCTAAAATGAACAGTATTGCGTCACTTATCAAAACTTTCAATAAGTTTATTTGGCGACAAACTTGAATTACTTTCATAACTACAAAAAAATGCCTCACAATAAAGAGAATGTATGAACGAAATGAAACTAATATTTCTAATACAATTGTGCACTAATGTGTCTACATTACAATCAACCAATCACCACTAAGCTTGTGTTTACCGGAGACGAACTGGATTTATCCGATTTTGGCCAAACTGATATCAGTTCACCATCCAGTGAATTTAAATATAGAAATTTGCAGATCAGTGGGATGAACGGTTTAGGCGCTATAAGGGTTTCTAGAAGCAGTTTGACAGAATCCACAGCCTTTGTGGTTGTATTGCAAATTGTCTGATTTTGACAAACGTCAGTGCCACTGACATTACATGACATTAAAATGTCAGTATGACAAATGTAATTCTGTCACTGAAACTGACGTTAGGTAGCATCCAGAGATGGCTCTGGCTTTACTAAATTAAATAATTGCAAACGTGTTTAGGCACTTCATTCTGTCAACGATTTAGTCGAAAAGTAGGACGAGGGCCACCCCAATTATTTTGGCTTAAGTTAGGTCGATAAAATCGATGACATACATATGACCTCATACTTACATAAGCCATTCTTACCGCATACGGTACAAACGGGCATAACCGTCAATTTTCTAGGCTTATGTTACGTCGTTCTTAACTGTAGTTAGGTAATGGATATGTGACGGTGCAAACAAAATCGCAAAATGTACAAAACCGTACAAAATGACATAAGTACGGTCTCGTATTTGGGCCATTATTGAGACATACGATGCAAATGGGCATACGACATGCGTTTTGTATACTCCATCGGAAATATATTGTTCGTACGAATTGTAAAATTTGACGTATTAGACAGATTGGCCTTTGACACTCAAATACTATTTATCATTGGTACAAATAAATTTTTGTAACAATGCTTAAATTGACAGCATCTTGAACGCATCTTGATTTAAAGATATATCTGTGCAATTTTTCTTAAATTTGTGTTGGATAAACGGTTTATTCACGTTATTTTTAAGTAAGTACCTAACATAAACAACAACAAAACTGGTCAAATCAACATTTAAAACTGGGGATAGCAACCGTTACAATATTTTCCATGGCACAATAAACATTTTTTATTATTGAGCATATGTTGGGTTGTTTACGCTTACAAGAATTTTGACATCAAAATCGATATTATGTTTCTTTTATAAGCAATGTTTTACCAAATGACATAATTGTGTTGTTGGGTTTATATCAGATAAGATATAAATAACTCTTGTTTTTAAATATTTAAATGATTAGTAAAACATTTGCAAACCCATTATTGATTTTAAATAACTTATCTGTTGTTAATGCCAAAACTGTATTAATTTTTTGATTTAATGCATAATATGAAAAAAAAAATTAGAGATGGACCCCCATCCAACTTTAGGACCACCTCACAGACACATTCAAGCGTCTAACCATCTGCCATACTTAGTGAGGCTTCAGCCACTCTGAATCCCGACCTAATGTCAGTCACTGACGTTTGCCAAAATAAGTCCATTTGCAACCATGGTATCTAAGGCTACGCCTACTGTCGGACTGCTTGTAGACGCTTATAGCGCCTAAAACTTTCATGAATTGATGGGTAAATTGCTACGCATATTTAAAATCACTGGAAGATGAGCTGGGATCAGTTTAGTGAAAATCGGTTTTGTACCTAAGAAAATGGATGCCACCGGTTTTTATATTATCAACAGATTGTTTTGTCCACTGGAAATTCAAAATATGTATACCAAATTTCAGCCTGATCCGTTTGGGTGCTGTACCGTGGGTGCTATCGTATTCACAGACAAGGATATCAGGCAAAGTAGATATAATGTCATCCACAAATTTCCGAATTAAGGAGAATTGAAATGAAAATTTTTAAATGATATCATCTAGCGCAACTTAATGATCTTTTCTTGGTGGAATAAAACAGAATTTTCAGAAATAAAACACAAATTTTTACTAATTTGTACATATTCTTTATTTACTCTTAGAATGTTTAAAAACACGACTACAAGAATCGGTACGTAACATACCTCCTAAATACAATTACAAGTAATTCGTTTCTCATTACAATCTACTGTACATAATATATTAATTACATAATATATTAATTACCTCGATTATTTTAAATAAGACGTGTGCGCGTTTGCCCTACGATATAATACAAATAAACGCATCAACAAAACGGGTCGATATACATACACTATTATGTACAATGCATTTTTTACACACTTATATTTCACACACACTAGTTTCTGGCGGAATTAGGTACACAAAAAATCCGGGATGCTCTTCCAGGGAGAGATCACAAGAAAATCACAATAAAAAAACATATTTTCTCTTTCTTATAATAATTTAAAACTATTACAAAACAATATTTTATACAAAGAAATACAAAAAAACCGACGGAAATATAGTACAATTTCTACATAATATTCTCTAGTTTAATACTACCACGCCCTTGCTTGTATTGGTAGATAAGTACCGCACTGTTGTTGGTAATTCCCTTGTTGCCGATAAGCCATTGCCAGTCCACTATTTGCCATGCATTGCGTCTGTTGTTGCGGTGGACAAACAGGAGACTGTTGCGTTCTTGCTTCTGACGCTGCTGCAGTGGTCGAATTTTGATTTGTTGACCCACCGGAACATGGCTTTCCATCTTTTACAAGAACAGGTACTGCAACTCTTCTAGGCGAACTGGATGACTGAAAAATAAGACAATACTATTAGATTATAACGTTTTTAGATGAAAAATTTTTGTTGGGTTCATTGTTGGATAAAGGAAAAACTTATGAATCCTGCTGTTGAACATCAGCAGGATTGATGATCAGGATCGAAACCTGGGTTTAGATGAAAACAGACGTAGCAAACGAACTGGTGGATGGGTGGGGGTGACGTTTGGGGAGCGGAAAGCGCCCTGCTGAAGCGAAGGTAACCATGGTGGCAAGCCTGTGACGTGGCCACTTGAAAACCGTGTGCTCTGAAGTGGTCTGCTGCCTGCCCAACGATTTATCACGGCCTGGGGAGAGAGACGGAGATTCTAGCTAACGCTAGCTACTTTTTTCCTCTTCAGTTTGTACGGAATTGTTGGAAAAGTTACTTATTGCTACAGAGAATTATAAGCTTAATACTTTGTAGGAGGTTATATGGCTTTAAAGAAAAGTATATTTCATGTTGTAAACTTAATGCATTCATACGATTTTTATAACATAACATGTGAACTGTGTAACCGATAGTGTTTTGACCGATTCTGTCAATTTTTTTAACCCGATAAAGTGATTTTCGGAAAAATTACGTCAAACGTACATCGTATGCTTCGAGTTTATCTAATGACTCACACTGGTTACTGGTTACTAAGCAATCGGACCAAACAGTTTACTAGGCTCGAGCTATGGATCCACCTAGCTAACATCGTCCTTAAAAACTATAGTCACATTAAAACGTTTTATGTTTTTGTTTTTATAGACACCTGTATATTCGGGTCCGTTGTTACGAAAGACTTTTCTTGTTGGAGTGGGCAACAGACATGCCTACAGCCTCCGTATTGACCGGCTAGAATTTTGTTTGCTTTCGGAGTGGACGCAAATATCCTTGTACAAATAATAATTCCGATGACGTAATTTTTGTGCAGCCTCACGCGACGACGAATATGTATATTGCGTGTTTCTTGTTTGATCAGCGCTGTGAAGACTACTCGATCGCGTCCAATTTCGTAGTACAACTGACAGGTTGATTATTCATTAATTGATGTTTTTGAGTGGATACGAAATGATATGCTTAATTTGAAAAACCCACACAAGAGAATCTCTCCGATTGTATTTGACATTGCGCTTATGTTCTACCAACAATTTTCTTCAATGAATTTAATGTTGAAGAATCTGTTCTTATCTTGATCTGCTTGATCTCTGAACCTGCTCCGATTTGATTTACTATGTATGGTAATTTGACCATAAGAGAGAAAATCTTTAAACTTGTATTGCCTAGTTAGCAGATGTCACAAATATAGTCCAATCAGGGCCACATACAGTCCAAATACAGTCCACCTGGTTGCATGTTTATTTATGAGTAATGACCGTAAACGTAATTGTGTAATTATTCGCTGTGTAAACAGCATGCCACTGGAAAAAGAAACATGGACCGTTGCTGAAAGACACAGTCCTTATCTCAGTTTGTGTACACATTATATTCAACTGCTACCGCTCCTGACGGTTGATGTAAGCTCGTTGATAAGTTATTTATTACGTAAACAGTGACTAGGACGAATGGTATTTTTGTTATGGTTGCTTATGCGTGGCATCCATCCACTACCTCGTGGACACATTGAAGCGCTTCTGCAATTACTCAATTTCGTGAAACCCAACCTAATGTCAAAAATTATTGTTTTAGATTCCATGTCAGTGGCACTGACGTTTGTAAAAAACTATCAATTTGCAACACAGCGACGAAGGCTGTGAATTCTGTCAAACTGCTTCTATAAACGCTTATAGCGCCTAAACTGCTCATACCAATGATCTGTAAATCTGTAAATTAGTGTACATATTAAAGTTCACTGGGGGATGAGCTGGTATGAGTTTGATCGCAATCGGATAAATCCCTGAGAAGACGCGTGTAACATTTGCCACTCCGTCAGATTGTCACCAAATACAATCCTCAAAGATGTATATCAAATTTCAGCCCGATCCGCTGTATCGTTTGGGCGCTATCGTATTCACAGACATACATAAATACATACATACGTTTTCCAGAAAACGCGTATTTCCTCTGAAATCTCGACATTTTCTTTTTCGTCGATTACAATAATTTCCTTCTAGAGTACTAGCTAGTACCTACTAGTCGGAAAGTCAAAATGCATTCCGTTAAAAAAATAGTTGATCATTATTTCAGCTGTTTCGAGTGCCATCACAGTTGTATACAATGACGATCTGCATAGAAATAATCTCTCTCTCTCAACTGATGTTCGGCTCGTGACAATTTGACAATCAACAATAATAATAATAATTTTCGAGCACGCCGATTTGCCAAATTAATTAGTAGCAGGCTTGCTGCGCCAACGGCATGGCAGATAGCAGCAGCAACATCCGACGGAAATAGTCGTCTGGAGTGATATTAATAATAGTTGATTGGATTACCGAGAGAGGGCTCTGCAAACCGGACCTTTTGCTCATTGAGAGGAAGATGGTGGCGGACGCCAGTTGTCCATCATTGTTAATTGGACCAACTTCCTAAGTGGAGGAGGAATTGTTTTAAGAAGTGTCCGTATCAGACCATTTATACAATTTACAGAATACTTAAATTGAAATTACTAAAAAATTACTATATGTACCTATAAAGTCAATTAAAAAACTTGTAAGAAAGAAAAACATTGGTCGTCCTTAAGTAGTATATTTAGGATAATCCACAGAACGTCAAAATCCTAAAATGAGATTAAAGTCTCAAACACATAACGCAAAAAAGTGAGCAAGAATGACAGGGCATTGTGAGCGGGCGATGAAAAGCGGTGTGTATTTACTGGATTATGGGATTTTTGTGAATGGGTGGATGGGCAGGGTACGTACCTGGTTGTGTTGGTTTTGTTCGGCCATGGCCTTCTCCTTCGCCTGTCGCTTACACTTGTACCTGTGGTTCTGGAACCATATTTTCACCTGCAACAACAGAAATCTGAATAAATATTTGCTTTTCGCGGTGAGTTGGGTTTACGGAATTCGAATCTCCGATTCGTCCGTAGTCCGCTGCCTCGTCTATCGTTGGCCCACGTTTCCAATCTGTCCGCAATTTGAAAGACCTCCTTTCGTATTTTAATTGCTGCCAGGCAATTGAAAGCTGTGACAATTGTGTCCGAGAGATTTGTGAAAGGCGAAATCACAAACACAGCTGTTTAGGTGTTGCTTGCTACTACTACTTGCTCACTCAATTTTCTAGACAACTTTAAAATTTCGACAAAACTTTCCGACTATATCGTTGACACAAAAAGTATCTAAACTTTTGCAATTATTCAATTTTGTAAAGCCACATCCATTCTGGACCCGACCCAACGTCAGTTTCTAGGACACAATGACATTTGTCATACTGACATTTAATGTCATGTCATGTCAGTGGCACTGACGTTTGTTAAAATCTGACTGAATTTGCAACACGGCGACGAAGGCTGTGGATTCTGTCAAACTGCTTCTGTAAAAGCTTATAGCGCCTAACCCGTTCATCCCATTGCTCTGCAAATTGGTATATTGGTAAAGTCACTGGATGGTGAGCTGATATCAGTTTGGCCAAAATCGGATAAATATCTAAGAAGACGCTTGCAACATTTGCCACTTCCGGTTGTCAGATTGTCACCAAAAACAATCCAGTTCATCCCCTCCCCCGGTAATTCTAAATATGTATACTAAATAAGTTTCAGCCCGATCCGTCGTTTCGTTTGATACCATAGTGTAACTATTTTTACATGGTGGGCCAAGAACGCAGCGATCTCTTTCTAAAAAACTCAGTCCGTCTCTATCTACCTTGTTTAAGAAAGCCCAATTTTGCCAATTGTTGGAAAAACACCAGAAAGTGTTGTCAAGTATTGGAAATATCACCAGAACATTATTAATATATAGTAATCGAAGGTCGGTGCTTTACAATTAGAACAATATTTACCATTTGAAATTTTCGCAATAAGAATTTCGAATTTTTCTACTTTGGTTCCACAGTAGACTCAGTTCTCAGTGTTTACTTCTGACTTTGGTAACAATGGAATCCACCAACCAATATAGTTGTCACATTTACTAAATTTATAAACGATAAATGTAGCACTCGATTTGTAAGACGTATTGACCATGGTAGTACAGAAAGAAAAATTTAAAGAATACAAATTATTACAGTTATTATAGAATACTGTAATGGTATCACCCATGTATCTTCGAGTAGCAGCCATAGATGGCTATAGTAGCAACGACAACTTTTGTAAACTACCATGCATTGCGGTTTGAAAAAAGTTATTCAATGTAGAGTATTTGGAATAGTTGAAAGACAAGATTATGGTTTAATTTTTTAAATAGGAATCAAAATCTCGCATTCGCGCGCACGCATGCAACTGAAGGGCAAAATATTACTGTCCTATGTTTGTTCCTTACAGAGTATGTTGGCAACACTTCCCTTTCCTCTGCGAATTGCCGGAAAAGTGGGGAGTTCTTGGCCCACCATGTAAAAATAGTTACACTATGTTTGATACAGATATACACACACACACACACATACACACGTACACACATTTTCCAGGAATCATTGCAATGGATTCAGGGGACCTCAAAACGCGTATTTCCGCTGAAATTTTCGAAATTTGTTTTCCGTCGATTACAATGCTTCTAAGGTACCTACTAGTCGGAAAGTAAAAAGTTCGTCATAATTTAATGCACTTAGTGAAGAGTTTTGATAATTTTGCCAATATATCATTTGAAATCCTGGTTGCTTTCATCAAAATTTACACATATTATTCAAAATTATGGAATACGAAAGACCACTTTAATAAAGAAGGTTTTCTTCCAATAAGTGACTTTATGGACAAGATGAATATCAAAACTGTTTTCTTCCACGTCCAGCAGTTTTCATAACGTCAATTTTCATAATAAAGGCCTCACACTTTTCTTGAAATCAATAATACGTGTTGATGTGATAAGCGAAATAAACATATTCAACGGACCAATATTTTAAAATAACTGCTAGTGTTATCACAGAAATCTGTAATTTGCATGCAGGATTACACGTATCAAACAAATATCCAAGTAAATAGTGAACCGTTCAGTTCTACGTGACCAGCCGACTATTTCAAAGGAAGCCTTAAGCAAACGGACCGTTAATTGAAGAAGTTCGTCAACGGTATTTGCCGTAAATAAACCAATTTTTTCTTGAGATGCGACGTACGAGCGAGCAAGACAGAGAATACGGAGAGTATTTTACTTCGTTTTAGGTATGTTTGTAATGTGAATCCCCGGTAGCAAAGACACAGCAGCAGCAGGAGCCTTCCAGTACGACCGGACTGTGTCAACACTTCGGAGACGTTTTGATTAGTTCAAAGAGAGTGCACATGTGTTCAGATGTTAATTAACGTTTATGAATGTGGGATGTCCACTCTTACTCAGCTTAGCTTAGCTGACAACGAACCTGCTTTGTACAATTTCACTGCGCCTACTGCTGATGTATTTGAAAAAGAAGTACCATCAACTCTACGACTAAAGCAAGGAGGCTTGTGCTCTAATAGAGATTTTCTAGTGGTTTTTCATATTGTAAGGTATGTAGGCATTTTGATGAAAGCAGGCAGCATTTCAAATGGGATATTCGCAAAATTATTAAAATTAAAACTATTGTACAAAGGACCTTGTTTTGATTAATGGGAAACCCACGTATTGATATTCATCATTGGCAAAATGATCAAAACTGTCCATTGAGCTTATTACTGGGAGAGAATAGTTTTGATATTCCTTCTAGTGGTCTATCACATTCCATTTGAACGAACTTTGATGAATACAGACAGAATTTTATCATTTGAAATTCTCATCAATTGGCAAGACTATCAAAACTGTAAAATTAATACAATCTTAAATGACAAGTGTAAATTGTCAATCGATAAACAGTTTTGATATTGGCAGTTTTTACAAATAGTTTTAGATATTCCATTATAAGTTGGGTACAAATTTTGGCGAAAGCAGGTCGAATTTTAAGTGGTAATTATATTGGCAAAATGATAAAAACTGTCCATTGAGCTTATTACTGGGAGAGAATAGTTTTGATATTCCTTCTAGTGGTCTATCACATTCCATTTGAACGAACTTTGATGAATATAGACAGAATTTTATCATTTGAAATTCTCATCAATTGGCAAGGCTATCAAAACTGTAAAATTAATACAATCTTAAATGACAAGTGTAAATTGTCAATCGATAAACAGTTTTGATATTGGCAGTTTTTACAAATAGTTTTAGATATTCCATTATAAGTTGGGTACAAATTTTGGCGAAAGCAGGTCGAATTTTAAATGGTAATTATATTGGCAAAATGATCAAAACTGTCCATTGAGCTTATTACTGGGAGAGAATAGTTTTGATATTCCTTCTAGTGGTCTATCACATTCCATTTGAACGAACTTTGATGAATGCAGACAAAGCTTTATCATTTGAAATCCTCATCAATTGACAAGACAATCAAAACTGTAAAATACATATAATCTTATATGACAAATGTAAATTATCAATCGAATAACTGTTGTAGTGCTGGCTAGTGCAAGTAGTGACTATTTTTACTACTTACAACACCGATGGCTTTAGAGAAGTGTTGTTTTGACAAACTCAAGAGGAAGTGTATTTTGATCACAGACTGAAGGTTTATTTCAATTAACATATCTGCCACTCTTCAGCTAACCAAGCGGTACTCAGAGAACATTTTTTTATTACAAATAAGAAAACTTGTTGGCAATGTTTTCTAATTTTCACATACGACTATAAAATTTAGTTTAAGATTGATAGAATCTTGTAGTAAATGATGTGCTCATTACTAGTAATAGAAGAAGTTTTAAGTACTTCTATTGCTAGAATTGCCAGGATAACTTCTTTTGACGATACTTTAGTTATCTAAAACATTTTTCCACACTTTACAATAACTCAGTTTTGAATATTAAAATTTAATCAAATTTGAACCATACTGTCTTCTGGAACTGTTTCCTCATAAATTCAACAACCAATCTATCTATCCCAAATTAAACTTAAATGAGACACCCGCGGAGCCATATTCAAGAGGCAATTAAAATAATAATAGTACAGCAAGGGTTCTTGTGCACCGACCGAATAGGCCTCAGAGATCTCTACTAAAAACTAGATCAAGTTTGTTGAATGGAGAGCAGCCGCAAAGTAAAGGGTCGTAGGTGGAAAACGCACACGCTTCGATGAGCCCATTCAACAAACCTTATATAGCAGGACAAGTGTTTCGCCAGTTTCTATAAATCAAACCTTCTGGGTCCTACTCTTGAGGCCTTGCTTGAGGTCCACCCTCAATTATGACTGCACCGCGTTATGATCTCGTAATTGGGAAAGAATTTGGTGGTACGCTTCTGGGACCCTTTCTTGTGCCCTTTCTTCATGTCTTCATTGTGTGTGTGTGTGTGCGTGAGATTGCGGTTACCAAGGATTCATAGCCGCCTGCGTTTCTTGAATGGATTTTGAATTATGATCCCGGATTGGTGTTATTGTTGATGTTGCGGCGAAATTTTCGGGGGTTTATTGGAATTATCGGGTTCGTGGAGTGTGCGATTATGGGCGCGAACTTGTTAAAAGTTTACGGTTGAGAAGAGAGCTTTATTTGGTTTGAAATACGTTATAAAAAACATGAAAATAAACGAGACAGAAGAAAAATAGCTTTTACGTGTACATGTCGGTTTAAAAAACGTTATTTCTGAGATCGTTGCGAGTTTGTTATATTTATGCATATTGCTGTGGTTGTAGAGTAGGTAGTTTCAATCTAACATGAATGCTCTCGTACCACAGCATATATTGCGCGATAAAACAAAATATGACCTTGTATCGTTCTTTTGATGTGGAAATAAACAACAACATTGTCGTTTACTATCTGTATTTGAAAGCTTCAACTATTGGAAAGTATTAAATTTCATGTTCAACAACAGAAATGCAGTTGAAGTGTGTTTTAAAATTAAGTTTGAGGTTAGAATTTCTCCACTAACATTTTTGAAGAACAAACGGCATAAAAAAACAACGACGGATTCAAAATTTTCCTTCAGGGTGTTGACGTTAGATAACGCAAGTTGTCATCACTATGAAATGCGTTAATATATTCATGAGTGTTTTTATAATTTAACGCGCCTGTTATAGACCTATTGTAACTTTACAACATCTATCGTAGATGTAGTTTATAGAATAACAGCTAGCACAAAAAGTAAACAACGTAAATATAACCACACACGCCACACACGCTGGGGATATATTCGGCACTTCATTCATTTATTATTAGGTATTTACTAGCATCAGCAAGGTAACATTCTACGCCACTGAATGAAACCTTCTATTGCGAATCTTAGCAGCAGGTACGCAACTTCACGGCATTCAAACTCAGATTAAAACATCTCTAGACAAAGGTTAGGTTATGTATATTCGAATTTTGGCTTATTTCGGCGATTCGTTGACTTTTATTCATGTCACGTCCAGCGCCATCTGTCGTGATGGCGTTCTTAACAACTATTACATAATATTCGAAATAGAACTGTCAATCATACACTATCGTTTTAAAAACTATTTCAAGACTTAGATCGTTTTGACAACGATATGTAATAGATTTCTTTGAGTAACTAAGTTTATTTATGCTAAGTTTACCTATCCAAGCGATATTAAAACTTTGTTCGTCGATGTGTGAAATATGAATACCACGCACGTGGCGAACGCCATTGTCACGTGGGTTATCGGCAGGCAATGGGAAAATAATCGTAATAATGAACCTCCCCAACAAATATTATCCGAAAGGATTAATATTGGTCGCCTGGGTACTTCCCTGTTCTGTTATTGTTGTTCCTTAAACGGCGGTCAATTATGCTGATCCTCTTTTAATGCCCTTTTAATCCTTCGGTAAACCGGTGCGCTGCCAATTTTGATCCAGGATTATGGCACATTCACAGGATAGCATATATCTATATATATCTTTCGTGTATTTAGGCCGATAGGTTCATTAATGTGGATTACGGTAATCGGAGTACCTATATTAACCGTGATATGGTGACGTGTGAGTGGACATAAAATCGATTCTGACTGATCTTTCGGGTTAAAGTCGTTTTACACTAGACAGTTTTCTTGTACAAGAAAGTGTGTAATTTTATTATACAACAAAATTGTATAGTATCGAACTGGAATTATGTTTAATGTTGTGTAGAATTGTGTCATTCTAGATAATTCGTGGTAGAATTTCTATTTGACATTACACAATTTGCCTCATCAATAAAATTGTTGATTTTTTTGTTTGGAAAACGACTTTTAGGAATAGAATAAACAACAACATCGATTTAGGTACGGATACACTTGTTATATATCGAAAATGACATAAAACCTAAGCAAGATCATTAGAAGAATTACCTGATTAAGAAGAACAGCATTAAGAGGTAAGTAAGTTCAAATTTAATATGTGATAAAATTCAGTCAAGCACAAAACCTTCTAACAATGTTATAACGGATTGTTTGATGGACTGTACTAAGAGGTCTTTCGCAAAAATATATCATATTTAAAAGATGTTCTTTTGTCTCAGCAGTGGATATTTACTTTCCAGCTAGGTCCCCTAGAAGAAGGTATTGTAGTTGACGGAAAAATCGAGATTTTATCGAAAATACGCGTTTTGAGGTTTCCTGAATCTATTGCAAACCAAAAACACTCCAGTTCGTCCCCCGGCAATCCTAAATATGCATACCAAATTTCAGCCCGATCCGTTGTTCCGTTTGGGCGCAATCGTGTTCACGGCCATACACACATACATACATTTTCCAGAAATCATCGCAATCGATTCAGGGGACCACAAAACGCGCATTTCCGCCAAAATCTCGATTTTTTTTCCGTCGATTACAGTACTTTCCTTCTAGGGACTAGGCGGAAAGTAAAAAATACTTTTAATATCCACGACCTAACAAACACCTCGTTCTGCATGAATTACCGACATCCACCTTCATCAGCACATACTCAGATTCTTTATCCGGTGCAAGATCTGGCTCTCGACGCGACCCTAAAACGAATTATACGGAGCGGGGTGGTGTTTTTGTTGGGTTGGTAGGGCCCGCGTTTCGTTCGATCAAGCAGATTTTCAAGTACTTATTGTTGTCGCCGAAGCGGACTTGGAAACCAGCTGTCGGCGCCGAAAAACGTTCCATTTTGGTTCGAGTGGACGCCATGTATTAGGACGGGCGTGTGGACTTTCAAATGAGCCCTTCAACGAAAAAATAAAGCGTTGCACAATAACTAAAAAAAAAAATCCACACATGATGCATTTGCCCCACATAATTTGTTACGCTGTATCCAACGATCCACTGGCGCATATGGTGTGATCGCTCTAATGTAATTCTTCCTGTTTGAAGTGGTGTTATGTGTGAAAAGGGACAATGGGTTGAACTGGATGAGAAGACTGTGGACAATAGAGTTTGTATTTTCCAATAAATTTACGCTATAGAACTGTCTGAATCTATATAGCTTGCTAATTAGTATTGCTACGCAACCATGGAAGAAAATCATCCAAAAGACATCAAAAGTTCTGTTTTTTTTTTCAGAAAATTATTTGTAGGCCCGGATTTAGACTTGACAAGGCTCTAAGCTATTTGAGCTATTCAGATATGTTTAAGCTATAGCTTGTGTAGCTTATATGTAAATCTCGCAATCTCATTTGATCAGTGTAGCCGACATGATGTTTTGTGGACTTTTTAGAAGTTTTGAACACCCTATAGAACAATTAAAGACCTTGGTCAAGTTTTAGCTTACTCAGTTTCAAAGATTTCGTGATCAATCTAATTGAAGAAATTAGAATTTGTTGACGATAGTAGGTACCTGAAGAAGAAGAATTTTACTTCAACAAAACTTTCTTGTAAATATGTATGTACTGCAATGTAAACTAATTGTTGTAGATCCTTGTTGATCTCAGCTTTTATGTCTTCAAACCAACATTGGCCATGATATTTCCCTGTCTGTAAGCCAATCTGTAGTGAGCTAAATTATTAAAGAAGCACATACTGCTGTTTATGCATTTATTAGCATGATATGATAAATTTCCCACAATACAAGAATTTGTAAGTAATAAAATGGGGTTTGCGGGTTAGCACATTCGTTATCAATTTGATTGTACACAAGATATGATTTTCAGGTTGCTGCGACAAACTGAACTTCCCTTATACAATTGGGAATTTGGGGTTTTATAATTGGTACATAGAAAACTGTCAAATGTGTCCTAGTTGCTATTAAGTTAATAAAACCTAAACTTTAACAAGTTCACTTGCTAGCTACTGAATACTAACTTTCATACAGACTTGTATCAAAAATACATCGTGACATTGTTTCCTATCACAAAAACTATCAGTATAAAAACTACAGTTGATATAGAAGCTAGAGACACCAGCAGGGTGGCGTGTAAATCGTCGGGGTGTTCGTTTGTACAGGGGAAGAGGGTAGCAGACAGCAGACCGGTTGCGGAGGGTTGTTGCCTAGGGGATACAGTATATAAATTGTAGCGTTTTAATTTGCTGGCTGCGGTGGGGTGGTGAATTGTTGCCAGTTAATCGTCCGGAACCAAAATGGAGTAACCATTCAATCCGGATGATGTTTATCTGGATAAAACTCAAACGTGATGCGATTATATCACAGAGTAGGTTATTCTGTTATGTATCTACAGTATCGTATTTATTATTTGTTGTTAAAATAATATTATATAGATTTAATTATATCAGTGCGGTTGTGCCGTGGTGACGGACTGATTTGTATATTGGCCGTGATGTTGATGTTCGTAAATTGCATAAAAGGAAGGCGGCGATTGTTAAATTGCAACTGAGTGTTAAAACAATAACAACTCCGTATATACGAGGCGTCATAATTTCATTACCAAGGTATGTGGGTCACTATCGTCATTATTGCCAATTTTCTTTTATTGGCTCTATGTGATATATTTATAACAGCTAGCGGCTTTGTCGAAGAAATAAACATAGAAGTAATTTTGGAATAATTTTTCGTATTCAGTGTTATATATTTACTTTCTTTCTAGTACCCTACAAGGAAAGTAATGAGTTTTTAGTAGTTGGAATCCCCTTAATCCATTGCAATAATTTCTGGAAAATGTATGTGTACAACGAATCGAGCACTGAAATCTGACAACCTGAAGTGGCGAATGTTACACGCGTTTTCTTAAGCAGGCCATTCACTAGGCGAACCCGGACCAATCCGTCAGTGCCCATACATTACCCGGACCCGTATATCCCACTTACTTTGAGAGTGGACCGCAGACCAAACCACGACTCATTTCGGACTTGTCTCTCGCCACCATACACGAACGGATTGGTCGGCCGACCGGTCCGAACGGACCGATCCGGCGGATTGGTCCGCCTGTGAATGGGCGGCTTAAAGGAATTTATCTCATTTTGACCAGACTGATGCCAACATTATTAAATTTATATAATTTTTTTGTAATTTTCGTTGATTTTAAGCAAATATAAATTGTATATACCTAACTTATAAATAATTGAAATTAATAAGTTACTAAAACTCTGACGTTGGTGCAAAATGGCTTTATTTTGCAGTAGGTACACAGGGTTTAACAAACTCTAAGGTATAGTAGATTTTGGCCTGCTGATTCAACAACTAAATTCCATCCATAAATATTTGCAATTTTTTTGTCTTGTTAATAAATTAACGCAAGAGTTTCAGTAGTTAATAATTACTATTCTACTATTAGTAGTTAGTAGTTACTACTATTCATCTTTGATATTTTTAAGTTGTCCTTCTTCTTCGAAGATTTCCTTGGACTAGAAAATTTTATGTCAGCACAGACATTTCTTACCATGAAAAAAAATCTACACTCAACTCAAATATTTCCTCCCATCTCTCTGACATTTGATTAAAACCACGTAATTACAATTGCAATTACCAGAAGTAACAACGGTCCCTACTGTCAAATATTGACAGTGGGTCGTGCGTGCGACCTTGTACAGCACCGTACAGCAATTAATTTAGATTCCTCCCGTCGACCGAGTCTCATGATTAAATTAGCGTGGCGTGGAATTTATGTGTCCATGGAGGCGGCAACTCCGAGCCACCGCCTCCCAAAGCACAACCGAAAGGTAATTTCATTAGCCGGGAGGTTTTTAATTGAAATTAAATTAGTAGATACGGTTTAATTTTCGAATTTTGGTATTTCGAGGAGAATTTCGTTCGGAATGTTTAATTTAATTATGGTTTGAACTTTTGCGACTTACCTGAGTGGGGGTGAGATGAATGAGGGACGCTAAGTGTTCCCTCTCGGGGGCAGATAGGTACTTTTGCTGTTTGAACCGCCTCTCCAGTTCGTAAACCTGAAATTAAGAAAATAAATTGATTATATGGGGATAATATTCGTAGTTCTGGTTATTTATGGTTTCTTTTCTTGTTCTGAATAGAATTTTTTGACATTTTGTAAGGATATAGGTACACATCTCGTTTCAATAGCAATTTCAAGTATTGCCATATGTACACATACCTACATCTTCAAAAGATTCAATAACTTTGATCAAGCAGCTTTCAAAAACTAGTTCACAATTATTTTTCTAGATAACCAACATTAGCTATCACCGCTGCTAGTAATGTAGGTGCTCTTGGAAAATGTCTGGCTAATGCCGTCAAATGAATTGTTTTGGTGCTCCGCTCAGGCATTGGCTCTTCTAAAGGTCATTTTAAAACCATACAATTTTCTTGTAGAAGAAGTTGTCCAATTCACTAATAGCAAATACCAACAGTATTGTATAGTACCAACAGCTTTGTATATTGTGTAAAATAGTAGAATTCTAGACAATATTTGGTATAAATAACAACCAAAATTTTTGTGTCCAATGTTGAATTACTACTGCTATACCTGCCTATATAGGTATTAAAAAATCGACAAACATTGATCTCTAATACCTTTTGCATTGTTTTGGTGGATTTTGATGATGTTTTCAGCAAATTCTAAACCAAATTCTTCGGAATTTTTTTGTTAACGCTAAATTAATTTTTTTTTTCATTTCGATGTGTTAATATTGCGGTTTCAACTTCCTTTCACGTAAACCTTGTTTATTTAACTTTTGTCCTAGTGCGATAAATCAAACAACAATGTGTTTAGAATTGATAATATGTACCTACTTTATTATAATGTAAAAATCAATCAAGTGATAGACCTTTAATAAGGTACTCTAGAAAAACTAACTCCAACAATATTCCTTATACCTATCAGGTTGAAAAAATTGTGATAATCGGTCAAAAATACCCGAGTTATAGAAGATGACGTGATAAATTTAAGGTTAAGTCAAAACAATGTATCTTCTTTGAAAATTAAGATATCGAAATGAAACAAACGCCAATATATTGCTAATTAATTTAGTTTTGAAACTGGGTGGGAAAACCTGGTCAAGATATGCTTAATTGTTCTACAAAGTGTTCCAAACTTAGAGCACTACCATTATGTTTAGTTGCACCTCAAAAAAGGCCACAAATACTTGAATATGTATAGGTATAGTATTAAATTGGAAGATATACCTAATTCGGTTTTAAAGTTCTATAATTTTACATTAAAAATACTTTGATTCATAAAACCGATTATAATATTCGACTGATCTCGCCATTAGAGTTTTTCTAATTTTATAAATTTAACATAATCTAAACACACAAAAGAGTACAGAACTTACATGTCAAATTCTCCGCACCCAATCACAAAGAGACAATCATCACATGAATTCATCCCAAACCGTCTTAGATTCGGCCAAAAACCTAAAACCCCGTAACAATTCAACATTCTTTCTAAAAATCCGGTTACCGTCGGGCGGAAAAACGTGTGGAAAACCGAGAGACCGGACCCGAGCAATTTACCGTACTACCGCATGGTGCGACCGAGGTCGCGCTTTGATAGGCCGTTACCCAGCCAGGGGGTGGGGTTGACGCTTACCTGTGCTTGAGTGAAGAGAACACGCCTCTTCCGCCGTTGAGCGAGAGGGAATTGCATCGGTTTTGAGTCCGGCACTGCGCATGCCCCCAGTCCGGGCATACCCGTATTCAGCCCGTGGCCCATGTTAGCGGACGCCGCTGAACTGCCCATCAGCCGCGATACTGAAAAGAGAAAGATGGTATATCAGATATTAGCTGCTTTCCATTTGCACATTTCTGAGTTGATATTAGCTGAGCTGAGCTAATCTAACTTATGCGTAGCGTTCCTTTTGTTTTGGTGAAGTAAGACAAGTTCAGACAGATTACCTTCCCCTTGCCCTTGGCTAGTCATGCGAAAAGGTAACTTAGATCGTCTGAGCTGTCTGAGCTAAAATTTATTAACTTCAAATCCACGGAAATCTTTAGTAAAAGACGAAAGATTTATTCGCAAATGAAGAATTGGTTGAAACAATTTAAACCAGAAATATTTAAAACTAGAATGCTAGAAACAATCCATAAACGCTCAGTAACTTTCTCTAAAACCAACTTGTCCATCAGAAATCCCGTGCATATCCGCTTACCAGGAAACAATGGAAAATTCAAATACCATCTCTGTAGTTCCCGCTCCCCTCTCTGTAAATAGAAACGCTGCCGTATCTATCCGTGAACAAGCGGTAACTATCTGACAGCCAGCAAATACACTAAACTAGATGTGTTTACAAAGCACTCCAGATCCAATGACAATACAGTAGCTGGCTCTCGGCTCTCCTCTGCTCAATATGGCGGACATGGGCAAATACATCGACATGTAGTTACTTATTACAGTTTGGGGATGGAAACAACAACCCCTGCCCTATCTATATCTCGTTTTTCGGGAATTGCATAAGTAATATATGTTGTTGGACAATGCTAAAAAGTTTCTAATTTAATGGATTAATGCTAGGGCTACACTAGCGTATTGTACGAAGCGTATAGTACCTACGGAGCGAGTACATTCTCTTCGTAGCCGTCTTACTGTTACGTCCTGAAGATGCCTTTTGCAACAGAGTGCGAAACGTTGACTACTTTATCGTCGTTGACGCGGTTTTCTCTCGTAAGGATTTTCCTGAAGGAAATCCTCCAGGAAAAGGACTTAAGAACATGATGATTTTCTTCAGGGCAATACAATACTCCTGTGTTTGTAGCGGTTTTGCAATGAATGCCTCAACAGTTGATAATATCTTAGCAGCTGTTGGTTGTGTGTTGCATTAGGACTGCATTTACAAAGGGTGACTTTAAAATGAAGGATATATTTCGATAACGATTCAGATGAATTCAAAACAATGTATTCGCTTATAGAAAGAATTGTCTGTAGGTAATTTGCTGTAGTGTCATCAAAGTTCACCAAAGATTACAAAAGTTATTAAAAATCAAAACAACAACCCCTGCCCTATCTATATCTTGTTTTTCGGGAATGGCATAATATAGGTATGGTGTTGGACAATGCTAAAAAGTTTCTAATTTAATGGATTAATGCTAGGGCTACACTAGCGTATTGTACGAAGCGTATAGTACCTACGGAGTGAGTACATTCTCTTCGTAGCCGTCTTACTGTTACGTCCTGAAGATGCCTCTTGCAACAGAGTGCGAAACGTTGACTACTTTATCGTCGTTGCCGCGGTTTTCTCTCGTAAGGATTTTCCTGAAGGAAATCCTCCAGAAAAAGGACTTAAGAACATGATGATTTTCTTCAGGGCAATACAATACTCCTGTGTTTCTAGCGGTTTTGCAATGAATGCCTCAACAGTTGATAATATCTTAGCTGTTGTTGGTTGTGTGTTGCATTAGGACTGCATTTACAAAGGGTGACTTTAAAATGAAGCATATATTTCGATAACGATTCAGATGAATTCAAAACAATGTATTCGCTTATAGAAAGAATTGTCTGTAGGTAATTTGCTGTAGAGTCATCAAAGTTCACCAAAGGTTACAAAAGTTATTAAAAACCAAAACAACAACCCCTGCGCTATCTATATCTTGTTTATCGGGAATGGCATAATATAGGTATGTTGTTGGACAATGCTAAAAAGTTTCTAATTTAATGGATTAATGCTAGGGCTACACTAGCGTATTGTACGAAGCGTATAGTACGGAGCGAGTACCTACATTCTCTTCGTAGCCGTCTTACTGTTACGTCCTGAAGATGCCTCTTGCAACAGAGTGCGAAACGTTGACTACTTTATCGTCGTTAACGCGGTTTTCTCTCGTAAGGATTTTCCTGAAGGAAATCCTCCAGGAAAAGGACTTAAGAACATGATGATTTTCTTCAGGGCAATACAATACTACTGTGTTTCTAGCGGTTTTGCAATGAATGCCTCAACAGTTGATAATATCTTAGCAGCTGTTGGTTGTGTGTTGCATTAGGACTGCATTTACAAAGGTGACTTTAAAATGAAGGATATATTTCGATAACGATTCAGATGAATTCAAAACAATGTATTCGCTTATAGAAAGAATTGTCTGTAGGTAATTTGCTGTAGAGACATCAAAGTTCACCAAAGATTACAAAAGTTATTAAAAATCAAAACAACAACCCCTGCCCTATCTATATCTTGTTCTTCGGGAATGGCATAATATAGGTATGTTGTTGGACAATGCTAAAAATTTCTAATTTAATGGATTAAAGCTAGGGCTACACTAGCATATTGTACGAAGCGTATAGTACGGAGCGAGTACCTACATTCTCTTCGTAGCCGTCTTACTGTTACGTCCTGAAGATGCCTCTTGCAACAGAGTGCGAAACGTTGACTACTTTATCGTCGTTAACGCGGTTTTCTCTCGTAAGGATTTTCCTGAAGGAAATCCTCCAGGAAAAGGACTTAAGAACATGATGATTTTCTTCAGGGCAATACAATACTACTGTGTTTCTAGCGGTTTTGCAATGAATGCCTCAACAGTTGATAATATCTTAGCAGCTGTTGGTTGTGTGTTGCATTAGGACTGCATTTACAAAGGTGACTTTAAAATGAAGGATATATTTCGATAACGATTCAGATGAATTCAAAACAATGTATTCGCTTATAGAAAGAATTGTCTGTAGGTAATTTGCTGTAGAGACATCAAAGTTCACCAAAGATTACAAAAGTTATTAAAAATCAAAACAACAACCCCTGCCCTATCTATATCTTGTTCTTCGGGAATGGCATAATATAGGTATGTTGTTGGACAATGCTAAAAATTTCTAATTTAATGGATTAAAGCTAGGGCTACACTAGCATATTGTACGAAGCGTATAGTACGGAGCGAGTACCTACATTCTCTTCGTAGCCGTCTTACTGTTACGTCCTGAAGATGCCTCTTGCAACAGAGTGCGAAACGTTGACTACTTTATCGTCGTTAACGCGGTTTTCTCTCGTAAGGATTTTCCTGAAGGAAATCCTCCAGGAAAAGGACTTAAGAACATGATGATTTTCTTCAGGGCAATACAATACTACTGTGTTTCTAGCGGTTTTGCAATGAATGCCTCAACAGTTGATAATATCTTAGCAGCTGTTGGTTGTGTGTTGCATTAGGACTGCATTTACAAAGGTGACTTTAAAATGAAGGATATATTTCGATAACGATTCAGATGAATTCAAAACAATGTATTCGCTTATAGAAAGAATTGTCTGTAGGTAATTTGCTGTAGAGACATCAAAGTTCACCAAAGATTACAAAAGTTATTAAAAATCAAAACAACAACCCCTGCCCTATCTATATCTTGTTCTTCGGGAATGGCATAATATAGGTATGTTGTTGGACAATGCTAAAAAGTTTCTAATTTAATGGATTAATGCTAGGGCTACACTAGCGTATTGTACGAAGCGTATAGTACGGAGCGAGTACATTCTCTTCGTAGCCGTCTTACTGTTACGTCCTGAAGATGCCTCTTGCAACAGAGTGCGAAACGTTGACTACTTTATCGTCGTTGACGCGGTTTTCTCTCGTAAGGATTTTCCTGAAGGAAATCCTCCAGAAAAAGGACTTAAGAACATGATGATTTTCTTCAGGGCAATACAATACTACTGTGTTTCTAGCGGTTTTGCAATGAATGCCTCAACAGTTGATAATATCTTAGCAGCTGTTGGTTGTGTGTTGCATTAGGACTGCATTTACAAAGGGTGACTTTAAAATGAAGGATATATTTCGATAACGATTCAGATGAATTCAAAACAATGTATTCGCTTATAGAAAGAATTGTCTGTAGGTAATTTGCTGTAGAGACATCAAAGTTCACCAAAGATTACAAAAGTTATTAAAAATCAAAACAACAACCCCTGCCCTATCTATATCTTGTTCTTCGGGAATGGCATAATATAGGTATGTTGTTGGACAATGCTAAAAAATTTCTAATTTAATGGATTAAAGCTAGGGCTACACTAGCGTATTGTACGAAGCGTATAGTACGGAGCGAGTACATTCTCTTCGTAGCCGTCTTACTGTTACGTCCTGAAGATGCCTCTTGCAACAGAGTGCGAAACGTTGACTACTTTATCGTCGTTGACGCGGTTTTCTCTCGTAAGGATTTTCCTGAAGGAAATCCTCCAGAAAAAGGACTTAAGAACATGATGATTTTCTTCAGGGCAATACAATACTACTGTGTTTCTAGCGGTTTTGCAATGAATGCCTCAACAGTTGATAATATCTTAGCAGCTGTTGGTTGTGTGTTGCATTAGGACTGCATTTACAAAGGGTGACTTTAAAATGAAGGATATATTTCGATAACGATTCAGATGAATTCAAAACAATGTATTCGCTTATAGAAAGAATTGTCTGTAGGTAATTTGCTGTAGAGACATCAAAGTTCACCAAAGATTACAAAAGTTATTAAAAATCAAAACAACAACCCCTGCCCTATCTATATCTTGTTCTTCGGGAATGGCATAATATAGGTATGTTGTTGGACAATGCTAAAACGTTTCTAATTTAATGGATTAATACTAGGGCTACACTAGCGTATTGTACGAAGCGTATAGTACGGAGCGAGTACATTCTCTTCGTAGCCGTCTTACTGTTACGTCCTGAAGATGCCTCTTGCAACAGAGTGCGAAACGTTGACTACTTTATCGTCGTTGACGCGGTTTTCTCTCGTAAGGATTTTCCTGAAGGAAATCCTCCAGGAAAAGGACTTAAGAACATGATGATTTTCTTCAGGGCAATACAATACTCCTGTGTTTCTAGCGGTTTTGCAATGAATGCCTCAACAGTTGATAATATCTTAGCAGCTGTTGGTTGTGTGTTGCATTAGGACTGCATTTACATAGGGTGACTTTAAAATGAAGGATATATTTCGATAACGATTCAGATGAATTCTAAACAATGTATACGCTTATAGAAAGAATTGTCTGTAATTAGGTAGCTGTAGAGGTATCAAAGTTCGCCAAAGATTACAAAAGTTATTTAAAGATCAAAATTTGTGATTTTTTTCTGCATTTTGGGGTTGAGTATAGTTTTGTTAAATAAAATCATCACTGAAATCTATGCCAAAAGTTAGCTTCATGATCAAGCATTTAGATCAATTCCATTTGTTCTATTCGGGTCAAACCTTGAGAAAATCTCACTCGTGTGCGGGAAGCTTTAATGTAGACACACTCTTTTGATAACAAGAGCGTGAATTCCAATATAGTAACGGATTTCTAGGAAGAAAAAAATTGTGTAAATATAAACGTTCCGAACTTTTTTGAACGCGTTTTTCCCAGTTCCATTGTGCATGTCGGTATTAAAGGCGCTGTGGGTATTGATTTTGCACCGAAGGGCGTGCGCCTACGTGTCTTAAATAAATGTTTATTTTGTAAATGCCCTTGTGTCCGCACGGCCCATATCATAAATAGGAGTGCGTAAATGTGGGGTGGTCTTGAATAAACATCGCTTTCTACGATCCATCCATTGCCATCTTCCTAAACATCTGCATCTGCCCGATGCCGACGGAAAATTTGAACGCTAAAATCAATCCAATTTTTTACTTTATCATACGTAAAAAAAATTGAGATTTTAGCGGAAATAGGTCTTTTTGGGCCCCCTGAACATTTTTGACCAAGGTACAAAAAAATGTCTGTGTGTGTGTGTGTGTGTGTGTACCCGTTTTTTGTGGCGACGATTCCGGAGAAACTACTGAAGGTATCGAGATGAAACTTCATATTTAGAAGTTTCGTGACTAAACTTAGAGCTGAAAGAAGTTTTGTCCAAAAGGGCCCAAAGGAACTCGAGGTTTACTCTTATCATTTTTCAACGATTTTGCAAATTAGCCGCCATTTCTGTAATTTCGTCAAAATAGTTAAATAATAAACTATAGTAGAGAAAATTTTGTATAATTTATGTCCATTCCATTTTTCGGAAAAAACAAAAAAATTAAATCATAGTAAGCGGATGCCCCTTGAACTTCCAAATTGCCCCCCTGAACACGGCTGTATCGTATGATAAAGTCATGTGCCTGGCCACATCAGATTTTTTGAACATAAAGTCTTCAAATTCCTTTTTCATCACCAATCTTCTATGGATTTTCATGATTCTTTCAGGATATTATAGACAAATTTTTCGATATTCTTTCTAGCTAACACAATATTTAAAATAATTATTTCTACAAATTATTTGATTTGTGTAAATGACGTGATGTTTTTATGGTCTTGTTTGAGGTCCCTCAAGTTTTCGGCTGCTCGATATGTTCATTTTCAAAGAAGATACAATTTTTTAACTGAAACCTTGTAAACTGAATTTACTTCAATAACTGGATATTTTTTTTACCAACGCGACTGTGAGGATTTTCAACATTCTGTAATGAAGATTGGCAGAATTAACAAGCACTGTGGTAATTACCAAAAAGATATCTTGCAACTTTCGACGTCTATATGGCGTCGGATCAAAAATAATGCATCTTCGTTAATTTTTCTTTCAAATGAAAGAAAATCCTTGGACTTTGTAGGTATTTATGTCATGCACAGCAGAAGTTATCTCTGCACAAAGATTCTGCGAAGATTCTTTGACATTTATTGACGAAGGAATGAATCCCTGTGGCGTGTTATTTATTTAACATCAGAGTCCAAACATTTTCTTTGACTACTCATTCCTACATTCTGGTAATTTTTATTCTGCTGTTCATCTAGATACTGATGTTCGGTTAAACTTCTAGGACAAGTTTAAGCAAATGTAAATATTTCATTTATGGTCAAACACCAATAAGTTAAAATCACCGCGGTAAGAAAAAAAAATACAAAGCAGCCAATAACTTTTGACAGAAACCCTATGCATCTTGCAAATAATCCACACATCAAATTTCTTTCAACCGCCATCACCGCCCTATAATTTGAATGCAGGAAAACGCTCTTATCGACGAAAGAAATCTCTCCGCGAGCAAACAGTGGCGTGCAGTTGGCGCTAGGGTGCTTAAGTGGGGGCGCGGTAAACATTAAATAATATTCAGCGTTTTATTTACATTTTCGCTGACGACGCGCGTCGCCCGCGCGCCGCCTGCTGATGGGGTTCTTCGGGCAACAATGAAAATTCGATCCCGCCGACAATAGACCTTAATATCCTACGATAAATATACCTGAATGCCTCCTTTGTATCGCCCCTGTCTTAAGCTCAATTTTACATGAATAGGGGGACGGACGGTGACGCGACGCGACGGTAAATATAACCGGCGAATTCAGTGAATATGTTACGGTCATAGTGATAAATAGGTTATTATTAATAATAGCCAAGTGGCGAGGTTAAAGTGAAGAATTTATCACATGAACCGGCTATTATTAATAATTTCCAGCATGCTGTGGTCAATGTGATATATTTCAGTTCGATATTGAATTAAGGTGATGCTACAATATAATAGAGCCTCAGATTTGAAATTCTGTTAGTATCTAGATAATCGCCACACAACGAATCTATTCACTGGGTTTTCAGTGTTGGGCCTTTAGTGACGTTAGTCCTGACTAACTTATTTAGTTACTACTCATGACTAAAATAAGGAAGATTATCAAAACGAGACTAAAAAATGCCAATCCACACTAATTGCATGCACGAGTGTGTAACTCTTTGGGTCATGCTTATTTGCGCAAATCTTAAAAGCAAAGTAAGTAATAAATTAGAAACTCGGTTTGTATTATTTTACCAGTGCAAACGTACGTAGTGCTTCTGCATTTTGCAACTCGTGGCAAAAAAAATATTTTTATTTGTAACTTTATTATCTTTTTAATACAAAACTTTAAAAAATGTTTTATATTTAATTTTGAATACAAAAGTCCTTCTAGACCTTTATTTTTTGTGGTAGTACAACAATGACACCATTTATATTGTAAAAATAAAACGAAATAAAGTTTGTAACAATAGGACGTCATCTTCTTTTGTTTTTTTGTATTTTTTGTTGGTGATAAACACTTTTATAATAAATATATCTGTGAGATATTAGATATACTTAGGGTAGGTACAGGTAATGGACATACTAATGTAGGGAGGATTGAGGCAAGTTGTTACCATGTTTAATCTTTTATTTATAAAATTATTGTCAAACACCAAAAGGAAAAATACCGTGTTAGGAACAGAACCATACAAAAATGTTTGCATCATTTGTGCGGTGCAATATATGTAAAAACATCTATGTAAACTAGTCTAGTTCTTGCATGTACATATTTGCATGAAAATACAATATTGATAAAATTATTATTAAATGCGCAACATTTCAAGATAATTAGGATTTGAGAATTTACTTAATAAATTGTAATTGTACATTTACAAAAAACTACCCACATGTATTAAATATAAAAATGGGTGTTATTGATAATAAAATGGTTAACTTTTTTGAACACTCTGTATAAAATGTTCTTTTTTATGTTTTTGTCATTGAGCCGTCCTTGGGTGTATACCAAATATCAGTATCAATTATATCCAGTAGTTTCTAAAGTACAAGGGAGACAAAAAAAGCATTCTGTATTATCAATGTTTTGTAGTATTCGTAATTTTGGTCATTGGGGTAGCCGTACTAATGATTTGCGTCGAGTAAATAAATATAATAGCTTACATAGTAATCAAAATAACTTAGCTAACTTCTTTGAAGACTGTATACAAAAGATCTTTTGTAAAAAGTAACATTTTTATCACTTTTACCGTGCCCGTTAGGAAATTATTAATAATAGCCGGTCCATGTGATTATTTAAGTGTTTCTAATCACATTGACCAAATGATGCGGTTATTATTAATAATAGCCGGTAATTATTAATACAAACCACATTTATCACTTTAACCGTAACAAATATACTACGGAGGAAGGGTGTTCCGGTGTATCCCCGAAGTAGCACATCGGTATGTGAATTAGAATTATACCTCAAAATGGTATAAAATTTGTATTAAAAAGAATCTCATAGCTCCTACGGGTTGGCGAGAAAATGCATAAAATATATGTTCGTATTTGTATTTTTGATGTACTATTTTACAATAAATTGACTGTAAATTCACAATCATATGCCTGAAATGTGTTTACCGTGTAAAAAAATGATTATACAGATATCGGGAGGAAATTTCTTATCCGCTAAATCACATAGGAAACGCCCACCCTTTTCTTTCAGTAAGAAGAGAAGGAAGAGAGTTGTATTCAACCCCCCTAATATGCCGTAACACGTATAAATAATATTACACGGATATCGGTATGCAAACAGGAAGATGATTGATGCTACGGATCCCGACCCCGACTAGCGCGTAGTATTCGCCCCCATATATAACGGGATATATCGGGTTTTATATATCCTGCGGGCTCCTGCTGCTGCAGGCAACAGGAACCCCTTTGACGTGCACCTCTTTTGTAATACCTATTGAACGTTTAGGTTTCTTTCAATTGTTGTCACGCGAGACTTTTATTACTTATTACTCGCCATCGGTTTTTAAAAAGTATTACCTTTTAGACAATTAGTCAATAAAACGGTCAAAATACGCTGAAAGCGATAAATAGCAGGGTGCGGTTCCGGTAATGTAATGGATACCCGAATACCCATAGCCGCCCACTTAATAGTGGGGTATTTGGAAATCGAATCTCTGAGCCCTATGCGGTATTTCTCTCACTCCATCCAACACCAACACAACTGTGTGCTGGTAATCGGAGAACGCAGACGTGCGTGGAATGTTTAGGGGTGTCTTATACAGCCCTTTAATGTGTGAAAACGGAATTTGATCCATGCGACCGATAGTCCTGTGTGTAGTTGTTAGGGCTCTAGTGCCACTTAAATAATTGTCGAGTTTTTGACCCTCTATATTATACTTACAAACTAGAGTTCTATGTCAAAACCAAAAAGGATTAAAACACGGTTAAAGTGGTTCTACTTTATTAGTGGACTGCGAATAAATATTTGTATTTATTTTTGGAAGATAAGCGAGTAAAATTAACAGAAAATTGAAAGAAATAGTAAAGTAAAAAATATAGCCAAAATTTGATTAATTAAATTTATAATTTAATTTAAAAGAATCAAAAAGCATCAACGACTACAAAATATGTTATGTATGTACAATTAAGAATTTTTTTATGTTTTAACAGTTCCATATGTCAAGCAAAGATGCAAGTAAATGCAGAACCAAAAGCGCGAAAAGCAGAAAATATATTATGCATAATTGTAACAACATTGCACAATTCCTCTAAAAGAAAAATAAAAACAATAACTTACTGGCAAATCTGGGGTCTGCTGCTGAACTTTGGTACCATCCAGGGGAGTAATGGGGCGCTAGTCCTAAATTCTCGGAGACAGGGCAGTACTGGCCACCGCCGAACTGGCCCATTACCGGGTAACCGCCGTTCATTGTACCGCCGCAGCTGCTTGTCGGTATAGAACCTGCTATAGCTCCCGGTGAATTTATGCTACTTCCGGAGGAAGTCGATCTGGAACAAAAGAACCTAAGTTTACTCGCCAACGTAACGATTTGAAGTAACCAGTGTGCATATTAATTATTATTTGATTTGTTCTATTGGTGTATTAATATTTGTGTTATATTATATGTAAGTATGTATTTACTAATTAGAATTTAGATTCTATACAATATTTTTTTTAGTTTTAACATATGACTATATATAACTTATAAATTCTGACTTCATTTCCATGGAAAGGGGAACACTGTACTTTCTATATTGAACAAAAGGTTGTGTCCCTAAATCAGTTTTACCTGAATTTATAGGAAAAGAAGGAATTGCATAATAGGTACATCTCTCTGTCTTATAAGTGATACTATCATATCGTGTGTGTTAATTGGTCTTTAACGAGCATTCTTTAACGACTATTGGGAACTTCTTTGCTGAAAAGAGATGAAGATAGCTGCTGTGGACGATTAAGACGGTCCAAAAATTTTTATTCTCTATAAGTTTATGTGTAATAAGGGATTAGAAAAATTTTACTATCTCTCAAAATTTCTGGTTGAAAACAGAAATATCAAATAAAATTACAGAAGCACATAACATAGGGTTACCTCTAATACTTAAATAAATATATGGGGTGGCCCTCGCCCAACTTTCCGACTACACCGTTGGCGCAATGAAGTGTCTGAACACTTTTGCAATTATTTAATTTTGTGAAGCTAGAGCCTCCCATTGATCTGTAAATTAGTATACTTTTTTGAAATCACTAGAGGATGAGCTGATATTAGTTTCCGACAACCTCATTGACACATTGACTACCTTGTTGATATACACTGTGCCAATAAATACCTTTGGAAGTTATTCAATTTCCTGAAGCCACGGTCACTTTGAATCCCAAAATAGTGCCAGTGGACACTGACGTTTATTAAAATTGTCAAGCGACCTTAGCGACCATGGCTACGAATACTGTCAAACTGCTTCTATAAACGCTTATCTTATAACGCCTAAAACGTTCATTCCACTGATTTGTAAATTGGTCTTCTGGTGACTCTAAATATGTACCTACTTAGAGGCACTGGAGGATGAACTGGAATCAGTTTTGATCAAAATCGGTTAAATCCCTAAGAAAATGTAACATCTACCACTTTGATAGTCAGATGGTCACAAAAAACAATCCTCTTTTTCCTCTGATAATTCTAAAAAAGTATACCAAATTTCAGCTCATCATTGCAATGGACTCAGAATGTCACATTGCGAATATAGGTAGTACAGTAACATGGAGATTGTAGTCAATTTTATTTTGTCGTCGTAAATAAATAAATAAATAAATATCTTTGCCGTGATTTATTACAAACTTCGTATTGTAATTTTGCACTTGTTTCTGTCGTTACAGGTAGGTAGATATATATATACCTATATTACACCACAACTGCAATTGATGGTTGCTGTAAGTAATTTATGATTTACTTTAATAATAATGTTTTTTTTTTCATGCCGAGAATAGGTGATATAAAATGCGTTAGTATTATAATCAGAAACAATGATTTTGTGATTTTCTAGAATTCAATATCTAGGTATAGATGTTTCAAACTGAGAAGAGCACAGTTGTATATGCAACCAAATATACATAGGCAATTTATAAACCATACACTGGGTATGATTGGTTGCATATACAACTGTGCTCTTCTTAGTTTGAAACTACTCTACCTCACAATTGTGGGAAGAAATCTGCTCCGGAGAAACCGTGTCATCTGTTTCAGCTGGGTAGGTACCTACAATAAACCCAGTGTGTTCTGTGGTGTTCACAGAAGCTGTTTCTGTTGAGTATATGTTCGTTTTGTTATATTAAGATGTTAGGGCCTAACGTCGACTAATTATTAGCAAAGATAACTAAATGGTGAGTGAACTTATTTTTACTTTCCTACTAGGTATATATTGTGTCTGTAAACACGACAGCGCAGCGCCCAAATGGCACAACGAATCGGGCTGAAATTTGGTATAGTTATTTATAATTGCCAGGAGGCGAACTGGATTGCTTATGGAGATAATCTGACAACCGAAAGAGATTTTGAATGGATGGACGGTTTAGACGCTATACCTATAAGTGTTTATAGAAGCAGTCTGAGAGAATTCACAGTCTTAGTCTCTATGGTTGCAAATTTGTAAATTTTGTTAAACGTCACTGGCCACTGATATGACCTAACATTTAATGACTGACTGAATGATTGATTTTGTAGTAGGTAGGTATCATACTTGCTTTACTGTAGGTCCTATTTAATACAATAATTAATACAGCTTTCTCACTAATATACCCATCATTAATAGGTAGCTACCTATTTGATATTCGATTGCAAGTAATACCTACTTTGAATAGTAGTTTGAGGGTGTTTTAATACCACATAGAGAAAAAGAAAACCGTAGAAGTACAGTAGAGCCCCGATTATCCGCAGAATTGGGTGGTAACTGTGGCAAGGACACTGCGGATAATCAAAAAAAGAATAAAAATGAGGTGTAATGCGAAAAAATGTTTTTCTTATCCGAAAAAAAAATTATCCGATTTTTCTTATCCGAATATAAAATTATATTAAAAAAATATTTCACTGCGCTCACGGATTATCCGCGGTGCGGAATCGGTGCTCTACTGTAGTAGGAAATACAGCAATTTTCTTAAAAATTAGTAACTATTTTTGTGTTTTGAAATTAAAATAACAAAATACGAGGTTGATAAGATAACCCTACAAAATTTTATCTTTTCAGGTCGAATTTCCATTTTCTGAACAAACAATAAAAGTAAACAATAACCGAACAAGTAACTAAAATCGGTAATAAAATATTGTGAACTATAATAATTAATTCTAACTTCAGTGTAACCACATTGCTGTTAAACCATGTAAAATATTTTAGTAAAACGTTTAGTTTATAGTTCGGTGCGTCTAGCTTTACGTTAACCTCTAGACTCAAAAGTTATGTGTTAGTATCTGCACTAATTTAAACAAATTTAGCCTAGTACCTGTACGGTGACGGTGGATTGGCAGCTAATTCAAGCTTTCTGTAAGATTCTTCGATGGGACTGAGGATATCGGTGACACTGAAAGGCGTCGAATGATGCAACTGCTGCAAATGACTTAATACTTGACCACCCTGATGATGTTTTGGACTCAAGCTCATCGCAAGCTCGACTCCATTGAGCTCGGGTAGTAACCCGTGCAGGTCACCACGGTCCTGCACTAAGGGACCTTCCCCGTAACTACCACCTCCAGACATGGACTCCAGGTCCACTTTAAACTCAAACACCTCCGTGGAATGTCTTTATTCAGCAAATAAACGCACAAAAATCCATCAGGAGCAGACCCGAAACCGATAAAAAACACACGAACACGACACTTTTAACACTTCTTCGGTTGGTTTGAAGGGTTGTAGATGGCGTTGTATAAATTCTAGATATATAGAGAGAGAGTTCAACTTCCGATATTCGAATTCAATAAACAAACTGACTAACTATATAAATAAATCAGTGATCGGGCTATAGCACTCTTCAGAGGCACTCTTGATGTAAGACTCTTTAGCTTGGAAGAGCGCTTAACTTGGCCTAAGCGTACTCCTAGAGTGGCCTCTCAAAGTCTACATGGCACTTCTCTCCAGCGGCTGCTGCATTCTGGGTCCTCAAATCCACTCAGAGGCGTGGTCTAACCCTCAAATCCACCAATCCCAAAGCGAAATTCGTCACAAAGAGGCGTGACATGCACTGTGCAAACCTGCCGTGTTACTACCATGCGTACAATTTCGACCTTATAATCCGTGTCTGCAAAGGGGAATTCGTACCGTGCTAGTAATGGATTTTGGTCTTTAACGTTTTCGTTCTTCTGCTAGGGGTTCCTTCATGTTTCTTTTCAATTATATGGTAATTTCGTGCACGCCCCAACGAGCGACCTATTGCAGGGAGGGTACTTGAGCGTGGGGGAGAACCGTTCACACAATGATATTGTATATTTATATCCTTTTATTGGGTATATTGATTTGGGGGGTAGAATATCTACACTTTTATATCTAGTTTTTAATTCTCCGCTGGATTTTTTGATGTTGTTTGTTGGGTGGATTGATTTTATCGTTTTCTTTTTCTTTTGTGGGGGTGAGGGAGAGAGAGAGAGAGAGAGAGAGAGAGAGAGAGAGAGGAGGGAGTTATTGGATTCTTGTAAATCTGTGAAACGTAAACAAACACGAAATTATGTGGTGGGCGCAGATGGGATGTGATACCGTCGAGTGGTGGTAGTTGAAGTTTGTTTTTACGCCCCACGCTTTCCACGAGGGAATGGGGGTGGAATCAAAATAAATAATTGTTGGGATTTGCTGAAAAAAATAATGGGGATTATTCATTGACGTTGCAGGTGACATAAATTGTATTTTTGTCGTTCTGTGCATTCAAGTGTTCAACGTTAAAAAAAAATATCTGGGATGGCCCTCACCCAACTTTCCGACAACCTCGTTGACACATTGAAGTGTCTAACTCTTTTGCAGGTACCTAATCGAAAGTACAGCCACTCTGGATACCAACATATTGTCCATGGCCATTGCTGTTTATCAAAATTTGTTAATTTGGAACTTGTCAATTTGCTTTGCAATTTGCTATTAAACCGCTCATCTCATTGATCAGTTTGATGTTCAGTTTGATGAAAATCGATGGAATGCGTAAAAAGGTGAATATAGCATTAGCCACTTCCGGTTATCAGATGATCATGAAAAACAATCCAGTTTGTCCCCTGCTAATTCTAAATAGGTACCTACATTATCAACCTACCAACTTCAGTTCTGTTATACCGTTTGGACGATATCGTGTTACATTTACACAGATGATGTTCTAGAATTCATTGCAAATGATTCAGGAAACGTCAAGACGCGTATTTCCGCTGAAATCCCAACTACTTACTTTCCGTTACCTACAATATTTTTCTTCTAGGGTACCTACTAGCAGCCCTACGATTTGGATAAATCCAACGGTACCGTGATGGGATACTATGCCAGGTATCCATTATTGAAGACCCCTGTGCTGTAAGCCTCTAAGGAATAGCTACCGTTCGCGAGGAAAACGCAAAAACCGCGAAAATCTATTTTTCACATTTTCTTGCCAACGCCTGGCGCTATGTAAAAACTAGCAGCATTTTTTTAAATCAACACAGTCCAATATCTACATGAGCACGGCCGCATTAGAACGCTCTATATCGCAAAAATCAAGTTTTCTTACGTATTAACATCATCCCTATGCTCAAAAAGTAAAATACTAGCACCCAAAAAAACTAATAGATTTACCGGAAAATAAAAAACGCAACGTAATATTAGGGAGCACTGAAGTACATATATCAAGATTTGACAGTTCGCAACTAATCCTGACTAGCGACTAATGCTATCTCTACAGTCACTACTCCTATAAGCACTTACAGCGCTCTACTGGCCAGTAAATAAATATGTGTAGGTACATATGTAAAGGTACTGGAAGATAAGTAAAGGACAGTTTGGACAAAATTGGTTGAACCCCTAAGAAAATCGGGTTAATATTTGCCACTTCGGTTGTAAGATTGTCACATAGTTCAAACCGATTCGTTGTACCGTTTGGACGCTCTCAAGTTCACAGACACACATGGCATACATATTCTTTGTAATGGATTCGGGGGACCTCAAAAGGGATATATGTATGCGTTTTATGGAAATTCTTATTTTCTCTAGATTACAATACTTTTGTTCTAAGATCTACTCGTAAAGAAGATAAAAAAACTTTGTAGGTACTAAATAAGAACTGTTATTGTAAACATCCCTTCTTAAAGAAGGGACTCTTGTGTTTGATTGCTACTTAGTACTTCTTTAGCTTTGTTTGCTGGTTAGATCTGTGATTTTTGTAAAACAAATGGTTAGGTTTTATGTAATTTTCGATATGTAAAAGTGTATCTATGTCATAGTGTTTAATAACCAGGGCCGGCGCTGGGTACCACGACGCCCTTAACCAAACCTCTAGAATTACGCCCCTATACAAATAAAAAATTAAAGAGTAACAAAATTAAATTCATGGCTAAATACATTATATTTTATAAGAGAAAATTAACAAACAGAAACAAACATCAACAATTAGGTAAGTAAAATAATAAACAATTTTATTTTTTTGAATATAATATAATAATATTTTTATACGTGTTACAATTGAACCTTTCGGGCTTTAATTGTAGCAAAATCGTTTATTATTTTACAAATGTTTATGTGCCATGGTCGCGAAAATGACCGTTCTGAACTTGCAACAGAATCCGGAGACCAGTTGTTATACAATATACAAACAAAGAATCTAAATTATGTCTATAAATATAATTAAGAGTATTTAGTGGAGTTGTTGTAAAATTTTTTCCGACAAAAAATGTCCCTAAATGAAATTAGCTTGTCATACAGCACTCTAGAACTAATGTCCTTCGATTCTCCATCTTTAAAGAACTTTTCTAACTCGTCGCAATTATTATTAAGTTGAAAAAACCTGTTTTAAAAGATTCCATTGAGCTTTGTGGTGTTTCATCCTCATGTTCATACTCAAACTGTTTTCTTGTTTTCTTTTTCTTATTATTGGTAGTTGATTCAGTTGGAATATTAAGATGTTTTTCTACGTTTCCAATAAATGATTGAACCCTTTGTCAGTACTATAATTTTCTACGTATTCTGTTACATTCTCTAAAGCTTTGATAGCTGTTGCCACCTCTAGTTCGATATTTTGGAGTATTTTGCTCACCACATTCACTCTGTTGAGTATGTCATACCATAAAACAAGCGCACAAACTAAGTTATAATTTGGAATTTTACTGCATACAATTTTTGCTTGGCATTTTATTAGTTTGTCTATGGTATCGTCAGCTTGAATGTCGTACAAGCAATCATAAATTTCACCAATATGAAATCGTAATGGTTTCAATGCTTCCACACGAGATTCCCAGCTAGTATCTGATAAAGATTTTAACGTAATGTTTGGCACACATTTTTGTAAAATATTCCTTCTTTTGGTGGATGCTGCAAAACATATATGTAATTCTTGCACGACGCCAAAAAACGAAATGGTGTTATCTGAAATTTCTGAAATGGTGAACTTTTGCAGCATCGTTCACAACAAGGCAGTGAGCTGAATAAGGTGTAAAAAATGTTCGTGAATTAATATTTATAATATGACGTTACAACCCAATTGTTCTTTCCTCTCATATTGGCTCCGTTGTCCACGTAAATTCATAATATATAATTCGAGTTCTTTAAGTTTTTCTACGACATACGTCATACCAGCTTAATCATAGCAGCTTATTCTTCATTTTTAATAAACAAAAGTTTATGTTGATTGATCGAGACGAATATTGTGATAATACTCATCTGTTCTACTTTACGTTTTTGAGCTAATACCAAATATTTTCTTTTATATTATTCGCCATCAGAGCAATAATTTCATTTTGAATGTCTTTACAGATATACCTAATGTATAATATTTTTGTTTAACGCTTTTTGCAAATGCGAGGACATCAGTACACATATTAAAGTCGCTGGAGAATGAGCAGATATCAATTTGGCCGTCCGGTTGTCAGATTGTCACAAAAAAACAATCCAATTCAACCCCTGGCAATTCTAAAGTATGCAAACTTTTCAGCCCGATCTGTTATTCCGTTTGGGCATTAACGTGTTCACAGACATACACACACATATACAGTTTCCAGAAATCATTGCAATGGATTCAGGGGACCCCAAAACACGTATATCCGCTGAAATCTCGAAACTTTATTTCCAACGATTACAATACTTTCCTTCCAGGATACTAGTCGGAAAGTAAAAAGATAAAGAAGAATGAAACCCGCTCATACACATTAAATGAGGATAAATTGCTGTTGTTAGTCAGGTGGTGACGCGACTGGTGGCAACACAATCACGGTGTCGACTGAAAGAAATCTGAAGCTGAAAGCTTAAAAATCGGTCTGCAATTTTGCAGCGTGGGCGTTATATGAATTTAAACCGACAACAAAAATTCGGATTATATGAAAATGATTTTGGCGCCCCCCTTGCAGTGCGCCCCTAAGCCTTGCTTACCTACCTAGCTTACCGGGTCGCGCAGCCCCTGTTAATAACAAACACATACTAACGGATATTTTTACAATAGCTTTCATCTAGGAACATAGTCACAAAGCAAAAAGAGCAAATCGGAAAAGAATAAGAACAGCTATTATAAAAATAGTTCAAAGACCAACTGGAAATGAGAGAGAGAGACAGAGAGCATAGGAAGAGATGAAAAGAGAAATATGTAAATGGTGGTGGTCTAGTTGAGGACGTTGTACAGAGGTGCAAGGGCATCGAGGAAGCAAGCAACACTCTATGTAATGCGAGCTCTTTGATTATGATAATGGGGGTTTCAGTGCTGTGGACGAAGCGGCGGCATCGGTGGCGTTGGCGTTCGCCCGTCGCCGGACCGGCGTTGCTCCATGGAGCACACTCCAAACCGAGGAGAACCCTTCAGAACGGCTCTTTCATGACCTGGTCGGTGATCTCCAGCAGCGTTTGATTGCTGCTGACCGACAGCTTATATAACCCTTTAGGGGCCTCTTCATACCCTACTCTGATACGCTTTTCACTCTACTTTCCACTACTTCAGCGGCGATATTTAGAGTCGTCGACTTGACCAGATGGCCCGGCGAGTGTTAAATAAATATCCCGTTCCGAGATATGGTGTGCTTTGAATATTTTTCTGCGCTAATGGTTGGAATGTTTTCAATTCGCTAATTTGCTTTGCAATGAAAATGTTGACCTAGAAGGTCAGGCAAAAACGGATTTTAGTGGAAACACACGTTTTGAGGTCTTTAACCATGGCAATAAGTTTTTACTTTCCGACAGGTATCTTAGAAGGAAAGTATGTAATCGACGGATTCTCTTTTGAGATTTCAGCGGAAATGCAGGTTTTGGGATGCCCTGAATCCATTGCATTGATTTATGGAAAATGTCTGTATGTGTGCACGTGTGTATGATGTATTCGTATTTAGAATTGTCAGAGGATGAACTGGATTGTTCCTGGTAACCATATAACAACCGGCAGTGGTAACATTATTTCATCATCCAGTGACTTTAAATATGTACACCACTTCAACCATCAATGGGATTGATTAACTTTTAGGCGTTATAAGCGTTCATAGACGCAGTCTGACAGTAACTGTAACCTCAGTCGGTATGTTTGCGAACTAGCAAATTTTGATGAAGGTCAGTGGTAACTAAAATTAAATTTGGATCCAGAGTGACTTCGCGAAATTGAAGAATGATTGAAATGCTTGTGAATGATTTTTTTACTTTCAGGCTTCTGCAGTTTTTGTGAAAATAGATGAGCAAGGAAAAAAACAAACGAAAGTAATATATGTTATACCTTACACCTGATTATTATTGCAATAACAGACTTCTTGCAATAAAATTAGCTTAGGGAAAATGTGTATTACATTTAATGTAAAGTCAGGTTACTTGGAGATTGTGGCGCCTCCGCCATAATTGTCATATCACTAAAATTGCAATTTAGACGTGACTTGACTAAATTATGTTACTGTATTGATAATTAGTGAATTACCATTATCAATATTTAGTGTAAAATTGAATTCTATTTGATTACAAAATTGGTCCATTAATAAAAATCCCGGGTGCCCCCCACCCAACTTTCCGATTAAATTGTTCACAAGTGTCTAAACACTTTCACTATTATTCACTTTCGGGAACTCACAGCCACTCTTGATCCCAACCTAATGTCAGTTATAGAATAACTCCAAGATGTCATGTCAGTGGCACTGACCAGCACTGACGATTGTCAAACTCTGACAATTCCCAACACAGCGACGAAAGCTGAAGATTTTATCAAACTCCTATAAACGCTCATAGCGCCTAAACCGCTCATACCAATGATCTGTAAATTAGTACATATACATATTTAAAGTCACTGGAAGACGAGCAGGTATCATTTGGTCAACGGCGGATGAATCCCAAGAAAACGATGTGACATTACTTCCGGTTGTCGGATTGTGACAAAAAACAATCCAGTTCGTCTCCTGGTAATTCTAAGTATACCAAATTTTATCTGTTGTTCCGTTTGGGTGCTATCGTGTTCACAGACAGACATATACACTTTCCAGAAATCATTGCAATGGATTCAGGGGACCCTGAAATTTCGATTTTTGTTCCGTCGGTTACAATACTTTTCTTGTAGGGACTTCTACTTCTTGTACAGACTTCTTGCAACTAAATTAGTTAGATATACTATCCTGTTGTGGAGAATTTCTATTGCATTTAGTTTAGTTAGGTTACTTGGTGATTAAGGCGCCTCCGCCATAATTGCCAAATCAATAAAATCAAATTTAGACGTGAATTGACTAAATTATGTCACTGTGTGGATACATAGTTAATTACCATTATCATTCTTTACAGAAAAATTGTACTATGCATTACAACACTGGTCTCTACAGTTGAGGCTTTATTTTACACAGAATCTCACATTTATAAATACATTTTAAATAGTCTTCCACGTATTTTCCAATAAAAGTAATAAGGGGTAAACTCACTTACCTTTAAACTAAAAACACTCACAAACGCAACCATACAATACGAAATAAAACAACAATAACTATTAAACATCGCAGAATATATTCATCTCATACGTCACGTACAAAACTACTATACACAAGGAGTCAGATACAACATCCACTACAATGTCAAAATATTATACATAACGGACACACATCAGAGCGACAATAAAAACCCTTAAAATTAAAAACTCTTTTCATCGTTTTTTATTAAAAACAATAATCAAATCGATGGCATGGATTCTTTCACTTTATCGCCTAGAATTATAGTGATTAGTGAACGGTTCGTATCTGTCCCTGTACGGCCCCCCTTGCCTCCCTCCTCTGCCCCTATCTCCGGAAGAACCTCCCTGTTGATGATGTTCCCCAGAACGATAATTTCCACTTGAGGAATAACCCCCACCACCTCTGTTGCCACCATAACTTCCGTAACCGCGGTTTGGGTTATTGTAACCACCACCACCGGAATTATAACCACCTCCGCCTTGGCTATATCCACCTCCTTGACTGTATCCTCCAGAGTTGTAAGATCTCTGCTGATCTGAAACAAGAAATTCAATAATTATTTTAATGTAGTTTTACTTTGTTATTTACTTGTAGAATAACAGACAAAATTACTTTTTGAATAAATTTGGTAGACCTACATATTTAGAATTACCACGGGACGAACTGGATTGTTTTTGGTGACCATCTGACAACCGAAAGTGGCATATGTCACAGTTATCGTCCAGTGACTTTAAATATGTATACCAACTGACAAATCAATGGGATTAGTCGCTATTAGTCTGTGGTCGCTATTATTGCGAATTAGCAAATTTTGACAAACGTCAGTGGTCGTTAGGTTGAAATCCAGAGTGTCTGTGGCAAAGAATTGTAGAAGGTTTGGACGCTACAATGTGCCAAGGAGGTAGTTGGTAAGTTGGGTGCTTCCTGTATGGTCGGAATTGCCTTTAAACAAGGGGGTCAACGGTACTGGAAAGCCAATCAAGATGTTTCGTCTAGCGAGAAATCTAATCAAGCTGTAAGGTAGGCGCCTGTCCACTCCAGAGAGGGAGGGACTCGGACATAGCAGGGGCCTTAATTAACTTTCCAAAGTTTCCAAACTGCCCACGAGGCTGTCCCTCCTCTGTATAATATATATTGACGGAATTACCTTTATTCGATTTGATCGGCCCACTAAACGCGAGATGCGTTTTCTCAACCGAAAGATTTTGAACGAAATACGTGAGGGCTATGTCAAGAAGTCTCTATGCCGTCGGCTTAAAGATAAAAGGTTCTATCGAACTTCTGTCCACTATACAGAAATATCTGGTGCGGCCCTCACCCAACTTTCCGACTATATACATCGTTTGCACAATGTCAACTGTCTAAACACCTTTGCAGTTATTCAAGTATTGTTAAGCCATAGCCACTCTGGGCCCTACCTAACGTCAGTTGCTATGACATAATGACATTTAATATCATGCCATGTCAGTGACACTGATTTTGAAATCTGACAATTCGCAACCGGTCATCCCACTGATCCGCAGATTTGTATACATATTTAAAGTCATTGGAGGATGAGCTGAACAATACCTTCCTTCTAGGGTACCAGTCGGAAAGTAAATATGGGATTTTTTGTTTTATTAGATATATCGTCGCTTCAGAGCAGACATAACTTCCTTAACTTCTATTAAATTTAATATCACTTAGCTACTTCTGCTCTGAAGCATGCTATCAGGTACTTGGCATATTTGCAATTTTGAATTACCTATTATCTTTTGGGGACACTGGGCGACTTCTATTGTATGTAGTAGATTGGCTTGGATTTTACCGCTGCACCTAGGCCAATCTTGGCCTCTTGCGCATACCTATCATACTGTCGAACGGTATGATGGCAATTAGAGGTGGTCAACTGGTTGCCGGGACGTCACCCGAAAAAATGAATGGTTTTAATTTGAAACTTATCAATGCTGAACTTGGCCTATCTCTTAAATCAATCTTAAAGCATTGTTTGCAAACTCATACTCGAGTGACTTTAATTGTGTGTGCAAATTTGCAGATCAGTGGGATGAACGATTTAGGTGCTATAAGAGTTTATAGAAGCCGTTTGACAGAATCCACAGCCTTCATCGCTGTGTTGCGAATGGTCAGATTTTGACAATTAGGTAGGGTCCAGTGAAAATAAATTGAATAATTGCAAAGGTGCTTAGGCACTTCATTGTACCAACGACGTGGTTGAAAAGTAGAGTGAGGGCCACCCCAGATATGTTCATTATGAATTAAATCAATTTTTTGCATCTTGACACAGGTTTTCTGAAAAAATAGAGCCAACTTGAAATCCGTTTGTTTTGATTCAAATTCTCCAGAAAAAAAATCTCGACCGCAATCATTTAATTGAACAATTCCTCAGTCGTGGGCATAGCTTTGCACCCGCCGTGGTTCATAAACGTCACAAGCCTTCGTCATAATCATAAACATCAACGGCGTTACCTCACACACATACACACATGAGCACACCCTGTCTCTCATCCTCAAACATCCTCCACGTCCTCCGATATTGGAAACAAGCAATTTATCTGGGGGCATTGTGCGTTTGTTTGCGGGCGTGACGTTACAATGACGTCGGTGCCGGCGGCGGAGCGCGTAATTGCGCCCTTTGTGCGTCCGTCAGCGCCACTCACACGCCTAATTTCGCAATCACCACAAACCCACGACGACACCACCACCTCCACCACCATCAGTCGGCGACCCCCTCGCCACGCACGCCGCTGCCCTGTCACCCCACAACGGCCCGTAATAATGAAATTATGCGACTCGGTGTCGAAATATTCCGGCTCGCGTGGCGATTTTTGGAAACGGTTTACAGATAAGCGTGAATGTGTTTTATATGCCCTCCCCCCTCTCCCACGCATAGTTTAGTGGTGTTGCCTGTTTATGACGCAATGGTGGTCTCTGCGTAGCCTGGTTTTATCGTGGTGTAAGTGACAGGACGTTAAGTTAAGCCGATTAATGATTGTTATATACTGAGCGGAAAAAATCTCCACATAAAACATTCATAAAATTGGGTCTCTAATACTTTTGGGATCTTTGGAGGATTTTGATGATTCTTTCAGCAAATTAGAGACAAATTCTTCGAAATTCTTGCTAGTTACAGAATTTTTAAAATAATTATTTTTACAGCTCATTTGATCTGTTTAATCAACATGATGTTTTTATGGTTTACGTTTATTTGGAATACGCTGTAGAATAACTAAGAATCAGGGTTTTGAATACTTAGTGTTAAAGCCAAATTAATTATGAATGCATTGTACTTGCTTCATTCTGATATGTTAATTATCAAAGAAGATACAGTGCTTTAAATGAAACTGTAAATTTAACTTTCATTTTGCATAATTCAAAAATGTAAACATGATTATTTAGATTGGAGACTTCCGCGGTCTGAATCACTAAGTTCTAGATTTCCGGGAGAAAACCGCGTCAACGACGATAAAGTAGTCAACGTTTCGCACTCTGTTGCAAAAGGCATCTTCAGGACGTAATAGTAAGTTAACAAATTATATAAATTCAAAGAATATGCAAAAGTACTGCTTTCAAGCTGTACTTTAATGAATCGATAAAAAGCGACCATTCAGAAGGACCTTGAGGAATATCAAACTCGTTCATAAGACCCTCAACATCGTGACATACACGTAAAGATCCTTCAATTTTAAAATATGCTTTAAAGGGTCGTTGCGCTTTGTAAATGAAGACACTGTCACATCTCGTGCGAAAAGATTCCATTCCTGTAGCCTAGAACCCAATAACTCGACTTTTTTTATAAACCTAAGTCTTTAACCAAATCATACAGTTCGCACTGGTTTATAATGTGAGGTGTTCCTAAAACTTCAAATGGTGAATCTTCACGACTTCCTTGATTTGACAGAGTGATTTCAGACACTCTGTCTAAACAGGCAACTTTCTTCAAACAGGCAAAATTTCTTTTGTGTCTAAAATCGAAGACGATGAAGTGGATGGCGCACTTGGGGGAGGATGGTTCTCTCCATGGGGGATACGTCGCATCGCGATACTGATGGCAAATTTGGATATTTTATTGTATGCTTATCTTGTTCGAATATCCGCAGACGCTTATCGTGCAAAAATAGCAATCATCTACATTATTGGAAGGCTCTCGCCACAACAGGGGAACTGCAAACGGCATTTTCTTTTGCTTCCCCTTCATCCACTTTAAAAATCCGATCTAACAGGAAATACAGCATATATTAGGTGTTCATGGCTTTTCCAGATCTCTAATTCTAAATCCAAAATAGCAGGAGTAAGCTGCTTTTACCTCTTCCCTAATTTTTGTCCGATGTGTCACTACATAACAACCGCACATATAACAAAACTTATTTGGTGAATTTTTACATCTTCTTTGATCACTATAACTTAACTTTCTTGATAAAAATTGTTGATTCGTAATATTTTGAACAATCTGTTATGAGAACGTATGCACAGAAGGGTAATTCAAGCAAAATACATATATGACATCAAATAAAATGGATCTTAGACCTGTCACAACACTTTGATGAATTGATCTATGAAAAGTGATGTTAGGTTAACAAAAATATGTGACCCTTGTTCTGGTTGTAGGATCCTTGTTCTCTTGTGTAGCATTCAACAGCGCACCCAACAATAGGTTTCTCGACCTTCCAATCACCTAACCCCCGCAAGCAAATAACTAATTTATTTATAGTTAAATAGTTAAAATTACAAAAATTAAAATAACAGATTTTTATTTAAAGTACTACTTCAAATACAAACTGTTCTGCCAGGCGATATGCTATGCTATCGCTACTACGAAGCGCTATGCTAGCGGTGGCCATTTTTACAGCATAGAGAAGATGTGTCTCCCAATGTAGCCGTTGCTTTTTGCCTTTATTATAGATGTTTCAAACTAAGAAGAGCACAGTTGTGTATGCAACCAAATATACACAGGCAATTTATAAACCACACACTGGGTATGATTGGTTGCATATACAACTGTGCTCTTCTTTGAAACTACTCTACCTTCCATACTTAAATTTGACAAATTTGATAATTTGCTGAAAGAATTATCAAAATCCACAAGACTATGATCAAAATTTGACAAATTTTCAGAGAGGCGTCATTTGTTGCGTTGAGTATATTATGCATTTAAAACCAACGTATTACGTAGAATTACGATATTTTATAAATACGGCTGTAAGTTTTTCGTTTCCTGCAAATTCCACAATTGATTTCATACAAGAAAATTCGCCTTAACTTCAGCAAAGGATGAATAGAAACGCAGGAACTATTATTATTATCCGTACGGTACTCGCGAGTCGAGGACACCGCTTCCGACTTCCGTAAAATTAGCTGGAACCGTTATTTTCCATTATATTCTGTAGAGGTCGTAGTAGAATGGGCCTTGATTACTGGCAGAGCGATTTGCGTCTCGAGTGGCCTCTTTTGCGCCAAAGAATTACGATGCCGGTCGGTCGGGGCTAATTCGTTGCGTTTAATTCGCAGCGCTCGCACGCGGTCTTGTACAGTTTTCGAATGTGCATTCGTCTTTTGTTTGCTTCCGACTCCGTGATATTTGTTCTTACATCGGTGGGAGTGGCGGGAGATTGCGTGGTTTTGATATAAAGTCAGAGCGTACGGGTTCATTATGAATAATTTTATTTTGAGGCATAAGTATTTGTGCAAAAATATGATGGTATGGAGATTTTTGACTGACATTTTCATTATCTATACAAGAAAACAAATCGAAATATTTTACGACAAAATAATGGGTAATACCTGATAAGTTTCATTTGTCCGACTGCCGCCAGAGGGCGAACTGGTATTCGTATTCAAATTGTGGCTGTTGAATAGAATAGAATGGATTTCTAATCATCTTTATTTATAATGAGAAAAAAATCCCGCAAATGCTTGCTTACAAAAACACTTCCACTTTAAAAATGGCGAGGTTATGTTGCAATACCAATTTCGCCGCCCATCTGACTACTAGCGACACCTGGATTGATAAAATCTACAGAACGTTATATTAAAGAAGCTCTAATTGTGCTCACTTACACGGAACATCCTACATAAGTAAAAATACGTTTTGACTATTGCCAAAAACAATCTAGTTTGTCTCCTGGCATTTCGACCGTTTGGGCGCTATAGTGTTCAGGGATATATGTACTATGTACACACAAACATACCCACATATACATAGACAGACAAATCATTGCTATGGATCCAGGGAACCCAAAAACCCCAATTTTTGGGTTCGATTACAATATTTTCCTTCAAAGATACTACTCGAAAAGTAAAAATATGAAAAATAAAGTGTTGATGTTCAATAAAAAACTTGCCTTCATATTTCCATGATTTGGATTTTGCATAAATGGAATATCTCTGTTGGGCAAATAAAGTTTATTATTTATTATTATTATTCATTTTTCTGCTGTTTATACGTATTTGAAAAAAATCTTTGTAGCCTAATAGATGATGAGGAGGTCAACACATGAAGTGATGGTTGCTTTGAGAGACAACAGCCCATGTCGATCAAATTATTTGAATTCAACTGGATAATAAAACTGGCCATCTTTTTCAGATAGTGTTTTGGGGGGAGAATGGGGAAATTAAATACATTCAGTCAAAACATGTTCACTTTCTCTATGTGTATGCCAGTAGTTCCCAAACGTTTCCTAATCGCAGCGCCTTTTTTTTAATGAAAATATTTCCATGGCGCCCTACTCTAAGTAAAAGTAGTCATCCTTCGTAAGTAAGAGATAAAAATATATAATTTTGCAGCGCCCCTGTGAAGAGGCCACGACGCAGATTTTGACTAAAAATACATTTTTAGGTCAAAGTAAAAATTTGAGTAGCAATAAAACCAACATATTTCATTGTCTGTCTATAGTAATATAGGGTTATATTATCTAGCTTTATATACTGTATATGTATGTGCAAATATGTTCAAAAATAAAACCAGGTTTGTAACTGACCATGGTTAAAGTATTACAACTACATTACCCCTCATACATTGTAAATATTAACCAAATTACTTTTTTTTTAAATGACATCAAATGGCATATCAAAGTATTCTTTGCAGCAATAAAACTAGATTGTTTCAATTAGATTGTACTTCTTCTTCTAAAACAACACTTTTAACATACCGTCGCTCGAAACAAGTACTGACGTATCTGAATAGCCGTTTTTGGTGAGATACGCCACTACGTGTTTCGAGCGACAATACTGTCTATGTCAGTGTTTCCCAACGTGGGGCGTACGCCCCACTGGGGGGCAATATGATTGTTGAGGGGGGCAATTGGAATATAGAAAAATTTTGAAAAAAAAACCTACCTTAAAGTCTCTTTGTACCGTTCATACTGCAACCGTTAATCATATCCTTGAGGCTAATTATTAAATATCCCTACACAATTCTAAATCTGAAAAAAAAAACTCACAATAGGGAAAAATTTAATTAAGCCATCAATATTTGTAAAAACGTTTTTAGAAAAATATATCAAAGATGTGATAGCTATGCCACTTAACATACATTGTTGAGGAACATTTTGTTGAAGGTATGTTATTCTGTAAATTAGAAAGCATCACAACCTCCGGAGATATTCTTCATAAGCAAAAAAATTACTTCAATGTCTTTAATATTCCAATACAGAACATAACATCCTGTACTGCAGACTGTGCTCCTAACATGATGGACAAGAACAGCGGCTGTTTAAATATAAGAATCCAGAAATGCTTCTTGTGCATTGTCTAATATAGCTCCATAGGGAAAACTTGGTAACCAAAAATGTTTATCCAGTTCTCAATGAAGATTAAATTCGGTTATAAAATATGTCAGTTGTATCAAAGCTAATGCCGAATGTGACATTTCAAGTTAATTTGTGAAGTTCAAAATAATTCATACTTTTTATAACTAAATTTAATATTTCATTGAACAAATATTTTTGGCTACCAAGTTTTCCCTGTGGATTACACAATGCACAAGAAGCATTTCTGGATTTTCATCTTTAAACAGCCACTTTTCTTGCCCATCATGTTAGGAGCACGATTGGCAGCACAAGATGTTATGTTCTGTATTGGAATATTATCGACATAATTAATAACGTAGTTTTTTAGCTTAGAAAAAATATCTCTGGAGGGCGTGGTGCTTTCTTATGATTTGCAGAATAACATTTCCTCAAAAAAATGTTCCTTATTAATGTACCTTACATAAGTTATCAACAAGGCCTCAGTGCCTCTCACTCTTGCTCATTTTAACCATTCTTTTTCTGACAGTGTTGTTACTAAGGGGCACAGCTATCACATCTTTGTCATCTTTTTCTAAAACCGTTTTTACAAATGTTGATATTGACAGTTTAATTAAATGTTCCCCTATTTTGTGCTTTTTTCAGATTTAGCAATGAGCACGAATATTTGATAATAACTAGATTCAAGGGTACGATTAACACTTGCAGTGACAATTTCAGTTTTAGAGTAAATGTTTAACTTTCTGTTGTTATAATAAAATATGGCAGATTTGTGTTGTATTAATTTTTAAGTGAATGTTTATTTCTATTTTGTTATAATAGAATATGTAGCAAATTTTGTTTCTGCTAAAATGCTTAGTATTGATTTCAATAATCAAATAAATTATTGTTTTATATTATTATTTTTATACCCCCAATGGCGCAAGTTTTTCATTACGTCACAGAGAGGAAATTAGTCAAAGTTTGTTGGGCAGAATGTGTACCAATGACGAAATGAGAAACGTACACTGTTCCGAGTAAGGTTCATTTCCAACTCTGTTATAGGTATAAAAAAAGACAACATGAAGTGGGGCATGAGATTTTTAGACCAGCTTCGGTGGGGCATAGCTCAAAAAAGGTTGGGAAACACTGGTCTATGTCATCTTATTACGATACATCCCACAGCATCAAAATTAACGAGAAAATAAGTACTAAACCTACTGCTCAACTTCAATACGCAATAAGTCTGTAAAAATAAAAATAATGCCGCTTTTTAACAGCTTTTCAATGATATAAGCATGTGGAGTGCCAAAAAGCTATTCAAGTTCTCAAATAATGTTTCTCTATATATATAAAATTTTATAATATTCTTACACATAGTACAATTTCAAAAACAATAAACAAAGTGACTGTGCCCCAAGATGGTTTATATATTTGCAAATATCTATCGAACAAGTTACACTTTATCACATTTCTCTAAGTCTAAAGAATCTTCACTTATATCTGCCTCTGATTCTGATCCCGATTCCGTCAATGTGATGTCAGAATCATAAGAAAAATCAAAATCATCGGTAAAATGTGGCCTATACTTAGCCTTCCTCAACACTGCAAACAATCAACTCTTTTAATTTGTATTTTATAATTTTGTTCTCGAAATGGTCAACAAAACTCCATCCTTGCCACTTTTTAAATAACAAAGTTACACAACTTTAAATCAGCAATAAAAGAAATCCTATAATAAAAAACAGGAAAAAAACTTACCTCCTCTATCGTAATTACTGTAATTACTTGACTGGTGATACCCGCCACCCCCGTATGGAGGCCTGGGCCCTTTCGGCACATAATTATTGACCATTCGGTGTCCGGCCTGACCCAATGTTGCCCTGTGAATAGAATTTGTTTATAATTCCATAAAAATTGAGAAGAAAAAAAAAAGAAATAAACTTTTAAAAGTATTTATTTATTTTCTTTACCTTGTGGTAGAAGGGGCCATGCCAATCTGGGGCCTCCAATTCCTGTTGCTCTGCTCGTCCAGGTCTTGCGGTTTCAAAACCCTCGGCGGGAACTTGGCCCCCGGAAGTTTCTTTGCTGGGAACACAAAACCGCGGTTGTAACGGGGATCACGGAACCTCACGCATACCACTTTGTTGTCGTGTATTGGCATCAGACCAAAGACGGGAGACTCCAAAGTTCTGGAACAAAGAAAAAAAAACTCAAAATATAAAACTCACTATTTAACAAAGAATCTCATGTTTACTAGAAAACTAACTAAATATTATTTAATTATTTTTAGTGGCAAACAGTATTGTTATTTTATATTTACATAAAAGAAAAAGCAAAAGGCTAAATATTACATTCATTATTTATTTTTAGCAGACAGTAAAAAAAACTTTATTCTTGAAATAAAATCAGGATAAAAAAACAGAAATACTCACTCTCCGATTGGTACGCATTCATCAGCCAATAAAACAATCCCCATCATCCCTTCATCGACGATAGTGGTTTCCTGATCCTTATCGATTCCATTGGAATACATCTCCTTCAAAAGCCCATAAGAGGAACACCCTATAGACACGTATAGCCTGTCATCGCCGCGGATATTCCTCTTAATCTCTGCCTCGGTGAGTTGCTTGTAATACGGGACCAAAGCTTTGAAGAGACGCGTCTCGTCGACAAACGGAAGCAGGGCTACACCCTGCCACGCAAACTTCTTGCCGTTCAGGTCGATTTTAAAATCCTCCGGGTAGAAATCAATGATGGGCGATTCCTGTAAACGATGAGTTTGCTTTAGCGACGGACATCATACAATGATTTAAAGAATCGTATTATTAGTATTCGAACAATTTCCATAATCGAATGATTCGGTTCTCAAAATGCTTTATCATAATAATCAGGTTCACGATTAATAATTGAATGATATATGAATTATTAATATTCGAGTGATTTGCAAATGATTCAATTCTTGAGATTTTTGTGTTTTCAAATATTACCTACTGTGTTCGAGATATCATTTTCAACCACTACTCTTGACTTTATATTGTTCATTAGATATAATTATTGTTAGTTTCATTAGCCTTGGATAGCTATTTTTTACATTAGAAACTTTTGAAAATGTTTGTTAATCTTTGTCTTCCCTCATAAATTGTTCCCTTGAGATTATGTTGTGGTGCCTAACATTTAGGGTTGTTTCTACCACTATTCTTGACTTTATATTGTTTATTAGACACTTGGAAATATTGTTGTTAGTTTCATTAAGATTGGATTTTGAAAGTTTTTTGAAACATTGGAAAAATGTTTATCAGTCTTTGCCTTCATATATTGCCCCCTTGACTTTATGTTGTTTTGTCTGACATTTATGGTGATTTCATCCACTACTCTTGATTGTTTATTACACACTTGGTAATAATTATTGTTAGTTTCATTAAGATTGCATAATTATTTTGAAAGTTATAAACTTCGAAAATGTTTATCAATAATTTTGCCTTCATCAATTGTTTCCTTGACTGAAAATAATTGAATAATTCAAATGTGCACATCCCTACTTTGGGTTTATTTAATTTTAGTTTAGAGTTGAAAAGTAGGCTTTTATATTGTGGGTACTTACGGGATCGCTCATTAGTGTCGCCCACGGTTGAGGAACGTGTCTGCTGCTGCCAGCTGGAAACACACCCATCAGTTGTTCTAAGGGACGAAACTGTAAAAAAGTTAATTATTTTTAGAAGATTCTGTGTTGTTATGCATTTAATATCAAATCTTCAATAAAAAAGGTGTTCAAAAAATGTTCAAAAAAAGTAACAAAAACATCAACAAAACTAGTCCATTCTAATCTCTAAAACTTGGATAATGACATAAAGCAAAAATGATGCATGACGTTTAATTGTCAAATATCAGATACAATATTTTTCATACCACACGAAACCTTTTTTTTATTGAACATATGATACAAGAAAAAAAAAAAGAAAAACTTACTGGTTTTGTGTCTTGCTCAAATTCCGTACTAAGTCCGGCGATATTAACAAAATCTGATGCAAATGGCGCATAATGGTATGGGAAATACCATTTCCAGGATGCACAGCCTTGATAGTAATACCTGAGTACCCAGCATAGGCCCCTCACATACTGTAACGCAACCGAATACCTAAACACAACACATAAACAAATCGTAAAAAGCAATTATTACATATAAGAAAAGGAAAAAAAAAACTTTCAAGAAATTCACTCAATAACTAACCTAAACTCCAACTTGTCGGGGCCCACATCAAACTTTGACTCGTAATACCGATCTTTGAACCCGTCCTCCCACAACCGCACCTCATCGTTGGTCTCCTCCTCATCACTGTCTTCATGGCCCCTCTTTGCGCCTTTTGGTTGATCCCTCGATGACCCGTCTTCGGGTTTCATCATCGATTCGAGGGCCGTTCTCGCGTCCACCGTCTGTAGTTGCCTCTGAGCTGCAGAGTGCATGCCGGCCCTTCTTATCTGGAATGCCTCCTGCGCTGGATTCAGAATCGGTTTTGCTTGACCAACCGGCTTAAAAAGAAAAGACAAAATTAATTTCAAGGAGAATATGAAGAAATTTAAGCAAGGAAGAATAATGATAGAAGGATGAAATAAGTGAAGAAAGGAATATGAAAGGAAGAAGAAAGGACTAAGAAAGATAGAAGAAAAGACGACTAAAGAATGAGAAAATGAAGAAGAAAGGAAAAAGAAAAAAAAGAAAGGAAAATGAAAGAAAAAGAAAGGAAAAAGGAAGGAAGAAAGGAAGAAGAGAGGAAGAAGAAAGAAGAAAGGAACAAGGAAGGTACAAGAAAGGAAGAAGAAAGGAAGAAAAGAAGAAGAAAGAAAGAAAAGAAGAAGAAAGGAAGAAGAAAGAAAGAAGGAAGAAGAAGGAAGGAAGGAAGAAGACAGGAAGGAAGAAGAAAGGAAAGAAGAGGAAAGGAAGGAAGAAGAAAGGAAGGAAGAAGAAAGGAAGGAAGAAGAAAGGAAGGAAGAAGAAAGGAAGGAAGAAGAAAGGAAAGAAGAAGAAAGGAAAGAAGAAGAAAGGAAGGAAGAACAAATGAAGGAAGAAGAAAGGAAGAAAGAAGAAAGAAAGATCTTCCTTCTTTCAAAACAACAAGAAAGAAAGAAAGAACTAGGAAGGAACAAGAAAGGAAGAAGAAGGAAGCACCAACAAAGGAAATTGAGGAAATGAAGAAGAAAGGAAAAAGAAAGGAAAATGAAAGAAAAAGAAAGGAAAAAGGAAGGTAGAAAGGAAGAAGAAAGAAGAAAGGAACAAGGAAGGTACAAGAAAGGAAGAAGAAAGGAAGAAAAGAAGAAGAAAGGAAGAAAAGAAGAAGAAAGGAAGAAAAGAAGAAGAAAGGAAGAAGAAAGAAAGAAGGAAGAAGAAGGAAGGAAGGAAGAAGACAGGAAGGAAGAAGAAAGGAAAGAAGAAGAAAGGAAAGAAGAAGAAAGGAAGGAAGAAGAAAGGAAGGAAGAAGAAAGGAAGGAAGAAGAAAGGAAGGAAGAAGAAAGGAAGGAAGAAGAAAGGAAGGAAGAAGAAAGGAAAGAAGAAGAAAGGAAAGAAGAAGAAATGAAGGAAGAACAAATGAAGGAAGAAGAAAGGAAGAAAGAAGAAAGAAAGATCTTCCTTCTTTCAAAACAACAAGAAAGAAAGAAAGAACAAGGAAGGAACAAGAAAGGAAGAAGAAGGAAGCACCAACAAAGGAAGAAGAAAGGAAGAAGAAGGAAGCATCAAGAAAGGAAGAAGACAGGTAGAAGAAGAAAGGAGTATATAAGAAAGAAGAAGGAATAAAGGAAAAAGAAAGAAATAAGTAATATTATAGAAACAACAAAGGAAGAAAGTTGAAATAGAGAAGAAACATGAAAGAATATTGAGAGCGAAAGAATATAACGGAAGAGAGACAACGTATACAAGAAGAATGATGAAAAAGCAAACAAGATTGAGTAAGAAAGTACACTTACCATTGGAGCATATTGTGTGTTGGCCAACAATGACCAGTCGGGTCTATTTTGTCGTTGGTTGAAACCTTCGGTCCGTCGGCGTTTTGCTTTGTCGCGGGCTTTGAACGCCAGCTCCTTCTGCTGCCTGGTCTTGAAGATTTCGTCCTCCGCTTTCCCCAGTTCAGACATGATGAGCTGTACTCGCTCTAGATTTACCTCACCGCTATCAGTCAGGTATCCCTACACAAAGCAAAAAAGCTTCAAATTAAAATATATTTGTGTAATCGACAAATTTCACTTTGGTACTCTTTGGTTGATTTTGAGAATTCTTTCAGTAAATGATTGATGATAATTAAAAACCTTGGTCAAACTTTTTTCCACTCAGTTTTAGAGCCAAACTAATTATCTAGGTATATGATGCCCTTTGATTCATTTCCATATGTTAATTGTCAAAGATACAGTGTTTCTACTAAATTCACTTAAAATTATGTACCACAGCTTATGTGAATTCTGATAATCTTCTTTACATTGTATTGAACAAATCAACACAATCAGTCAAAAAATACCTGAGTTATGGAAGATGGGAAGTTAAATTTACAAGGTTTCAGCTAAAACACTGTACCTCTGCTAATAAATTTGTCTTTAAAAGTGAGTAGGAAAAAACTTGACCAAGGTCAACTGATCAAACAAACTGTAGAAATAATTAGTTTAAAAAGTGTATTTGTAAAGTGTAATTCTACCTAGGAAAAATGTTTAAGAATTTGTCTATAATTTGCTGAAAGAATAATCACGATCCACTAAAAATTACTAAGGTTACAGATGATAAAAATTTGTCATATTTTTTGGTCGGACTGAAGAACAGTTTTACCATAAAGCTATGTAATTTTCTAACAGCAAATACGTCACTCACGTGTGTCTTATAGACGCAATCCTTATACAGCGACACCAATCGATCGATGGCGCCCTCCCTGATCTCCAAGCTAGGCAGATGCGGTAAGAAATCGTTACCGACAAAGAAGCACATCAGCACCCAATCGTCGAGGACCCTTTCAAAGTCATACGTGAACGGCAGATTTGGCATTTGCAGCTCGCGTTCCAGGTACTCTCGTAGCACGTTCAGACGGACAAAGATAAACTCGCCCTCCGACCCGTACGTCTTGTGGTCGTCCTCGGACTCCAAAGTACGGGCCAAACCCTGGCAGTCTTTCATCTCGTGCCCGAGTTGACCGCACAACTCGCACGGTTTCGGCTTGTTCGGTTTGAACTCCTCGCGGATGATTGTAAAGTTGGGTTCGTGCGTCGCCAGGCCCAACATTATCAGGTCGGCGTCCGCGCCACAGAGGCAGTGCCGTGTGTTCGGATCGTGGTCCGGTTGCGCTAAAATGGTGGGTTTAATATCAACATGAACTTTGTCTTAAATTTATATTGGCTATCACATTCGGAATTGAAATAGGTATAAACCGTCCGGAAAAATATCAGAAAATTTAAGGAAACCAAAAACAACAAAACTGGTCAACTCTAACCTCCAAAACTTGCGTAATGACGTAAAACAAACAGAGGTAAAGTTTAATTTTCAAATCCGCCTCAACAAACAAAAGAGTCGCCGCTCTGGTGGTAGAAATTTGAATTATACAATTTGGGGTAAATAGCGCTATCTACAATCCAAAAACAACAAAACTGGTCAACTCTAACCTCCAAAACTTGCGTAATGACGTAAAACAAACAGAGGTAAAGTTTAATTTTCAAATTCGCCTCAATGAACGAAAGAGTCGCCGCTCTGGTGGTAGAAATTTGAATTAAACAATTCGGGGTAAAAAGCGCCATCTACAATCGCTTGTTCAGGCGAATTTCAGCATTGCCAAGCAACAATATTTTCCATGGCCAACTAGACCTTTTTTTATAATAATAATATTGAACATACTATACAAAAATATGCATAGACCCATTCAATATCTATTAATAATATAAAATCACCTTTTTTTATAAAAATGCAGAAATTGTATAAAATTATTACATTAAATAAAATCCTCACCTCTTTGTTTGCGAATATAATCCATAATTTTATTTCAGCATTGCCAAGCAACAATATTTTCGTAGCATTATATTATATTAATAATATAAAATCCCCTTTTTTTATAAAAATGCAGATAAAATTATTACATTAAATAAAATCCTTACCTCTTTGTTTGCGAATATAATCCATAATTTTATGTTCTCCTTCTCCCGGAACGTTAGCATCTGATAAAATCACTTTAATTCCTTTCCATCCAGGGTCAGTATTCAATCGATGGTGTATATAATAATGCAGACAATCAGAAAGTCTAGCCATGAAAGGCGTTCCCGGTGTAATACAATTCGAGTCAAAATGTTCCTCCTTAGCCTTTTCCGGGGGTAACTTGGCCCCCTTCAGCACCAATTCCGCTCGGATACGACCAATTTCATTTACTTTCTCGACGATTTCCTTCGAAGCACGGAACCTCCTCGACCGTTGCTGGTTCATCTTAGCTCTAGGAGCTACACCATCAATAGCCATGTATAACAATTTTCGAGGTCTAACAATCCTAAATAGACGATCGATACACTCGAAAATAGCGATCATCATCTCATCTTCGTTTTTCGGTGCCGGTTTGTCTTCGGGATGGGTGCATGGGTGAATGATTCCGTTCATATCGAGGTATAAATTATCAAATTCGACCCCATTTGGGTTCGGTTCTGACGTGTCGACGTTTATGGGCCTTCCATTGAGATCTGTGGTCTGCGGATACAGAAATATTGGTTAATTATGGTGTATAGTTTGTATACATAACCTCACTTTTTGCTCGATGCAATGGACTATGACACTTGGGTACTTCCTACTGAGCCACCTGAAGAACGCCGGTACTCCCATCGTTGGGATTTAATGGAATGTCGAACAATACGGTTGATTTTGATTATTCGAGGAGTTTACCGCTGTTTTATCGTTAATAATTAACCGATGGCGTCCCCATATTGCACTAGTGACAAGTGGACTGGTGGTTTTATTTTTGATTTTTGTTTAGCAAAGGCGCGGAATTACTTAACATTCGGGTGATTAATTATGTGTATAACGAATTAAAGCTGAATTCTTTTTAATCGTTGTCTAATTGTTATAAATTAACGTGGATTCTACAAGGTTGGTAGCACACGTCGCCGTAAGTTGGTATCTATTTGGAGATGAGAATCAAGGTGATTTAAGTAGATAAGGTGGTCTCATAACTCTGCTTGTGGGCGAGGTATGAGTTCGATGAGAGGGACATATTAATACACAGACTAGATAGGCCGGTCTACGCGACGTCACAATGTGGGCGTAGACCGCCGCGTCAACGCTATTTTTTACGAGTTTCAGCGAGTGAAGAGCGTGTTTACTATTGGTCAGTGATGAATGAGACCACCTTATCTACTTAAATCGCCTTGATGTGCCAATTTAAAAAAAGATGCGCAGTTGAATGGTTGAGGGTTGGTAGGATTGATTTCTATTCCAATTCCTATTGGTCCAGTCAAAAATCCAGTTTTTTAACCTTCAATTTAACGTCTGTCATGTTAAAAAAGTAAGAAAATGCCGAAAAGCTGGCACGGCACTGAGCATTAAAGTTTTGATCACGCTGCTTGCAAAAGTTCCAAAATGAGTGAAAGTTTTATTAACGAGTCTGTGATGGCTACCCCGCAGCCAAGGGCGTCCTCAACAGTAGCGAAAAAGGATCCTATACGTAAAGTAGACAGAGATTTTGAGCCTATCAAGATGAATTACTCTTCCTTCGACGACGAACAATCTTCGAACGCAATGTCTACGAATTCCTTAGGCATCTTAAACATGGACGAAGTAGATGCCTCCATTTATACTGAGGTATTCGATCGATTGAAAGAACAAAGACAACTGGCAGCGAGCTCATTGGAACGTGCAGCGAATAAAGTAGCAGGTTTACCATCCAAGTATTTTAAATCTGATAGTCCATTTCAAAAGACAAACACAATTTTATACCCCAATGATAGCACCGTAAACGAATCCGATTTAATTAAACGCGATAGCGTCCATTCTCAAAGTTTCAACCCTAATAATGTATCAACACCTCGTAATTCAGATCTTCCGGAGAAATCTCTTGAAAATCTTGACAAATCCTTATACGATCACATCTCGGAAATGTCAGGAAAACTCCGAAACTCCGATATTAGCATACAAGACCTTTGCTTGGAGTTAACACGAAACAGTATTGGTAAAACTTCGACACCTTTGACCGGGGCAGTAGAGAGTCAAATTTTTACACCTGCAGAACTAATGTCAGAGAAGTTTATGAAAGATGAGCAGTCTTGGAGACGCGAGAAAGACATTCCTGTCGAGTCGTTCCGATCTAACTTGACCAACACCAGTAGTTACCAGGAAAAGTTATCTGTCGGCGATTTCTTTAAATGTCGAAGCAACGATATAGGGGACATGTTTTCCGGGGGTGGCAGTCCCGAGAAGAAGCAGGGCCCAATCCCATTGATCGACGTTACCAACACCGTGGACAATATCGACGAGTCCCGGGCTACAAACGTCGGTGCAGAACCCGAATCCTCTTTGATGAGTGTGTCTCAAATAGCTAAGGTCCTGTCCGACTTTAGTACCGACACTCCGTCGAAGATTTTGGATTATTTGTCGAGTAAGAACAAGAATAAGGTGAGTTTTTGCTATATATGCAGATTGTATGTTATATTTTAATCAGGGTTGTTATGTTTTAAAACATTGTTTTAAAAATGTTTTAAAACAAAGGTTTTAAAACATGTTTTTTTCTACTGTTACTGTTTATTTCCGAACTACATTCAATAGAATCATTTAAAGACTACTTACCTTAAGTGTTATTTAAAAATAACAGTGTTAAAAGCATAATAGTAAATAATTGTTTTGTATTAAATCTAACTAACTACCGGTGAGGTATTCCTCTAACCATCAGGGAATCCAATTACAACGTCAAATAGAACAGAGAACCTACTATCAACCAAGTGATCCAACATTTGTAAAAGGATAGATTTTATATTATTCTTAAATCTCCATTTTTCCTATTTTAATCTCCTATTTTTTTCTGACACAAAAAACATGATTTAAAACATGGAGGTGTTTTAAAACATTGTTTCATGTTTTAAAACACATTTTAACAAAAAACACTGTTGTTTATGTTTTAAATAAAAAAAAAAAACGTTTTTTATAGCAACCCTGATTTTAATGTAAGGTGACCATGGCCCGCATTCTGCGGTGGCTGAAAAAAATGTCCCACTTACTGATAAAATAGAAATTAATTTTAATTTTCATCATTTACTTAAAAGAACTTGCCACCACTATTAAAAAGAGTAATTTTCACATTTTTATCTTAATAAAATTGTGGTAACTTGCACATGTTGAAATTTTACAGCTAGAAAGAATTTAATTCAGTAAATTTTATTATTTTATATTTTATACTAACAAGTATATAGTCTCAGTAATAAATAAACTTCTCTTCAGTCAGGGATGTTGTATTTCATGACTAGAAAGCAGAGTGGGGCATACTTTGAGTATTTTTAACAAATTTGAGTATTGAGTACGTGAGTAGTGAGTAGATCGCTACTCTTGAGTACACAGTACTCAAGCCATTTTGAATATCGTGTACTCAGAGTACTGGTAATCAAATACAGTAGTACCGCGCACTCAGAGTATGATACTCAAAACGGTTTGAGTACTGTGTACTCATGAGTACAGCGATACTTTTGAGTACTCCGTACTCAAACAATTTCAGTACAACAGTACTAAAAGTACGCTGTACTCAAATCAGTTGAGTACAACAATACTCATAGTACGATGTACTCAAACTGTTTGAGTACGGCGACTCCATGAGTACGCTGTACTCATGCCGTTTGAGTACACCATACTTGGAGTACTGTGCGCTGTCAGTACGCGCTAGAAGTGGTACTGATATCGCAGCACAGTACTCTTGAGTAAAAATTTACTGTAATAATGTGCATTAGTGCGTATATCGTTGAGTGAGTACACAGCCTACATATTAAGAAGCAATACAGTAACAAAATATAAATAATATATACCTTTTGTACATATGTATATTGTATGTATTGTATGTATTGTGTATTCAGATGTTGCAAATTACCGCCCAGTGTCAAGATTGTCAGTTTTACCAAAAATATTCGAATCTTTACTTCTTGATAAACTACAACCAATATATAAGAACAATGTTATGGCAGAGCAACACGGCTTTGTGCAGGGTCGGTCCACTGTGACCAACCTAACAACCTATGTTGATTTTGTGTCGGATGCGCTGGAGAAAGGGTTTCAAGTGGACGCAGCTTATACGGACTTTTCCAAAGCGTTTGACAGGGTTGATCATTCGTTACTGTTGAGCCGATTAGAGGCTATGGGTCTGCATGGAGAACTGTTATCCTGGTTTAAAAGTTACCTTACGGGGAGGAAGCAGTTTGTAAAGATTAACAATATTGTGTCGGCAGAGATTGATATCACATCTGGTGTCCCTCAAGGCGCTCATTTATCACCATGGCTTTTTAATTGCTTTATTAATGACGTTCAGCGATGCTTATTGAAGTCAAAAAAAGGTTTGTTTGCGGATGATTTCAGGTTGTTCAGGATTATCAAATCTGTTTCCGACTGTGCTGAACTTCAAAGTGACTTGACTTGACTTGACGAGATCATGGTGCGATAACAATAAAATGAATCTGAATATTAGCAAATGTGCCGTAATTAGTTTTTGTCGGAATAGGAATATTATTAAGTTTGATTATAAGCTTAATGATCATGGACTTGATAGGGTGAATCATATAAAGGATCTTGGAGTCATGTTAGACAGCAAACTGGATTTCTCTGACCATATAGACACGGCAGTAAATAAAGGATTTCGGATGTTAGGGTTTCTCAAGAGAAGTCTAGCAGACTTCACAAATCTGCAGTGCCTCAAGAATGTCTACTGCGCATATGTTCGTTCACATCTTGAGTATGCTGCAGTGGTATGGTCACCTTATTATAAAATATCTATTGATAAAGTGGAGAGTGTGCAGAATAAATTTCTCAAATTTATTTGTTATAAGTTGGGACTCATTTATCATAGGGATCAGCTGGGTTATTTGAGGGAGGTTATTGGAGTTGAAACTCTTGAAAGTAGGAGGATAGTTCAAGACTTGACCTTTTTTTACAAGATCTTAACCAATAAATTAGATTGCTCAGAGTTGCTTGGGAAGATTGGCTTCAACGTACCCCAAAAAGGTCTTAGAAATAGTAAAGCGTTCAATGAACCGTTTCATCGAACAAACTATGGAGCTAATACACCCCTTACAAGGATGTGTCGATTGGCTAATAATTTCAATCTTGAGTTAGATGATTTTGATTGCTCAATTAAGAACTTTAAACGATTAATTAGAGATAGAATTACTTTTGAGTTAGAATAAATTTCTGTTGTATATCTATTTTATTTTGTGTCTATGTATCTATTGAGAATGACTACGGTCGTAAATAAATTATTATTATTATTATTATTATTATTATATGTATACATCGCATATACATATACATTTTAAAATATATTACAAACATAATTTTGTTGCCTTGTTGAATTTAGATCTGTGTATAGAAGGTTGGTATCAGGAGTACATAAATATGAATGCGGTCAATTGCTACGAGCGAGGTAAAATTGACAAGAGTCGAGTAACCGTAGGTATATCACGCTTCAAAGTAATACATATTGGCACATCATGATCTTCTCGCTAATTCCTGTATAATTACTACCTTCTTCATTTAATAAGCAATATTTTACAAAATATGAATAATAAAAAATGCAATAAAAAGTAGTATTTAAGCTATTATAAAATGCATTATCCGCCTTAATAATTTGAAAATACATTAGAAATAAGCTACATATAGAATAAATGCAAAAACAATATGTCAAATCGTGAAAAAAACTACTTACCAATGGAATGAAAATCTTTTTGAATACTTGAACACTATTTTTGAGATGACAGTCCATATTATTTTATTTCTAAATTAATTGTGTATCTCAATACTCAAAATCTAAAGTAAAAATGCCAAATTTGAAATAACGGAGTATTAAAGGTGAAATGTAATATATCACCAATTTTAATTGGAATTTACATATATTAAATTATAGGTACATATATTTTAAATTTATATAAAACAGAACAAAATTCTGTCAATTGTATAAATAGAAAAAGTGGCGAAAGAAGAAGCTAACAAGCAGTCAAGTTATTCTGAAATGGTTAATTATGTTTATTTGTCTGCCATCTCTAGACTACAGATTAATTTTCTAATATGAGTACAATGAGTACAATAGCACTGTATTATGAGTACAAAGTATAATACTCAATTTATTTTGAAAATATGAGTACAGAGTATGGTACTCTGTAGTAACACTATAATGTGAGTACTGAGTACTGTACTCACTACTCCCTTTTACAATATGAGTACAGAGTAGATTGGTACTTAGTACTCATTTTATCATTTGAGTAGTGAGTACCGTACTCATACTCATTTGATTTATATATGAGTACTGAGTACAATACTCATACTAATTTCATAAATAAAATCAGTATGAGTACAGTACTCAGAATGCAGTACTCATGAGTACACTTAGCCCCACTCTGCAGTAGAAAGAATTTAATTCCCTAAAACGAGTTGACATAAAACGGTAGGTAGTATCATTTATAAAATTGTCTTAGGTCGAGAATATTGTGGCTTTGTTACTAAAAATAATGTAATTCCCAAAGTCAATTACAATAGAATAGCACGCACTGTTTTTCTTTTTCAGAATTTCTGTGCAGATACCTCCAAACTCTCCATGGCATCCTCAAAAGAAAACGATTGTGATGAATACTTAAAAGCACAACAGCAGGAACGCTCGAGCAGGTCCTCATCTCGTACCTCGACGGACATCCGAAAAAAGAGCAAATCACCGATCCAACGGACGCCAGCAATCCGCCGATCCTCGAGCATCTATGGTAGAAAATCACCTTTGCTGAGGGACTCCTTAGAAGTAAACCCGACCAAACCAAAGACGTCCCCCAACGGCTCAAATTCCTTCGAATTCCTAGCACCCAACGCTCAAAGCTCTTCACGTTTCAGCACCGGAAAGAAATCCAGCGATTACGACTCAAGCAAAACTTCGAGTTCAACGCTAAAAGAAGACACCAACAAGGAAAATATATCTCAGGATCGGTCATTGTCTTCCGTAAGATGCCCCAGCAGTTTAGATTCTCTCCCCGAAGGCAAGTTACCTATCAAAGGTAACCGTACAGAACTAGTTTGGGGCTGTGTTAAATTAGGGAAACGTTCCGTGCAAGATTTCTGCATTCGGAATCAACTCAACCAAAAAATCCGACTTCAAGTTACTGTTTCCGGATCATATTTCCGTATCGTGAGGAATCGCGACGATACGGAAATGTCGACTTCCATGATCTTTATGCTGCATCCACTCGAGACCAAAGCAATGTCGGTAATGTTTTCTCCGACGACGGTCGGAGCAGCTTCCGAGAAATTAACCTTCTTGCCCGTGAACAAAGGCGAGACGAACGTTTCGATGAAACAGACTATTATGCTGTACGGTTACGGCGGTCACGCTTCCATGGACGTCTCCAAAGTGGCCAAAGACGCCCACTCGAAATTGTGGTTGTCCCTCGGAGCTTTGGACCGTCAACGCGTCATTCGTCAAGAATTTACCATGAAAAACAACGGGATCCTCCCGGCATTTGCTTTGTTAACGGTCACGTCACACGGGATTTCAAACGAGACTAATCTAAAACTTCAACCGACTGAGTTTGTTTTAAAACCTCAACAAGAAATCACCGTGTTTATAACTTATATCACCTCGAAGGAAGATTATAGATTCTCGCAAGATATTTTAGATGTGGGGTGTATAAAATTGATAACGGGACCGGAGGCAATACGTGGGAGATTGAGGCGTATCTCCGGTATCTTAACAAAGAAAAAAGAAACCGTTGATCCGATTGTGTTAAGATTAACAAAAGAATTTGCTGAGGAAATGATTCCGGTTGATATTAAATTATGCAGGGAAAGTGTGGCCTCAACAAAAGACCTACTGGCAAATTTAACCATAAAGGAGATCCGGGTCACCGTCGAGAAAGACCCTGACTTAACGATTGTTCCAAATGGGGAATTTGATGATACGTCATTGTATCAAACGCTCGGTTTAGATGCGACGGTTATCTCTGCTGATATATCGGTGCAGAGTATGAAGAGGAGTGTTTTTAAGGTCGAACCGAATATTATTCTGTTGTCTTTGCCGTTTAAGCGAGAGGATACGATAATATTGCATTCGGAATGTGATAGGGCGATGCCGTTTGAGGTGGTTGTAGAACCGGATTGTTTTGAAGTTAGGCCGTCCATTGGGAGTGTGGAACCTGGGGAGATGCTCGTCTTGAATGTTAGGTGTTTACGGGTGCCGGCCGCCGGTACCGGTAACGGGAAGGTTTCTGTTTACGTTGAGAACGAGGTGATGGAGGTTGTTGTTAAGACTGTCGTATTTAAGGGGAAGAAATGATTTTATTATATTTTAATGTGGTTTTATAGCGTGCTTTTGGAATAACAGAAATTCTGTCGAGTAAAGGAATTTTTGTTCTGATGTGAGGTTTATTGTTGTACTTAGTCTTTTTATTTATGATAATATATACAATTTACATACTTTTGAATTTATTGTTTTATTAAGCGTCTTCTTAAATTTTCTTGAAATCTAAATGGTTTTCAATGCAAACTGTGTCTGATCTAATAACTCGACAAGGGTGTTTAAAGTCTACCGCTGATTTAAATAAGATTATGGTGTATAATGCAGTTTTTTACGCTGGTACCAATGGTGGTTTTTCTCTATCTCAAATGGTTTGAAAGTTATGGTGTTCCAAAGTAGTAAAATTAGTGCAAAATTAGCAATTTTAGATCATATCAATTTCAAAGTATGTACTGTCAGATCCATTGGCTCGATATGGATAATCACAGTACCACCGCTAAAGTCCGGCGCAGTGTAATATATAAAAGTTGTTTTACACTAGGCCAGTGTTTTCCAACCTGCATCGATACCTACCCATATCCATATCGATACCTTTTACTTGACTGCCAATTTTATGTCGCTTAATAAAACACGTTAGTCATATTCATATATTTAAATCACTTTGTACAAAGTTATGTCATAAATTACAATACAATATAAGAATATGGTCCTTTGAGTTGGTGAATTGCTACGCATGCCTGGGTATGGTAGATGTGAAGTCGCTTGTTGAGTACGGAGCAACCTCAAGGAGGTGCAGCTTGACTTTCCTCTTGAATACTCTGTTGTTGGCTTCTTTCCAAACGTCTGGGAGGTTGTTGTAGATGTGCACCAGCGTGTTCTGGCCTGCCGTGGTGGCAAGTCTCCTCCGGTTGCCTCTGAGGTGTTGTCGGGGTCTGGTGCCGTGGTCGTGGTGGTCGCCCTGTCGTGTGTGGGTGTCGCTTGACTTATGGAGCCTGGTAAGTGAGCGCAGCAGGTATTCCGCGTGGATGGTTAGGATGTTGTGGCTTCGAAATAGTGGCTTACAGGTGGTGTTATTGCTGACGCCGCATAGGGCCCTGATTGCCTTTTTTTGGTGGGTGAGGATGGTTTTCGTGTGGTTGGTGTGTCCCCATATTTCCACTGCATACGTCATCCTGGAGTGAAAGAGGGCGAAGTATGCTGTCTTTGCCGCTCGAGGTTCCGCCGTTTTCTCGATTCGTCTGACTGCATAGATGGCTTTAGATAGGATTTTTCCCAGGTGTTCTATATGGTCATACCATGTTAATCTCGAGTCGATTTGGAGGCCTAGGAATCTGACTGTTGGGTCTTTCCGTTCCCACCTGTCCATGTGGAATTCGATTTTGTCTTCGTTTAGTGTTAAGTTATTGCTATTGTTAAATATTTTATATTTTTATTAGTGATTTTAATTAAACAAAAAAGTGTTTCTGTAAAATATTTCCCAAAAAAGGAGTTTTTCCAAATATTTCGATGACAGCTTATTTCTTTTATGGTTCATTGTTTCACTTTACAGCCTTTGAAAAAAACCATTCGTACGGCACTGACGTTGCAACTACAATAATCAGATATTATTGTTGCGCGTATTTATGTAAACATGGATAAAGCGCCTTTATGTCTTCCCAGTCTGCAAATGAGTCACCTTTTAAAGGCAAAACTGGGTTTGACAAATAAAGCGACACTTCATCATTGTGGTGTATTTTCTTCCTTCGTTTGTGGCCGTGCGCAAGTTGTGTATGGTGCTTCCAAAAATTGTACTCTTCGGTTACACCATACAAACAGGCATCTTCCTCCGATACACTATGGCTACCTCGGAGCTCCAAAACCATATCTTTCAGTTTTTGGATGGCTCGGTCGCACGCCTCCGGATCTCTGAAATGTAGGTTTTTAAACTGTGAATCCAGTAGTGTAGCAATGGCTGCAAGGTTGTTCAATTCAATCAACCCATAATATTTCTTCAACTCCCTCAATAAAACGTCCTTGCATTGTTTGACAATTAGGGAGGCTGGTGTATAATATTATTAAGTTCTGTCGACAAACAGTTAATCATTGGTATAATTTTGGATATTGTTACATATTTTTGCCCAGACGCTTCTCATGTAACGTATTCGAAAGGTTTTAATAAAGCTATAAGATACCACTTTTTTAAATGCAAGAAGCGCTGTAACATGAAGAACGCAGAGTTCCATCTAGTTTTAACATCAGCAACAAATTTCAGAAGTAAACCTTCAGGAGTATTATTTCGCATTTGATTTTTTTTTAATTTGTCTGACTGCACAACATTATTTTTTATTTAGTGCACTATTTCTCTAACTTTAGATATCAGCGTTTTAACGCTAGGTAATTTTAAATCGGTGTCGGAATCGGTATTTGATTTTGAAGTTGATGGCTGTGATGGCTGTGATAGGATAGCCGTCAGCTCCTTAACAACTGTACTCGTCGATTCACTTGATTCAACGGAAGATGTACATACTTTCAAGTCTAAAATACAAACCAGAATTTACATGAGGGATATCTACCTGTCGATATAGATATGTATCGATATGTATTGATCAAAATACATTTCCCAGTATTTCACGCTTTAAATTATTTTTGGAATATTACATGCTCAAACAATTTTGAAAATGAAAAATTGAAAGTACCAGTTATTCGTAGTTACAGAGTGAATGAAGTAAAATTGCTGACAAATATTAAAATAATGGCTCATAACTTAAAAAAGTAAGTCTGTACAGATTTAACAATTTTGTGTAAGATAATATCATTGTTTATGTATTTATAGTTAGTCAACGGAAGGTTAGTTAAGGGAGAAGAAATCCAGGGGGCGATGCTGTCGAAGGGAGTTAATCTCAGGCAGGATCTTGGCTTATAGTTACGTTTCTCGATCACAGATGGCGCCTTTTGAATTTCTTGTACTGTACCATTCGGCTTGAGCTTTTTTTAACATCTGTATTACCCGGAATTACTTTTTTCTCACTTATTTTCCTATCAGTACATATTTGGTAATTATTTTTTAATTTACTATTCCCTTTTCATGTATTTCACACGTTTGCCTCGCCACGTTTCATTTTTACTTTCCGACTCCTAGAAGGAAAGTATTGTAATCGACGGAAAAAAAAAATTTGAGATTTTAGCGGAAATACGTGTTTTGGGGTCCCCTGAACCGATTGCAATGATTTCTGGAAAATGTATGTGTGTATGTGTGTATGTGTGTACGTATGTCCGTGAACACGATAGCGCCCAAACGGAACAACGGTTCGAGCTGAAATTTGGCATACATATTTAGAATCACCAGGGGACGAACTGGATTGTTTTTGGTGACAATCTGACAACCGGAAGTGGCAGTTATCAAATACATTTTCTTAGTGATTCCTCCGATTTGGACCAAACTGACACCACCTCATTCTGCAGTGACATTAAATATGTATACAAATTTACAGATCAATGGGATGAGCGGTGTAGGCACTATAAGAGTTTATACCTATCGGGCGCCTTCGGTTTGTGTCGTGATGAAGGGCTCATGGATGGCTCACTGTATGTGTCAGCATTTATGCAGCCACATGTTTTCGGCTCGCGATCGAAGAATAAGGCTAAGAACACACGAGGCGGCGCGCGACGAAGCGGCCGCCGATTCGTCTGCCGACTTGATAGACAAATCCATTTGCAAGCACTTGTAGAGGACACACGGCTCAGCAGCGGCGCGGCGACGAATCGTCGAACCAGAATACAGCAACGAAATGTCGCTGCCTGCGTTTGTACACACGCAAGCGTCGGACGAATCGGCGCCGCGCCGCCTCGTGTGTTCTTAGCCTAAATAAACATCTCGCAGAAAAATACAGATACGTGACAGTATAATATTATGGTTATTTGTATCGAAAGGTGCCTTGTGTTATGATCTAATAGTAGTATTATTATCTTACGGACATACGTTTAAATGTCAACATTGTAGTCGGAAAGTTGGGTGAGGGCCACCCCAGATATTTTCTCTATATTACTTGATACAAATAGATACAGAGTATATGGATTTGTGCGACTGTCCTGTAATGATCACAGGTAAATTATTTACCTGTAAATTACCTGAGGTAATAAAAACATTCCTTGTAAGTGATTCAAGTTTCAAGTGATTTTGGCACCAATGATGTTTTTATGCTGATGAAACAGACAAAATGCGGTGTATTTCTTGATAAATATATTTAGATTTTCAATTACGTGTGGAAAGACTTTTATGCCCTGGTCATACTACGATGTTTTACTAGCGTATTATTTGCTACTGACTGCTAACAGCATGGTGTGACCACTCAGCCAGCCCACCAGCGCTTGTTTAACGTTTACAGCTTATAACATAGCAAAAATAAACCTTGCAAAACATGCAACTCTCTCCGTCTAGCGCCCGGCCGGAGCCGAGCGTGTCGCCTCCGTTTGGCTAGCGAGGCGCCGTGATAGTAACCAGGAGTACGAGATGTACCTATTACCGCAATAATGTAAAACAATAATTTTATGACTATACTTGGACACGATTTTTTGTCACATATGTACATAGTTTATTGATACGCACACAGACATAAGTACATATATTTAGATATAGGCAATCTCGCAAATGTAAGTAGAAATCGCTCATCGGAAAATTGCTTGTGAAAATTTCCAAAAATAAAGCGGAACAAAACTTTTTTTCTGCGGAACAATTCGGCACAAAACTAATACAATACTGTGGCATCGAGAAAATGTAAAAATTCCAAAAAAGCTGTTCTGGCCCCCCTCGGAAAATTGCTTATATCTCCGGAAATAGGTCGGAACAAAACTGTTTCTCAATGGAACAAAACGACACAAAACTAACACAAAACTTTGGCATCCAAAAATTTTCAAAATTCCAATGTGGTGGGGCTGGCATTTCCCCAGCCCCCCCTCAAAAAATGCCTATATCTCGCGAACGGAAGAGGAACAAAACTTTTTCTTTACGGAACAATTCGACATAAAACTAACACAAAACTTGCTGGAGAAATGCACCTGAAATATTCTCCCAATATACAAACAGGCAGGGGCGGATCCAGAATTTTTTTTTGGGGGGGTCCAAAATGCTCCAAATGATAAATTGTGTTGTACACGTTTATGTTTTCCGCTTGCTATAACCAAATTGCAAACACGGTAATTTAATTCGAATATTTCGGGGAGGCTCCAGACCCACAAAACCACCCCCTAAATCAGCCCCTGCAAACATGGCTTTAAGCGATACAGTTGTTAAAAATACTAATCACATAATGAATAATGAATACTCGCCGGTCAAGAAGTTATGCTGCAACGTTAATTGGAATGCAAAATATGGGGTGGTTTTAGTATTTGCTGCTTGCTGTAGATTATTAACCGGGTGTTAACCAGCATAATGTGACCACTCAGCAACCGCTATTTTTGCATGCCGGCGAATGGTTTTGACTGTTGCTTGTAAAATTAAACATGGTGAATTTTTATTAGCCGTTATTTTGAGTTATTTGGAGGACAAATATGTGGGTATTGTAGAAAATAGCAACTATCGATTATAATAAATTATTTAAAGCAACAATTATTCATTACTTTTGTTAAATGTGTAACTAATAATATAAAATTATAAATATGTGATTTATATTTTTATTTTAAATAATATATTTAAATATTTCTTCAAAATTTAATAACCAAATATTATGTAATATTTATTAGTTTCTGTGACGTGTTGAGTTTTATTTGAAGTAGAAATGCATAGATACTAATATCTTTTGTAAAATATATCAGATTTTAATTATATCAATTGTATATTCAATTCTATAATTGTGTATTATATTTCAATTAATACATTGAACGGAAAACTGATGGAATTACTTTTGTTTGAAATTAATATAAATAAAACATTAAATATAAAGTAGCAAATAAATTACGGATGAAAGCAGTAACTTTTGAACAATTTATTAATTTAGAAATATGTAACTACATATTTCTAACAATTTAGAAATATACTGTTAAACAATTGAAGACCTGAAAGAGACTTTCTTGAAAATATATAATTTAATTAATAATAATTGAAATGATGATTTAATTAATAATTAAAATATTTTTGTAAATAACTAATTGTAGTAGAGTCATTTACTTTTCAACTAAATACTTCTAAAATATAGAATTTCTAATTTTATTGACATCGTGGCCTTGCCTATGTTATTTACACCAGTGTACAGTGCTTTCAAAATTTAGTCAGGTTCAAGGCAGGTAGTCAATAAAACCCCACAAATTGGTATCAAATATGATGTTGCTGCTAGCAGCACCAGCAACTAGCGGCTAATAAAACAGCCTAGTGTGACCGTGGCATTAGAAACAAAGGTTAGCAACTACACCCACATAACAATTTAGAGACACGTTTCCAGCATGGTGCCAACACGTCGTGCTAAATTTTGCACACGTGTTGGCGCCTTGCTGGCGCAGTGCGTCCGCATATGAGAGCAATATGTCATCACGTTCTGTTTCTCACGCGTGCTTGCACGCGTGAAGGACGTAGAGTCCGTAAACAGTCCAACACGGTGGGTGGGCACCTTGCTCACCTTGCAAACGGGGTGACACTTCGCAAATAGACCGAGTCCTCACAGCGTCTGCACGCTGTGCTGGCATGACGTGCAAACACAGTGCTGGCACTATGCAAATTACACGGTTGTGTTTACGCTATGTTTTCTGCGTGCCAATACATTGTGCAAACATATCGTGATCGACACGTGCATGCTAAAAATTGTTATGTGGGGCAACTTTTGCAACCGATTGCAATTAACGATACACCGTTGGAAAGCCCACAGCGAACTGAGTCTACTATCATACTTATTGCAGAAGAATCAGTTGCTAATTACTGGCTAAAAAATGATTAGAAATTGAATTGCTACCTTCTTATTGACGGGCAACCGTAGAAGTGGTGTCGGCGTGTTTGCGGCACTTTGAATGCGGCCGCCTTTGACGGCTTCCTTTGATAATAAATTCGCCGGCAGATCGGCTCCGGTGTCCACTATATTGTGCCATATCACGCATTAGTACAGGAAGGAAATTATTTTTTTAATGCGTTCGTTTTTAATGTCAGTTTGAAACACTTTTGCGGTTTGATGAAATTAAAAAAGAGTTTTCAGTTTTCAACATACCTGCTGAGAATTTCGATTTTTAAATTCGATTTTTGTAATGAGCCTTTTATGATTACAACATAGTCGTCGGCTGACCTTGAAATGCAAATATCTCAATAATTTTTTTTCGGCCGTTAGGTCGTTTCTGTCGGTCCAGTCGCATATTTTAGAAATATTGAAATAATTAATAAATAGGTTGTTTCCAATTCAACTATTTGGGGTAATTATAATTATAAATATGTAAATGAAAGCATTAAAAAAACAACAATTTTTTTTGAAGAAAATAGTCTGAACAGGTATGCTGACATTTTCAAAATGTTTTGAAAAATATGCTTAAAGAAAAAATATGTATAAGCTGCTGCTAAAAATTGACAGAAAATTTAGAGTAAAAATTTTCCAGAATGGAATGAAACTTGTCAAAGCCATAGGAAATTACTGATGAGGACATTAATATGATCCAAGAAAATATCATCAAAAATGAAATCTACTAATGAAAAAAGGTGCGCAAAGTTAACAATTTTGAAAACCGGGTAACCTTGGAAATATCGGCATTATTTCGGTTTTTATTATATGTATTTAGTATTTCCATTGATTCCATAGTTATGTACAAACAACAATATTTTATGTATTGAAGTTCTATTATAAACACAATATTGTCTTATTTCTTTAAAAGTTTATGTTATACATATGTTAGATCGCCTATCCTTGTGGGCTGACTGAAGGCTATCAATTTTAACCAACACAGACGGAACATTTGTTCCATCTTTATCGCGAGTACAACGATTCTGAGCTGAGCTCAAGTTAAGTTAGTTTTACCTTTGTCCAATAGAGGGCAGCATTATGCAGGGGGTGTCGGTTGACTAACTATAATATGTACAAACAACGATAATATCAAAAGAGAATTATTATTATACATATACGTATGTATGTAAATACCAACCGTAGCAACCTTCAGAGCGTCCCGTATGAATTATATTTGATATTGCTGCCGTACAATAGATGGCACCTGCATTATCAAATCCGCCTCAACGAACGAAAGACTCTCCGCTCTGGTGGTAGAAATTTGAATTAAACAATTCGGGGTAAATAGAGCCATCTACATTCGCTTGTTCAGGCGAATGACGCATTTCAGTGGCTATTCGCCTCAGTGAGCGAAAGAGTCCCACTCTGGTGGTAGAAATTTGAATTAAACAATTCGCGGGATTGTTATAGTAATAATACCCCGAATTGTTTAATTCAAATTTCTACCACCAGAGCGGAGACTTCCGTTCGTTGAGGCGAATTTTAATTCTCAAAATTCAATAAATGTTGATTATTTTTGCAACAATATCAACAATGAAATAGGAATGTTAGTGTTAAATCAGAAGAAATTACATTTATTGCCGTAATTACTAATCATGAATACAGGTACGTAATACAAATAATAAAATCACCCCATAAAATTTGACTCAAATGGTGTGTAAAATCAATTCGATATAGATTTATTGTTAATGGTTCCTAAGGAAGCAACAAAAGAGGGTGCTGATGCATGCCGTGGAGCATTAAGATCATCGATAAGTGTTATTATTGCGGATTTTCACCGTTTCCCGTGACGATAAAGAGACGAAAGGTCGAAAGAGCCCCAGCGCGCGGTGGAAATGTATGTACTTCTCGACTTCTGATGAAATGTACTTCTTCGTACGAGCTACAAATAATGTGAGGCCACCACTCTTTCTGTCGATACAAATAAACTGTATGTTCTGCAAAAATACTGCTAAAATTTTGAAAATAATTATTTACCGAACTCATTTTATCTACGTAAATCCTCGATTACATTGAGCAGTATAACCAACCCCCAGACTGAGGGTGAGGGGTGTTGGGTGGTCAGCCGAGCGGATGCTGTTTATTAGATGGTATTTAGTAAAAATGATATACAGAGTGGTGGGCGGGCTAGCTTATGCAGGCTTTGATGTTAATGCCCAAGCTTGTAACAAAAGAAAAGGTACTTACCGTTTCAAAATAAATAAAGCTTAATATTTGTTCACTAAGGTAATCAATGAAAACAACCAAATCTTCAACAATAGATATAATGAAAAATAATAGAAAATTTAACAAAAATTTATAAAGTATGACAAAACAAAGGTAAAACGTTCAGAACTAAAAAAAAAAAAAAAAATAAAAATGACAGAAATGAATTATACTTAGAATTACTTGAACAATAATAATCAATTATCAAATTAAACAAAGGTTAATAAAAAAAAATTAATAAGACAGAACAAGAACTTGTATCGTGAACGTTAGAACAAAACATAAAGAGAAATAACGGTAAAACCAACTTTAACAGATACTATCATCAAAGTTACAGGTATCTAGGATTTTACGATATATTGAACAATTAATACGTCTCTTTTCAACCCTCTATCACAAGCGTAAACAAAACCAATTACAATTATACTCGGTGCTAGGCAATTTTAAGTCGAACACACAGTTCCTACCTTGAGTTTCGACAATGAGGTAATCCAAAATAATCCAAATATCCAAAATAAATGCACTAAAATCGTTCTCTCAGCAATGTAGGTACCACAATTAACACAACGCGGATTTCGCGAATTATCCGAACGAAGGAATGAACAAAAATTTATAATAAAAACTACACCAAAGAATTACCCAAAAATGAAAAATGCACTAAAGAATCACCAAATCAAAACTGAACTAAACTGAACTAACCGAACAGCCCCAACTGCCAACTCCTGAATTGGTCAAATTTATAATGAAAAGTGAACTCTAAATGTATAATGAAAAGTGAACCCTGTGGACAGCTCTGCTCCACTTTTTATATCAAACGGTGTAGTGTGTATCCATATGGATATTCTTGGGGCACCAATCAAGAACACAACTTTTGACTGTCTGATGTTCTGGTTGGTTACGCCTTTGCACTTTTTACCCCCAGTCTTCAACCTAGTGGTTAAGACAAAGGAAAATCTTCTGGATCTTTTCATTTGGGCTTGTCCGGGGCACCAATCAAATTAGTTAAACATATCTACGCTTTTGGACAAAAAATCTTGTGTTTTAAGATCCGCCCCTATAAACTCAGCAAAATAATATCGCTGGCTTCAGGGATGTTTACATTTGGACCGTGAGACCACTTGATAAAAGTTTTCTCACCAGGCGGTTCCTTTGGAATTCAATACTAATGATAATGAAACTTATAACTGTACCTTCGTTGACAAGGGCCAGACTAAACATATAAATATACTTTCATGTTTCTGTACCACCAACGTTCGGACTGATAAAGATTCAACACTGCCTCGCCTTGTGATAGAGTTTGTCTACTCTTAATATAATACGGGAATAAAAAAAATGTGCCTTAAAAATACTATCTTTCAATGTTACTGCATTTTTGGGATAACCCGTAACCCGGGTGGTTACACTGCCCCCTCCTAAAAACAAGAAGGGCCACTTGCGCTAAGTGCCCTTACTTGTTACCAAACAAACAAACAACAAAATCACCCAAATGCAGGAACATTGACAATGAATAAGCTAAAACTAAATGGGCGCACTCACTGCAAGAATTTATGCACTTATCTACCGGCACCTCCACTCAATCTGCTCTTGGGTGCTGCAATGACTGCGGCCGGCTGATGCCGACACGAGATACTGGCCGGGGCGTTGACTGGATATATCAGGCTACTTGCCCGACTGCTCCCAGCGATGGTTACGCAGGTCTGGATACATAGACTGCGATTTCGGGGGTGAGCTGGCAGCGGTGAAAGCAGGAGGTTCCTGGATTCCTCCTGCTTTGGACTGCTCGGTTGGAGCTGCTGTCGACCAGGGTGCCATGTTGATGGCATGTGAAGGACCATGGCCCAGGCTGGGACCCTCATGACTGGTAGTGGACTGCTGGGCTCCCCGATAATGACACAACCAATAGGTAAACGGTTTCCAGAAACTGGCCAACATAAGTAAACCGCATCCCATGATATGTTTGAAGATGGAGTCGTTGGAAGAGATGCTCTGGACCATGCCAAAATCAGTCTTTCAAACCAATCTTCTTGTTTCTTCCTGATGAAGGGATGGCCATTGTTGCACCTTGCGGATTTTACTTCTTCCTCGGCAGCCTTGAAGGTGATAGGGTTTTGACTGATAACCCTATGTGGACTGTAGGCGAGGCGTCAAAGGGCGAAAGGATCAGCCTATATCCGCCCAAGGGAAGGGACTCAACCATGGATTGCAAACGAGATCATTCCAGGTGTTCTGCTTGATCGTGCAGAAACCTGGAAGACCAATCTCACGACAAAATCACAAGCACTTTGAATAGGGCTTGCTTTAAAAAATTAAAATCTGATAACATGAAAGATTACTGGCATTGCAAAGTTTTGTATTTTTCCAAATCACTTTTTTAGAACTCGAAAGAATAATTAGTCACATAATGGTGAACAGTATATACAAACGCATGAAACAAAGAATATGGAATTCCTATCGAATTCCATACAACTGTAACAATTGGAAAAATACAATTTTTTTGAAAACTTGAAGGGTGAAGCTCTTCAAATTCCCTTCTTTCTATTATTTTTGCTAAGAGAATCCATTGATGGTCCCGATCATGGGTTGTTCTGCATCGACATCAGGGGGTCGATGTTTTACGTCAAAATTCCTGTCGATCCACTTGCTTCTGTCCTGGATCATATTTACTATCAACCCATCCATGCCGGGTCTTATTGAAATTAGTGGGCAGACCTGTATCCGATTTATTACCCTTCTTCTATCTTCCGGTGGGCGGTGTTTTGTCACCCGTATGGGATTTTCTCCCCGATGTAGCACTGGTATAAACTTCTTAACGACTGGAGAATCAACGACTCTCCCTATTACCATTCTCTTTTTCATAAAAGCATTTTCTTCTAAAACCAAATTTTCTGTAGCGACGCACTCTTCCATTTCATCTTCACCCATCCCCTCCTTTAGGGATTCAACGATGACGCTCTGGGCCACCAAAACTCGGGGATTCACCCCATCAACTTTGACCATCCCCTTCTTTGGGGGTTTACCGGTGACACTCTGGGTCACCATCACTCGGGGATTCACCTCATCAACCTCATCCTGAACTGCAACCATCCCCTTCTTTGGGGGTTTACCGGCGACGCTCTGGGTCACCAAACCTCGGGATTTCACCCCATCAACTTCCACATTAGCTTCAACCATCCCCTTCTTTAGGGGCTCACCGGCGACTCTCTGGGTCGCCAAAACTCGGGTTTTTACCCCATCAACAATCTTCCCAACATCCCGTTCAACTGGATCGCCCTGTATACTACCGACCTCGACTCGGCTGGGCGATAACACCAAATTCGCTGAGCGCGTCATTCTTGCGTCAGCTGTTGCTCCATCTGCTCTCTCCTTCGCTATCTCGCGATACTTCCGATCATCTGGGCGCGGCTTCTCAGCGCCAGCTGTTACGTCACTTGACCTTACGTTCGCTATCTCGCGATTTTTCTTATCGCCTTCTTCTTCGTCACTACTGTCGCCGTCATCGGCCGGGTGTAGAATCTCTACATTTTCCTCGATTGGAGGCGGGTGGCGAGTCCGGACGGACTCCGTTTTCTTCACTGTTGCCCCCTCCTGGACTACTTCACTTCGGTCCATCTGAGCCCGGTAGGGCTTCGTCTTGTTGACTTCTTCGTCTTCTTGGACTACTTCAATTTTGTCCAGCTGCGCCCAATAGGACTCCTTCTTCCTGTTTAATTTAGCTCCTTGGACTCTTGATACATTCTTCGGAGGGTTTAATGATTGAAAAGAACCGCTAGTACCTACTTGAGACGTTACTTGAGGAATAACGGCAGAGACACCCCTGTCGGAGTGCATTGATGAATTATTATAGTCACTGCTGGACTCATCAACACCTATCTCAGTTGCGTTTTCCAATTGAAACTCATCGAAAGCAGGATCAACATTAACCTCTTCCAAATTATCGGGATCCATTTCCGAAAACATTGGTAACTCAGTACCTAAGACACTGACCGTCCGTCGGTCATAATCTAACAAAACCTTATTTGACAACAAAAAATCTCGACCTATAATACCGTCAGCCCTTAGGCTGAGTTCACTCGAACAAACAAAACAATTAAAAAGAAAACCTATATCATTTAACTGAAAATCTAACTCCGTGATACCTAACATCTTAATTTCGTGACCTGTGATTCCTGTGATTCTCAAACCTCCGCACAAAGTATCATCTAATGCTGTAATAGGACAATCTCCGGCAACTCCCCTCCTAACAATAGTAATTGGTGATCCACTATCAATTAAAAATTTAAAACTACGAGAATTTATGACAAAATTAACAAAGGCCGGAGTTTCCTGAAAAAAATTAACGTGCGGAATTACGAACGTCTTATCGCCCCGGAGTTCTGCTGCAACCTTGGATTTGGGGCCGACCCAAGGGAACTGGGGTTTAACGCCTGCTGCTGGTGAGTTCTACTTTCTACATTCCTATTGTGATTCTGGGCCTCGGGACTTCTCGTTTGATACTGAAAATCTCTGTTGTGTGGAGCGGTTGAACGTTGGCTGCTCGAGGGCCCTCTATTTCTACACTCATTGGCATAGTGTCCGACTTGTTTACATTTAAAACAGGTGGGAGTAAAATTTCTGGTGGATGATCTCTGTTGTGGCCGCTGAAAAAAATTATGACTGGAATCTCTCGGTGGATCATAACGACAAAATCGGGCCGTATGTCCGCGCCTTTTACATTTGTAACACTCGACCTCGGGCGGATTTACACCGTGTACCTGTTTAACCCTTCGTCTAACTATCTCCAAATTGGTCTCCTCGAGTAACACAATCTCCGCTAACTCATCGATGGACTTATTATCCTGTAAAAGCAACGAACCACATTGCCTCAACAATTCTGGGTGGATACCAGTTCTAAATTGATGTTTTGCAATTTCATTAATTTTTCTCCTACATCCCTCGAGTTGATCCTGGGGAGTTCCTTCTCGATCGGCCTCGTATATTTCCGCGGTGACAAATTTAACTCTAGTCAAAAAATCTGAAACTGACTCCCTATCTCGCTGAAACAACTGTGACAACTTTGAAAGCAGCTCTCCTGATGTACGCTGTTTGCTAAATTTTTTAATGAACTTATCCCTAAACAATTTATAAGATACCGTCTCGTCTTGTAGCTCTATCTCGGACCTAAAAAATGTATATGCCGAATCCTGTAACCTATAAATGATCAAATCCAGCAACTGACGCTCCGTCCATCCTTCCAAATTTTTGCGCATTTCCAATTTAAACAAATAATCTCTAATATCACCCCTTCCCGAAAATGGTTCAACCGTTTGACATATTTTAGAGAAATTTATAAATGGTTTCGCACCATCATTTATTGGTGCCGCTGGCGGTGTGGATCCGCCTTGATTGTTGTCGGTCGGCATATCTAAAGTACACAAATAAAATACGATCTAAAAACTGCCTAGCTGTTAATATACAAAACTTTCAGTACTGAACTCATGTACGAGTTGAAAAGAGAACAAACTAGATATCTTTCCCGATATTATATTCAAATTTCACCTTTTCATTTGTTTACACCCTTAAAAACCACCCCACACCTGACACCAGTTTTATAACCAACCCCCAGACTGAGGGTGAGGGGTGTTGGTTGGTCAGCCGAGCGGATGCTGTTTATTAGATGGTATTTAGTAAAAATGATATACAGAGTGGTGGGCGGGCTAGCTTATGCAGGCTTTGATGTTAATGCCCAAGCTTGTAACAAAAGAAAAGGTACTTACCGTTTCAAAATAAATAAAGCTTAATATTTGTTCACTAAGGTAATCAATGAAAACAACCAAATCTTCAACAATAGATATAATGAAAAATAATAGAAAATTTAACAAAAATTTATAAAGTATGACAAAACAAAGGTAAAACGTTCAGAACTAAAAAAAAAAAAATAAAAATGACAGATGTTGGCTATGGATTTTTGCCGCACTTCATTTTTTTCATAATTACTAAAACAGGTTCATCTGATACCAAACTGCAACATGCTTAATAGATTGATAATAACTCACCGATATGACACGTCATTGGTAAATGGACTATCGCGCTATTAGAAGGAATCCGCGGTTCTCCCGATCGGCACCGGACGGTTACACATCCCCGCGTATCATATAACAATATAGAAATACCCTCTTTAAACAGCGATAACGATACAGTGTAAGGTTAACTTACCCGGGGACTCCTGTCCCCAGACTTCAGTCTCCAGTCCATGTCGTCTATTTCCTTGGACTCATAGGCTAGCTTGGTCATCTGCACACTTTATCTTATCTCACCTAAAACCCTCCAAATCAACCACAACCTGGATGGAACTTTACACACACACAGTGAAGCAGAGCGGAGTGCACTAGCCAGTGCCATTGCTACCATATACCGGTGCAAGTCATGGGGGAACCCGCATAATATCCTATTATGGCACCCAGGAATATAGCTAGCTATTTCTCCACATCCGACAAGGGGGTACCGTCATAAAGACCAACCCAAGTCAACTCCACATCCGACAAGGGGGTACCGTCATAAAGACCAACCCAAGTCAACTCCATATCCGACAAGGGGGTACCGTCATAAAGACCAACCCAAGTCAATACCATTCTAGAACAACAACAATACACCTCACAGAACTACATCTCTAGAGCTACCCCACGATACTAGAACGACAAGACATTTCACACAACTCGACCCCTAGAGCCACTCTGTGATACTGCCTGGCCTCTTTTTCTCGAGCCTCTAGGTTACTTTCCCTAGTGTTTACATTAACCCTCCACACGCCTTATCTATCGTACCAGATAAGCCCTGGCTAGCAAAATCCGCATTGGTAAAATATCTGTGCAACACAGAAATGAATTATACTTAGAATTACTTGAACAATAATAATCAATTATCAAATTAAACAAAGGTTAATAAAAAAAAAATTAATAAGACAGAACAAGAACTTGTATCGTGAACGTTAGAACAAAACATAAAGAGAAATAACGGTAAAACCAACTTTAACAGATACTATCATCAAAGTTACAGGTATCTAGGATTTTACGATATATTGAACAATTAATACGTCTCTTTTCAACCCTCTATCACAAGCGTAAACAAAACCAATTACAATTATACTCGGTGCTAGGCAATTTTAAGTCGAACACACAGTTCCTACCTTGAGTTTCGACAATGAGGTAATCCAAAATAATCCAAATATCCAAAATAAATGCACTAAAATCGTTCTCTCAGCAATGTAGGTACCACAATTAACACAACGCGGATTTCGCGAATTATCCGAACGAAGGAATGAACAAAAATTTATAATAAAAACTACACCAAAGAATTACCCAAAAATGAAAAATGCACTAAAGAATCACCAAATCAAAACTGAACTAAACTGAACTAACCGAACAGCCCCAACTGCCAACTCCTGAATTGGTCAAATTTATAATGAAAAGTGAACTCTAAATGTATAATGAAAAGTGAACCCTGTGGACAGCTCTGCTCCACTTTTTATATCAAACGGTGTAGTGTGTATCCATATGGATATTCTTGGGGCACCAATCAAGAACACAACTTTTGACTGTCTGATGTTCTGGTTGGTTACGCCTTTGCACTTTTTACCCCCAGTCTTCAACCTAGTGGTTAAGACAAAGGAAAATCTTCTGGATCTTTTCATTTGGGCTTGTCCGGGGCACCAATCAAATTAGTTAAACATATCTACGCTTTTGGACAAAAAATCTTGTGTTTTAAGATCCGCCCCTATAAACTCAGCAAAATAATATCGCTGGCTTCAGGGATGTTTACATTTGGACCGTGAGACCACTTGATAAAAGTTTTCTCACCAGGCGGTTCCTTTGGAATTCAATACTAATGATAATGAAACTTATAACTGTACCTTCGTTGACAAGGGCCAGACTAAACATATAAATATACTTTCATGTTTCTGTACCACCAACGTTCGGACTGATAAAGATTCAACACTGCCTCGCCTTGTGATAGAGTTTGTCTACTCTTAATATAATACGGGAATAAAAAAAATGTGCCTTAAAAATACTATCTTTCAATGTTACTGCATTTTTGGGATAACCCGTAACCCGGGTGGTTACAGCAGCGAGTTTACAAGCCGCTAGTTGACGAATTCACTAGCTAGTAAACTTGCCCAGTTCATCATCATCATGTTCACAATTTTACTAGCAGCTTGGACTATCTGTGAACATGATTACACTGAGCGAGTTTACCAGCTAGTGAATTCGCCAACTAGCAGCTTGTAAACTCGCGTCCTAATGTTTTCTAGTCGCCGTTTTGCAAAATCTTGAGTGCGCGCAGAAATTCTTATTTCTGCCCAATGTTTATAGGATTTTCACCGAATAAATAGTAAATTTTCACGTGGAATGTTTTTGAAAGTTCGTGTTAAGTTATTTGTGACGTTTTGTGTGATTTTGTGCGATCTCGGACGAAAGAAAATTGTTAGTGTGCACAGGTGAGTGTTTATTACTGTTTCTTATGGTGTTATTGTTATTTAGAAGAATTTTGTGATAGTTAAATAGATTGTAGCCGTACGGATGTATTCAAAATTGCTTATTATGATTTCTAAGCTGGGGCGTAGGTATCTACTAGTCGAAGATCCCGATCTAGATCGACCTTCCCTCATCCTTTTTCCTAATCAAATCTATATTTCATACAATGTAAGGTATAAATGAACACAATGTGCTAGGGTTGCCGCCCCGTATCCTGGCAAGGCTATTTTTAATTACAAATTATTTAAGGTAAATTGGTACTAGTAATTTATCCTCATCGTTTTTCCTAATCAATTGTATACCAAAATGTAGGTTGCTTTGTTGCGAACATCGTGGTGTAGGGTTGCCTTTGCAAAAGTTGGCATATCTTCGGGTTGTCGCGATTTTAAATATGAATAGTTGAGTAAAATGGTGTACGTTCACATGACAACTATGACGACAGACAATGAAGCAGAATAGCAGTTACCTTCGTACTTACCAGTTACCAATCGTAGTTTGGCGTTTTTTGTAAGTTTTTGGCTCTCAATTGGTACCAAATTTGTCAAGAAAAAGAATGACCGGAACTATTTAAAAAAATACCTTAAATAATATTAAATTAAAAATAGCCTTGCCAGGATATGGGGCGACAACCCTAGGACATTGTGTTCATTTATACATTATATTGTATAAAAAATAGATTTGATTAGAAAAAAGGATGAGGGAAGGTCGATCTAGGTCCGGATCTTGTACTATACCGCATCAATGAGCGGCCAATAAAATCGGAAGAAACTTATTTTGGCGCTTCCACCTCTAATAAATCAGAAATACTAAAGAATCCCAAAACGATGTATTTGAGACGAACATTTTCCATTTTTACTTTCCGACTAGTGCCCTAGTGCCTAGTGCCCTAGCCTTGTAATCGACGGAAAAAAATGAGATTTTTACGGAAACACGCGTTTTGGGATCCCCTGAATTGGTTGCAATAATTTCTGAAAAATGAATGTATGTGTGTATGTCTGTGAATACGATTGCATCCAAACGGTACAACGAATCGGGCTGAAATTTTGCATACATATTTAGAATTACCGAGGGACAAACTGGATTGTTTTTGGTAACAATCTGACAACGGGAAGTGGCAAATATTAAATATGTCTTCTAAGGGATTCATCCGATTGGTATCAAATTCATACCAACTCATTCTCCAGTGACTTTATATATGTATACAAATGTACAGATCAGTGGGATGAACGGTTTAGGCGCTATAAGGGTTTCTAGAAGCAGTGTGTTGCGAATTGTCAGATTTTGACAAACGTCAGTGCCACTGACATGACATGACATTAAATGTCAGTATGACAAACGTCGTTATGTCATAGAAACTGACGTTAGATAGGGTCCAGAGTTGCTGTGACTTTACAAAAGTGAAGTGTTTAGACATTTCATTGTACCAATGTTATAGTCGGAAAGTTGGGTGAGGGCCACCCCAGATATTTTACTTTCCGCCTAGTACCCTAGAAGGAAAGTATTGTAATCAACGGAAATACGCGTTTTGGGGTCCCCTGAATCAATTGCAATGATTTCTGGAAAATGTATGTATGTATGTGTGTATAATGTATGTGGGAATGGGTGCATGTCTGTGAACACGATAGCGCCCAAACGGAACAACGGATCGGGCTGAAATTTGGTATACATATTTAGAATTATCGGGGGATGAACTGGATTGTTTTATTGGTAGAAAAACATAGCAAATTAAGAATTTAACAAATGTGTAACAAATCACGTTAATATTTGATTGCATAACCTTTATTTTTCCTAACTTCACCACCGTACCGGTTCGGCATAGAGTTCTCCAAATCCACGACTCGATCAAACGGATTTTTTCCACTCTTCGGTCAGTGCCTGCATCAGATCCTCTACATTGTAATTTTGCTTTTATTCGAATACGCCTTCTTAGCTCTTCCCATCAGTGATTATCGGATTTAAATCCGGCGAGTGAGCAGACCAGTCCAGAAGAATGTCCGACTACCAATCTTTTTTGGTTCAAGAAGCGTGCTTCAGATAATTATCGTGTTGAAAAATCCTGCGTTTCTCCATTTTATCGCTGGCGTGAGGAAGCATCACATTGTTGAGTATTTTACGATACCCAATCCCATTTAGAATGCCTTCAATCCCCTAGAAATGCAAACTAATACACAATTTAAATTAACGAGAAAACGATCATACCCCAAACCATCACGCTCCCACCGCGTGCAGAAGTTCTTTGGTCCGACGAAAAGAAGTTCAATCTCTTCTCCTCCGACGGAATTTGGTATGTGTGCAGACCTCCTGGAGATCGTTACAATCCAAAGTATCAAGTCTCCACGATAAAACATGGCGGTGGGACTGGTGGGAGCGTCATGGTTTGGGATATGATCGTTTCTCTTTAATTTAAATTTAGTATTATTTTGCATTTCTTTAGAATGCTTCTGCAGGGACGGTGACGTCCGATTCATCGAATCGAAAGGATTCTAAATGGGATCGAGTATCGTGAAATTCTCAACAATGTGATGCTTCTGCACACCAGCGATAAAATGGAAAAAGGTTGGATTTTTCGACATGATAACGATTCGAAGCACACCTCACGAGTCGTAAAGGATTGGCTGTCGGAGAATCTTCTGGATTGGCCTGCTCAATCGCCGGATTTAAATCCGATAGAGCACTTATAGGAAGAGCTAAAAATGCCTTTTCGAACAAAAAACAAATCAGAATGTGAAGGATCTGATGCAGGCACTGATGGAAGGGTGGAAAAAATTCCGTTAGATCGAATCATGGATTTTGTAGACTCTATACCGAATCGGTGCACTGAAGTCAGGCAAAATAAAGGTTACGCAACCAAAAATTAACGTGATTTGTTACACTTTTGTTAAATTATTAATTTACTCTATTTAATACCTAATAAAGCTAATAAATACACTGTTCCGTTTTTTGTCCCCTCAAAATATGGGTAAATTGAATAAAAATTCATAAACAATCAAAGAATGATTGGAGAGTAAAAATAAATATCTGGGGTGGCCCTCACCCTACTTTCCGACTAAATCGTTGGCACAATGAAGTGCCTAAACACTTTTGCAATTATTTAATTTAGTAAAGCCAGATCCATCTCTAGACGCTACCTAACGTCAGTTTCGGTGACAGAATTACATTTGCGCACAAAAGTATATAATATAGATACTATATTGGCTTAAATAATAGTTATTCGACTATAGATTTAATATCAGTTAGTGGTCACTGGTCACTCAACTTGATGCGGTTTGAAAAATAGACAAATTGTCAACAAAGTGAAGAACTATTTTATGTAAAATGGAAACTAGGCATCATAATAAAATTTACTTAATAGAATATGATGATAGTCAGATTGTTGGTGCTAAACTGCCATCAAATAAACACAAACAGGTTTTAAAAGTCCTTTTTATAATTTGCGTAAACTGAAGTTGAATATGCAGTCTAGTGCTCATTTAGTTGTGAAAGAAATGGACGTTTTTTGGGAAAAGGCAAGAATACCAACACGAAATTTCAACATAGTGTGGAAAAGTTAGAGGCACTATACAATGAATGAAAAACTTTACAAAAATCCTATAAACGTACATCAGAAGTATAAATACGGAAAGAGAATACCTTTCGTGAAAAATTCGATCGGTTAACGGATTAGGCTGAAATTTTGCATACTTATTTAGAATTGCCAGGGGACGAACTGGGTTGTTTTTGGCTACGTTATGACAACCGGAAATGGCAAATGTTACATGCGTCTTATTTTTGACAAACGTCAGCGTCAGTGCCACGAATATGACATCACATTAAATGTCAATGTGACAAATGTTATTATGTCACAGAGACTGACGTTGACGTTAAGTAGGGTACAGAGTGACTCTGGCTTCACAACATTGAATAATTGCAAAAGTGTTCAGACACTTCATTGTGCCAATGGTGTAGTCGGAAAGTTGGGTGAGGGCCACCCTAGATATTTACTATTGTTTTAATGTAAGTCTGAATTATTTTTAACTTTTCAGAAATTTTAATTTGTATCTGTTCCTCTTGCAATCAGCAATCAGTAACTTTGTCATAATTTTATTTTCCAATTCAAAAATATTTCGCTTATCACAACAAATCACAACCTCTTTCTTTATTTTTCTCTCCTTTCTCCAAAATTAAATGCTTAAAAGTCTACATTATAAAATCAATCAAAACGCTAAAGATAATATATAAACCGTACGGCGCCACATGTAGCAGAAGCCAACAATTCCCATTGGCGGTAATTACTTCATTAAACATATAATCAATTTCCGATATTTTCTCGTTAAGGGGTGGTAACATCGACGGCAGCGGATAGGTAACTATCTAGTAAATATTGAGGAGCTAGTGCTGCGGTCTCGCTGATGGTGCCACCTATTGGTTCCGGTCCGGGAGTCGCTCGCGCATGTTTGATTACGATATTAGTACGGATTGTTCGGCAACATTTCCAACTCTCGTTACAAGCGGCAAACCGGTACCGAACGCACGGTCCACGGAACACAATATCGAATAAACGACGAGCACGTACATGACGATATGGTAATAACTATTTCCGATAATTACCTACCGAGTCGAAGCAGGTGGCCGTAATTCTCATTTTCAATGGAAATAATCGTATCGTGAAAATCGACGGTGTCCGCGCTTTATGCGTTATTTCGACACATTAATAATAACACTAGTTTACAGCCATTATACATTGGTTACTATTACTACTGTATTTTTTATGTATTTTGAACTCAAAAACATGTTGACCAATTGTTACAGTAGTTTTTACCTTGGCTAAATCAGATTGCAATCCATGTGCAATCCATCAATGTAGATGGCGCTTTTTACTCCGAATTGTTTAATTCAAATTTCTACCACCAGAGTAGGACTCTTTCTCTCGTTGAGGCGAATAGCCAATGAAATGCGTCATTTGCCTGAACAAGCGAATGTAGATGGCGCTATTTACCCCGAATTGTTTAATTCAAATTTCTATCACCAGAGCGGAGACTCTTTTGGTCGTTGAGGCGGATGATGGCTCGGATAAAAAAATCAGTAAAGCCATGTGTATATTAAGTAGCCTACATATCAGGCGAGAAGTATGAGGACAGTTTATCCCCACTCCAGATGCTTACGGACATACCTGCTTCCTCGATCCGTGGCCAATGCGCTGAATTTTACATTTGCCGCTTCAATAGAGTAGTTTGTATTGCAGGGATATAGCGATGCTGTCGTAAATATTTCTGCTAGGTGACTAAAATTTGCGGGTTCTTCAAATTTAAACTAACGTTTATGGCGATATAAAGAATAACATTAATTCTTATCACTGATCATATTGCTGAGGCACTAAACTCAATTTTAGGGGAAATTGCTACAGACGCGACGTAAGCATAAAAGGGATTTTATATTAGTAATAAAAACGTTTCCCTTTATTGTTATTCGCTCCTGTAGGGACGTTTTCGCTCTTGTTTGGGCTACGTCGACTGGGGTCCTTGACATCCGGTCAGACAGCCGTCGGTATATATCTATAGTCATATAGGGAAGTGGGTTCTTCAGAATTTGCTGAGGATGTTCTATCTTTTTCATTAGAGCGGATGTGAATATTGGTTTATTAGCGATATTGTTCATTATGTGAACTGATCAAGCGGATTAAGTAACGAAATAGTGAATGACTTGAGCTTTCTTCTAGCGCGTTTTTAGACTTTTCTTTTTGCTTTACATTCGCAATTAGTAGTAGAAGTAACATTTGTTTCGTTCTTTCACCCTTTTGTCCTTTGGTCCTGTCGTTCTTTTGTCCTGTCGTCCTTTGGTCCTTTGGTCCTGTCGACCTGTCGCTCTTACGTTCGTTGATTTCTTTTCTTCTTTTCGTCTAACCTTTATCAGGATTGTAACTTATTGCTCTATACAAAATCATAAATCAGTGAAATTTGTCAGTATGAAAGGAAGCCTCGGATGACTGATTTCCGTCGAAGTAAATGAACGGTAATTTGTGGTATAATTTGGACCCCTCGAGAAAGGGGTGTCTTCTCAAGGAGGTGGGGAGACCCTACTTAGTTATTCATCTGTCGTTACCGCCAAGTTTACTGAATTACGGCACGAACTTTCATTGATTTGTAATTAATCGGGTGCCTTGATATTATTAAAGGCAACCAAAACCATTCTGCTTATATTTACGGTCAGTTTATGGGAAAAACTCTGGTATCCATTAAAATGCTATTAGGGTAATAATATTCGTGCAGGAAAACGTGACAAACTCGACAGTTTCTGTTTCAGTAACTTTGGCAAAGTTGCTGTTTTATTTGGAATCTAAATTGTAGGTGATAAGGCATAAATTGAATTTATGAATTGTTTTTTGCTTTGAGTAAAGTTTTGTGCAAAAACAACAATGTTTGGCGAATATCATGCTAAAGTTGTAGGTCAATATTATATAGTTTAGGGTGTTCTTTTCGATATAATGTGCTCCATTTTACATCGGTTTGGTTGAGTTGTGTTATCAAAGGATTTCGAGGCTGCTTGCTGTACTTTGTATACTAGATACTAGTACATATGAATATGTCAGAAACACAAATTACATCTTAATATAATACGTTGAGGTTCGATTTGAATAGGTAAGTATGTATATAGTTACGTATATAATTAGTATCATTCTATAAACCCAAATCTAGAAAAATATTACCGAAATAAGAAGTGTTTTTTTAACGTAAAGTAAAGTCATAACAGAGAATGAAATGGGCGGAAGGGCCGTTTCTCTTCAAGCTAAACTTTTGTGCAACTGTTTTACTATGGTTTCCTACAAAGCACCACATGGAAAGGTAAAGTCTTTACTCGGTCTGTAGGTAATTCGAATATGTACGGTATGTTATTTTTTCTCAAATCTTCCTGAATATTTTCTGATTTTCGTGGAAAACTTAAAAATGATTCTGATAACTAACTTGTACTATAAATTTCTACACTCGAGCCAAAAACATGACATGTGCAAACATTTCTATACTGTCGTCTTAGCACTAGTAAATTTTAGAAATAACTTTTACCCTTATTAAATGAGCATTCTTACAAAGTATTTTCAAAGACCTTGTCTCGTTGGAACATATTTATATAAAATATAACGAGTTTGTATTATTATTTCAAAGTACATGTACTTTCATGGGTTTATGGAAATTCTTCATTTATTGGCTAATATACCAAAGGCACATTCTGCCATTCTTCTAGCTCTGCTCAATTTATAATTAATTATTAGTTTTTTATTACCAAAGCCTCACAATGTTACTGGATAATGCAAAGGCCTTATCATGACATGGAAGTACCTATCAGATACATTACTTGGTTACTTTCATGGAAGTGAATGTTGTAGCTATTTGGTTTGCAGTTATTCTTTTACCAAGCACATAACTCGTAAATTCTTTAGAATTTTGAAATTTCCATGTGCTCCAACACCAATAGTACTAATACAGAAAATTAGTATTTTGGTACATTTTCTTCTCTTTCGTCCCATCTTTTTTCCCAAAAAAAATATTATTAACTTATTATATTTACAAAAAGAAACACCATCCAGTTATGGCAATAAAAAAAGATTAAAATACATCTTTTTTGACAAACCAAGTTTTTTTGATAGGTACATTCGAAACTAAATTAAAAAACAAAAATGCTGTCATACAATGGGATCACTTGTTGATTTTTTCTTTTTCGACGCCGGCGCCGCACCAGCAAAGGCGCAACCCCGCTGCTAATTCAATGATATCAATTTTTATGCTACGCGACGTTGCGACAAAGTGTGGCGTGATGAGTAGCGCGCTACACAAAGCCATCGTCTGGCTGTACCCCCATCGTGGAAGCTTAAATTAGCGTAGTGTATCTTCTGCGACACTTAACATATTTAAGTAATCCAAAGGACATAAAATTGCTGATTACTTTGGCTCTAAAACTAAATAGAAAAGTTTCGTAAGGTCTGTCAGTGGAACATCAACATTTTTTGCAGATCGAGGTTTTCATTTTAGAATCGACCTTGCAGTGATTCTTTAGGGTGACTGCACCCCGCCAATTTATGGCATGAATTGTCGGCGAGCGAGTACATGACCGTTCACGTGCAATCGCGATGAATAATGGCCGTTTATAAATCACGGCGTCCGCCGATTCCAACGAACGTATTGATTCGTGCCGTCGATTTATTAATTAAGTCAGCGCACACCGCCAGCCAGCACGCCCAAAATTGTTTTCATAAATTTACCGATAATACTTGTGAATGTGCAGCGAGTCGTGCACGAAGCGGGGAGCTCAAAAAAACTACAAACAAGAACAACGCGGACGACTAGGACCGTTCACGGTTCATAAATCCAGAGAGGTAATGGCCTGTCGCATAATATCTAAGTCGCGGGCCAGGATTAATCGATTGCTGGATAATCTATTATATGGAACGTTCGCGTATCGCAAACTGAACTCAGTGACGTTTACCGCTGATTTAACTCGCCATTGCAATCTAAGGCACATAGTCAAGAGTCGATAACAGTGTTGTTTCAAACTTAGAAGTGCACTTTCGTACCACAAGAACGCCACAAAAAATGAGCGATAAAACGTTATTTGACCTTGAATAGTTCCAAATGAGGAGTTAAATAAGCGTCAAATAGGTGTCTCGTTCCAAAGGGGTTTAAAACGAAAATAAACAACAGAAAGGTTGATTTTTTTTCTCTATATTTGAAAGCTTAAACTATTGGAAAGTGTTAAATTTATTGTTTTATTAATAATAGAATTGCAGTTGAAGAGAGTTTTCGAATTAAGTTTGGGGTGAATTAAGTTTCATTTTAGAATTTTTCTAATAACATTTTATATATTTTTAGTATTAGATAAAGCAAGTTGTCATAACATTCTCACCATGAAATGGTAGTTGTCATAAGGTTATCCTCTTCATGGATGCATTTTTTTTATAACTTTACACGCCTTTTATAGACCTATTGCAACTTTATAACATCTATTATAGATGAAGTTTACAGAATAAGTAAACCGTAAACATCACCACACATGCTAGGATACGTTCAAGATTTCATTTTTCAATATTTTTTCAGAACCCTCTGGCATCCGCTTGACGTTTAGTTTCGGGCCACCTGTATAGTGTTTTTATTCAATAGTTCTTCAAGATGTTGGTTATAATACCTACAAAATTTATTACTACTTTCTAGTATTTACCGCTGTTCTTAAATTTCTTATTTAGTGGAAATCAAATGAAGCGTTCATATCAGGAGAACAAGAAAACAAAATATGTACTGCTGTATTTACGGAATACAGAATATTTTAAAAGCAAAATTTACTGTGATTGTAGGTACTTTTGTCGAAAATAATACATGTATTGTATAGATATGAAAAATAGGAACCAAATACTGCCCTAATCTCTAAATTGGGTTTTTGTGACAAGTATTGTTTTTGAAATCAACGCTTCAAATGTTTGAAAACTTCACTCCAATAATGGTTTCCAACCACTGGAATTGTCACACCAGTTTATTGGGTCAAGCCTATTCGTTATTGAAATATAAAATTCCATAATAAAAAAATTGGATGTAAATAAAATGTTCAATATTTGGCGAGCGAGCCAATTATTGGAACCTCAAAGAGTCTGTACCAGATTTAGTTGACCAGATACCTAATAAAATCCATCAGTTCTTTTACATAATATCATAAATATTAAGAATAGGTTCAATAAGGCCAGTAATGAACAACCGAAAACTACAAATTTAAGTATAGGCCGCCAATACAATGCTGCAAGTCCATCCAATTCGAACATTTAGGATGTCTCTGTGTCAAAATATAATATGTAATATGTGAAAGGTGTCCACACGCAGGGAAATAAATATTAGGTTTGTTCGAACAAAAAACAAAAAGTTCGAGAAAAAAACAAAAAGTGAGTTTGAAAATTTTACAGAGTAATGCCAGATCATTTGTGTCATCCAAAAAAACTAATAACGAATTAGTTTGTGACAGCTGCTTGAACAAAAGGTATTATTAACGTTTACTTGTGGATTTCATTTTGTCCGCCACTCTATTCGAGGATGAAGTCGCCGCTAGCACCATAACTATGCGTGTCCTAGCAGCAAACCATTCAACGGTTTTCGTCGCTTACTCGCCTCTGTCATCGACGCTAAATTATAATATTTTGGAAATTTCATTAAAATTTCTGTCAGCTGCGTGTCGCAATACATAACAAGAAGCTGAGAATAAACAACATACGAACGTAAACGTTAAAGGACATGCTCTCATTCGACTGATGTTTATTAGTTGAAAGGTTTTGATATGGGTTCGGCCGAATGTCTGATACTGTGACCTGTCTTTGCAGCTACGAACCCAGCCACGATGCGAATGATACTTTTCGCGAGACAATAACGTATCGGGATAGGAAAGGAGAGTCGGTCCCGTCGGCCCCGGTCACTATAGTATACCGAAATTAGGCTTTAATTAAGTTTGGGACCCTACTCGTATGTATACGCATATTGCAATTTAGAAAGTTATAAATGGCTTGATATACATCGTGGATGGCGGTGGAACCAAAAGACCTTTTGGTGAGATACGACGAAATAGCTTTTTTTCTGTATACATCCCAAAAGGAAACAAAGGAAAGTAAGTCTCCTGTATTTCATATAAAATACGCGGAACTGAAAAAGGATTTTATGCAATTTATGATACGAAGTCTCTATGGAACTTATTTACTTTCCGACTAGGACCCTAGAAGGGAAATGTTGTAATCGATGAAAAAGAATCGGGATTTCAGCGGAAATACGAATTTTAATGTTCCTTGAATCCATTGGAATTGTGTGTATGTCCATGAACACGACAGAGCGCCCAAACAGTATAACAAATCGGGATATTTGGTATACTTATTTGCAATTATCAGTGCAATCAGGGAATCCCCGTTGACTTTATGTATGTATAGCAATTTACAAATTACTCGGATGAATGGTTTAGGCACTATATGCATCATTATATAAGCAGTTTGGCAGTAGTTGTGGCCTTAGTCTTTATGGTTACGAAATGGCAAATTTTAACAATTGCAAAAGACGCTTCAATGTCAAGGAACTTGTCAGTATGTTGGGTGGTAGACTCCCCACATTTGTTTAGAATTTGTCTAATTTATTCAATTCTTGTGGACACAAAACCTTTTCTCAAAAATTGTTGCACAAGTTTGATGGGGGTTTGGTTCATTTTTTCGATAGTCGTAAATTTCTTACGAACAACTCGACGACGCGACGGACGAAAACAAATTAAGCCTGCCGAAATTTGGAGTGGGTGGCCGTAAAAATTCATATATTCTGTATGTAGCGGCCCCGTTCCCAATTCAATCTACTCTAAACATATATTAAGGCGATTCAGGCAATTCTTGCGCGTTCCCCAGAGTCCACTGGACTAGCGTTCCGTTGCATCCCCATTTTCCATTTACCAGAGTCAATGATGCCTGCACAAGTGGACCGTTGCAATGTTTCTTTCTACAAGGCAATCAGAATGGCTGCAGACTTGCAGTATCTTTTGATATAACCAACGCAAGTTTCAGTTCTTCAAAATCTGCTGAACAGCAGAAAGTTTATAAACAGATGTAATATAACGTTACTATACATTTTATAATAAGCCTTAATTCATTAATTGTCAATCAGGCGGCATTAAGTTACGTAAACAAAATGAAAACGCTATCCCTGTTTAGGTAGAATTATTGTATCCTCGAGATATGTATGTTAGTGTTTTGTATCGGCGAGTTTGTTTCCCTAAGTAATTTTTTGAACAGCGCAGAGCTTGAAATTCTCTACTAGGCCGAAATCACTTTTTTGTTAACCGAGACATTGAGCTTGTCAGTTGATGCCTGTGATGTGGATACTTCTTGATTACATATTACGCATAATGCAATACATTTCCTAAAATTGTTTAATATTAGTAATTGATATATATATATATATATATATATATATATATATATATATATATATATATATATATATATATATATATATATATATATATATATATATATATATATATATATATATAAAGGAAAAAAGGTATTGTTTGCGGTGAAATCTAAATATAAATATAGTCAAAAGGATTATCTTTTTTTGGGCATAACCGCTATCTTAAATGCAACCGTAGACACGTGTTTCGGACTTATTAGTCCTCGTCAGTACGGTATAGCCAAAGAGAAAGGATGGAAACTCAATGGAGAACTCAACAAAAGGGACCTTAATCAGGGAGACCAACGTCACCATTTTGGAGCTTCAGTCACAACATCCTCGGATTTGAGGACAAGAAGTAACGTCGCGCCGAGGCAACAAGTACACCCCGAGGTGCAACCTTAGCCCTGGTACAATATAAAGGAAAAAAGGTATTGTTTGCGGTGAAATCTAAATATAAATATAGTCAAAAGGATTATCTTTTTTTGGGCATAACCGCTATCTTAAATGCAACCGTAGACACGTGTTTCGGACTTATTAGTCCTCGTCAGTACGGTATAGCCAAAGAGAAAGGATGGAAACTCAATGGAGAACTCAACAAAAGGGACCTTAATCAGGGAGACCAACGTCACCATTTTGGAGCTTCAGTCACAACATCCTCGGATTTGAGGACAAGAAGTAACGTCGCGCCGAGGCAACAAGTACACCCCGAGGTGCAACCTTAGCCCTGGTACAATATAAAGGAAAAAAGGTATTGTTTGCGGTGAAATCTAAATATAAATATAGTCAAAAGGATTATCTTTTTTTGGGCATAACCGCTATCTTAAATGCAACCGTAGACACGTGTTTCGGACTTATTAGTCCTCGTCAGTACGGTATAGCCAAAGAGAAAGGATGGAAACTCAATGGAGAACTCAAAACCTCGGCGCGACGTTACTTCTTGTCCTCAAATCCGAGGATGTTGTGACTGAAGCTCCAAAATGGTGACGTTGGTCTCCCTGATTAAGGTCCCTTTTGTTGAGTTCTCCATTGAGTTTCCATCCTTTCTCTTTGGCTATACCGTACTGACGAGGACTAATAAGTCCGAAACACGTGTCTACGGTTGCATTTAAGATAGCGGTTATGCCCAAAAAAAGATAATCCTTTTGACTATATTTATATTTAGATTTCACCGCAAACAATACCTTTTTTCCTTTATATTGTACCAGGGCTAAGGTTGCACCTCGGGGTGTACTTGTTGCCTCGGCGCGACGTTACTTCTTGTCCTCAAATCCGAGGATGTTGTGACTGAAGCTCCAAAATGGTGACGTTGGTCTCCCTGATTAAGGTCCCTTTTGTTGAGTTCTCCATTGAGTTTCCATCCTTTCTCTTTGGCTATACCGTACTGACGAGGACTAATAAGTCCGAAACACGTGTCTACGGTTGCATTTAAGATAGCGGTTATGCCCAAAAAAAGATAATCCTTTTGACTATATTTATATTTCGATTTCACCACAAACAATACCTTTTTTCCTTTATATTGTACCAGGGCTAAGGTTGCACCTCGGGGTGTACTTGTTGCCTCGGCGCGACGTTACTTCTTGTCCTCAAATCCGAGGATGTTGTGACTGAAGCTCCAAAATGGTGACGTTGGTCTCCCTGATTAAGGTCCCTTTTGTTGAGTTCTCCATTGAGTTTCCATCCTTTCTCTTTGGCTATACCGTACTGACGAGGACTAATAAGTCCGAAACACGTGTCTACGGTTGCATTTAAGATAGCGGTTATGCCCAAAAAAAGATAATCCTTTTGACTATATTTATATTTAGATTTCACCGCAAACAATACCTTTTTTCCTTTATATTGTACCAGGGCTAAGGTTGCACCTCGGGGTGTACTTGTTGCCTCGGCGCGACGTTACTTCTTGTCCTCAAATCCGAGGATGTTGTGACTGAAGCTCCAAAATGGTGACGTTGGTCTCCCTGATTAAGGTCCCTTTTGTTGAGTTCTCCATTGAGTTTCCACCCTTTCTCTTTGGCTATACCGTACTGACGAGGACTAATAAGTCCGAAACACGTGTCTACGGTTGCATTTAAGATAGCGGTTATGCCCAAAAAAAGATAATCCTTTTGACTATATTTATATTTAGATTTCACCGCAAACAATACCTTTTTTCCTTTATATTGTACCAGGGCTAAGGTTGCACCTCGGGGTGTACTTGTTGCCTCGGCGCGACGTTACTTCTTGTCCTCAAATCCGAGGATGTTGTGACTGAAGCTCCAAAATGGTGACGTTGGTCTCCCTGATTAAGGTCCCTTTTGTTGAGTTCTCCATTGAGTTTCCATCCTTTCTCTTTGACTATACCGTACTGACGAGGACTAATAAGTCCGAAACACGTGTCTACGGTTGCATTTAAGATAGCGGTTATGCCCAAAAAAAGATAATCCTTTTGACTATATTTATATTTAGATTTCACCGCAAACAATACCTTTTTTCCTTTATATTGTACCAGGGCTAAGGTTGCACCTCGGGGTGTACTTGTTGCCTCGGCGCGACGTTACTTCTTGTCCTCAAATCCGAGGATGTTGTGACTGAAGCTCCAAAATGGTGACGTTGGTCTCCCTGATTAAGGTCCCTTTTGTTGAGTTCTCCATTGAGTTTCCATCCTTTCTCTTTGGCTATACCGTACTGACGAGGACTAATAAGTCCGAAACACGTGTCTACGGTTGCATTTAAGATAGCGGTTATGCCCAAAAAAAGATAATCCTTTTGACTATATTTATATTTCGATTTCACCACAAACAATACCTTTTTTCCTTTATATTGTACCAGGGCTAAGGTTGCACCTCGGGGTGTACTTGTTGCCTCGGCGCGACGTTACTTCTTGTCCTCAAATCCGAGGATGTTGTGACTGAAGCTCCAAAATGGTGACGTTGGTCTCCCTGATTAAGGTCCCTTTTGTTGAGTTCTCCATTGAGTTTCCATCCTTTCTCTTTGGCTATACCGTACTGACGAGGACTAATAAGTCCGAAACACGTGTCTACGGTTGCATTTAAGATAGCGGTTATGCCCAAAAAAAGATAATCCTTTTGACTATATTTATATTTAGATTTCACCACAAACAATACCTTTTTTCCTTTATATTGTACCAGGGCTAAGGTTGCACCTCGGGGTGTACTTGTTGCCTCGGCGCGACGTTACTTCTTGTCCTCAAATCCGAGGATGTTGTGACTGAAGCTCCAAAATGGTGACGTTGGTCTCCCTGATTAAGGTCCCTTTTGTTGAGTTCTCCATTGAGTTTCCATCCTTTCTCTTTGGCTATACCGTACTGACGAGGACTAATAAGTCCGAAACACGTGTCTACGGTTGCATTTAAGATAGCGGTTATGCCCAAAAAAAGATAATCCTTTTGACTATATTTATATTTAGATTTCACCGCAAACAATACCTTTTTTCCTTTATATTGTACCAGGGCTAAGGTTGCACCTCGGGGTGTACTTGTTGCCTCGGCGCGACGTTACTTCTTGTCCTCAAATCCGAGGATGTTGTGACTGAAGCTCCAAAATGGTGACGTTGGTCTCCCTGATTAAGGTCCCTTTTGTTGAGTTCTCCATTGAGTTTCCATCCTTTCTCTTTGGCTATACCGTACTGACGAGGACTAATAAGTCCGAAACACGTGTCTACGGTTGCATTTAAGATAGCGGTTATGCCCAAAAAAAGATAATCCTTTTGACTATATTTATATTTAGATTTCACCGCAAACAATACCTTTTTTCCTTTATATTGTACCAGGGCTAAGGTTGCACCTCGGGGTGTACTTGTTGCCTCGGCGCGACGTTACTTCTTGTCCTCAAATCCGAGGATGTTGTGACTGAAGCTCCAAAATGGTGACGTTGGTCTCCCTGATTAAGGTCCCTTTTGTTGAGTTCTCCATTGAGTTTCCATCCTTTCTCTTTGGCTATACCGTACTGACGAGGACTAATAAGTCCGAAACACGTGTCTACGGTTGCATTTAAGATAGCGGTTATGCCCAAAAAAGATAATCCTTTTGACTATATTTATATTTAGATTTCACCGCAAACAATACCTTTTTTCCTTTATATTGTACCAGGGCTAAGGTTGCACCTCGGGGTGTACTTGTTGCCTCGGCGCGACGTTACTTCTTGTCCTCAAATCCGAGGATGTTGTGACTGAAGCTCCAAAATGGTGACGTTGGTCTCCCTGATTAAGGTCCCTTTTGTTGAGTTCTCCATTGAGTTTCCATCCTTTCTCTTTGGCTATACCGTACTGACGAGGACTAATAAGTCCGAAACACGTGTCTACGGTTGCATTTAAGATAGCGGTTATGCCCAAAAAAAGATAATCCTTTTGACTATATTTATATTTAGATTTCACCGCAAACAATACCTTTTTTCCTTTATATTGTACCAGGGCTAAGGTTGCACCTCGGGGTGTACTTGTTGCCTCGGCGCGACGTTACTTCTTGTCCTCAAATCCGAGGATGTTGTGACTGAAGCTCCAAAATGGTGACGTTGGTCTCCCTGATTAAGGTCCCTTTTGTTGAGTTCTCCATTGAGTTTCCATCCTTTCTCTTTGGCTATACCGTACTGACGAGGACTAATAAGTCCGAAACACGTGTCTACGGTTGCATTTAAGATAGCGGTTATGCCCAAAAAAAGATAATCCTTTTGACTATATTTATATTTAGATTTCACCGCAAACAATACCTTTTTTCCTTTATATTGTACCAGGGCTAAGGTTGCACCTCGGGGTGTACTTGTTGCCTCGGCGCGACGTTACTTCTTGTCCTCAAATCCGAGGATGTTGTGACTGAAGCTCCAAAATGGTGACGTTGGTCTCCCTGATTAAGGTCCCTTTTGTTGAGTTCTCCATTGAGTTTCCATCCTTTCTCTTTGGCTATACCGTACTGACGAGGACTAATAAGTCCGAAACACGTGTCTACGGTTGCATTTAAGATAGCGGTTATGCCCAAAAAAAGATAATCCTTTTGACTATATTTATATTTAGATTTCACCGCAAACAATACCTTTTTTCCTTTATATTGTACCAGGGCTAAGGTTGCACCTCGGGGTGTACTTGTTGCCTCGGCGCGACGTTACTTCTTGTCCTCAAATCCGAGGATGTTGTGACTGAAGCTCCAAAATGGTGACGTTGGTCTCCCTGATTAAGGTCCCTTTTGTTGAGTTCTCCATTGAGTTTCCACCCTTTCTCTTTGGCTATACCGTACTGACGAGGACTAATAAGTCCGAAACACGTGTCTACGGTTGCATTTAAGATAGCGGTTATGCCCAAAAAAAGATAATCCTTTTGACTATATTTATATTTAGATTTCACCGCAAACAATACCTTTTTTCCTTTATATTGTACCAGGGCTAAGGTTGCACCTCGGGGTGTACTTGTTGCCTCGGCGCGACGTTACTTCTTGTCCTCAAATCCGAGGATGTTGTGACTGAAGCTCCAAAATGGTGACGTTGGTCTCCCTGATTAAGGTCCCTTTTGTTGAGTTCTCCATTGAGTTTCCATCCTTTCTCTTTGGCTATACCGTACTGACGAGGACTAATAAGTCCGAAACACGTGTCTACGGTTGCATTTAAGATAGCGGTTATGCCCAAAAAAAGATAATCCTTTTGACTATATTTATATTTAGATTTCACCGCAAACAATACCTTTTTTCCTTTATATTGTACCAGGGCTAAGGTTGCACCTCGGGGTGTACTTGTTGCCTCGGCGCGACGTTACTTCTTGTCCTCAAATCCGAGGATGTTGTGACTGAAGCTCCAAAATGGTGACGTTGGTCTCCCTGATTAAGGTCCCTTTTGTTGAGTTCTCCATTGAGTTTCCATCCTTTCTCTTTGGCTATACCGTACTGACGAGGACTAATAAGTCCGAAACACGTGTCTACGGTTGCATTTAAGATAGCGGTTATGCCCAAAAAAAGATAATCCTTTTGACTATATTTATATTTAGATTTCACCACAAACAATACCTTTTTTCCTTTATATTGTACCAGGGCTAAGGTTGCACCTCGGGGTGTACTTGTTGCCTCGGCGCGACGTTACTTCTTGTCCTCAAATCCGAGGATGTTGTGACTGAAGCTCCAAAATGGTGACGTTGGTCTCCCTGATTAAGGTCCCTTTTGTTGAGTTCTCCATTGAGTTTCCATCCTTTCTCTTTGGCTATACCGTACTGACGAGGACTAATAAGTCCGAAACACGTGTCTACGGTTGCATTTAAGATAGCGGTTATGCCCAAAAAAAGATAATCCTTTTGACTATATTTATATTTAGATTTCACCACAAACAATACCTTTTTTCCTTTATATTGTACCAGGGCTAAGGTTGCACCTCGGGGTGTACTTGTTGCCTCGGCGCGACGTTACTTCTTGTCCTCAAATCCGAGGATGTTGTGACTGAAGCTCCAAAATGGTGACGTTGGTCTCCCTGATTAAGGTCCCTTTTGTTGAGTTCTCCATTGAGTTTCCATCCTTTCTCTTTGGCTATACCGTACTGACGAGGACTAATAAGTCCGAAACACGTGTCTACGGTTGCATTTAAGATAGCGGTTATGCCCAAAAAAAGATAATCCTTTTGACTATATTTATATTTAGATTTCACCGCAAACAATACCTTTTTTCCTTTATATTGTACCAGGGCTAAGGTTGCACCTCGGGGTGTACTTGTTGCCTCGGCGCGACGTTACTTCTTGTCCTCAAATCCGAGGATGTTGTGACTGAAGCTCCAAAATGGTGACGTTGGTCTCCCTGATTAAGGTCCCTTTTGTTGAGTTCTCCATTGAGTTTCCATCCTTTCTCTTTGGCTATACCGTACTGACGAGGACTAATAAGTCCGAAACACGTGTCTACGGTTGCATTTAAGATAGCGGTTATGCCCAAAAAAAGATAATCCTTTTGACTATATTTATATTTAGATTTCACCGCAAACAATACCTTTTTTCCTTTATATTGTACCAGGGCTAAGGTTGCACCTCGGGGTGTACTTGTTGCCTCGGCGCGACGTTACTTCTTGTCCTCAAATCCGAGGATGTTGTGACTGAAGCTCCAAAATGGTGACGTTGGTCTCCCTGATTAAGGTCCCTTTTGTTGAGTTCTCCATTGAGTTTCCATCCTTTCTCTTTGGCTATACCGTACTGACGAGGACTAATAAGTCCGAAACACGTGTCTACGGTTGCATTTAAGATAGCGGTTATGCCCAAAAAAGATAATCCTTTTGACTATATTTATATTTAGATTTCACCGCAAACAATACCTTTTTTCCTTTATATTGTACCAGGGCTAAGGTTGCACCTCGGGGTGTACTTGTTGCCTCGGCGCGACGTTACTTCTTGTCCTCAAATCCGAGGATGTTGTGACTGAAGCTCCAAAATGGTGACGTTGGTCTCCCTGATTAAGGTCCCTTTTGTTGAGTTCTCCATTGAGTTTCCATCCTTTCTCTTTGGCTATACCGTACTGACGAGGACTAATAAGTCCGAAACACGTGTCTACGGTTGCATTTAAGATAGCGGTTATGCCCAAAAAAAGATAATCCTTTTGACTATATTTATATTTAGATTTCACCGCAAACAATACATTTTTTCCTTTATATTGTACCAGGGCTAAGGTTGCACCTCGGGGTGTACTTGTTGCCTCGGCGCGACGTTACTTCTTGTCCTCAAATCCGAGGATGTTGTGACTGAAGCTCCAAAATGGTGACGTTGGTCTCCCTGATTAAGGTCCCTTTTGTTGAGTTCTCCATTGAGTTTCCATCCTTTCTCTTTGGCTATACCGTACTGACGAGGACTAATAAGTCCGAAACACGTGTCTACGGTTGCATTTAAGATAGCGGTTATGCCCAAAAAAAGATAATCCTTTTGACTATATTTATATTTAGATTTCACCGCAAACAATACCTTTTTTCCTTTATATTGTACCAGGGCTAAGGTTGCACCTCGGGGTGTACTTGTTGCCTCGGCGCGACGTTACTTCTTGTCCTCAAATCCGAGGATGTTGTGACTGAAGCTCCAAAATGGTGACGTTGGTCTCCCTGATTAAGGTCCCTTTTGTTGAGTTCTCCATTGAGTTTCCATCCTTTCTCTTTGGCTATACCGTACTGACGAGGACTAATAAGTCCGAAACACGTGTCTACGGTTGCATTTAAGATAGCGGTTATGCCCAAAAAAAGATAATCCTTTTGACTATATTTATATTTAGATTTCACCACAAACAATACCTTTTTTCCTTTATATTGTACCAGGGCTAAGGTTGCACCTCGGGGTGTACTTGTTGCCTCGGCGCGACGTTACTTCTTGTCCTCAAATCCGAGGATGTTGTGACTGAAGCTCCAAAATGGTGACGTTGGTCTCCCTGATTAAGGTCCCTTTTGTTGAGTTCTCCATTGAGTTTCCATCCTTTCTCTTTGGCTATACCGTACTGACGAGGACTAATAAGTCCGAAACACGTGTCTACGGTTGCATTTAAGATAGCGGTTATGCCCAAAAAAAGATAATCCTTTTGACTATATTTATATTTAGATTTCACCACAAACAATACCTTTTTTCCTTTATATTGTACCAGGGCTAAGGTTGCACCTCGGGGTGTACTTGTTGCCTCGGCGCGACGTTACTTCTTGTCCTCAAATCCGAGGATGTTGTGACTGAAGCTCCAAAATGGTGACGTTGGTCTCCCTGATTAAGGTCCCTTTTGTTGAGTTCTCCATTGAGTTTCCATCCTTTCTCTTTGGCTATACCGTACTGACGAGGACTAATAAGTCCGAAACACGTGTCTACGGTTGCATTTAAGATAGCGGTTATGCCCAAAAAAAGATAATCCTTTTGACTATATTTATATTTAGATTTCACCGCAAACAATACCTTTTTTCCTTTATATTGTACCAGGGCTAAGGTTGCACCTCGGGGTGTACTTGTTGCCTCGGCGCGACGTTACTTCTTGTCCTCAAATCCGAGGATGTTGTGACTGAAGCTCCAAAATGGTGACGTTGGTCTCCCTGATTAAGGTCCCTTTTGTTGAGTTCTCCATTGAGTTTCCATCCTTTCTCTTTGGCTATACCGTACTGACGAGGACTAATAAGTCCGAAACACGTGTCTACGGTTGCATTTAAGATAGCGGTTATGCCCAAAAAAAGATAATCCTTTTGACTATATTTATATTTAGATTTCACCGCAAACAATACCTTTTTTCCTTTATATTGTACCAGGGCTAAGGTTGCACCTCGGGGTGTACTTGTTGCCTCGGCGCGACGTTACTTCTTGTCCTCAAATCCGAGGATGTTGTGACTGAAGCTCCAAAATGGTGACGTTGGTCTCCCTGATTAAGGTCCCTTTTGTTGAGTTCTCCATTGAGTTTCCATCCTTTCTCTTTGGCTATACCGTACTGACGAGGACTAATAAGTCCGAAACACGTGTCTACGGTTGCATTTAAGATAGCGGTTATGCCCAAAAAAGATAATCCTTTTGACTATATTTATATTTAGATTTCACCGCAAACAATACCTTTTTTCCTTTATATTGTACCAGGGCTAAGGTTGCACCTCGGGGTGTACTTGTTGCCTCGGCGCGACGTTACTTCTTGTCCTCAAATCCGAGGATGTTGTGACTGAAGCTCCAAAATGGTGACGTTGGTCTCCCTGATTAAGGTCCCTTTTGTTGAGTTCTCCATTGAGTTTCCATCCTTTCTCTTTGGCTATACCGTACTGACGAGGACTAATAAGTCCGAAACACGTGTCTACGGTTGCATTTAAGATAGCGGTTATGCCCAAAAAAAGATAATCCTTTTGACTATATTTATATTTAGATTTCACCGCAAACAATACATTTTTTCCTTTATATTGTACCAGGGCTAAGGTTGCACCTCGGGGTGTACTTGTTGCCTCGGCGCGACGTTACTTCTTGTCCTCAAATCCGAGGATGTTGTGACTGAAGCTCCAAAATGGTGACGTTGGTCTCCCTGATTAAGGTCCCTTTTGTTGAGTTCTCCATTGAGTTTCCATCCTTTCTCTTTGGCTATACCGTACTGACGAGGACTAATAAGTCCGAAACACGTGTCTACGGTTGCATTTAAGATAGCGGTTATGCCCAAAAAAAGATAATCCTTTTGACTATATTTATATTTAGATTTCACCGCAAACAATACCTTTTTTTCCTTTATATATATATATATATATATATATATATATATATATATATATATATATATATATATATATATATATATATATATATATATATAGTATATGTTGAGATAAGATTATTGTTAGAGAAGTACGTAGAAACTGAGTTATTTTTATTATGGATAACTTTAAACATAACAGACAGACTATACAGGGTCAAACAGATGGACGAATACTCAGCCTCAAAAGAAGTAAAACCGGGAATGCCCCAGGGCAGCGTCCCGGGGCCAATCCTATATTTACTGTATACGAGTGACTTGCCACAACTAGAGAACGTAACAGTCGCCATATTTGCAGATGACACGGCAGTAATGGCGGTGGGGTCAATTGTAGAATCCACAAAAAGCTTCAGCAGGCATGTGACCAAATGTACCAATGAACTAAAAGATGGAAGACCAAACTGAATGAATCAAAGTCAGTCCATGTCAACTTCACCAACAAAAGGACAGGGCCGCCGAGAGGACTTTTGGAGCCCGGGGATATACTTCTTGTGGGGGCCCCTGCCAAAAACGTGAAAAAAAGAATAAACCAATTACTGTTAAAACATCACAGGATTTGTTAATTGCGCACAACAAACCCACAATATTTAAATTCACTTACCTTAGCGTTGGGCTACAAGCGTTTCTCTACCGGTGCTGGAGTGCTGACCATAGTGTAACTATTTTTACATGCTGGGCCAAGAACGCAACGATCTCTTTCTAAAAAACTCAGTCCGTCTCTATCTACCTTGTTTAAGAAAGCCCAATTTTGCCAATTGTTGGAAAAACACCAGAAAGTGTTGTCAAGTATTGGAAATATCACCAGAACATTATTAATATATAGTAATCGAAGGTCGGTGCTTTACAATTAGAACAATATTTACCATTTGAAATTTTCGCAATAAGAATTTCGAATTTTTCTACTTTGGTTCCACAGTAGACTCAGTTCTCAGTGTTTACTTCTGACTTTAGTAACAATGGAATCCACCAACCAATATAGCTGTCACATTTACTAAATTTATAAACGATAAATGTAGCACTCGTTTTGTAAGACGTATTGACCATAGTAGTACAGAAAGAAAAATTTAAAGAATACAAATTATTACAGTTATTATAGAATACTGTAATGGTGTCACCTATGTAGCTTCGAGTAGCAGCCATAGATGGCCATAGTAGCAACGACAACTTTTGTAAACTACCATGCATTGCGGTTTGAACAAAGTTATTCAATGTAGAGTATTTGGAATAGTTGAAAGACAAGATTATGGTTTAATTTTTTAAATAGGAATCAAAATCTCGCATTCGCACGCACGCATGCAACTGAAGGGCAAAATATTACTGTCCTATGTTTGTTCCTTACAGAGTATGTTGGCAACACTTCCCTTTCCTCTGCGAATTGCCGGAAAAGTGGGGAGTTCTTGGCCCACCATGTAAAAATAGTTACACTATGGTGCTGACTGCTGGAGTCTAATTTGATTATTTGATGCTGAGTCGTCGGCGCGGCGGTCCCTTTGTGGGCAGCTGCGCGGCGCAGCCTGCGCCGCGTTGACTTGCACGGACTGAATATTTATTTTGTGCAACATATCCACGTCGCGAATATCGGAGTCGATGGCGGTCTCCCATTGACTGCTAATTACTAATAATCGAAAATTAGACTCCAGCACTCCAACACCGGTAAAGAAATGCTTTGTAGCCCAACGCTTAAAAAAATCAAGTGATTTAAATCATGATAGATTTTCTCTCCGGGGCCCCTAGAACCCAGCGGCCCCGGGTATTTTCCCCGTCAACCCCCCCCCTCTTGTCGGGCCTGCAAAAGGATAGATGATATACCTACCATCATGATAAATAACACCATAGTTTCGTATGCAAATACTGCGAAGGTGCGTAGTGTATCGTTGGATAACCTATTATGTTCAAGTAACCCTGTTTTAACAAATCAGATCCAAATTGATAGTTAATCTGTTAGGACCACCATACACGAGCGGGCCAAACGGCCCCAGTCCATTGGACACGAGTCCGTTTGGCCCGAGTCACATGACGTGCTAAATATCAAACATATGGCATCGAGTCCTCCGGTCCATCTGGGTTTCACCATACACGGTGAGTTTTGCATCGACGTGGGCCCAATTGGACCGATGGATCGGCCGTGTATGGTGTTTAGTTTCACTAAAAATGCAGCCCACTATGCTTATTAATAAAAAAATGGATTGGTGTTAAATTAACGTACACTCCAAAGAACAATTTCCTATTGCTACAAAAAACGGCTAAATATTATCTGATGTATGTATCTGTATGTTTAAATGTAAATATGTAATTAATATTTCGAGATAAGTTCTTAAAATTAGTAAGTAAAATGATATGAAATCAGTCAAAACCAGTGGCAAGCCACTGAATTAATATACCTCAAAACTATGCATCACACATCACATTATACGTTATAGCATGTCTGATAACCCAGTTTGTAATCCAGTTTTTGAATTTTTTAAAGTTTTCATGTCACCTCGTTAACAACAAAATATAGCTTTATTAACTCTTAACTACGTATTCGTTATCTTCGGATTTGCCCACACGTGTTCTCAGTAATGAACAGAGACTATTTTCCAATTTAACAGTAGACCACGTTATTCATCTTTGTCGTATCAATTAAGCCTACAAGTAATTCTACATCCACAAGAAACATGCCTACGTTGCTTAGTAATGATATACAGCCATAATCGTCTTCATGCGCCAGCACAACATACATATAGACTCGGTAAATTTTGCTTACAACGTTTGAATACAAACACGCCATTATTACCGCTCACCGAGGACACTGTACGATAACTCCATCGTCAAATTATATGTAAATAACTACACGTCAGCTATGTCTTGTAGGTGAGATTTCAATCTTACAAGTTCTACATGTTACCTGATTATATATGCGAATAATATTATTGCTTTACATTTTAGATTGCGTTATCTCATGTATCATTGTCCGGATTTATATACAGTGTGTTTCAAATTTATTAAACATAACTGATTCATAAGAATATGATTATAATAGCTCGATTGAGGAGCTATCAAAAGCTAGTCTGGGATTAATAAATTTCTGTCTTACGTTTTATATGTCAATTCCTAAAGGAGGTAACATAAATTTATGACCAAATTAAACTTGAAACCTTTTATTGAACATACGGTATTAATAACCAGTACGCCACGCGCTACCATATTATTGCACCAGATCATCACTTTCTTCCAACTTTTCCACTCTTTCTCTTCATCTCATTTTTTCATCAGTTTGTCCCTGCGGACGAAGTAAATTTGAAAAGTTTTGGTTGTTGTTGTGTGTCGCCCTCTTTGAGTCTTCCCGCGGTTATTTATGGTGGGTCGCCCGTCGAATAAAAATATTAAAAGCGCGATTCTCTGTTTGTCTCCACATAATTCACTCGGGCTCCAAATGAGCGTTTTACGGCATGACGTGTATAAAAAGAGACGTAGTACGCGATTTCATCGCGTCGCAAGCCGTAAAATATACGGCAAACGGTAAATTTTAATTGCCTCGTTCGTAATTACCGGCACCTCCGCCATTTATGATAAGATGCCGCATACGTTTGATTTGACTAATGTATATTGACGATTGCTTTCGATATGTACTAACAATCTTTTGCGGGCATTTTAAAACAAGAATTATTCAAAAATTCCAATAAATAGCGAAGATATCAGCAATCGCATAGAGGAACGTAACTCAATTTTTTATGCAGATTTTCTGTTTTTATTCAGTTTTATGTCATCTTAGAATGTTATGCATATTTTTTTGCTAAAATTATTATTCTCCACATATTTATCAATATTTTATAGTATGAATAATAATATCGGTTCATCACATAATAAAAAAGTTATGAAAATAAATATCTAAATGTCCTGATAAATTCAGATTATGCAACCCTTGGTATTTGTAAAGCGACACCTTGGGGTTGTTCGCGGTGGTGGGCTAATAAAGTTGTCAGATGACGTCTGTAACGGATCATATTTGACATGACGGGGGTTTCCTGATCAGCTGGCACCCCAGCAATACGTGCCGCTAGGTTTATTCGCCCTGTTTGCGGTATAATCAGTAGACGTGCTTTTCGAACGAATGAAAAGGATGAACTTCTTCGACGTTTGCGTGAACGCAAATGGATTGGGTGATTTTGTTCATTCTTTCTGCAAATTCTTGGAAATCCATCCTAGCCTATAACATTTTTGAAATAATTATTTCTACAAATCGTTTGATGTATGTAACCGACGGGATGTTTAGGTCTGAGTTTGGTGGTCTAAAGCCCGTATCTATTGTCGTGATCGACTGTTTAGTAAACAGAGAATAAATACTTAAATACTGTTTAATATTCGATGGTGTCTTTTGGTATAGATTTCATTGTTCAAGCAATGCGGGTCTAATTATATTATTTATCAATATAGTATTACAGTATGGAATATTGTTGTGATAAGGTGGGTCTTTGTCTTTTGTTTTAAGTTCGCGTAGAGAGAATGGTTATAACTTATAACAAATGTCCAAAGGATATCACAGAGATATTTGTTTAAGACATCGCTTGACCTGGATGTCAACGGCTTTCGAAAAGTTTGCTCGTGTATTATGAGTTTTTTTGTCTAGCAGTTGAGATACTTCCGAACGTAGTGTGTGGTTTAAAAATATATGTAGAGTGTTTTTGCTTGAATAACGAACTTTTGTTAATGTATGTGGAGGGGAAAAGCCTTCCTGCTTTTCAATATTTAATTCTAAATTTATTACTATATACCTACTACAAGGTAAATATTCCTTTATACTTTTGCAACTACATTTCAGACGTTAGGAACTCTAGCTGAAAAGTTACGATTGGGAAACTGTTAGCAAGTTGATACCGATTGGAGCATTCTCTCAAATTGCACCGAGTTAAATTGGTATTGTTCCGTAAGTGATCTTAAATTAGTTACTTCAATATAATTACCGTTTGTGACAGAGAGTGCGAAAATCGATTGCTCGGCAGTTAGCGAGTTTCTATAGCGGGCAACGAAGTCTCCTGCACCTTCCCTCCTTCCGTTGTCCCCCACAGCCCCCGGCTAAGTGCAGGTCCAGCTATCGTACTCGTATATATAGCTTCCTAAGGGGATGGTATGGGGAGGCGACCCGTTGTATTGTCCGCAGTAATTACGTACGAAAACGTATTAGAATGCATTTGTATGCCGCTGTTCCGGAACGACCTTTGTTAGATATGCGAGGAATTATGAGCGGATTTACGAATTCGTGCACCACGGTTTGGTGCACCGTTTCTGAAAAATTAAATTCACTGTTGAATAGCTTGGTTTAATGATAAATCTACTATATTCTGGTATGTGACAGTTGCGAAAAATCATTGCAATGGAATCAGGGGATCTCAAAACGCGTATTTCCACTGAAATATGCATATTAAATATGCGGAACAAAATTCATAATATCGTTATTTAATGTTTTCAAGAAAAACGTAAAAAAAACTTGGGGTTGCCATTTACAAAAAAATATTAATGACGTCATCGCTCCGAAACAGGTGACGTCATAAATGAAATTTTTACGCCATATGGTGGCTATTTAAAAGTTAAAATTGACGTGTCCGAGCGTTTTTCTTGAAAACATTAAATAACGATATTATGAATTTTGTTCCGCACTTCTATACTCTGTATATGCAAAATGTTTCAGTTCTCATTCCGGGTACGATAAACAGCGACTGATAAAATACATATAAAATAATACTATGCGATTCGCGGAACAATAACTTTGTCAAGAATATTCAATGCTTGCCTCTGTCGTTTCGGAATAAATCAATTCGCTGTTCGTCTCCCAACAATTGTCCCCACGAAGTCGACAAAGTTTAATTTAAATTCCTGGGGCAGGAACGGCGTAGCAGGGCTGTGCAGGGCGCTGAACACGAAAAATTCTATCGAATTAATTCTGCCAGCTGTCCCAAGAGCGAGTCAGTCAATAACTTTACGAAAACTTTAATCACTCCGCTATATTGCATAACTGTGTGCGAAATTGTGGACAGAAATATCTATAAAAAGATTATTCAACTTTAAATTTAACTTTTAGAGGTTTGCAGTATTCCATTGTGACAAGAAACTGCAGTCTCTTTTCATCATTTCATGAACTTCCAAAGCAAATTTTCAACCATGCGATTTTGTGAATAATAAAGTTTGTTTGCTTCAGGTTAATAGCATCGTGGAATTTAAAATTCAATCTAAAATCATTCAAACCGTAAATGCATTGAAAAATTTGAACAATAGAGTGTGTGTAAACTAAACAAAAAAGCTTTTAGCACTGACAGCATAAAAATAGTTTACATAGCACTTAAAATATTGGTTTTAAATTATCTACGTGGATACACAATGGCAGTGGTCCGATACAGCAAACAAAACATATTGCTAGGTATACAGTGCTAAAGCTTTCGATGAGATCAAAAACTGTTATAAATTTGCTGTCTTCTTCTTAGCCGAATTTCGTTACACTGTCGTGGGTGAACGATCCAAGAAGGCACACTATTTTTACTTTCCGACTAGTACCCTAGAAGGAAAGTATTGTACGCGACGAAAAAAAAAATCGAGATGTCAGTGGAAATACGCATTTTGGGGTCTCCTGAACCGATTTCAATGATTTCTGGAAAATGTATGTGGAAGTGGCAAATGTTACATACATTTTCTTAGAGATTTATCCGATTTTGACCAAAGTGATACCAGCTCATACTCCAGCGACTTGAAATATGTATACAAATTTGCAGATCAGTGGGATGAACCGATGAACGGTTTAGGTGGTATAAGAGTATATAGAAACGGTTTGACAGAATCCACAGTCTTCGTCGCTGTGTTGCGAATTGTCAGATTTTGTCAAACATCAGTGCCACAGACATGACTTCACATTAAACGTCAGTATGACAAATGATATTATGTCACATAAACTGACGTTAGTGTCCAGAGTGGCTGTGGCTTCAAAAAATTGAATAATTGCAAAAGTGTTTAGATACTTCATTGTGCAGAAGATGTAGACGGAAACTTGGGTGATGGCCACCCCAGATATTTATATAGTAATATGGAAGGGTATTTTACAACAAATTTTGTGTTATGTTGTATACGGTTTTTTAAAGGCAATTATTTATTTATTGACAACGATAGAAGTTGGGAACAATACTAGTTGGTTCTGGACCAGTGTTTATCTATCTTCATTTGATATTTGATTTTAAACTGTTTGTAAGAGTATTGCATTATACTAGAATTTTGTATGGCCCAATATCTACAGTACACCTTTCTTACTATCATACTTCCCGTTTTATTTTTTTGTCAATTTATTTCCTCAATTGGTTGATGAATTAGTCTTGAGTCAAATTATTTTTTTTACAGAAAGGTAGCAAATGTTGTATCTTTTTGAAATCAAACTGACATCTCATCCTGCAGTCATTTTAAATATGTACACTAATTTACAGATTAATAGGATGGGGGTTTTAGGTGCTATAAGGGCTTATACCCATCGGTTTGTGACGTAATGGAGAACTGACATCAGTCCATAAACAACGTAGAATAATAAACAACCTCGCAGGAAAACACACCTATACGTGACAATAGTTATTTGTATCAAGAGTCGCCCTTGTATTGTGATAATCCCAATATAGTATTATTATTATCTTACGTTATTCGTGTAGTTGTTGTTTCATCCTCTATACGTTTAGAGAGTTTATTAATGTGTCAACAGTCTAGTCGGATGGAGGCCACACCAGATTTTTGAGTCTCCAAACGTACGACACTGGAAAAAACTTTATGCTAATAACAAGACAGCAAATTAACAATAATTTTTGACCCCTTCAAGGGTGTTCTTGCCAGAATGAAATTACTTTAGATTGTCCCAGATTTTTTCCACAGTGTATTTTGTTTCACTGGTTTTTCAACATATTATGCACTGTATTAATTTCAATAGCTGAGTTTTGAAGAAGATATTAATTTTTTAATTAAACCTTGTTAATTTGTCTTCCACCTTTTACATAACACGAATATTAAATACCAAAACACTTACAATATATTCTTACACGATGCCATGGCCACTACACTATTCGGAAAATAATCTTATAAGTTCAAGGCGTTCTTCGAGGATTGTAATAGCGTATGCCGGAGAGTTATGAGATGCATTTAGGTCGTCTCGGATTTCAATTAGGTTTTCCGGAACTAATAGAAAAGCAACGGCGGAACATCTTAATACGAACGACAATCCACGTCGGAATTGCAGAGTTAGAAGAGATAAGAAAGTTTATGGACCGATCCTCTGGGAGTCTCAATATTCATGGATGCCCAAATTACATTACCTCACGGAATTACCCCTGCCCGGCACCCCACAACCTTACCCTCAGTCTCCTTGTTCTTTTGTCCAACACGAAAAGCTGGCGATGTTAACTCAAGTCACCCAGACAGCTTCAATCAACTCTTGGAGATATAATAACACTGTTTAAATAAGAAAACGAATCAGTGTAAGTGTGTCATGAGACGATTACATTTTCTATGCCAAAATGTTGTTTTAATGGATGATACACGGAAAAAGCGATCACCTAAAAAGTTTGACAAATCTTGTTCTCCAATAACTTTTGAAATCTGAAATTACAAATCAATTAGCAATGTAGTGTTTTTTGATTCACTTTGATGTTATTTGTCAAAGAAGATACACTGTTTTAACTCATACCTTGAAGATGCAACTTTCATTGAAATAAATTCACATTTTGTACATATCGAGATAAATTAAACGGCATTTCGCTTAGAATTGATAGGTCCTTATTATAATGTAAAGGCCAATCAGGTGATAGATAACTAACTATTCTACAGTAAGAGAAGTTTTTACATAATTACCATAGTGCTTGTAACTTCTGACAATCTTCTTTACATCGGTAAACATTTTTACAAGGTATCAGTTAAAAGGTGAACCTTCTTTGATAATGTTAACTTCCAAAGAAGATACACCGTCATCAAAATAAAAGAAGTGCCAATGCACTGATAACTAATTGAGGGGTTTTCGGAAAAAACTGCACTAGTCAGAAAATCACAATTTTGGGGAAAAGATAAAAACCGCACATCTTCATCCCACTAGTAGCTAATTTGTTTTTGTTTTGTTTAAATACTCTGTGGGCATCAGGAATGTTATCTGAACGAATTGAGTGATATCAAATTATATTCTCTCGGTGTGGGGAAGAAAAATGGATTGGACTAGTGGGGTTGTTAAAATCCATAATAATGTTGTAGTTCTATACACTATAAATATTATTGTCAGGTTGAAATAATATCTTACGACTTGTATTAATTACACAGTACCTATTTAATAAAGAAAGAAAATGAAAAATGTAACACACTGCATACAATGACATCTCAAAATTTAATGTATGCCAGCATGCTAATAATGATAACTGGAACGCCCAATTCAACGTGATCGTTGCGAACCGCAATAAACTCATATTTTTTTTGTTCAATTCCAGTTTTCGTTCCGACTAAAATAACACTTTTTTCGGCTCAGTTTCAGTTCGAAACCCTGTATTTAACACACAAAACAATGAAAGACGTCAGCACTTGTAGTCAAGATGCTTGATAACATGAGGATGTAATATTTATTCTTTTTGGTGTTCGTCCGATTGACGGTTGGATGGACGGGGGGGAGCGGCGAGAGGCGGTACAAGCAAATCTAATAATTCCGGCTTTGCGGATGGAATCTAGAATAAGACCGGAAAGTAGTTGACGGAGGCTAGAAAGCCGGAATCTACTCAACCATGACATGTGCTCATGAGCGCACAATACCGTCCACCAGCCGACTACAAAGGGCATTTTCAGAGAGCTGAAGAATTTACAGCATCGCCTGTACGAGTTGGACGTCGCGCCGCGTTGCTGCAGTTTCGTATTTCCAGGCAAGACATCGGATTACACACTCTTTCGATTCTTTGGACGGAAACGATCCTGAAGGATAGAGTTTCTTATAAACCCAATAAATCAAATTAAATTTTGCTGTTGATAATAAAGTAATACTTGAAGGTGAGTACTTCGGACGGCTTCCTCTTACAGTTTATTGAAGACCAGCATAATATACATGACTTTGTTTTGCAATTAACCGATTTTTGTGTATTGTACTTTTTGCGTATGCATAGGTCATAATATTTGTATGAATAATATTTAAAAAATGTTGACTATTGGCATGTATTCTGCCAACTTTACAATCTCTATTCTATTCGATCTGAATTTAAACTACAATACTTTTATCCCAAGTGCTACTTCCGGTCACCGAAGTCGACATCAACATAGTTATTTTAAATAGAAAGGTATATTTTATATTTCAAATTTTGATTTCAAATAAAAATACATCGATTTTTTATCCTTTACCTGAATGTCACTACTTTTGTCTTATTTTGATTTTTGTATAATTTGTGAAGGTTAAAATTTAATACCTGCGTTAATATTAAAACGAACACTTTCATATTTGGTGGGCGCTAACCCCAAATATGACCTATTACAACTAAGCATATTTTTGATATAATATATTATTTTTCAAATGCAAATTCAAATAATCTTTTCTAGGGTTCTAGGATTTTATAGAAATTTATTGAAATTTAACTGACGTTTACGACTGATTTCGTTTTGTAATGCATAATTTAACGAAATTGTTTACAGCAATTGATCGAATTAGGAATGTTTATTCAGAAGTCACTCATTTATTATTCAGAAGTGCTGCAAAATCGTAGAAACGACCATTTCGATACATTTACTGAATGATGACTAGGCATGATAAAGACGTTTATTAAATGGAAGCATCTCTGGTATAATCTTTCGAAAAAAGTTCAATTATTTCATTTTCAGGATCATTCTTTGCGTTCTTATTCTCTGGTTTTTGATTCTATGTTTTAGAAAGTTCTCTTCTACTTTTTTTTTAAATTTTGTTTAAAGTGAAAACATATTTCTGTAACCACGTACTTTGTACTATATAAAATGGTAGGCTGCTCACAACGTAGCTTTTTCGTTTGCATTACTTTTATATAAAACTATAAATTAATTTTAACATATAGGTACAAGCTCTTCTAAAATATTAAAGCTGCCTAATAAAATGATGGACATTCCAATGGAACGTTCCAGAGTTAGTGATATCTCAAGAACTACAGACGACTGGTACAGGGTACCCCCGTTTCAATTAATAGGAGAAACAATTCTCTTTTCAAAGGTGTATACATGATCCATTTAAAAAAAATGGTTTTTGTTGTTTCCAAAAGCAATGATCGATTTGCAAATTTGACATAAATATAAAATAGTCTTATACAGCCGAATGTGTTATGATTTTGTACCACAAAAGCCACTTTCCAGACAATCTCAAACCAAACATTCCAATATTTACAATTTAACTACCTAACATAACTGATTCATTTGTGCCTACTGTTTGTATTTCATATAACCATCAAAACTCTGTATTAAAAGCGTTGCCCAGACCTCACAATAACACACAGTAAGGTCGTTTAATTATGTAGGTTAGCTGGTAGGATACAAGACGTTAAAATTACAGATAGACTTTGTAGGGGCTGTAAATAGGTCTTGAATAGACACGCGGATCAAATTTGGACCGTTGAGGTATATGGATGGCTTTGTACACGATTGAGATTTATAGCCTTTCGAGTTCCTTTGACGAATTATTTATGTAAGAATGAATACGTCTAAATTTGGTATAGGCGGCCGTATCGGCTCCACTCCCTCTAGTAGACGTGTTTGGGTTGTATATCCAAAGCCACCGCCGCCTGCGGTGCTACATGATTTAATATAACAAAGGTTCTCCGGCCAAATTCGGTAAACTGAATTCTGGGCCGCGAATACTGAGGCCATAATATACCCCCTTTGCCGACGTGGCAATAATAAATGAACATGTCTGTATGCGTGTAGTTCTGTTGGTTATATAGGTATATAAAGTACGTACACGTATGTTGCTAAATATGCTCTTAAGCATAGATTTGTTAAACCAGGTGTAATTGTGGTAGAAATGTGCGGATTTAATTATTACATTATAAATAAATATTTGTTTAAAAGTTCTTTCATGGTTTTTAGTAATGTTTTTTTTTTATTTAACCTAAAATAGCCAGACTATGGTTAATACTATAGTTTTGCAATGTAGTAACCAAATTTATTATGGATTTTGTAACAATAACAAAAATATAGTAATATTTTATGTTCCTACAAAAATACTTATTCCCAGCGCTTAGGTACTTAAATGCTTACAAATTTGTATCTCCAATTACTTTTATAATCTTTGGTAGATTTTAATGAATCTTTTGGTAAGTTATAAACATATTTTTCGAAGTTCTTCCTACCTAATACAATTTTTAAAATAGTTGTTTCTACATCTCATTTGATCTGTTGAACCTCCATGATGTTTCTCTAATTTAAGTAAGTCCGTTTGGAAGCAAACTCTGTGAAACAATTAAGGACATTGATCAAGTTTTTATCTTAGGCTGAAACGCTGCATCTTAATTGAACATTAACATATCGAAATTTGGCTTTAAAACTTCGTAGGAAAAAACTTGCCCAGGATTCATCATTGTTCCACAGGGCGTTCCAAACTTGTATTGAGTTGAAAAAGTCATACCTTTAAATTTTGTTTACGTTAGGAAGAATACTGAAGATATTATTTATAATTTATTGACAGAACAATAAAAATCCACCAAAGATTATAAAGTTAGGTATTATTACAAACGTTTGTTTGAAAACAATTTAAGTAAATTGAGTTCTATGTAGAAATGTTTGATAAATAGAAATTGATATGAAAACATGGTTGTATGATCCATTGCACACTTGAGAAAACAATTTTTACTTTCCGACTAGTACCCTAGAAGAAAAGTATTGCAATCGACGGAAACTTTTTTTTCGAGATTTTAACGGACATACGCGTTTTAGGCGCCCCTGAATCGATTGCAATGATTTCTGGAAAATGTGTGTATGTGTGTGTGTGTGTATGGCCGTGAACACGATTGCGCCCCAACGGAGCAACGGATTGGGTTGAAATTTGGTATACATATTTAGAATTACCGGGGGACCAACTGGATTATTTTTGGTGACAATCTGACAACCGGAAGTGGCAAATGTTACATGCATCTTCTAAGGAATTTATGCGATTGAGACCAAACTCATACCAACTCATCCTCCAGGTATTTTAAATATGTATACTAATTTACAGGTCAACGGGATGAACGGTTTAGGAGCTATTAGCTTTTAGAGAAGCGGTTTGACAGAATTCACAGCCTTCGTCGCTGTGTTGCAAATTGTCAGGTTTTGACAAACGTCACTGCCACTGACATGACATAACATTAAATGTCAGTATGACAAATGATGACAAATGTCTTAATGTCATAGAAACTGACGTTAGGTAGGGTACAGAGTGGCTCTGGCTTCACAAAACTGAATAATTGCAAAAGTTTTCCGACACTTCATTGAGGCAACGGTTTAGTTGGAAAGTTGGGTGAGGACCACTCCAGATATTTTTTTGAGAAAATTGAGCAACCTTTGCTGATATTCCCATAAAAAATGTAGCATTATCACATGATTGGTCGTTGTTAATAAATATGTTATTAGCATGTGCAGCATCAACAAGTTTTCCTTGATACTACGTTACTAATTGAAATTTATAACAAACCGCTAAAATCTTCACCAAAACAACAATTAACCTTAGCTCCGGACTAGAAGACATAAAATACAGTCCATAAAATAAAAACGCGGTTGCATACTCTGAAAACTACGCGCGTGCGCGCCACGGACATTATTTACGCCTGATGAATGACATCAAAGCGAATGATAAAACATTCGAGTGTCATGCACAGCAGCGTATCCACACGGCCCACCATTCGTCACAAAAACCGGCCAGATAACAACGCAAGCTGATGAGCCAGCAACATCGGACTGAAACCGCTCATGACCGACTATCGTAGCAGCTATCTCGCCTGAATTTCTGTTTAATTGTTTCCCCCATAAACCGAGAGGCACGGTGATAAATAGGGCACGAAAACTACTGAGGGATCAGTACTCTGCCACAATGAGAGGTATATATCTATGTGTGTATTTGTGTAACAATAGTTTATAATTTTGCGGGCCGTACATAGTTGTGAATTCAGGTAGACGGACAATGCTGAACAAGAGGCATAAAATGGCAACTACTGGCACGACATTCGTGTTCTGTTCTGCTCGGCGTTGTGTTTTTGTGTGCATTTGACATAGAGGTCTCTGTGTTATGCAGTGGATAAAAACGCCGATATATGTTTTGTTATCTTATTACTTTCTCGTCTGGCTTTGCAATTTGCTGTGTTGTTTGGCTTTCCGATTTGGTCATTTGCAAAAATTCCCATTTAGTACAATTTGTGGGACATTTTGAACCATTCTGTACAATTATGAATATTTTTTGACAAAATTGCTTTCTCGTAAATTTTTGGATCATTTCATGAATTTGTGCGACATTAAATACATTTTGTACACATTTGGCCAGTTTTTAATAACTGTTGGCAGTTTCACAATTTCATATATTTTTTTACATTTTATGCCATATTGGACAACGTTGGGAAATTTTGATCAAATTTTGGGTTATCGCGAATAATTTTTAATCATTTTGGACCACTATTTCGGGCAATTTTTGATTATTTTGAACAATTTTTTGACAATTTTGGAGTATATCTCATCTTTTGGAATTTTCGGCAATCTTGTTCTAATTGTAAACACATACATATATTTTATAATTTTGTTTTAGGTTTTTGGACCATTTTCGATAATTTTGGACCATTATAATTATCTACTGGACAATTTCTGTCAGACCTGAACAATTTGATATAATTTTTTAAAATTTTGTGCTATAATTAACAAATTGGGTCAGTTTGGTCAAGTTTTGACACATTTTGAATTACTTTTCTGGATGGTGTTGTACATTTTTTATTATTTTACAAAATATTTGGTTATTTTGGTTCAATTTTAACAATTGTTTAGTTATTAGGCTTTATGAGTACTTTTATAAAATATTAATTATATGAATTATTATAGGCAATTTTGGACTTTTTACTCTATTTTGTGACATTTTGAACTAGTTTAGGCTATTTTATACATTTGAAGGTAGCTTTTCTTGCTGTAAAAGATTAATGGCCTTTACTGCGATACAATTACATATTGATATTTTTTTAAAATTTGAATCATTTTGGATAAATGCATAGTAAAACATTTTGATTTCTCTTTGACAATATTTAGCCAATTTTGATTATTTTTGTATTTTTTTCACGTTTTTCATTTTGTACAAATTGTGATCTATTTTGAATAGGTACTTTAATTTATGTAAAATTGTAGGCAAGAAAAAAGTAAAAAATATATTTTTTTGGTAGATAAATGCTTAAACATACGTATCTCAATATTTAAATGTATTTCAAAATTTAATCACCCCATTACACGGTTGTCAACCCAGCCAAAGTCTAATAACTTCCAGCTACCCCCTAGACCCGATCTATCCAAATTGCCCCTTTGATGGGATCAAATTCCGTGTAAAATTGTGGTCACAGCCCCATAGTTCCGAAGGACAGGGACGCGGCATGCGTATAGAATTTCCATCGGACCGTGTTGTCGCCTGTACTGTTACACAGCAATTCTAACCGCAACTACCTTCGTTAGCCAAAGTTTCCGCATATCTTCAAACTTACTAATACGTATTAGGGAATATAATAACGTCCGTATCAGCCACATCTTCCCCTCGAACAAACGACGGTCTATTGATAAAGCAATTACTTAATCTTCTAATGAACAAATTAGTTTTCGAGCTGTACAGTAAATTTACATCATTTTGATTAAATTGTGAGAATTATATTTATATTTTTACTGATGCGTAAAGACAAGTTTTATAACTGTTATACGCGGGCTTAATTAGGAACAAAAACATCCGTAAGACATAACATTTTGTATGTTCCACGGGCATATATAGGTGTTTAAAGATATATATCGGGTGACTAGAAAGTCATCGGGTCTAACGACCCCCGAGCTTCTTCTTGCCATTGATACATTGGTACAAAAATTAGGAACAGTAATTTAATTTGCTTGAGAGAAATACACTACCTCGCATGAGCACTGAATGTGGCTGTTCACGACGGAAGGAAGGGCCCAGTTCCTTCAGGACGTCCTATTCAAGACCCCGTCTGAAATTTTGCTGATAACGTAATTGCGAACACGAAAGATTTACGGTGTACACGTAAACGACGTAATGAAACGTACCAAAACATTAACGGGGCTCCGTTTTCCAAGCCCTGCTCTTGCGTCCCGAGTCATTCCACTAGCAAATATAGACGTAAGTGTCTGAATAATCGCTGTTAAGGGCGGTGCTATTCAATGAGTTGTTAGACTTAGGACAAGGGTAATGTATTAGCATGACCTACATTAGCCGACTCGTTAACTACCCCAAACGCCAGTATAGATATAATCGAATAATGCCGTCATCCAGTAACCAGTTATTAGGCGTAATCGTTAAAGGAGACGTCTGCTGAAATTATGGTGCGGGATATAGTATAGGATGTACAGCAGGATATACTGCAGGATGTACGCTGATATAAAAGCTAAATTGTGTAGAAGCAGCAAGTTTAACTGCTTCGTGCTGTAAAGTGTATATCTGTGGATCTTTATTGGCATTTAAAGGGTTCAACTTGGAGAAAGTTATGAGGCTTGTTGTTTAGTACATCGTTTGACTTTCCGAACACAAAAAATCCGGGGTGGCCCCTGTAGTAACACAAACATTTAAATATACGAACGTACATACATACAATACACATATGCACGTAAACTCAGGACACACTCAGGTTATTTGATGATATATATTGTCAGTGTTAATTGTGAATGAAGTTAACATCCTTTGTTGTTATATAACAAGCTATTATAATATACCTTCGAACAATTGATGTTTGGTGTTGGTTTATGAATCCTACTACATTTGGCGACGATTATGACGACTCCAAGTTCAAACACAACAGAAGGCACAGCAAAACATTCCCGTTTCGACAAGTTTGATCGCAAAAATGAGGAACGGGACTATTATTTACAGCGTTTCGAGTTAGAACTTGAGATAAGGCACGCTGATATAAAAGCTAAATTGTCTAGAAGCAGCAAGTTTAACTGAGAGAGAAATACACGATCTGATTTCCCCTGAAACTGGTACGATACGTCGAAATTTGCTGTTCTGAGTAAACTGTTCATTTTCCATGTGTTTGGTAAAATCAGTTTTGAGCAAGTCGAATTTTGACCTTAGGTGTCGCCCAAACATTAGCTGACTATGCGTTCTAGTTGTCGATCTACGTGCTTGCAAATGGATTTGGCTAAGAACACACGAGTCGTCACACGACGAATCGGCCGCCGATTCGTCTGCCGACTAGACATAAATTCATTTGCAAGCACTTGTAGAGGACACACGGCTCTGGACAGTATGATGTTGAAACTAGTAAATTTAAATAAACTTTGAAAAGAAAAAAAGAGGTTTTTTATTCTTTGAGTACACCAATACGTTGCATTATGGACACCAATTCCATTTAAAAATGACAATTTTAAAAGCAAGTTGTTGCTTTTTTTGTTTCTAAGAAAAGTACCACATTTTGCACAACATTTTAGCAGATACTTTACGTAAAGTAAACGTTACTTATGAGTAAGTAACGTATACTCATAAAATACACACTCATAACAATAGTAATCTCTTTACCAAAATAAACTCAAAAGAAATCACCTCCAACGAAATAACACATTTTTGGTTGTTAGATTCTCATAAAAATAAAGGAATTAAAACAAATGATAAAGTAATAGTCAGCTTACCATTTACAAAAACACACTATACTAGATTACATAATAGGTTTGTTCGAGCAGTGAAAAATCTAGTTTGAAATTAATTTTACAGAGTAAGCCAGATATAATATTTCAATGGTTACTGCATTATAAATAAAATAACAATTGCTGATTATTTATGTCATCTAAAGAACTAATAATGAACTAGTTCGTGACAGCTGCTCGAACAAAGCTAATAAAATAGGCAAGCCAAAATGCTTGCAGCAACTGATTGGTTTATTACCGGATTCGGATTCGGTCTATTAGATAAACCGAATGCTCTCGTTCAAAATCTTAAAAGAATTTATTTATATCAACACCTTTAAAACACTTATCTTAAGATAGAACTAAGTCATGCTCTAAGTATCATTTAATTGCTACATATCTTTATAGCTTAAGTCTAGACTAATTTATTTCAAATAACACAAAAATGATTAGATATCCCAAATATTACAGCTATTCATATGGCTTCTCGGCGCTTTTGTTGCTGGGACACTTTATCATATTGGGTGTCAATGAAGGAGGTGGTGGAGAAGGCAACGTCCGAGGTTTAATTTCGGGGACTGCCACCGGGGGGTAAATTGAGCCGCCGGTAAATATCTGGATGCACAGTACTCCACGGTCGCACTATCGTCCACTCGCAATATCGTTCGAGTTTCTGAAATTAAATTTCTGATATTTTCCGCTGGGAATGCGATCCTATTAATAGTGGATGCACGTAGAATACGGTTTGGTTGAACGGAAAAAACACGAAGAGGTTCGCAAAATCTAAAATAGTGAAAAGAAAAATCGAGGCATTAGTTAAATTACATTTCTTAGTTCAGGTTAATTGATCTAATCTATTATCTAAATTGCTGCTGATAGTGTCTAAGCACTTTTACTCAAAATGTCATGTCATGTCAGTGGCATTGACGTTTGTCAAAATCTAACAATTCGCAAAAGCGACGAAGGCTGTGTATTCTGTCAAACTGCTTCTATAAACTCTTATAGCGCCTAAACAGTTCATCCCACTGATCTGCAAATTTGTATTCATATTTAAAATCACTGGAGAATGATCTCAATAAAATAAATTCCTCAGAAGACGCGTGTAACAGTTGCCACTTCTGGTTGTCAGATTGTCACCAAAAACAATCCAGTTCGGCCCTCGGTAATTCTAAATATGTATGCAAATTTCAGCCCGATCCGTTGTACTGTTTGGACGTAATCATGTTCACAGACATACACATATACCCACCCATATACACACATACATATACGTAAATACGTCTTCTGAGGGATTCATCCGATTGATCCTCCAGTCTTCCTTCCATCCTTCCAGACTTTAAATATGTATACAATTTTGCAGATCAGTGGGGTGAACTTAGGCGCTATAAGGGTTTCTAAAAGCAGTTTGACAGAATCCACAGCCTTCGTGGTTGTATTGCAAATTGTCAGATTTTGACAGACCTCAGTGCCACTGACATTACATGACATTAAATGTCAGTATGACAAATGTAATTCTGTCATCGAAACTGACGTTAGGTAGCGTCCAGATGGCTCTGACTTTACTAAATTAAATAATTGCAAAAGTGTTTAGGCACTTCATTGTGCCAACGATTTAGTCAGAAAGTAGGGTGAGGACCACCCCAGATATTTTTTGGAAGAACACGAAAGAGTTCTCTCACATTTTCAATTTACGTTGTTCGACACCCACGCGAGATCTTTATCAACTATGTCATTACTGAAAAGCCATTCAGTTACAATTCAGCTATTGTTGGTTTTAAAACTGTTTGAAATAAAATTAGTGATCTTTAACTTTAACATTGAAAACTTATTATTTTATAAAAAACATCATTTTCTCTGTATTATTCAAATAAATATATAGCACTATCATGCGAGTAGGTACTTATTTAATAATTTAGATCGAAGTTAATATACCATTTTTTTTTCAATGTTTGTCTGCGAGTTATCTTAAAACGATAAAACATATTTTTCAGTTATTATAAACGAAAATTGACTAAGTTTTTTTTGTGTGGGGCTAGTGGGGCGCCAACATTAGTAATTTTTCACAAAAGGGCGGCGAACCAAATAATTTTGGGAACCGCTCGGTTCAATGGTTAAAACAGACGAAAAGAGCTGTGAGATCAATGTATCTTAATTAGAGTTATCCGTAGCAGTCTAACGTCAAAAACAGGTGCAAAAATTCTACCCCATTACCAGCAGAATGAATTTTTATCGCAACCAAACCCAAACCAAACAAAAAAAGCAACGACAACAGCAACCGCGGAACGGATGAAACCGCGAGATACTTTCCACTCGTAAATCATTACGAAGCCGCCAGACGCTGATTTATGACTATTCCGATTGTTCGATAGCTCCAGGGCCGTAACGAAACTGACTTTCCGGCCCACACCCATCTCTCTCGCAGCGATCCCTATTCTGGTTGCATCTACCGGCAATTTACCGAACTATTCGATATCAAATTGTGGTAATGGACGGCCGCATCAATGGGCGTTACTCCAGCGCAGAAATATGCGCACCATTTCAAGGTGTCAAAGCTAATGACAGTCTGCTAGTTGGCTAACAGGATGTGGAAGTTTTCGAGCTGCGGTTTGCGAATTGTCGTGGTTAACTTTGGCGTGAAGTCTAGAAACGACATTTCCAGGCATTTCGGCGCTATAATTTGGCGTTTTCTGTTATCTCATACGTTGTGTTAAAGTTTATTAACGATGTTATATTTATACTGGATGTTGTGTAAATGTTAACTTTATTGTTAAGTTTTTGTATTTTGGAATAGCGGGTATCTCTAATGAATGTATGAAAATGAATGGAGTACAGTTTTGAGTAGTATGGTTTTTATCCACGTAGCTATACTTATATTGCTATCATAAAATTCATTTAACAATTGTAACAAGGTTATTCACAGACTCATGTTGTCCGAAGACGCATTGTTATTCGCATTCAGAGGGTTGCGGGATCGAGCCCGGTGACCAGAATCCCGGTTGAGGCTTTTCTACGGGTTTTCTCACTCCTTGGCGAATGCTGCGAGCCAAATATCATAAGATGTTCCACTAGCACGCACAAAAATAATAATATGTACTCTGGTGTGCCGTTGTCCCATGTAATTGGCGAATGCTGTTGGGGATGTTATGGCTTGGATTAATTTTACTTTCCAACTAGGAAAGAATGGCTTTCGATGGAAAATTTCTTGTCGGGAATTCAGCGGCAATACGCGTTTTGAGCTCCCCTGAATCTGTTGCAATGATTTCTGGAAAATGTATGTTGTAATTGTGTGAATACAATAGCACCCATACGGTGCAACGGCTGAAATTTTTTTTACGTGTTTAGAATTACCAGGGGATGAATTGGATTGTTTCACAACAATCCAGTTCACACAGTGACAATCTGACAACCGGAAGAGTCAAATTTTTAAGCAAACTCGTAGGGATTCAATCAACTTTAACCAAACAGGTACCAGCTCATCCTCCAGTGACTTTAAATTTGTATACAAATTTACAGATGAATGAGAGGACCGGTTTATGTGCTATAAGAGAAGCAGTCTGACAGAATCCACAGCCTTTGTCGTTGTGGTTGCAAATTGGCAGATTTTGATAATCGTGAGTGGCCACCGATATGACAATGTTATTCTATGACTGACCTTAGAAACTGTAATTGAACAATTACAAAAGTGTTTAGTGACTTCAGTGCCAGTGATGTAGTCGGTAAGTTGGGTGGGGGCTAGTCCAAATTTTTATTAATAAAGGTACTAATAAAAATACTAATGAAAATAGGAGTATTTCAACATTTGGCTAGTCAAATATTCCGAGCGTTGATACTGTGAATCCTAAGTTAGATAGAATATTTTTTGCACCAAATTTAAGTGTATTAAGTAATGCAACTAGGACAATTTATGGACCTCATTGTATGCTTGTTCCGTGATATAGTATTATTCATTTTCATTCACTAAGCAGAAGTATGTATCCTCAAACCAGACAAAGCTTGAGTAGCAATGTTGCGTCATAAAAAGGAAATCTTTTATTTTCTCAGCGGATTTCAGACTGAATAAATAGATGTGTCTGGTTTCGTTGAAACGAAGACAGTAGTTTATGGCAATCAAATAAAAATCGCGGAACGTGAGGACCTGGAAACACGATGATCCTTATGCTGACACAGCATTTATAGGGGAAATATGTTTACTTTGTATTCATTTTGGTTACAGTAGGGTACAATTACAGGAGACTGTTATGAGTAACGTGTCAACAGTCAGTGTGCAGTTTTATTAGAATCTACAGAATAACACAAAGAAAGAATTAATTAAGCTAGACTCAACAGCTCACTTACAATCATGTGTTTATGTATGGGTGGTCCTCACCTAATTTTCCGAACCCAACCTAATATCAGTCATTGAATAACATTAAATGTCATGTCATGTCAGTGGCCACCGACATTTTATCAAAACTTGCCAATTCGTAAACATAGTGACTAAGATTGTGGATTTTGTTTTCATCTCACTGATCTGTAGATTGGTATACATATTTAAAGTCACTAGAGGATGAGCTAGTGTCACTTAAGTCATGTACACTTGCCACTTTCGATTGTCAGATTGTCGCCAAAAGCAAGCTAGTGCATCCCCTAGTAGTTCTAAATACGCGTAACAAATATCAGGCCGTTCGGTTGTACCGTTTAGGTGCTATCCTGTTCACAGACATACATACTCATTAACACACATACCTACATTCGGAAAGTAAAAATAGCCACATCATTACATAAGATCGGTTATAGTTTCTAACAAAATCCCAAAAATAATACCGCCCATTGATTATTTAATTATCTACCTTAACTTGACCAATTTCCGTAACTATGTCATTTGACTAAACCAATCAAACACACACAAACTTTGAATCTTTAGATGTGACGTCAACGGTTAAAAATTGGATTGGTTTTTCACGTGCCAACTAAAGTTCCTCTTAATTGCCTTATAAACTCCCATTTCTAAAGTAATTGTGCTGTCATGTTTGGATTTGAAACCAATTAAACTTTTTCAAGGAGGATAGAATGAGAGAGAGAGAGAGAGAGAGGGACAGACGGAGCGTCAACGAACAAACCTGGGTCGACACTAACGACATCTACGTCCAAAATGCCCACATATTCGTGATTCTAAAAATTAACCTCTTCATCGAGTTAAAAGCTTTCCTGTAGTACTGCTTAAATAAAATAGTACTATTTAAATATAAATAAATAAATAACATGATTAGAAACAATTTTGGCTTCTGTTATGTCTCATCCAGGACTCGTAAAATTACTAATTACCTACTTAGTTATGCTCCCACCTCAAATAAAAACTCCATTAGTCTCCCTAGAGCAAACCAACTCAGTAAAATTAATAATACGCCCTTAATATCCGAAATTTCGCCAGGGCTTCCAACGGATCCGTAAAACAACAAAATAAAGTCCTTAATGATTAAACACTAAATCCTTCCAAGCTTGTATCGCGATTGTCCCAAAGGATATTAAGGCCATCCGTTCAGGAATATCTCAGTCCTTGGGCCGCCCCCAAAAGTTGTAATCGTATTTTTACGCAAAGAAACTTCGGATACGTAAATAAATACACGAAAAATATATTTTGGTTAAAAAGGGACGATATTAAATTCCGGAGGGATATTTTTTTGGGGTAACTTCGAGGGTTTTATAAGTTTTACAAGTAGGTTGAGAAACTTAACTTTGATCGCAAATCTCAGGAGTTATTTGGTAACGGGTAGCTACAAGATGTCTCGGACAACCTTTGACATGAATTAATGATGAGTTGGAATGAGATCAGCAAAATACATTCTTTTCTGAATTATTATTTCTAACGAAATACCATATACAACATTAATCATTAATTTAGGATGATGCATTTTCCCAATTTTCTAGTTTATAGTTTCTTGTAATACATACTAAAATAAAAACATCTTATTTCAAGAATTATTCGTTATAATCCCTTGAACATCAATCTACCTTGCCTTTAGGGAGCGTATTAGCTATAGTATGTCTCCAAATATGACAGCTCAATGAACTTGAAAGGGCAAATTGGTTGCGACAGGAATCGTAGGAAAATAAAAGAGCAATTTGTCCGTTATTGACCACAGTAAATCTTCAATTTCTTTAGAAACAACATTCGGTCTGCAGCAGTCACCGAAAAGAAACAAGCAGATCTAAGTAGAAATCTATTACTGTCACTGCGACTGGATTTCTAGGGAGAGTAATTGAGATGAATCAGTGCAGATGTGCCGGAATGTGAGAATGTGCTCCACTGCAAACGACAAAGGAGCTCTCAAATGATGCGCAATTGCTACTAAAATCTCAGATAATTATTTTAATCTTTGGTGAATTTTGATGGTTCTTTCAGAAAATTTTAGACAAAATCTTTATCCTAAATACTTTTTAAAATAATTATTACTAAAACTCATTTAATCTGTACGTCCGACTCAGTCATTTAACGAAATTAGTTATCGATGTATTGGCTTGTTCAAAAAGGGGCTTTTAACAAAATAATGATTTTTTTACTGCAATAATCTACTACACTTTATACATGACTATTATTTGATAACACTAAATGCAAAATGTAATAATCACACAAGTTTTCTATCAATATCGGTCACCTATATTCAAATAAGGTGCAAGACTAGTTATTTTATTGCTCTAATCAGATGCAAAACTTTCATTCCTACATACTACATACTTAATAGCAAGTACTGAATTTCGCAACTACTGTACTGAATTGATATATACTAAGCACACTTGTAGCTTATACGATAATTGATAATAATCATATTTAAGAACGTATTAATGTGTGCTTTATACAGAGTGTTGATAACGTTTAACAAAATTAATAATTTTGTTATTTAATATTTTCAAGGAAAACGTTCGGACACGTCAATTTCAACTTGTAAACGTAAAAATTTCATTGATGACGTCATCTATTTCGGAACAACGACGTCATCCAATCTGCAGTGCCGATCGGCATAGTGGCGATGCAGCTCGATAATATCAACCAGTGCAAAAGTTTTACGGTGCTGAAAGTGAGGTTAGTTAAAAGACAGCAAGAAATGGCCGAATTTGACATTTATATTTAGTATAACAAGAACGATAGAAGGTTACTAAATTGAAATAAATCAAAAGCCATTACAGTTCTAATTAATTAGGCTTTAAAACTGAGTTGGCAAACTCTTCACCAAGGTTCTTAACTATGCCACAGGGCGTTTCCACGAACTTAGTAATTATCCCACAAACTTAAACCACAAAACCATCATGTCTGTTTCGCGGATCAAATGAATTTGGAAATACTCATTGCTTACTTTACTGAAATGATTTTATTAGAGGCTATATAAAGGTTGCTCCATGTATCTTTGTAAACTTTGACAAATGCTTTCTGTACATTTTGTCACCACCGCCAACGGACATATTACATAATACGACAACCATTATGCGGGGAACGTCTCCAAGGATAAGTCTGATCTTATCGTATAATGGAGACGACGTTTAGCTAGAGCGTAAATACCTGCACCCAGTGGGTAATGCGGCGGATGCATGGCATGCAATAGCAAAGTGCTTTGCGGAGCCTTCGCCATACAAAGTTAAATCGAGTTAGTATCTATATCTAACCTGACATGGTACCGTTTATACTGCTGGTATAAGCCGGTTGTCCTTAACACTTGTTTAATTAAATATGTTAATTTGGTAGTAATCTAGAGTTGATATTTTGATTGTACAACTGGATTCGTGCAGCAGCAGCTGCATTGTTTATTGATAACCGGTAAGGGTTATTTAGCGTTAAACATTGATTTATGTCCGTGGTGGCGTGGTTACATGCAAAGTTTTATGTCTCTGCCACTGACATTTCACATCACAAGTTTTATAACATCACATTTATTAGTCAGTAAGACAAAATCTATTATGTCTTCCTTGTATATTGGTGGAATAGAGTGGCATAAAGTTACTTACTGAACACTTCAAAAAAATTATATTCCGAAGAACATAATATTACAGAGATTTTATTACGATTAATGCAAAGTGGAAAAAATACACACACAAGAAATAATCAAAACCCAATATTTTCTCGTTTATATCTTGCTTTCCGCCCATCCTACATTGTTTGGTAAATGCCGCCGATTTCGCTGAGTTTTCCCGCAGGGCATTAAGGAAGAGGAACATGGAGCGGAATGGAAAATGACTGAAATGGTGGCTGTTAATTCCCGATCTCTCCGCAGGGAATACCTTAAGCAGGAGTTCCTACCTGCTCCCCCTACTAGAATAGCGAACAGGCAAAACTCCCTCAATAAAAGAAAATAATTTCGACCCCTACAAATTGCCATCATTACAGATTAAATATACCAACAGTCTCAACAGCTCCTTATCCTTGTTTATAATAATAATAATAATAATAATAATGTTTATTTATACCCAACAGGAAATGTCCCAATTATAGGGTACAATTACACATACAAACAATTCATATCAATAAAGCCATCAATAATTCAAAACAAAAAATACATTCTATAGAACTTAAATTTAATCTAAAAATTACCACAAATCGCCTGCCTGCAATTTCTTCGAAAACTCAAAGCCCCTTCATTGAAAATGTTGACCCCGCTACACACCAAATTAAACAAATTACACATCATGTGCAACGGAGAACCAGCCAACACGTTTGTACGCGCCCCCGCAGGGTAAAACAATCTACTGGATCTCAAATTAAATGCAGGGACGCAAATATTTATCTGTGAGAGTCCGTGCAGGAAGGATAAAGAGTGCAACTCCCTTCTTAGGCTAAGCGGCTCCACACTATAACGAGCTAAATATGAGCCACAATCCCAACCCCTCTGCGGAAAAACACGGTCCTCCATATACACCAGATGCCTTACAAATCTTCTCTGCACTGACTCCAGCATGTCACTGTAGCACAGATACATTGGCTACCACACCACACTGGCATACTCCAGCCTAGACCTGACCAACGCAAAGTACAGCGCCTTTAGACACTGGACTGTGCGCTGTGAGAGCTGTGAACATAGAATGTAAAATAAAAGATTATTGTATATTTAGATTGGAGACTTCCGCGGTCCGAATCACTAAGTTTTAGATTTCCGGGAGAAGACCGCGTCAACGACGATAAAGTAGTCGTCGTTGACGCGGTCTTCTCCCGGAAATCTAGAACTTAAAAGATTATTGTTTTGACAATTAAACTTTAAGCCCCTTTTTACATTCCCAGTCCCTAGAAGGAAAGTATTGTAATCGATGGAAAATGACGTTTCGAGATTTTTGCGGAAATACGCGTTTTGAGGTCCCCTGAATCGATTGCGATGATTTCTGGAAAATGTATGTATGTATGTATGTATGTATGAAATTTTGCATACTTCTTTAGAATTGCCAGGGGATGAACTAGATTTTTTTTGGCCTCAATCTGACAACCGGAAGTGGCAAATGTTACATGCGTCTTCTTCGGTATTTATCCCATTTTGGCCAAACTAATATCAGTTCATACTCCAGTGATTTTAATTATGTATACTAATTTACAGATCAATGGTATGAAAGGTTTAGGCGTTATTAGCTTCTATAGGAGGTGCTTGACAGAATCCACAGCCTTCGGCGCTGTGTTGCAAATTGTCAGATTTTGACAAACGTTAGTGCCACTGACAAATATTATTATGCCATACAGACTGACGTTAGGTAGGGTACAGAGTGGCTCTGGCTTTACAAAATTGAATAATTGCAAAAGTGTTCAGACATTTCATTGTGCCAACGGTGTAGTCGGAAAGTTGGGTAAGGGCCACCCCAGATATTTACTTTCCGACTAGTAGCCTAGAAGGAAATCATGTAATCGACGGAAAAATTGTTTTCTAGTTTTCGGCGGAAATACGCGTTTTGGGGTCCCCTAAATCCATTGCAATGATTTCTGGAAAATGTATGCATGTGTGTGTATTTATGTTACCAGGGCACGAACTGGATTGTTTTTGGTGACAATCTGACAACCGGAAGTAGCAAATGTTACACATTTTTTCTGAGGGATTTATCCCATTGAGGTCAAACTCGTATCAGCTCATCCTCCAGTGACTTTAAGTGTGTATACTAATTTACAGATCAGTAGGTTGAGCCACACTTCATAGTGCCAACGATGTAGTCGGAAAGTAGGGAAGGGCCACCCCAGATATTTACTTTATGACTAGTAGCCTAGAAGGAAAGCATGTAATCGACGGATTTCGAGATTTTAGCGGAAACCCCCCTTCAGACGTCTCCTGATTTCATTGCGATGATTTCTGGAAAATGTATGTGTGTATGTGAACACGATAGCGTCTAAACGGCACAACGGATCGGGCTGAAATTTGTTATACTTATTTAGAATTACCACGGGATGAACTGGATTGTTTTAGGCCACAATCCGACAACCCGAAATGCTATATGTGACTCAGTGACTCTAAATATGTATACTAATTTACACATCATATCATTGGGATGACCAGTTTATGCTTATAGAATGGTTATAGACGCAGTTTGGTAGCCTTCGTGGCTGTGTTGTCAGATTGTCCAGAGTGGCCGTAGCTCACTGTGGGTGTATAATGAATGAATAATACTAGGTAATAATAGTACGTGTTTAAAGACTTGTGTCAACAATTTAGTCTGAAAGTTGGATTTTCACTCCGGATTTTTGATTATTTTATCCATATTTTAGAGGTTAGAGCTGAGTAGTCATTTATCGAAAATTGTGGTATAGACAGATAGACACTCTGTATAATTCATCTCCATCCTTGCTGGAAGCACTGTGGCCAAACTCAACTGAAATAATTAAAAGCAATTAATGTTTGTTGGCAAAGTTTACTGCATTTTCACTGCCGCCACTATAAAAAGGAACTCCCATCGGGCCTGGAATGCCCCGCAACAGTTTGTACTCGTTTAACAGACCTCGGCGGAATACAAACAAATTTCAAGTTGTTTTAATCGGTTCTACTGTTGTTACGTCAAATTAAAAAAAGATATTCCCACTTCTTTGTCGGTTAGTTTTTATTCTTGTTCTATGGCATCGACTTCTTGATTCATTTTCGACAAATTACTCCTTACAACCCTCTTATTAGGAGCAATAAATTAACCGCAACTCCAATACGAACCCATGCTTTCCCCTATATGGAAATTCGATAGGTAGCTTCATATCTCATAAATAGGATTCTTTTCTGGGAAGTGTTCGAGTCTCTGAAACTTGAAATCCTGAAATATAACGGTATCGGTCGCCTGTAAATGGCGAACGGAGCATTACAATCGTCTACATAAATTAGGGAAAGTTGGGCAAGCCGCAACCTTATAATTAATGGTAGAAGTTATCGAACATCTCTAAGGGGCTTAAATTATAAGCCCACTAAGATCTGTCCGGTCCCATTGTTGCTATTCGTATTGTGAACTTCGCCAGTTAACCGATCAATATGTTTACTTCTATTCCTTCTTAGAATCTGTGGACTATTGAAATGAAATGACCTTACAAATGTATTGTAAATGCTACATAAAAATGAGAATGCTTACCAACAAACGTAAAGTCTTTTATCTTCCATAACTCTACCAAAGTTTATCAAATATGTGTCCAATTACTGGACTAACACGTGTTATATCGTACTGCGGACTGCGGCAGTTTAAAGTTTAATATTCATTTTTAATTTTACGGTCGTTAAACTCGCCGGAGTTAGTCGAAGTTTGTTGGCGGAAGTTTGTTTGGCCGTTTTGAAGGGTTGCAAAGTTCCCGTGACGAACAAGGCCATTGGGGCTCGGATTATGGAGAGTGGATGCGGCCACGTTCATATTATAGAGACGTTACCTATGCACGCCGCTGATACTTTACTACACCGGCTTTATAAACAGAGGCGGCGTCTCATTCTCCTGTGGCTCACCAACTTTAAGATTTAACGCTTGGAAGGTCACTTCTTAATTTATTCGCCACAAAATACCAGGACTTTGTATGCGGTTTATGAGTAAAACGATAAACTTTGCGCTCCGCTGACGTCTTCCAAAGGAGAGAGTGGAGGGTGGAAAAACGGTCTGCGGAAAACCCACAACTTTGATTAAAATCCTTAAGTAAGCGGTATCTGGGTATGAAAATGTAGGTCTTTTTACTAATCTACTAAATTCAAATTTTCAGAATTTACTGAAAAGGTACACGTGGCTATTCCTCAGTGGAATTTTTATCAGAACGTCGGAAAAATCATTGGAAAAAAGATAATCACTAATAAGGTGTCCATTATTTTTTTTATCCTTGAAATGCATAATATTGTAGTATATATAGTATATATAGTACTTATATTGTAGTATAATTTCATTATCTGACCGTTCTGTGACGAACCTCGTTGACACACAGAATAACGTTAAATATCATGTATCAAAGTTTACCTATTCACAACTATAGTGATCAAGGCTGTGAATTCTGCCAGACAAACGTGTATAGCGTCCAAACAGTTTCCCAATTCATTTTCAGACCAATTCATTGATCTGAAAACGGGCATACACGATGAAAATTACCGGAGCATGAACTGATATTAGTGTAGTCAAAATCGGTTCAACTTCTAAGTGAATGCGTGTAATATTTGGCACTTTCGGTTCTTGAATTGTCTCACCAAAAACAATCCAATTTGTCCACAGGTAATTCTAAATACGTATACCAATATCAGCCCGACCCGTTGCACCATTTGGGTGCTATCGCGTTCACCGACATGTACACATACGTACAGATATTTTTCAGAAATCATTACAATGGATTCAGAGGGCCTCCAACGCGAATTTCTGCTGAAATACCGATTTTCTTCCCGCCGATTACAGTACTTTTCTTCAAGAGTACTAGTTGGAAAGTAAAAAGAAATTATGGGCAATATATCTGTCCGAATTAATCAATTAATGTTTTAATTTCTATATTTATCTTATTACCAGGACCAATAGTGCAAAACGTCGACAGTCATAAAGGCAACAACTCGGTTTCCTTCCGGAAATCAAGAATTAATTTGGTTGAGGCTTCTAATATTCATCCCCTTACCATTAAATTAGATTTTTAGATTCTTAATGTTTTGCTTCAAATGTTACCGTTGGTTAAAAACAAAAAGTGGTTTGATTTATTAATGAGAAAAGAATCATTAGTTATGACAACAAATTATAGCTTTTCTTGCAATTTTGAAACTCGTGCAACTCTATGTGACAGTAACTTTTGTGTGTGCTTGAAACTGAGAAAATTCATAAACGAACAAATTACTAAATAAATAAAGTGACACATGGACGTGACAGGAATTAATATCAAACTATAAGACGCAACATGGAGCAATAATACCCTGTCTGCACAAGTAGCTCTGGGTGATAAGACTGGCCTAGAAGGGTGTAGGCTTTTCGCAGGGGAGAATAAATTCTTGTAATTGACTAATTGTAGGACTTATCTTTCTAGCAGCGCGGTAGCATTGCGTGCGTAGGCTGTTCCCGCTGGTATGTAATTAATAAAATATAGGTAGTTTCCGTATTAAAATTTATCGCTGCTGGGCCGACCACATTTCTATTTACCGTAGCAGTCGGTTATACCGCAGAGGCATAAATCTACCGTTAACCGCTACGGTGTGTAATTTGCTTTCAAACAATTCAAAACCGTCCTCTCGTTTTGAGGAAAAGTCGAGTTAGCAGCAAACGCAATATTTATATACCAACATCAAATATTGTGTTGTATAAATATGGTAGAGATTGCACTTTGGCGATGTTTAGACAAACAATACCTATGTGAAGTTAGCCCCCAGCCCACCTGCTATGGGAACTTACGTGTATCGAAAAACACTAATTACTCCACTGTCTTAAGCGATATCGCAGTGAAAATAGCATTATTCGAAATAACGTTCTTTGGCCAAATGAAAAGTGGAAATGCTCGGTCTCAAATATGTCAATTAGTATATGCAATTAATAAATACCTTCCGAGATGTCACAAAAATTTCGTAAAAATCGGGATGTTTGAGAGCCTGTATCTCGCTGACGGATTGTTCAATTTTAACAAAATAAACGCCATTCGATTCTCTATTCTTTTTACTGTTGATATCTGGAAATGCCCGGTCGTAAATTTGAAGGGCTGAAGTAGTACAGGTGAGCGACCATCGCCGTGTTGCGAGAGCGCTTGTGTATGACTTCTCGCCCCCATACTATGTGAATTTATGTGTATCGAAAAATACTAATTACTCCACTGCCTGAAGAGGTAACTTAATGAAAACAACATTCTACGAAAGAACTTTCCTTCCAAATTAAAAATGGAAATGCCCTGTCCAGAATATCTAAATTAGTATATTTTAAAATTAGTATATGTAATGAAAACCTAATGTGGTAACCCACAAATTTGTCAAAAATCGGGATTTTTAAAACACTGTCTTGTTGACTCATTGTTGAATTTTAACAGAACTAACACCAATCGATTTCCCATTTCCTCCATTATAGAAATTTGGAAATGCCCGGTCGCAAATCTGAAGGGCTGAAGTGGTACAGCTGAGCGACCGTCGTCATGTGTTGAAGTCGCCCTCTTATGGCAAGTTACGTATATTGAATGACACTAATTACTCCACTGTAAAGATACTATAATGAAGGTAACACTGTTTAAAAGAGTCAGCAAAAATCGACGGATTTGATGGGCTGTAACATTATTTGTTCTATTTTAACAGTTTCATAAATGAATCTGCTTCTAAACTATAAAAATGTATAACTCGAAGGCAAATCGGCAGTTTGTGGAGTAATATCAAAATTTGATAATAAGGATAATAAGAAATTCATTATTTACGAATACTAATTACGCATTTGAGACCGGGCATTTCCATTTTTTATTTGACTAACGAACGTTCGTTTAATACTCGTACTGTTACTTTCATTACGGCATCTCTTAACACGTAATTAGCGTTTTTTAATACACGTAAGTTCCCATACGAGGGGGGCTGGAAGTCAAACACAGGCTCTCGCGTAGCACGGCGACAATCGAGCTCACCTGTACTACCTCATCCCCTTCAAATTTGCAACCGGGCATTTCCAGATATCAATAGTAGAGGCATTAGGGAATCGAATGACGTTTATTTTGTTAAAATTGAACAATGGGTCAACGAGATACACCCTCTCGAACATCCCGATTTTTGCGAAATTTTTGTGACATCTCGGAAGGTATTAATTAATTACATCTACTAATTTACATATTTGAGACCGGGCATTTCCACTTTTGATTTGGCCAAAGAACGTTCTTTCGAACAGTGTTAGTTTCATTGCGGTATCTCTTAACACAGTGGAGTAATTAGTGTTTTTCGATACACGTAAGTTCCCATAAGAGGGGGGCTGGGGGCTAACTTCACATAGGTACAAACAATACCTTATTCAAGTTAAGGGGAGGTACTGATAGAATGATAAGAAAAAGCGGCCATACTATTTACTTCATCACATCGCGCATCGCGTTGTTTACGCACGCAGAATTCCTTTCACTGCATGTTAGTATATGGTATAATATAAAAATTCATCGTAATGTGAAAATATGAAACTATTTTCGTCACTAAACTATTTTTTGCTCACTACACTGGCTCTAGATTCTAGAATAAACTATATTTTGATAAATGAATCTACCAATCACTATTAATACTAAATAAATAACGAGAACTCTTGACTAAACTATTTACACGTTTGATACCTTATCATTTTTTATTGCAATAATATTGCCATATATGCAGCAGCACTAAGGCATAATGCCAGATAATTAACAATTTCAACAATATAATATTGATAACTAAAAAAATTAATACTATATGAATATTGTATAATGGTTGAGGTCATTAGAAGCTTTTTATTATAAAAACCAAATTTCTTTATCCTAGGGCCATCCGGTTTGTTTCGTTGATTAAACCTAAGGTCTGGTTCGTAGGTGTGTTGCAGCCGCAGTTGAAGTGAGTTTTGGAATTAAAACCCTAAAAATTAATAAATCTCCTACAATTTTTCAAGAACAAACTGTGTCGAACAAATAACGACGGATTTCAAAATTCCGGTCTCCGAGATATGTATTGGTATTAGAAAAAGCAAGTTGTCATGGGTGTTTTATACGTCTGTTATAACCCTATTGCACTTAACTATTGTAGATGTAGTATATAGAATAACAGCTGGCACAATTTTCAATAATTTGCTTTCCAACTTTGCATTACTATGGACGTAGAATTTTGCGCTGTTCAGTTTCTATCTCAGCACACATCTTGTGAATGCATTTCAATCTACGCCACGGAATGAATACTGATTTTTTCTGCGTCTTAACCTTATGCAACTTCATGATATTCAACTTAGTTTGAAACAACTCTATGTATTTTCGACAATGACAATTATCAACCTCAAAAACAAAACCGAATTTAGATTCTTCGGTATAAATATAATATATAATAATAATAATAATAATAAGGTATAAATGAACACAATGTACTAGGGTTGCCGCCCCGTATTCTGGCAAGGCTATTTTTAATTAAAAATTATTTAAGGTACATTGGTACTAGTAATTTACCCTCATCGTTTTTCCTAATGTATTGTATATCAAAATTTAGATTACTTTGTCGTGAACGTGGTATAGGGTTGCTTTTGCAAAAGTTGGCATATCTTAGGGTTTTCGCGATTTTAAATATGAATAATTGAGTAAAATTGAGCGTTTATACTATCGCGTACTAATGCTGCAGATAATGAAGCAGAATAGCATTTACCTTCTTAGGTACCAGCTACCAATCATAGTTTTGCATTTTTTGTACGTTTTTGGCTCTCGATTGGTACTAAATTTGTCAAGAAAAAGTATGACCACAACTATTTCAAAAATGCCTTAAATAATATTTAATTAAAAATAGCCTTGCCAGGATATGAGGCGGCAACCTTAGGACATTGTGCTCATTTATCCAATATATAAAAAATAGATTTGATTAGGAAAAAGGATGAGGGAAGATCGACCTAGTTCCGGATCTTGTACTATAATATGATCCTCATATTCGGCAAAGTCGTCGCATATATATATATATATATATATATATATATATATATATATATATATATATATATATATATATATATATATATATATATATATATATATATATATGGATATCGGCATCGTTTGCGAAAAGCACATGTAGTTAGCATATAAACAAATAACATGCCATCTACTTTAAAAGCAAAACTGCTCAATCGTCAACAAACATTCGGAATGGAAATATAACGGTAAGTTCACTTTCTAACGCTGCCGATAGATGTTGACGAGGTCGGAATATGAATATTGGCACACAAACACCTTCGAAGAGGGAACTTCGGAATGTTTTCAAGAGATGGCGCGGGCAAAGTTCTGAGTGCGCGACGTTTTCGAATAAGACCATTATATGGGTAGGTTGGTACGTATGTGTGCGTTTGTGTGTAAGTGTGGGTAGATACACACGTTGAATACAAACCTACTTTTATTTCTATGTAGTTCCTTCCATTTGAGTTTGCCAAAACGTACTCGTAGTAAACTTGTACACGCCGACGGGAAGTTTTAAGGATCCCAAGTAGCTGGCTTTAGCGGTATATTTGCATACTAAAGGCGCCTCTGCCGCACATCACTGTGAATTTTTACGCTCGCACAGGTGATACAGCGGATATATAATATTTGTAAGAACCGGTGACACTTTACCCCGCACGACACACGGACAATTTTTATATAAATTCTGTACGGCTTAATGTAAACGTACGTATGTTTTAAATTCTTTTCTACTATTATGCAGAAAATTTTCTGCAGGAAGGGGATATTTAATTTTGTTCCTAATAATACAGAGCAAAGTAATTTAGACAAATAGAGATTGTAAAGCCAATAGCAAAAACTCACTGAGGTACCGAATTTTATGTTAGTTTTTGTTTGAGTAAGTAATGTTATGCAATATCTTAAAAGCAAACACGACTCATTTATTAATACCTAATTTATGATATTACTCAGTGCACAAAAACAATCTCACTTAAAGTTTGACAAATTATAAACAAAATTTTCGATTTTATTTTCTAATTGATACCATTGTAAAAATAATTACTCATTTTATCTATGTAACAGACATGTTTTTGTGGTCTAATTTTGGTACTGCCTGTAGAACAGTTATGGATCTTGGTCAAGATATTGCCGTTCCAGTTTTGAACACTAAATGATCTTGTGGCTTTATGTCATACGTGGGGTTTTGTCTTTTGCTTTGAGTTTGAGTAGAATAAACGGTTGTATATAATATAATAAACAGATGGCTCACAGAGGGTAGCACAAAGTTATTTGTTCAGGAAACGTTTTGACCTGATCGGGTTTTGAGTTTGCTTGTGAATTGTGAATAGAGGTTTTTTCTGGAAGTTGAGATGCTTCCTAACTTTGTGTGGTCCGGACACAGATGTGAAAATGTTTTTGGTTCTGTATTTGGTGGGAGAAGGCTTTCCTAGTTTTGTATATTTGAAATATCAGTCGATGTCGTGGTTTAGAAGTCGAACCATGTAGTTCACTTAGTTTGGGTGTTAGGCCCTTGTGTTTTGTTTCTGTGTGTGATGCCATTTCTGCTGATGTAGATTTGCCAATAACAGTTTAGGTAATTTTTATGGTTTAATTATATTTCTGTCATCCGTTTTCTCTCCAACTATGTTCATTATATCAAGAGTTTCAATGATTCTTGTACACTCGATCTGAAGGGTTTTTAATCTTTTTGTTCATTTTGTAAATATATTTGTTTTGGTTAGACCTTGACTTTTAATCATCCTGAGGTTTTTTATTATTGAATTTATTTACGATTATTGTGCTGTCTAAAATTCTAGCGATACCAAACCGTGAAGGTTTGGAAGCAAGAATCTCGCGTCCTCCGTTTTGAATTTGAGTTAAAGTAAATTACATTTTTGACCGCTCTGTTTGCTACGCTACCAATAAAAAAGCAGAACAGGTCAACCTATTACATGGTGCCAGAGGTGGGATTACCACAAACCTGGGAAGTGTGTCGTTGGTTATCACTTTACAATTTGTTAATAGACGACACCGTCACACCTATTACATTTAAAATGTTCTTTAATGTTGTTGCAATAAAAACCTACAGTAATAATATAATAATTGATAATTGATAAAAAATTAAAGAATAAAATGACTGGTTTATATTAATGTGTGTTAATATTTATTGCATCGCCTCTGTTAATTTATAGAAAATATTAACCATAATTCTAAAGAAATAGAGTACTTAGAAGCATTTTATCGGTTTAATATTTTAGGCTTTACAAAAAACTCAAATCCCAAATTTGTTTCAGCTCCCGAAAGAAATTTTGGCCCCGGGATTTGAAAACCCTAGCTCCATTGGGCGTTCCAAACTAAATAAACAACTATTTTGAAAGTTATACTAGCTATAGAAATATTTTCAAAATTTATCTATAATTTGCTGAAAGCATCATAAAACTCCACAAGTTTAGATATCGCAGATGATAATTTGTCCAATTTTGAAATGGGTTATTTTGTTTTAGTGCTGTCTATAGTTTGAAAATGGTGATTTTATTTTGTGAGAATCGATTTTCTACCACACGCCTAGGAGACAGTATAGTTATACAGAAAAGAAAAGTTGCGTCGTTACCAGTGATTCTATGATAATATTGACTATCCGTAATTGAATGCAAAGCGAATGCGCCATTCTGGAAATATAATGTCGTACTCAGTTGCGCGCCCGATGTTTATACGCTAATGAATATTAATGTGCTCATCGGGACGCGATACAGAGAGTGACACACATTCAATCACTGAAATGTTTACACACTAAGGCGATGAGAAATTTGCATTATTGTAAGAGCAACCAACGCTATACACACAACTGTGTATGCTTGATGATGTTATAAGACAAATCAATTTAGATTAGACCGGCAATAAGACGAAAACATCTCCATCATTCCGACACCTCCACCATTTCTTACGTTATTCATTTTATCGGCCAATATGTACAGATAATCCATAATTCAACGGACGCGAGTAAACTACAAACTCTCATGATGAATATAAGACTTATCTATAAGTAATACCTTTTCATTTTCGGGTTATAGTGTTTCAAAGTTTTATTTAATAGAATATTTTTGTTATAAACTTTATCTTTCGAGAAGGAAGAAATTTAGAAACCAGTGTACGAGTAGTTTATAATGGCAACACACTCGCATCCAAATATAAAATCAAAAGCGCAATGACAAGCTCAAAATATCAGGGGTGGCATCCACCCAACTTTCCGACTACCTCGCGTTCGCATTCCAGCGTCGAAACCTTCTGTAATACTTTAATTTCTGCAATACTTTAACCTCCTGCTACGTACAGTGCCTGTTTTTATTCAATGGATAATCAAAAATTTCAAAAGTCGCTACAGTTTATTTGCATGGATCGTATATGGAGCCACACCAGCATATTGGATTGTTTTGCCTTTAATTCTCGGTAACTTCGGGAAATACTTGTTCCAAGTATTGAAAATATTCGCTGAATTAATATTTTTCAGAATAAAACTGCAAGAAATGCGTTTATTGAAACACACGCAGTTAAATGATGTATAGCATTGCAAATAACGGAAAATTGTATTATGAGATGGAATTTATTATATGCACACATGTTCACAGACGTACATATGCACATATACACAGCCATTTTCCAGAAATCATTGCAGGAGATTTAGGGGACCGCAGAACGCATATTTTGGCTGAAATCCCATTTTTTAAAGTTAATTTATATTTAAAAGAAACGCTTCCACATTTTAGGGCGGAAAACGTAAAACATCGCGTTAAACTGACATTTATATCTATTTCGGTCCCCAGTTTTAATATAAAGGATACTGAAAAGGATACGTTATGGCGTGCATTTTTTACTATAATACCCAAGAAGGGAGCAGGTGATATATTTTACGATGTGCTTAAAAGCACAAAAATTAAAAACGTAATATTCTGTTTCCCATGCTATATTGATACGCTGATTTAGATTAATTTCTGCTATACAGACTAGTGAGCTTTTTGTACTAAATCTGTCAACAGATCAGCTTCACCAGCACAAAATTTGTTAAATCTGAGGCAAATAAGTGGAAATTCACTAGCGGTGGTATAATATTCACGTTTATTTTTTATAACCCAGATGCACAGGTGTAATTTTTCATCTTCCCTGAGATTCATCGTTCTCTGGAAGAACTCTTCCCGAAAATTTCCAATTTTCTTCATATCAAGCCGCTTATACGATAATAATACCGACAATAACATCGGCTCCTGAATGCGTGTAGAGGGCCCCTACAGGTCTACTTTTCATCAGGCACGCTTGATATAAAGAAGAAGACGCGCGCCGCGGGAGTAGACGCAAAAAGGTTACAAGGGCCCGCTTACGGTTTAGTTCGCGTATAATAAAATATTGGCCGGCTCCATTTCGCATTTTTTACTATGTTACTCTCGACCTTATCGCCGCAGATTACGTACTTGAGAACAGGCGGCCGGGAGGAATTTGTCATAACGTCGTGTTTCTTGTTCAAAGCGTGGGTAATTACTTCCACCATCAAAGGAAAGCGACCGGAGCTTTGTTGTGGCTTTATTTTGAGAGAAAGTAATGTACTTTCACTTGCTAGGATGGTAATAAATTTTGATTATCCATAACTTTTTTAATCTTTGATAGATTTTAATGATTCTTCTAGAATTCTGTTTTGTTAAAAAACTTTTTGAACTTTTTAGGTTACGTTTAACAGTGACCTAGATGTATAGGCAATTTAAACGTTATATTGAATGAGCTTTGAATAAATTTCTAGTAAAGTGTTTCTTACATAAATATTTATTCACTTACGCAGAGAAAAATAATGCAAATAATATCTGGGGTAGCCCTCACCCAACTTTCCGGCAATTATTCAATTTTGTGAAGCCAGAGTCACTCAGGACACTACCTAACGTCAGTTTCTATGACATAATTACATTTGTCATACTGACATTTAATGTCAAGTTATGTCAGTAGCACTGACGTTTGTCAAAATCTGACAATTTTCAACATAGAGACGAAGGCTGTGGTTATGTCAAACTGATGTTATAAACGCTTATAGCGCCTAAACCGTTCATCCCACTGATCTGTAACTTTGTATATATATTTAAAGTCACTGGAGGATGACTTGGTATGAGTTTGGTCTCAATCGGACAAATTCCTCAGAAGACACATGTAACATTTGCCACTTCTGGTTGTAAGATTGTCATCAAAAACAATCCAGTTCGTCCCCGGTAATTCTAAATATGTATACCAAATTTCAGCCCGATCCGTTGTTCTGTTTGTCAAAAAATATACAGTGTAATAACTGAAACCGTGTATATTTAAATTTCATCTTTTATATTTTCTATATTTTTTAGAACGATTGTGAAATTGTTTTTAACACATGTAGAGAAGATTATCAGAATCAACAGGCGTTATAGTATTAACATATCGAAGAGAAACAAATGCCAAAACATTGCTAATTAATTTTGATTTAAGATAGAGTAGGTAAAAGCTTGACCAATGGTCCTTAATTGTTAGTGCACAAAACATCATGTCGGTCACACAATTCAAATAAGTAGATGAAATAATTATTTACACATTCTATTAACTAGGAAAAGTTTTGAAGAATTTGTCTATAATTAGGTGAAGAACAATGCATTGAAACCTGTAAGGCCCCCCGTATTTCTAAGTTTTATTCTTAGTCACTTCTATGGATTGTAATGTATGACAAGCATTGACTTTTTCACACCAACGTTTCATGTAAATGGTAGGTAATAATTAATGTATAGCTTTGTTTACCTTAAAAGTTGCTAAAGTTGGAAGTACAATTTACATTCGACCAGATGTGTGACCAGATGTGATGACAGTAGTAGGCTAGCAAGGCATCTGGTCAAATATACATATAGCACTGCAAACCGTTTCAACCTGTTACAGTAAACACACCTTATATCTTAAACATCGTACATTTCCACAAATTTACACTTACACCAAAACCCTACCTTCACGCAGTGCTAGGAAGGGAGTGTCAGAGTAAGCATTGGCGAAGATGTTGGTGAGGTTTCAGTCAGTGGTTGCACCCCACGCAACTGTATTTACAAGATCCTGAGCCTCTGGGCGATTCGCAGTGGAATACTCAAAGATAAATGACCTAGTTAATTATACAAGTTTGGCTTACCGAGGCGCACGGAAATATATCCTCTGGTCACTAATTCTGCCCGCTTTTTGACAGGATTAGTTCGTCTGGAGCCCATCCGCGTCGCTGCAGTATTCCCTCTAAGTTCGCCGGATTTAATTACGTAACTTTCTAGTTACTTCTTGCGACGTGCAGACGGTAAAATTTTTGGTTAAATTGGAGAAGGAATAAGGTAATTTATGATTAATGTTGAGGGAGTTTTGGAAATTTATCTATGTACTTGGAAGGAAGATTATATAATATCATAATATTTTTCTTGTAACGATTGACACTACTTATATTGTGCTTATTAATTATACCCAGGAAAAAAAGCAAATTCCACATTTCATGGGATGCGTAAGTAATAAGTGTCACTATAGTGATCTTGGGTTTTATACCGATATTCTGTTATCCTTGATATAAAGTATGCGATAATGTGTGTTGTAAAGCCATTTATCCAGGTAAATGTTATTTGCCTGGGCAAATGGTTTTGAGACTATATTTATTTTTAGGCGTTATTTGCTGAGGTAAGTGGATTTGCTCAAGTCGCTGTTAGGCAAATGGCATGTTGTAAAGTTAACAATAAGAAACAAAAGGTTTTATTTTTATTTGTAATACTGTAGGCCAGCCTCTGATACAAAAGAAAACTATACATTAAAAACTGCAGAATGTAAATATAGAAATATAGAAGTTGATTTGGCCAGATAAGCCAGATATGTTTCAACTGCATTATAAATAACAATGACAGATTATTTATATCATCTAAAAAACTAATTGAGAACTAGTTCTTGACAGTTGCTCGAACAAAACTAATAATAACAATAACAATAACATTATTAATGTACAACAAGCAAACTAAAAAATAATCAAGATGTTATTATCTTGATCAATCTTGATCAAGTCGGAAATAAATATGACTAGTGCAGCTGCAAGTCAATAAATAGGTAGGCCCTAACAAAATTGTACGAACCATGTTTCGAAAACCATAAAATTATTTAATTTATTTAGACGCACTAAAGAATACGAATTGGCTTCGCCGTGCCATAATGTGATGTGCAATAGGAATGATTAATGTTATCGTCAAAAATAAACATCTATCAATCATCGGACGTAAAAATTGATTTTTGATAGAGAAAAGCGAAAAGCTGTTTGACTTAAATAACTATAACTATACTAACTATAATATATATAAACTATAATAGTTACCTGCGATACATATGTACATGCAACTAGAGATCATTCAGGGGACCTCAAAACTCGCATTTCCACTAAAATCCCATTTTTTTTGTCGATTATTTTTCTTCTAAGCGATCTAATAGGAAAGTACAAAAAAGGACAATCTTTAACTTAACTGATCCTTCTCATCAAATTTTCAGGACACCTATTTCAAAAATAATAAGCGGCCCCACCTGGATACTTTATCAACTTAACTCCCACCTTATAACGTATTTAAAATAATTAATTTCGAACGGAACTGAGCGAAAGAAGCATCCCCTCCGAATTTAATTAATAACGTCACCCCGTCGGCTCTTTAACACCGGTTACCGTCGCCCTTTGTACTTTCCGTTCCCCCCACAACGCCCCTCTCGACACCGGAGATATATTAAGGGCATTGTGATGTACCCTCAAAAGCAAAAATATCGTGACTTTTGATCAGGGGCGTGCGCGAGCGTGCTACACAAACGCGTGTATATTAAATGACAAAAGAGAGTCGGGCCATTGTTTGTATACGCCGCTTTGTAGCTTGTATTGTGAAACGAAAGTGTCAATAGCGGGCGTCCCATGTTTGCTTATTGGCGCCAAATACGTGGTCTGAATTTCGCCGATGCGTACACATGCGATAATTCAAAGGCGTCATTTTTATCTGACACCGGTGATGAAGGTATAAATAGACGTTAAAATATGTAAGTTAATAAGAAGATAATGAAGAATGAACTGAACAAATATATTCGACCATGGAAAATGAGCTGTTGGCATGTTGGCAATAATTTGGGCTTGTAAGCAGTTTAGGCCTTCATATGGTTACATTCACTAAAAGAGCCAAACATGGAACTTTAACGATGGAAAATAAACGTTAGTGAATATGATATCATCTATTATTTGAAGATACCCCCAAACGGTGCAACGGATCGGGCTGACATATATACGAATTTTAAACTGCCAGGGGATGAACTGGATTGATTCTGGTCATAATCTGACAACCGGAAGTGGCAAATGGTACATGCGTTTTCTTAGGGATTCAGCCGATTTTGACCAAATTGAGACCCGCTTATCCTCCAGAGTCGTGACTTTGTATACCAATTTGCAGATCATTGGAATTAGCCGTTTAGGCGCTATAAGCGTTTATAGAAGCAGTTTGACAGAACCCACAGCCTTTGTCACTGTGTTATGAATTGACAGATTTTGATAAACATCAGTATCACTGACATGACATGTGGCTATTGAATAATGATTAAAAGTGTTTTCTTGGGTGGGGGTCACCCCGGGTTTTTCTCTAATATTGTGCTCTTTTCTCTCTATTAAATGCTCTTTTTCTTCAATGTTATGTTCATTTTCAACAATACTATGCTATAGAATGGAGACTGCGCGGTTCGAATTCATTCATCCTTAATTTCCGGGAGGAAACCGCGTTGTTGGCGTTACAATTATAACGTCAACAACGCGGTTTCCTTTCGAAAATCAATAATTATTATTGCGCTCTTTCTCTCAAAAAATATGCTCCTTTTCTTTACTATTATGCTCTTTTTCACCAATATTATGCTATTTTTACTTTCCAACTGGTATATTTTACTAATTCGCCAAGTAAGAACTGTTCAATGCCCTTTCAACTATCAGACGAGAAAGTTCGCTCATTTGCCGACAGTTATTATAATAGAGGACGATATCATTCTCTGGTTAAACGTTTAGACCCGCTGTACTATTAAACCCTTAATGGCTTTTCCAAACATTAAGTTCTCTATGCATTGCCCCTCCTATTATGAAGTTCGTCTAGTGCATGCAAAAGCAAATAGTCGCATGATTTAGCGCCATTTTATGATTAACTTTATGGAAGAAGTTAAATCTACAATGGATAATACTTATACTGGTTGTCCTATAGCTCAAATAACATGGGTGTATCGGATTGATACTGATAAGTTTTGATGCTATACTAACTGCTACACTAATAACTGGATCACCGAATATTGTTCATTCAATTTGTCAAATAGTTTTTGTATCAGTAGGTACTTAAAAATATTGAAAAGTAACGAATTGATGCTGTCTGCACATATCTAATGGGTACTGAATCGCTGCTTATGCAATCAAAATTAGTCTGTCATTTCGACATAATTATTTATGTGTCAAAGACGATTTTGCCGTTTGTTTTGGATAATCGATAAAAAGCGACCCTGGGGGCTAAGAGTTGTAACACGCTCATTGCACAGAATTACACGAATAAATTAGGAAGAGGGAGAACGGCGATAATATTATATTTAAGAAGTGGAACGCTGCTAATTGAGATCCTTGACTATGCTTTATGGGGTTCCCGTTCACACTTTATTCCCCTTTGTCTCACTGAAAGGACTATACAAGAATTTTTTCTCGCTCCCTGAATTACCGCCTCTAAAATAATGAAAGCGCCGAACAAGGCTCTCCTTTAAATGAGGAAAAGTTTGAATTACAATGAGGTAGAAAGTTTTGTGAACTGAACAGCTCAGGTTCTCTATGAAGTTCGACTCAAGAATCTTCTTATTAATTTAGAACATATTTATAATTATTGAACGCCTGACTGTACTTTTTTGAGTAGTGGAATGTGAAAATCTAATTTGGATTGTTGTTTCCACAGTGTTTTTGTTTTCTATGTTTTTGGCACTAATCGTTAGAGAGCACAACAGAACCCTTACTGCGATTTTATAGCTTTTAATGTGACTAGACTATAGAATAGTTGTGCTAGAACCCTATCTATCGGCAAAATTTTGGAGATTCGTCCATCTCTGGAGGTAGTAACTAAACACTGCAGAATTTGGCGGGCAGTTCGAATTATTATTTTTTGTGTTAGTGGTTACATGGGAAACTATAATACACTCTTTACCATTTCCCAACTTTTTAAAATGGAAATTGTAGTTTGTGGATATAATGTAAAGTAAGAATGGGACATATAATTCCAGTAAGGTATGAATGAATTTGAACAAAATTTGGTAAGACTTGTGAAAGTGTAAAGCTAAAAGCTGGAGTGCAAAGTGGCCGTTATGTGATTTAATTTAATCTTCAATACTTATTTCTTGGTTGACGAAATTCTCCACTTTGTCAGGACGCCGCAACACTCAAACACATGTATGCGTCTGTTGACAGAATCAAACATCATGTGAAAGCTCAAGGAAGGGTAATTTCAAATTTCGGCAGCAAGTCAAAGTTGTCTATTTTATTTCCATAAGAAGATGTAGCCCTTTGGACTAGACTAATTATTACACATGCAATTAAATTTAATTTTATGAAATAGAGAAGATCTCATAACCCTATCCTCATGTTTACCATCTACAACCACTCTAAAAACCACAATACTTGAAAATAAGATTCTATACGATACCGTCAACTTTTATTACCCGCTATAGTTATCCATTTACAGCGAATCGACCGACATTTGGTGCAACCCTTAGAGGTTTCCTTCGCAGCCGTTGTTTCCCGTTTAGGCAATAAAACGCAAGCATACATTGTCAAATATTGGTTGTCACATTTCCCTCAAGACACCGGGCGGTCGCCGATTCCCAATTTTAGAGCTTTTATTGACAGTAAACGCGCATAAAACTCATCGTGAGTTGCCGTAAAGGTTGCTTTATGCCCCACAGGAAATCGGCTTCCGCTTGTTTACGCCCGTACTGTGTATATCGCGCGCGGATGTAGCGCCCTCTGTGTGCGGAGTACTCAGGATACGATCGTAAGTTGTGTTTTTCTTTGAACATATTGATAAAATAGTACTACTGTATTCGATATAGGTATCGTTGGGGTGCATACCTTGGTGGTTCTTGTCCTGAGCTAAGTACGTCGTAAGGACCAAACTGCAATCTTGGCGAAGTCAATTTTGTTTTTGTGTTGTCGATATTGTCTGGGAGAGCAGTCGTGTGTAGAATAGGTCTTGAGAGGATGGTCGTTAAGTAAAACTTTTGGTTTTTTGCTATACTTATCTGTAGCTTTTTTATCTACAGTATAATTTATATGAATATAGATTTAATTTAAGATTTATAATAATATTTATTTAATTTACTATAAACTCTATCGTTTTTTTCATAAAAAAGGGGTTGTGTGCCATGGAAAATATTGTAGGTTTGCTACTCTGAAATTTGACAATTAAACTTTAGGCCCCTCTTTGCTTTGTGTCGTTATCCAAGTTTTAGAAGTTACAGTTGACCAGGTTTGTTGTCGTTTTTCTTACTTAATTTTCTAATGCTTGTATCTGACGTTTTATATGTTAATTCCTAACGTGTATAGCCAACATAAATTTAAGAAAAAGATTTATTCTGCATATTTCGGTATTCTCTTTCCTAACACTAGACATAGTGGTTTTCTCCAAAACTTGCAAACAATTGGGGCGAGGTTTTTATTTCGCATACTTTTGCCACCATACAGTTTAAGGGCCGGCTATATTCCACAATGACTTTTGGTCGAGAGGTCTTCGGCGGCATGTGTGTACGCCGGTATAACTTGCGCCATTCCGGTCGCGCGAACGGCGTGCAACAACCCCTTTAAGTTAATTAATGGTTTCGGAGTCAATTATTTCGGTCGAGACTGCCGACGGCGACGTCCACAAGTGCGCCGTCCAAATCGAGCGTGGCGCACAATCTACCGCGTAATTGGCTAACCAATTATAATATCATCTATACGCCATGAGCTAATGTTACACACTGGTGTGCACATAATTTAGTAATTATTAATTATTTGTGTAATACGGTAAAGTAGAAATTGAAATACTTGGACTGAGAAAATAGGCACCTAACTGACAAAAATTTTGATGTTTACTTTTTAGTCTCTAATACAAAAAATCCGAAATCCGCACTGAAAGTTGTAATCTTAATTTTTAGTATTTTAATAACTTGTTTTCCATGTTTTTGTCGGTACAGGTAATGTATTTTGATCACCAATAATACTGATAATCATTAATCATTGATGGATTTTGATAGTTCTTTCAGCAAATTATGAACAAGTTCTTAAAAATCAGTTGAAACAAAATTTGTGTAATCGACATGATGCTTTTGTGGTCTATGTTTGAAACAGAGTGTAACAATAAAAGACTGGTCAAGTTTTTGCCCACCCAGTTTCAAAGTCAAATTAATTAGGAAAGTAATGTATATTGTTTTATTTTGGTGTGTTAATTGTCGAAGTATGATATATGTGTTTTTGTTTTAACTTTTACTGAAACTTTTGCAAAGGTTTCGGTTACAATCGTGTGAGCTAAGTTAAATCAGTCTGTTGTACATATTAATAAAGTTAACACATCAAAACGAAACAAAGGCCAATAAATGCATTGATAACTAACTCGGCTTTATAGGAAAAAGCTTGATCCATGTCCTTAATTGTTCCACAAGGAGTTCCAAACTTCAGACCACAAAACGTTATGTCCGGTACTTACATAAATCAAATGAGTTAGAAATAATAGAAATAATTTTAAAAATGCATTAGCTCGGAGGAATTTCAAAGAATTATAGTTTGCTGAAATCATAATAGGAATAGACCAAAGATAAGTCACTGGCGGTCAAAATTTGTCAAATTTGTACGTCTTTTTCCTTCTTTCGGTATAAGAATTGTCTAAACATTATACCCCCATAATGTTTTTGAGGGGATTAAAGATAAGTTAAGTGATTAACTTCTGAAACTTTGTGAATAGGAAAAGGTTATTACAGAAAAAATCTGAGATGAAGAAGTCGCAATAAAATATTGGCTTTAAAATGAAATGTTGTGATAAAAATGTAATATTAAAAAGTTTTAAATTGAAGTTTAAAATATTTAAATTTAAGAGCAATGAGAATTGCAGTGGATTGAAAAGCGTATTTAGCTTTTAAAATTCTGGAACGTTGAATATAATAATGTTACATTTATAAATATTAAAAGATAGCTACAAATATGTGATTTTGCGTATATAGTATTCAAGGATAAAAAATAAATTTAGCTTAAAAATTCTGAGATAGATATGGTAGGTACCTATTTAATAAGAAATAACACAACGTTATACAAACTGGAAGAAGAATAGAAATAGCAAGAAAAACTACTTTTAATTTAAGAAAAGAAAACTGTAAAATATGACCTCTACGTTCCTCTAAGTTAAGTTCGAACTCGATAAAACGAGGATAAATTGATAGACCGTGACTTCAAATGTACATTTTTTTGTTTGTTGTTACATTTTTGTTGTTCAGATACAGATAGGTGGCGACTTATTATGTTATCTTATATTATCTAAGACGGTCGACGAAAATGTAATGTACTATAAGTGCTGTAAACAATAAATCTATAATAGATGGTTACACAGATCAAAAGAGTTGTATAAATAATTATTTAAAAAATATATTTGGTTAGAAATTTTGTTTGGTCTCTGAGTACATATTTCTCATTACATGTAACTAACTACAAAATGCAACAACCTAGAATTAATAGAAATAGTCACTGATCTTAATCATCCTCCCCGACAGGATCTCTAATCTCAGAAGAACGTTCCAGGAATTCGTTCTAATTAGTTGGCTGTCGCTGACGCGGTGGACATGTCCAAACTTGACCGGACGTCCGGGAATTCACAGCGGGCGTTGTCCTCTGGCGTCGCCCTCTGTAGGGCGAAGGGCGAAAGACGGCACGTCAACTTAATAAAATAAGCGATCCCCGGTAATTCAATAAATGTTAATCAAGGGATGGACTAATACCAATCACTTTCCGGCGCGAGAACTTCTTTGGCTCTTCTTCTACTTCTTCTTCTTTTCCACTTAATAATTTTACTTTTATGGGACCAATTCTCGGCCAACTTTGCCGGGTAAACTTAATTATTTAGCGTCACTTCGTTTTATTTTATGGCAAGTTCTGCGCTTTAATCTAGGCATTAAAGATTGTTTAATAGGTTTTAGTTGTGACAATGCAAATTTCGGATTGTTAATTTAGTTTTATGTCGTTTATATGGCGTTTAAATTAATAATAACGGCGTTGTTATGGAAGAGCGTAAAGTAACTTGTTTAATGACTTTGTTTTAGATGGAAACTTGTGTTGTGATTCTTGTAAATTCTTAACTAGAATGTCCACTAAGATGGATGACATAAGTCCTAAATAATATTAAAATATCTTAAAAGCACATGAAACTTTTTAATTACATCATCACAAAACAAGCAAAATTCAAAAATTACTAAATTAAATATTTGATTCCCCAAAATATAAACATACATTTCAGTTGAGAAGTTATTTGCAGTATTTGGAATAGTTTCGAAATTTAATTAACTATTTGCTCAAAATTTATATTACAATTTCGTTCTTGAACTAACAAACAGCGAAACCTAAACATCCAATTACTAAAAATGCAAGAATGCCGTGCTACTTAAATCAAAAGGAAGGTTACACTTTACGCCGCGCGCCGTAAGACGCATCATCTGTATTTCTACTTGTATCGCTAACAACGTTAGGTAAGGACTGCACTAAAAAAGAAATAGCAGGATAAATAGAAAACCCTAATAAAAACGTGCTTAAAACTAGTTATCAGTTGTCTTAAATCAATTCGTCATATGAATCTACATGTTTTGGAAATGAACTTCTGCTCAAGTATTTCAGTTAAGCTCACATTTGACATTATCAACAACATCACGTTAATTAAATTTCGATCGAGTTTACTAAATCACTTATCAAAATAACTCCTAAAAACATCAAGAAGAAAACATCGATTCAACCCCCAAAATGTGTCCAGTATCCCAAATGTTATTTTTATCAATCGAACCAGACAATTTAATTACTTTTTTACGGATGCCTAACGACTCATGTCTCTTTGATAATAAGCCAGTGCAGGTAAACTGATTCATTCAATGATATTGCCTCCCACGTCGAGTGGGTGCTTCTTCCAGTTGATTTAATTTAATTTAAGGGTAATCTATAACGAATGTAGCCCCCATCGATGCTTCGGCAAACGCGAGGGTTGCTGGCGCAAAACGAAAGCCGAGAAATCCCTTACGACATTCAAATAAGAACTCAAATCAAAGATAATCCATAAAGGAAACTCGCCGACTAAGTCGTAGCAATCCGTGAACGCTGTTGACGGTAATCAGATGACTGGAGCTGATAAGTCAGTCGATAGCGAGTTTAGGTAAAGTAATCGAAATTGAGTAAAATCCGGTCTTAGTAGCTGATGTGTATAATGGTGGTAATAAGTCTTTGAACAAATTTTGAGGTTACAACAAACTTAAGAGTGACGTTCACACTGTCAATGTAGTACTAAAAGTAATTTAACAATAATTTAGTCTTTGTATATTAAATTCTATCCACCACTAATATCTTTCTTGTTGACGACATGAACGATTTCTCTATCGTTCACTTGCTTGTTGAATGAGGAGAAATTAATTTACAGACGTCTACACTACCCACTGAGAACAATGGAAAATATTTCCTTAAACGATGCAGACAATTTAGAGAAACACTTCAGACAGCACAGAAGGAAAATGCAAATTATGCCTGTTGGAGTAATATTAATATTCCAAGCTGCTGGATTTTATCTTCAATGAACCTCTATTTAAATTTAATGTACCAATAGTGAAAGTGGTGCATGTTACATGCACAGAGTGGCAAATGTTACACTTTTTTATTGATTTATCCGATCTTCACTAAATTAATACCAGAACAGATTAATGGGTTGAGTGCTTTAGGCGCCCTACGCGTTTATGGAATCAGTCTGACAGATTGCACAGCCTTCAACGCTGTGGTTACTTTCTATCACAACTCCATCTTTTCTTAAACAAATCTTGAAAAAATTTTGAAAATCAAAGATAAATAATGTGTTTTATTTTCTAGGCCTCTGGAATTATGTTATGTAACACTGTAACCAAAGCGGAATTAACCGGTTTTGCATGCAAGCATTTTTCAAACCTCGAAATGAAATGACGTGTCTCGTGGAAATTCTCTGCACAATGGGAAATCACATCTTATGAGATATTTGCAACAATGGCAAAGCGAGATACCTCGTCGCCAGTTTTTCCCGACCATCAGATGAAAAATCTCTTTGTTGGCATATCTGCATCGGGATATTTCCACAACGCCTCCGGATAGTTACTATAAGGGACAGTTTTGTCAACTGATATTTCCTCACAACCTACTTTCTCAGGACCGCCGACCCGAGATATAACCGGAATAACAAAAGAGAAACTCACTCCCTCGAGGAAATGGAACTCAGCTCTCTATTTTTCTCATAACGTAAGTCGTTTGACTCTTCATTGCAGATTATATACTTGATTCTTGTTTTTTTTTCTTGCTTTCTCCCTCTTGATAATATACTTGGTCCGATACGGATTAATTTAAGAAAGGGGAAGGGAGAGCAACGTCTAAGAGCCATTTTACACGGACGAAAATAATAACCAAGAGTTTTTTTCATATATATTCACGTTCATACTACCAATGTTATGATTAAAAGTAATTTGAGAATAATTTAATCTTTGTACTTTAGTATGAATGATATTTTTATGACGTACTGCTGTGAAAATAATTCGTCACTAGCCACGCGGTGCTACGGAGTAAACTGTGTGGCCAGTTTCTCCTATTATCCTACCTGAATGAAATGAAGTGACATGCTCAAGGATGACTGAGTGTCAACCACACGCGCAATTAATACATCGGTCAAAAATAATTGAATTTAGTTTGGGATTTTTGGTCTTGCGCTTCCTTACCAACCGATGTGTAGATGTTGGTCGGATTTCTTGTCCTTCGGGTGATAAATTAAGAAGGAATGGATGCAAATTGACAATTTACAAGTTAGATTGTTTCGTTTTTGTTGCCTCTGGCTTAAATTTAATTGCAAAGTTGGATTTTGCCGCCGCTAAAATGTGTTTATTTGGAATAATTATTATTGTGAACGGTTCAAAGTAAATCAGCAACTTTAAATTAGCAGGACGTGCTAGGTAGAGTTTACATGAATTTAATAAAATTTCTAATAACTAGGGCAACTATGCTCAAACTGTATTTTTAATCCAATACTCCAACAAAAGATCGGTGAAATTTTGTGTGTAAAATTGCAGTCATATTCTCTCTAACTGCAGGACCATATGAAATATAATCGCTTGTCCTGGGTGACCATTTTCGCGATTTTCCATCGCCGCCTCGCGGCAGGATAATATATGACCCTGTCAAAGACGCGCATAAAACCTACACGAGTGGTTATTAAATAAGTATAAGGAGAGCAGAGGAAAATTTGATGATGTCGCACGTGACAAGGCGATGAGTACAATATAATGGGATGTGTGAGAAGCGCAACGAATGAGGAGAGGCGGGACAGGGGACCTGTCGGAAGTAATATACGAAGGGATCTGTTATATAGAAAGATGATGAACGACAAAGAATTAGATCGTTGGAATTCAGATCATTTTCCGTGTGGTTTTGCGCCGTCCTTCACGATCCAATCTTTTTTATGGATCTATAAAATCACCCACAAAAATATGATTTTGATTCACCGGTTAGAAGTTAGCAACAAAAGCTAACAGTAGTTAGTTTTTTCAACCAATTTCAATGAACGATAGATGTCAAAAAATATCGTTGGAAAGCCAACTGTAATTAATTCATCCCGCTGCAACTATGGTAGACTACATAGTTGCAGAGGGATGAATTAATTACTCTTTTCCTTTCGCATAGGAGAATCTTACTTACCAAATAAATATTAATATGGTTGTGCACCACGCATAGCAAATAAGATAATTAAACTCCAATACATTTGGTATGTGCTTTGACAAATTTGATAATTGTATTGACAGATATGGTTGACAGTCGACAATTTCTGTAACAAAGTGCTTTGAGAATATTTAATATTTCAAAATTAAAAAAAGTTAGCACTGAAAAGTTGGTTAATAGAACTGGGTAGAACATATGCACTTGCGACCAACGTTTCCAGTGTTGCACAAGTGTTGCACCATTTGCCGAAGCCTTTGATAATGTTGCAATCTTCTCATGGGAAAATTTTCCAAATTATTTCTTGGAATTGTTGTCAGTGTTGTCAACTCTCATAATTCAGATGAGAATATCCAACAACGCGTACCAAATGATATTGTGGTTTTCACGGGTGCCTCTCAATCCCTCCAAAATGTAGGGAGCGAGCAGGGTTGAAGTACCAATGAATATTGTTGTTATTTAGGTATTGTATCACACCATTGTCTTTTATACATTTTAATACTTGATTACTAATTTGTTTTAACTCATTATGAGCACCGATAAAGTTTGTTCCGATTTTGGAAAGAATCGTACGCCAAATACCTCTTCTAGATATGAACCTTTTAAATGCATTCAAAAAGGAATTTGTAGTAAGATCACCTACTAATTCAAAATGAACTGCTTTAGTAGCTAAACAAATGAATAAACAAAGATAACATCACTAGCTTTCTATTTCTTAATGTGGTTTCTTTTACCTGGAAAGGACCGGTAAAATCAATACCTACATTGGTACATGGTCGAACAGGATTGACTCTGTTTGTAGGCAAATCACCTATTAGAAATGCGGAGTTTATGGGTTCAGCTGTGAAGCAACCGATACCAACTTTGATTATTTTTCTAACAGCGGATATAGCGTGTCGCCCTGAATGTAAATTCTTTTGGTCTTAATAAGATATTAGTGGGGAAGTTTCTGATTTTGTTGCAAGATGAGTTTGAGAACCGACCTCCAACTCTGATTATATTATATGAATCGGTGATTGGGTTCAAGGATAAGAGTTTACTCTTTGATGTAAATTGTTTTTTGTTTTCAAGGCGATTAAAATTTGATGAAAAAGAATGCTTCTGAACAAGCTTAATTAAAATGTTTAGAGCATTGTTTAATTCTAAAATACATAGAGGGCCAGTTGTTCTAACATGTTTTTGTAGTTTTCAATTTTAAAAAAATCGCAAACAGTAAGCAGTCAACTGACGTATGGTATGAGATTTCTATTTACTTTCCGACTAGTGCCCTAGAAGGAAATTCGCGTTAAATACATCTACAAATTTGCAGATCATTAGGATGAACTGTTTAGGCGCTATAAGCGTTTATAGAAGAGATTTTGACAAACGTCAGTGCCACGTGACGTTAAGTGTCAGTACGTTAAATGTCATTATGTCATAGAAATGAAGTTAGGTAGGGTCCAAAGTGACTGTCTTCACAAAATTGAATAATTGGAAATGTGTTCAGACACTTGATTGTGTCCACAATGTAGTCGGAAAGTTGGGTGAGGGCCACCCCAGATATTTTGTTTTTAATTGAGGTAATTCAGAGGGTATGCAGAATTCATCATTATCCCACATAATAATTTTTAGCACGCCGTGTCGAACACGATATGTTTGCACAATGTGTTGGCACGAAGAAAACATAGCGTAAACGCAACCGTGTAATTTGCATAGTGCCCGTACTGTGCTGGCACGTCATGCTAGCACAGCGCGCAGACACTGTGAGGACTCGGTCTGTTGACAAGTTGGACTCTTTACGTTTGTTTATGGACATTACGCTCCTCTCGCGCGCAAGCACGCGTTAGGAAGCACAACGTACTGATATTGCTCTCATATGACGACTCACTGCACCAGCAAGGCGTCAACACGCGTGCAAAATTTAGCAAAACATGTTGGTATCATGGTGGAAACGTCTCTAAATTGTTATGTGGGTATCATGCCAGGAATTCTGACTGCTTGACAACCAATTAGACCCTCTTGCGATTTTACGTGCTTCCATACACTTTTAGAAGTCAGAAACAAAAGTTTTTAATACTGAAGTTTCTGTGATACAATGTGATTTTTTTACTGTAATTTTTCTCTCGATTACTTAATTTGAGGTGACTCACATTCTTCAATTTTCCAAAAATTCTCTAAAATATTGGTTATGCTTGTTGATTGTCGACCCAGAAATAATCCAACCAAGTTTGTCTTATTTTTGAACAGATAATCATAGTGAGTTTAATATGGCCCACAAAAAGATCATAAAATATTTCCGCTTTAATCAACGTCCCCTTGTGATTCTAAATATGTATACCAAATTTTAATCCAAGCCAACCCGATCAGTTGTACTGTTTGGGCGCTATCGTATTCACAGGCACAGATACACACATAGAGATGATAAAAATTAAAATTTCACCATATTGTAAAATTAAATTTTTACACCCCCTCGTTACTGGCGCTCGCCACAAAGGGACTAAAAACAATCAGAGAGATCGGCAGTTTAGCAAAACAATTTCCATTCGACCCAAATTCAACTATTTCCAATAAAGGGAGCAGTTTACTAACTTACCGTATCACACGATAAACCGAAAAATATTAAAATTGGATAAACCCATCCAGTGGGCAGATTACGCTTATCACGGTAGCCTCCTCCCTTCACGTCAAAACATTTTAAGTTCTTGTTACAAGCAAAAAAAAAATGAAAACTGACCAAAATGAAATTGCTATTCCCGCAGGGGGAATTTGGAATAATTGATTTGTACGCGCGTAGTTAAATGAACTGTTTTCCCGCATTGTGATCGCTATCAAAAAACACCCGACACGAATAATTAACAACAGTCGAAACTCTGCTGATATCAAATTAAATTTTAAACGTGAAATAGTATTGTGAAATAAAATTACCAAATCGAGGGATTGTTCAATTGAATGTACAGCAAAATCGAACACGGCGCTGTACGGTTGGTCAGGTGCTATATTTGCGATGGACATTATGATTAATTTGTAACTGTTAAATGTTACTATACACGTTGATTAATTGCTTGGTATCCCCTGCTGAATTGTTAAATAGTGTTGCGTCATATATATAGAATAATTGATAAAATTTACAGTAGTTTCAGCATTCTGACTTTTTTGATGCAGTGGTTCGAGAATTAAGCTCTCAAACATCTTGTGTAATGTTTGCTAATTTAACGACTCGAAATTAGCTTGGTAAAAAAGTTATTCTTTGTTGGGTTTAATCTAATCCAGATAATAACAATAAAACCTAAATTTCTTTTACCACATATTCGTTAAGCGGCAAAATGGTTGATTATATTGCCGAATCTGCGTCATATCGCTATAAATAGCTAATAAATTTGATCTGTCGTCGCAAACTACCTCATCCGAAACGTAAAACGATAACAAGGATGCGTGGAACTCGCATGAATGTCCTTAAATTGCCGAGACATGTAACGTCATTTAGGGTTATTTTTGGCAATACGTAAATAAGGCCGTTGCGACGCAACGTAATATCTTGTAATTTATGCTTTGGGATGGCCCATAAAATTCTTCCGCCTGTTGGCGTCTTGCGGAACTGTTTATGAATAATTTTACATGCTATTTTTTGGGAAAACACGGTGAAAACAAGGTGCTGCTTTATGTTAATCTATTAAGTGTCGAAAGAAACAATAACTCAACTATTTAATCAATAATATCGGGGTACTGGAAAACCAATACAATGCATACAATTTTGTGGAGCCACGGCTACTCTGGGTCTCAACTTAATGTTAGTCATAACATTAGACGCCATGTCAGTGGCCACTGACGTTTATCAGAATATACCAATTCGCAACCATAGCGACTGAGGTTATGAATTCTGTCAGACAGCTTTTATAAACGTTTATAGCGCCTAAACCGTGCATCCCATTGATTTGAAAATTGGCATCTTTCGTCTTTTGTAAAATGTAACGTCGTCACTCACACACCATCACACATGTTTTACTTGTGCTTTTAACAGGTTAACTGCCGTAGAGGTCATAATGACCTTTCGCGTTTTAGGTAAAATTCTTCCTTGGAAAGTCCTCTACAGGTCCTAAACTTTTAATTATACGCTTTGCCAAACCCCGAACAATTATTCGACAAATACCAAACAAAGTCTTTTTCAATCAAAATTTCGGAAATAAAATACTTGTCCACATTTGGGAACGATTTGGGGTGATCGTTGCTTTTTCAATAATAATAGCCAATTTGAACCACCCTAGTGTTCACAGACATTCATACATGTATACATAAATACACATTACTCACTTACCTATACACGTACAGACATTTTCCAGAAATTATTGGTTGTGTTGACTTACCGCTTACCGCTAACTAATCATTTCTGCTGGCAGCGGACTTATTCAGCGGTGTCAGTCAGCTGCAGTCAGCAGTTTTCCAGCGTAAAATTTGTTTGCTGGTTTTGGCAATCGCTCAGTAAGCGGTTTTGATTAGGTTATGTTTTGTTGACATATATCTTCTGCAAGCGTTACGACAATTTACGTATAAGACATGGTAAAAGAAAAAGAGTTGGAAGGAGAATAAGGGCATGATAATATTTTGTGTCACATAATAGCACAAAAAATCGCGTTCGAAAGAGTCGTAAGCACTATATTGTTAGCGCCGAGGCAGAGTTTTGACAGGACTGTTCTTCTGAAAACAGCCAATGTACATGTACCTACATATGTGAGTATGTATGTATGTCTGTGAACACTATAGCTCCCAAAAACAACGGATCGGGCTGAAATTTTGGTTTTACATATTTAAAATTACCAGGGGATGATCCAGTTCACCAGGGGATGAACTGGATTGTTTTTGACCGCAATATGACAACCGGAAATGGCAAATGTTAAATACGATCCGATTTTGACAAAATTGATACCTGCTCTTCCTTCAGTGATTTTAAATATGTATACTCATCTACAGATCACTGGAATGAGCAGTTTAGTTGCTACAAGCGTTTATAGAAACAGTTTGACAGAATCCACAGTTTGACAGGTCCAGAGTGGCCTCACAAAATTGAAATGTTTAGACACCCCGGATTTTTATTTTTATTGCCCTCACTGTATTGAATTAATAATAATATTCAATCAAATTTCAACTGAAAGCGGTTCTGTTGATCTAATAAGTCTTTTTAGGCTACAGATTTTGTTGTCATCAGTACAATCAATCAATATCGTCGGATAAGCACACTGACTTACAAACTTTTCTATAGAAGAGTTGCAAACATTGCAATGAAAAGGTTTTTATAAGAGTCTGATAAGTCATTTTAGCGTATGGGTTTTTAATGTCGCCAGTATGTCCAACAAATAGCATCGATAAGGGTTAAGAAGCACAACTTACCTCCAATACTTTTCTACGAAATAGAGTCGCAGAAATTTCAAAACCATTTGTATTATCGTTTTAGCGTATGGATTTTATTGTCGTCGGTAATTATATTCAACCAATAAATAATAATAAAGCAAATTTTAATTGAAAAAAGTTAATAATGCAATAATTTAAAAACAAATTGTTTTTAGGGTACTACTAACGTACTTACTAGGTACTTTCAAATTTAATAGACAATCCACAAATTTTCCAGAATATATGGTATTCCATTAATACAATTACAATACTTTCCTTCTAGGGACTAGTCGGAAAGTAAAAAGAATTTGTCAAAATTTCGTACCAAGAAAATAATGTTAAAAAATCTTATAATTATGTAAATTCAATATTTATTATTTATTAGTAAATTATTAGAAAACTCGTCAAAGTAACATAAAGCCATCAAATCCCCATCTGTTATGCCGCGTCTCTAAACAAGTCATCAAAACCAATTGACGTTGAAATATCGAATTCCGTAAGAGCTAAAGTGAGACGTGCGTATCGACAACTGGCACATAAACGAGCCTAACACCCTCCTCCCCACATCCCTCGTCATCGACGTGGAGAAGTTGCAAGGCACGTAGAAGTCGCGATCGATGGTATAAATCCATTAGAGGTGTTTGAAATCCATTAACTTATCCCGTTCGGCACACGTATTCGCAGGAATCGCTTGCATTTTGTTCCTAACGGCTGTTGCATAACGATCTTGATGGTGTAATTCGCAGCAGACGCGCTCCACCATTCCAACCAACTTCTCAAGGAACCTCCTTCATATATATCCTTCACCATCCTATATTCAGTTTTCACGACGGTAATCATTACAAATAATTTTTAGGAATAGCTTCTGCGATAGCGCAGTCTGCTTTTTATTTTAACGAGATTTATTTCTAACTAATTATTTATTACTCTAAAACTTAACATGACGAACACTTAACACTGATTAAATTAGCATTCTGTCTATTATTTACTTCACTAAACGTCAACACTATTAATTGCATTTCTTCCAAAATGGCAAAAAGTGACCAAATTGACACTGCACTGTCTGAAAGTTGAAGGATTTACCTATATAGTAATGTGAATAATTCTACAGAATCGCATGGGATCGGATCGGTAATATAACTAATTAAAGCCAGACCAAGCACTCATGAATTAACGATCAGAACTAGCTACAAAGTTGCTACTAAAACAATATATTTCTTTGTAGTTATTGTGAGTAAGTAAGTATTTACTTCCAGGCATAATATACATGAAAAAAATATTCAGACAACCACAACATACCAATTTTACACAGAAGTTTGCTTGCACGAAGAGTAAATTGCAAGAAATTAAGCTGTCGTGCAACAAATCGATTTTTGGAATTATTTTTCTAGTAAGTTTCAAACAGAAAACAAGTATTTTTCTATTTGAAGTAGACATTGGTTGTATTGGTACTTTATCTATGTGTTGAAGGTGAATCTGAGACTTGAAATTAATGTCCATCTAGTATTTTTACTGCACGAACAAACCTAGTATTAACTAATCATAATCACCTCTGTTCAACTACGTGTGTTGACTTCATTTTGCAATCAATCAAGTCGATGACCACTATGAGTTCGCGTTCCAATCCGTTTCTATAAAACACCTCATATGAAGCAATGCATTTCGACTCTTGCGTGCATGTTTTTGTATTTCTCCGTTCGACCACTTCGACGGAACGGACACATATCTTTACAAGGTACCATTTAAATCTATGCACTTCTTAACGCCCATCTGTTTCAAAGGGCCCGATTGCTTTTTCGTTTATTGATTCAATTTATTACACTGAAAATAGCGTCATAATTTGTAAACACAACATGGCGTTTATATGCTTATAACTCATTCTGACTAGCGCCAGGGTGTAGGTGTAGAATCATGCACTATACATACATTAGCAATTTAGATACAGTCAAAAATATTTAAAGCCCCTTGAATAATAGTATAATAGTACGATAAGCCAGCAAGCACCCTGTGCACACATCACTGATGTTAAACAGCATTCCTGCAAACAATAAATACCGGCGCCGATAAAATCACGCAGCGATAGTATCGGCTGAACTGTTTACGGTTATGCTTTCGCCGAGACATCGCTTACACAAAAGCGCAAATTAAACCGTAAAAAACGCAAACAACCGCGCCGGGCTCAGTAGGGGGTGAGCATGTTAAACTGCGCCCAAAAATAAACGCCGATATTTTGCCGAAAACATAATTTTCGAGCAGTAAATGTGTCGCCGGCGCCCGTCTCGATTTAAATATTTCGCTCGTGTGAATGCTAATTGCGACCACCGCTATTTGTTTAACGTGTGAGGGTTAAAAAGTTGGGGTAGATCACACATAATCGGGTTTATCTAAATCTGCGTTTAACGTGTGTTTGTTGGTAGGTGACGTGTTTGGATGACGACGTTTTGTGCGCGCAAAGTGATTGCGTGCATGATATGGAAATGTCATTTTAAAATTGGAATTTTTTTATGTTTAGGTACTGGTTAGATTTATTGTAAGCTTATATTAAGATAGGGGCACATAATGTGTCCTATTAATAGATATTTTGTAGAAAAATGCTGTATATTACTCGTGCGAGAAGTTATTTTATTTTGTTCGAACGGTTGCAATGAGAGAAGCCCTAAAGTTCTGTCATTATGACATGTGTTACACTTTTATGTATTAACCGATAGTGACACCGCAATATTTGTGACTTGAACTGATACTTTTCTAAGTTCATTGATACCTACACTTTCAGTTAAAAAGTTGATTTCTTACTTACTAAATTTGGACTTAAAACTGATCCACATTTTTAATTATTATATAGTTACATATTCTTGCTTATGTGCATCAAATGAATAGGTATAAAATTTGTATGTTGAAAGCGATGTATAAAATCAGTCAAAACCAGTAGGTTGCCATTAAAAAAATCTACTACCGATTCGTTCACAGTATTTGGAATAGATGTTTCAAACTAAGAAGAGCACAGTTGTATATGCAACCAAATATACACAGGCAATTTATAAACCATACACTGGGTATGATTGGTTGCATATACAACTGTGCTCTTCTTAGTTTGAAACTACTCTACCTTAGTACATTGTCTAATACCAACGTTGCGTGTTGTGATAAAAGAACATTGAGTAAAGAGTTGATACTTTTTGCACATCTGTAATATCTATACACTACATTCGTTGTAATTAGAAAACGTAATAGTTTTTTTACGGAGTGAAAAGATTTCTCATAAATAATAGAATAATTCGCATTATCGAAAACAGAATTTACATTAAAGAAAATTGATTTTTCACAAATGAAAATAGAATTCAAATGAACGAAAACTGACTTAACACAAAGGAAAACATAATTCACATTAAGAAAAACTAACTATCATTCATGAATTCAGTGCAAGTTGTATAATGAACATAATGCATAAAATATGTAATAATTCATCAAAATATTTTATTTTATAACATTTCATTCAAAAACAAAAACTGTAATATTAACAGTACCTAACAGTTATATAATTACAAATATACATTTTACAGCATAATAATATACTAAATTCCGAATACACAGTTACTATGTCAGTAGATATTTCCAATATTCCAATTCAGGAAATTCAACAATATCAGTGTAATTCACAAACAGTGCTCAATAAAATTTCAACGAGATCGACCTGACGCAATGTTGCTGCATAATACTACATAACATGATTTGGAAATCCTATAGTAGATGATGCTGAATTTCTTGAATTGCATTATTGACAATATTCTCTAAAATAATCATTCTGTATTCGGAAATCGTTGGTTCTTTATTATTTGCTATAATTTGTTACAATTCATTCTGTTTTATATTTACTGAGGATTTAAAGGAACTCCACAGCAGTTTAATTGGACAAGTGAGAATAAGTAGCAAGTAGCACTTGCAATAGCTTTCCAATTATTTCCTTCTTCATGGGCATTTACAATCCTTGTTCTAGCATGTAGCAAAATCTTATATTTCCCACGATGCATTCAATACGAACTTATCAATTTCAGCCAGTACACTATTGTCTTGACTATTGACTAGAGATGTGTCAGATAAGTTGATTTTGTTACCACATTTTTTTGCCATTAACACAGAAATATGTTAGTGCCAGTGTGTAGAACGTTAATAAAAGAATCAAATGACGAGTTCTGCAGTGATTAGTATTCTATTACTTGAATGCGTTGTAACACACCAACAAAATTTGACCTATCTGGCACATAGCTATACAGGACTTTATGTGTACGTGAATAAACCAGCCCTTAAGCAGACGAAAAATCTAATTTCACTTACATGTAATTTAGCTATTACACGTTTTTATACGTTAGTACATATATACTTAGATAGCCACGATTTTTTTTTTTTCATAAAAACATGTTCCCGCTAATTTGATCAATAATTTGCCGAACAATTATCTGTATTCCCATCGGTTAGAGAGCAAATACTGTAAGTGGACTGTGGTTTTTTTTTCTTCGTCAAGAAAAAAACTCCCAAACATAGTACGGTTTGTCAAGGAGAGGAGGACGGTACGATTAAGTTTATCGACTAAAGTCCATATATCGTGGTAGGCAAACAGTGGTGTGTCGAACGCGGGTTTTTCCCCGACCTTGGACGCTTTGATCGGCGAGTCCGCATCAGCAGTAGGCTTGACGCACATAATTGGCCATTGCCGGCTCCGATATCTGAAGCTACCCGAACCCCTATATAGCCTACCTAAGCGTACTCGTGAGACCCGCACGCAAGGGGAACGAACTTACGTACCACCTGAATGAAGAAATTCTTTCGGTCCGCAGTTAGGTAGCATTGTTTGCCTAACAGTTAGATAGTTTGAATTCCGGATGACCCTATTTCTGTCTAACGGTATTAAACAAGAGGGATTACGGAATTGTAATATAAGTCAGTCATTGTTAGATATGTCAGAACAGTGATGTGTGTTTGCGTTGGTGTGAATTTCTTGAATTACATAAAGTAAATACTTTGCTAGGTACAAAATTTGCCTATGTTGTTTTTAATTAGAGAAAAAAGTAGTAGTACTTTCGTTAATTTTCAATATTTGACGTATATGGTACATAACGAGAATCGATATCTGCGTATCTGATAATCAACGAGAAACCACAATGTAGTACCAAATATTAATATTTAAACTATCGAAACGGGTATCAAATATCAAATACCGAAACGATTATCAAGTATCAAAGTCCGACTGAGTTCTAAATATTGGCCCCTAATGAATAAAAACGTAGCAATTACTTTGTAAATGCTTGAAAGCCAATGAATAAAAACTGCAGTCATTGCTTTTGGTGTGAGCAATTGGTTAAAAGTGCAGTAATTGCTTGTAGTCAAAGCTTTTTCTTAAAAAGTAGGAGCAATTGCTTACATATGCTTAAAATGTGATGAATAAATTCAGGAATTGCTTTTGCTAGTGTAGCAATTGCTTTCAAATTTGTAAACTCGGTCGACCCCTGCATAATTTGCTTGTACAGTCAACTTTAGTTCTCTACGGCATACACATGAGTGCTTATTTATTTGAGCCTTCTTAATTATGTCTGAATATATGAATGTGCGTAAAGGAAAAATATACAGTGTGCGTAAAAATTGCAAAGACGATGATTTCAGAAAGTTATATCGGTTTGACCGCAAAAAAAGTGAAGTGGTTAGTGAATTATTTTTTGAATGATACTGGGGAAATGCTGCACTATCACCTATAAATAGATGAACGTCTTTATACGGCAGTTGCCGGATCCGGACTTTCAAAATTCTGTAGCTGATGAACTCGGTGTTCACCAGACCACTGTCTATGTATATAAGATCCACATCCGTAATGTATGCAGTTTTGGAAAAGGTAAATATTTTTATTAGATTTTCTAGAATTACTGAAGATTTTATGGAAGCTAAACGTTTCTGGTCACAGAGATACCGTTTTCCAACTGCCATCGGTGCAATATACTGCACACACCTCAGAATTCAAGTTTCATGAATTGAAGTGATGGTGGGCCAAAAAAAAAAAAATATCTGGAGTGGCCCTCACCCAACTTTCCGACTATATATTTTGCACAATGAAATGTCTAAACACAATTATTCAATTTTGTGAAGGCATACCCACTCTGGCACCTGCCTAACGTCAGTTGCTATGACATAATGGCATTTGTCGTAATGATATTTAATATCATGTCATGTCAGTGGCACTGACATTTGTCAAAATGTGACAGTTTGCAACACAGCGACGAAGGCTGTGAATTCTGTCAACTTGCTTTTATAAACGATTATAACTCCTAATCAGTTCATCCCACTGGTCTACAAATTTGTATACATATTTAGGGTCACTGGAGGGTGAACTGGTATTAATTTGGTTAAAATCCGATAAATCACAAGGAAGATGCATGTAACATTTGTCACTTCCTGTTGTCAAATTGTCACCAAATCAATCCAGTTCGTCTCCAGGTAATTCTAAATGTTCACCGATCCGTTGGTCCATCTGGGCGCAATCGTCTTCACGGCCATACACACATACATACCCACATACATACACACATACATACACACATGGGGTTCAGGGGACCCCAAAACGCGTATTTCCGCTGAAATCTCGATTTTTTCTGTCGATTACAATACTTTCCTTCTACGGTACTAGTCGGAAAGTAAAAAACGGTACAAATTTTTAATTACTTGTATTTCCAGTAATTTTGAGTAAATTAAAATATTTGAATTTACTAAAAATTACTTAAGTAATGAAAAATTTGTACCGTCTGTTGGTCCACAGTTTATAAACCGAAAAGGGTAGGTACCCCAGCATTAATGTACAGGTAACTTGTAATGCAAAAGAAATTTTTACTAATATACTGCCAATGGGCAGGCTCTGTGCAGGATAGCAGAATTTTCAAAAATTCTAACATATACAACATTTCTAAAAACAGCACAGAAGAACGTGTATTATTAGGAAACGATGGTTACTCTGTATCACCTTGAATTACGACTCTTTGGAGCAGTCCTGCAACCCAAGATCGGCAAAATTATAATAATACTTCCTGCCGAGAACGTGTAATAAATGAACCTTGTTTGGGACAGTTAAAAGCAAGTTTTCCTGTCCTTCAGTATAAAATTAGAAAGTAAGTTAGAAAAAAATACCATCGACGATAATTTCCTGTGTTGTGTTTCATAACATCGCGAAACGTTTAAGGGATGAAGATTTTCAGTACTCAACTCAAGAAAATATGTTCAAATAAACATACAAAATAATGACAATCTGACATCAAATATATTTCGGCAATTAAGACAGCAAAAAAGAGAATGAACAACTCAAATGCTCTGTGATAAACATGTAAGAGATAATTATTAATGTATACGTTGATATTCTCTTTGTCAAAAGCAAATTTTGTTAACATCTGTCTGCTCAAATATAACTGGTAAGCAATTTCTACAAAGAAGTAGGTAAAGCAGGATTTGCTTTAAAATTTGCTTAAAGCAATTGCTTAATTTTTATTCATTAGGGTCAGTCCGAAGCGGTATTCACTTTAGTAGTTATAATTGTTTGAGTTTTACTGGATTACAGGGTGGGGCATCATAACTTCCTTTTTTTAAATGCGCGCCATTCAGTCGGTTGATGTCGTAGTGGAGCGCTTATAGTCTCGTTGGAGAGGCGGGACCTTAAAGGTTTGTGCTGTTCATAAAAAAAAAAAAAAAAAAAAACAGGGACCAATAATTCTAGCTGACACCACACTGTGACTTTAGGTGCCTTTGATGCAGTTCTCGAGGATTGGTGTCAGCCTAGTAGCCCTTGTAGCTCATGATTTGTTTTTTGACGGATCCACACAAATGAAAATTGGCTTAATCACAAAAAAAAAACAATAGCGTCCTCAGGAACGACTTTGAGAAGAACGTCACATGCGTTCCTCCGAAAATTGAAGTCACGCTCAGAAAGTTCCTGCACAATCGCTATCTTGTAAGGAAGAAAATGAAGATTATCATGAAGAATTCTCCCCACAGAACGATCGGAGTCCAAGGGCAGATGCATACTTGCGCGCAGAACGTCATGATGATCGCAACACTGAAACTCTCACTGCCTGCGACCCACGTAACAATTGCTTTCCGGTCCGGAAGATTCCTGTTCCGGACCGGAAAGCAAAAACGGGGCAAAATTAAAGCGACCCCGAAAGGCTCGAAAGTAGGCCTCTGCTGGACTTATTGGTTCCTGGTTCCTTGAAATGAACAGCACAAAAGGTCGCGCCTCTCCAGCGAGAAAAAGTAAGTTATGATGCCGCACCCTGTATTATAGATGCACATATTCCATCGCAATTTTCTGTTACTATAAAACGTATTCTCTTATAAATTTGATTCGTAATGACAGCAGAAAATCGTGTATGTCGATGCTTGTACAATGTACATTCATCAATATTAGACTCGTCACACAGATTCATGACACAATAAGAACAACAAGCATCAGCACGATCGCAAATTTATCATTTCCGTTTCCTGGGAGGCGAAGATCGCGGATGGAATTACCCCCGCTTCCTACCAAAACAAAACTATACCGACAACGTGGAAGGCGCAATCTACGAGTTGCCGGAAAACGTCGCTAGGCGGCGCTGTGCGCCTACATTAGCACGTAACAAACTACACGGCGTGCAGCATCTTGCGGCACTTACTAATAAGTGCTCGCCTGGCACCGGTGTTGAACATGAAGGCTTGGATCCGTTATAACCGAAGGTGTTATTATTTCCAGTTAATAATATGGGGAAAATGTGACACACACAAAGAGGTTGCGGCTTTCTTCTACGGCGCGTAATAAAAGAGTGGAGGTGGTGTGACGGGAGCGGTTAGGAGAGTATATTTTAATAAAATCCGGTAATATTTAAGCGTAACGACCTGAGCCCTGTCGCAGTAACAAGTGTTTCGCCGCATAATGGAAAACAGAACTCAGGAACCGCCCAGGAGACCGTAAAACGTAACATAAATTTTATGACGTGCTTTAATATTTCAATGCTTCGGAGGATGACTCCATGCGAGCTTGGACGTTGGGACGTGTGTTGTGTCATTCCATAGTGCATAATTTATTATAATCAATGATGATCAAAACGAAAATAGTAATAGTAAATTGTTCTGTAATGTGTTCACTACATACGAAGTACTTATTATTTATAATTATTATTTTTATTTTTCGACTAGAACTCTAGTGGGAAAGAGGCGTCTTGATGTCCCCGGAATCCATTGTTTACTGAAAATGTCTATGTGAATGTATGCATAGGTGTACACTGTATGTATGTACACAGTAAATTAATAATTTAACAAAAGTGTAGCAAATCACATTAATATTTGGTTGCATAACCTTTATTTTGCCTGACTTCAGCTCACCAATTTAGCATACCAAATTAAAATTCGGTCTACCAAATCCATTATTGGATCTAACGGATTTTTTCCATCCCTTCGATCAGTGCCTGCATCAAATCCTCCACATTCTGATTTTTTTTTTGTTCGTATACGCCTTTCTAGCTCTTCCCATAAGTGCTCTATCGGATTTAAATCCGGCGGTTGAGCAGGCCAATCCAGAACTTACGACTCGTGAAGTGTGCATTGGATCGTTATCGTGTTCAAAAATCCAACCTTCTTCCATTGTATCGCTGGTGTGAGGAAGCATCACATTATTGAGTATTTCACGATACTTGATCCTATTTAGAATTCCTTCGATTCAATGAATCGGACCACGGTGTAGCTCCTGCTGAAGCATTCTAAAGAAATGCAAAATAACACACAATTTAAATTAATGAGGAAACGACTTGATACTATGGATTGTAATGGTCTCCAGAAGGTCTGCACGTATACCGAATTCCGTCAGAGGAGAAGAGATTGAACTTACTTTTGTAGGACCAACGAACTTTTGCACGCGGTGGGAGCGTGATGGTTTGGGGTTTGATCGTATGTATGTAGGGTTGGGAGGCACTTAGGCCCCAGTGGGCCCTTTGTGCCAGCCTCCATCATCCACACCCGGCATTATATACCCGTAACGAGCAGCCAACTTATAGATGGATGTAGCCAAGGTTAGCTTACTCGACAGGGGAGCATTGCGTATTGTGTCCATAGATGGCCAGGAATCATCAAATGCACTTATCCTTTGGTCTTCATAAAATATGCCTTACCGTTTCTTCTACTTGCTTACACGCTCGACAGAAGAAAGTGTCGATGAGCTGCATATTGTACATATGCTTTCTGGTACCACAGTGTCCCGTGAGTCAGCCGGTGATGAGATGCAGCTTACTTCTGGGGAGCTCGTGTAATTTCTTCGCCATCCTAACAGACGGGTAATTCAGAAGTTCCTTGTCTGTTGAGTAGCCTGGCATTGCATCCCACCTATTCTTGAATTTTTTGTGGGTGGCGTCCTTCAGGATCCCTGAATGGGAAGAAGAGAAAGGAGGAAGGGCTCTGGTGCCTCCGACACCCGCCTAGACGCCCTGCGAGCAAGTTTGTCGTCGTACTGATTGCCCTTGATCCCATTGTGTCCCTTAATCCAGGCCAGGGTGATGGAACTTGACCTAGACGCATTGGCCAGGGCCTGGTGACAGTCGAGAAGAAGCCCGGAAGAGAAACGACACCTCTCCAGGGCTAAAATGGACTGCCGGCTGTCAGTGAATATCACTATGTTCCTGCCGGATTTATTGGAGTTGGCGACAACTTCCGCGGCAGTTTTAATGGCGTATAATTCCTGTGATGCCGGATATGTAAATAGTGATACTGTCTGACCTTTTCACACGCATGAGTATGATTTGTTATATTTTTCAACTTAGAAGACTTGTAAATCTTTCTTGTTTATGGCCCAAATCAGTAGGGCCCTTTCGTTAAGTGTTTTGTGTCTCCATATTCTGTTTGTGTGGCTGCTTAATTATAAAGTATGGTATCGTGGACCGATATAATTTATACATGAGAGATATAAGTTGGAGACACAAAGATAACGAGAGAACATTCGATATTCAACAGTCGAGATTAACAGTCGACATTCGGCGTTCTACTTGTTTTTTTTTTAAGATCATTTATTTTTATAGTGTAATTTTAGTGTAGTATTTTGTGTTTTGTAAATGGTAAGCTGATTATTATTTCCTCCTTTGTATTTTTACTTCTTTATGTTTTTACCAGAATCTAACAGCTCCTCTAGTAGAAAGTAATTGTTTAAGGGTAAATTTAAAATTGTTTATTTATATTTTTATTCATACAATTCTTTGTTTTTTTTATGTAATAAATTTGTTAATTTATTGAGAAGTGTTTTCTTTTGAGTTAAATATCAACATGAGTAGCAAGAACCCACGTGCAGAGCGAGTGTATGAACAATAATAATGGTGGCAAGTGTTTGGGGTTGTGTTATTTAACTTTAAATTTTTTTACAACATTTTTTTTTAAATCACAACTTATCAATCCCATCTATTACAATACATAGGCAGGCCATTCTTTGAATGTAGTTCAGTGTGGCGATAGTAGAAGCTAACTTGACCCTAGAGAACGGCCTTGTATAACCAAAGAGCATGCTTTGGTGAGAGACCCCAGGTACGACCTATGATCCTCTTACACTGGCCGAAAGCTGTACGAGCCCTTTGTACCCTGTTTGTCAGGTGTTTGTCCCATTTCAGTTTTTTGTCGAAGATAATAGCGAGGTATTTCACTTCCTCAGAAAGACTGAGTGGAGTACCGAAGAATATCGGTGTTCTGAAGTTCTCGATCTTGCGCTTTCTGGTGAGAAACATCAACTCAGTTTTGGCAGGGTTGACTGAAATTTGTTGGTCTCTGCACCATTCCTCAATCAGTTTGAGTGCCACCCTTATCCTGTCGGATAGGGAATTGGCATGTATGCCCCTGATGAGGATAACTAGGTCGTCCGCATATCACGAGACGTAGAAGTGGTGAGTATGCAGCAATTAAAGGAGGCTATCCAATATAAGGTTCCACAAAAGTGGCGACAGGTGGACAACCGCCGGCGACCTTGCCTTTGAGTTTTAAGCCGTAACATCTCGCCTGCGGGCGGGTATATAGCCTAGCGCAAGGCTGGCTTGAAGCAGTCCCTCTAGGTCTGGCTCGATCAGATCCAAGCCCCACCGTAGTAGGGCTGAGAGCCCCACTGTAGTAGGGCTGGGAAGATGCCATCTGGACCCGGGAGATTTGAATTGGGCAAAACTACGTATGGCCCAACGGATTCTGCTTCTTTCGCAGACGTGGTGCACTGTGCGCCAGTCGTCTTCGGAGGGGAAGCAGCGCGTCTCCTCTACCTCGGGTGAGGAGCTGGTGGCGACACCAACTGAAACTGGAAAATGAACATCCATTAGCAGTTGTAAGCTTTCAGAGACGTTGCTGGTATAATTGCCATCAACCCTACTAAGAAAACCGATTTCTCGACGGGGGTCACTGGAAATTAGCTTTTTAAGTCGGGAGCCCTCGGAGACGCTCTCGACATCTTCACAGAAAGTACGCCAAGCCTCTCTTTGTTGTTGTCGGATGGTCTTTTTAAACGTCGCTAGGTTTTCCTTGTCAAGGGCCCAGTCGGCGTCAGATTTAGTGCGCTTGGCCTTGTTGTAAGCTTTCCGTGTAAGGTTTCGAAGCTGACTGAGTGCCATAGGAAAGTGCGACCAGACTCGGTCACTTTCGTAAGCGGGCAAGCTTTCTTGTACGAGAACGTCAGGGCGTTACTGATGGAGGTTGAATAGTCCTCCAGCTCCCTGGTATTCCGTGGGCGCGAGATAGTTAGGTTGTGCAACTCACCAGATAGATGCTCGCGAAAGGCGCTGACATCAGTTTTTCTGGGGGACGTACCAGTCTCTGTTTAACCTTGCAGGGACCAAGATCGTATGTGATCCATCTGTGGTGGATTTAAGAGATACTGGGTGTGGCCAACGTTACGTCGATGATGGTCTGACCTCTTGCGCTGACGGAAGTGGGGACCGTGCCATGGTTGAGTATCTCCAAATTTTTTCTAGAAATAAATTCAGAGAATTTGATACCTCTATAATTATCTTTTGCGCTGCTCCAGGAGGTTGAGTTGATTGAAGGAATTCTAAATGGGATCGGGTATCGTAAAATACTCAACAATGTGATGCTTCCTCACGTCAGCGATAAAATGGAGAAAGGCATGATTTTTCAACACGATAATGATTCGAAGCACGTTTCGCGAGTCGTAATAGATTGGCAGTCGGACAACCTGCTCGATAGATCACTTATGAGAAGAGTTAAGGAGGCGTATTCGAACAAAAAATCAGAATGTGAAGGATCTGATGCAGACACTGACCAAAGATTGAAAATCAAATTCCGTTAGATCGAATCGTGGATTTGCTAGACTCTATGCCGAATCGATGCGCCGAAGTCAGGAAAAATAAAGGTTATGCCACCAAATATTAACGTGATTTGTTACACTTTTGTTAAATTTTAATTTACTATATTTTTAACCACATAAACACATTGTTCCGTTTTTTGTTCCCTCAAAAAATGAGTAGGTAAATTGAATAAAAAATCATAAACAAGCAAAGAATGATTGTAAAGTAAAAATAAAATATTGGAAAATATTCCTCTCAAATATATCGTTTCGGGATTCTTTAGTATTTCTGATTTATTTGAGGTGGAAGCGCCAAAATAAGTTTGTTCCGATTTTGTTGGCCGCTATTGTATGTATGTATGTATATGTGTACGCATGTGTGTATGGCTGTGAACACGATAGAGCCCATACAGTGGGACGGATAGGGCCCATACATGTTTAGAATTACCAGGAAACGAACCAATTTTGACTAAACTAATTCCAGCTCATCTTCTAATGACGTTAAATATGTATACCAATCAATGTGATCACCGGTTTAGATCGGTGGTTCTCAAACTTATTTGCTCCACCGGCACCGCCCCATTTTGACAAATAATGTTGGCGCCCTGTTAAAAAATCGATTTTGGTTTATACCAACTGCAAAATATGTTTGTCTCATGTTAACATGAATAATACGTCAATGTTTATTTCAAGCAGGTTTAAAAACATAACCACCAGAATTCTAAATCTAAAGTAACAACGCTGTAACCAACATAACCACCAGAATTCTAAATGGGTTGTAAGTAATAACGCTGTTCATATGCTTCCTTTGTAATAATTTTTATTCTCTCAACGCTAAAATTCAAATTTTATGGCATTCTTATGACAATGATCAAAAGTATTCTTTCGATATGAACAATGTGGATAGATTCCGTGTAAGAGGTTGGACCTGAGTCTGTTTTTATTGGTAGCGTAGCAAACAGAGCGGTCAAATTCTTATTTACTTTATATCAAATTCAAACGGAGGACGCGAGAACTTTCTTTTAAACCTTGAGGGTTTAGTATCGCTAGATTTTTAGAAGCTAAAAATAATCGCAAATGAACACAAAGTATAACTTTAGGGTGATTAAAAGTCAAATTCTTATCAAAACAAATATATTTACAAAATGAATAAAAAGATTAAAAACCCTTCAGATCGAGTGTACAATAATCATTGAAACTCTTGACACAATGAAAAGAGTTGGAGAGAAAACGGATGACAGAGACATAATTAAACCATAAAAATTACCTAAACTGTTATAGGAAAATTTACATCAGCAGAGATGGCTACACTTGGAAACAAAACACAGAAACAAAACAGAAACAAAACACAAGGACCTAAAGCCCAAACAAATTGAACTACGTCATTCGACTTCTAAACCACGACCTCGACTGATATTTAAAATATACTTTAAAACCCGGAAAGCTTCTCCCACTACATACAGAACCAAAGTTCGTTATTTTAGCAAAAAGGGTACATCCGCCCTTACACATAAAGTTCCACAAACTTCTAGAAAAAATCTGTATTCATACTACATTCTTGTGAGCAGGTCAAAACGTCTCTTGAACAAATAACTACCCTTGAGCCATCTGTTGCGACCGTTTATTCTACGCAAACCCAAAGCAAAAGACAAAACCCCACGTATGACATCCGTACTAAAAGAAACACCTTGACAAGAAAATCGTTGACGCTCCGCCATGTATATTTTGTTTTCAATTTTTTGTAATTATTGACAAACATCCAGTTAGGGCCTGGACGATTTTTCAGTCGTCTTTTTCTCATTTATTTTTAAATTATTTAATTCTTTCCGAGACCAGATGATTGGAGATTTAGATTGGAGACTTCCGCGGTCGGAATTACTAAGTTCTAGATTTCCGGGAGAAAACCGCGTGAACGACGATAAAGTAGTCAACGTTTCGTACTCTGTTGCAAGGGGCATCTTCAGGACGTAACAATAAGACAGCTACGAAGAGAATGCATCACAGCTGGAAATCAATTCTACGACCACCACAGCCAATCACAGCTACCCCCAATCGCCCTACCACCCAATACTTGTTTGACTACCTGCGCCAGGTATCTGCGCCGGGTACCTGCGCCAGGTACCTATAAATACCCTCACCCTTCCACACACAGGTTCATTCTCTTCGTAGCTGTTTTATCTGTAACTACTTTATCGTCGTTGACGTGGTTTTCTCCCGGAAATCTACAACTTTTTAACAAATATATTTACCGCCCCCTTCTTACATATCAGCACTCCATCGTCCCTTAGACCGGAAAAAATCATTATTTTTGTAAAAACTGTAGTTATCAAAACCACAATTTTTGCTAGGGACAATTAAATCCATTTCTAATAACGTAAAACATACCGGAATATTTGATCTATTTACTATCAAAATATTCAGTAACATAATCTTTCCCGGAGGCAATTTATTTTTTTTTTCTGTTACCAACAATCACAACTGGTTGTCTGTATTAACTGAACGCAACCGTAATTAAAGTAATTAATTCGCGGGAAGTACTCGTAATATAGTTACTGAGGCCCACTTTCCTACAGCCCGTTGCAACAACGATAATTACCTCTAGCGTACAGTTGCTGCAACGATGGTGCGGCTGCGGTGGCACCTTTTTTTTTAACAGTTCCACCGCCGCTGCCGCCCACTATGCGGATTTGTTCACCGCGCGATGTCCCAAATTAAAATTTCAAACCAAAGGACCCGTAAACAAAACTCGCTGTAACGTAATTTTCGCTTCGTTGAGTCTCCGGTATCTCGTTCTCTCTCTCATTCCCTAGCGCCCCTGAAACTTTGCCCTGTTAGCAGGTTTCGGGATAGCGAAAAAAACCGTCGAAACATTTATTAAAAAGTTGACTACGCGAGCCCAATTTTGTTAATTTTACCGTGGTGGTTATTGGTGCTACTTATTCGTACTCGTTCAGTTGTTTATTTAATTTTTTTGTTTTCAAGCGTTATTTTACGTGGAAATTTTGACAGTGTTTTTAACCTGTTTATTATATGTTTATTTATTGCCATGTAAACTACAGTAATACGACAAAAACAAGTTCGTTAATTAGTTCACAAAAACACCAGTTCAAGAACTTTGAACTTTGAACATTTCAATTCTTTAAAATCACAGCAACTCTGGACCCTGTCTAACGTCAGTTTCTATGACATAACGACGTTTGTCATACTGACATTTAATGTCATGTCATGTCAGTGGCACTTCCAGTGACTATTGTCAAAATCTGACAATTTGGAATACAGCGACAAAGGCTGTGGTTTCTTTCAAACTGGTTCTATAAAAGCTTATAGCACCTAAACCGTTCATCCCACTGATCTGCAAATTTGTATATACATATATTTAAAGTCACTGGAGGATGAGTTGGTATGAATTTGATCTCAAGCGGATGAATCCCTCAGAAGACGTATGTAACATTTGCCACTTCCGGTTGTCAGATTGTCACCAAAAACAAGGTTGGGGTATGGATGCGGTAGTCACATTTGTTTAGACTTTAGAGTTTAGACACTCTGTGTTAACGATTTAGTCGAAAAGCTGGGTGTGAGCTGGGTGGCGGACACCCTGGTTAACATTAGGATTGATTACCAAAAATTTTCTGAAAAATCCTTCGTTTTGAAGTATATTCGTTTTGATTAACCGAAAAGATGCTTAAATCATGCATCATTCATGTAAAAAGTGTTTTTACTTCCCGATAAGTACCCTAAAAAAAATATTGTAATCAACAAAAATTTGAGATTTCAACAAAAATGCGCGTTTTCGGGTGCACTGGATACATTGCCATGGTTTATGGAAAATATTTGTGTGTATGTAGGTATGTACGTAATGTCATGGTAATGTCTGCTTTTATATATGTGAACATGATAGCGGCTAATAGGGATAGGGCTGAAATTTGATATACATATTTAACATATTTATACAATTACCAGAGGACAAACTGGATTGTATTTTGTGGCAATCTGACGACCGGAAGTGATAGATGTCTCATGCATTTTCTTAGGGATTTAACCGATATTAACCAAACTGATAATAGCTCATCCTCCAGTGACATTAAATATGTATACTGTTACGTTTTGGGTTCGAAGAAAACGTCCAGTGTGTGTAGAGTTTATTTATTTTAAACACTACTAAAAATCACAACTCTATTTATAACTATAACAACTCTATTTATGTAATTACAGCACTTATTTATTTGCACACGGTCGCTATGTGGATCTCTTGGTATTCACTCGTAGCGCTTCCAGGCCAGAACTGACTATCGCGGCGTTCGTTACGCGCTTTTATAGTCCGCGCCTCGACCTTCGTGATAATTCCTGGCCTTTCTAGATTCTTCGCGAACATAGGCCGGACCAGCCCGCGCGCCTGTCAGTCCACGCCTTCCCGAGTCCGCCGGAATATTCTATATCGGGGAGTCGCACTCGCGTTTACTCTTGTTTCTTCTCGAATATTCCCGCGCCGCGGCGACGCCAGTCCGCGCCTATGCAAGGCACTATCGTTACATTGCCCCCCTCTTAGACTGTTTCGCCCCGAAACAGCATCCCCATGGAGGTATTGGCAGTCAGGTCCTTTAGTGCAGGTGCCCGTACTGTAAAAATAGCACTGGACACTTTTCTCAGTTGGCAAGCGGGGTCGCAGATTAAAACAACAGACGACGATCTGGATAGAGGTGTCCCTGAAGATGGTCTCGAGCATGTTCCTTACTACCCTCCAGTCCAGCCCGTCCAGTCCGCATCCCAGCTTTGGTATGGCTAATTTATTTTCACCATTTAACAAGACACGGCGTTTCAGATCCAGAAGTGATGCCCACATCGAGTTGTAAGTTGGCTTGGCAAACGAGGAATTTTTGGTCACCAAATAATAAATGTGCCTTTTGTTTGTTTCCAACTCAAGGACTTTTCCGATCTCCGGCTGTTGCTCCTTCAGTTTTTGAATCTGCCCAAATTTCCTTCGAAAAACCGTGGCTATTCCTTTTCGCATAAGCAGATCGCTTCCTACGCAATGGGCCAACGAATAATCATTCGGCATCGCAAAGAGGTCATGACGTTCTTCCTTCGTGACACCATACCGCACCTTGCGGCCAGTTGAGAACTCAGCAAGGAACTTCTCTAGTTCGTCTTCTCTACCTATCTGGTTCACGCGTTCTTCGTCAACGTTGGTGCCCTCATACGGTGCCAGACGATTGAAGTGGACGACCATTGGTTTTCCTGAGGGAAGCTTCTTAATCCGGTACACCACGTCGTTTATCCGCTTAACGATCTCAAAAGGACCTTCCCAGTTTCGTTGAAGTTTGGGCGAAAGTCCTTTTCTGCGCCGAGGATTGTACAGCCACACCAGGTCTCCTTGTTGATAACCTCCCTCCTTACCTCTTACGTCGTATCGGTCTTTCATCCGTTCGCTCGCGTCCTGAAGGTTCTGCCTCACGTGCTGGTGAATATCGTCCATCTTCCTTTTGAGGTCGGTCACATAGTCCTCACCCGCAACATCATCTCCAGGTTTCGATCCAAACTTCAGGTCACAGGGCAGCCTGAGTTCTCTGCCAAATAAAATGCTGGCTGGACTTCGACCAGTGCTTTCCTGTACAGCTGACCTGTTAGCTAGCAAAAACAGGTGGATGTGATTGTCCCAGTCTCTCTGATGATCGGCAACCACCTTGGAAAGGTATTTTCCCATGATTCTGTTCATCCTTTCCACCATGCCATCCGACTGGGGGTGTAACGGGGTAGTCCTGGTCTTCTGTATTCCCAAGGACTCGCACACCTTAGTAAAAAGTTCACTCTCGAAATTCCTGCCCTGGTCTGAGTGGATCTGCAGCGGGACACCAAAGCGGCAAATCAGCTCTTTCACGAGGACGTCTGCGATTGAAGCTGCTGTCTGGTCAGGAAGGGCATACGCTTCGGTCCATTTACTGAAGTAGTCCATCACTACCACGATGTATTTATTGCCGTTGTCGGTCTCGGGGAAGGGGCCTGCGACATCGATGGCTATTCGTTCAAAAGGACTACCAACGTTGTATGGCCTCATCGGTGCTCGTGGCTTCTTCTGGGGTCCTTTACTCTCGGCGCAAACTTTACATTTGCGGCACCACTCCTTGACATTGTCTTGGTAACCCGACCAGTAAAACCGCTCTTTTATCTTCTCGACGGTTTTTCGGATACCAAAATGTCCTCCGGATGTACCATCGTGGATATGCGACAGCACCTGTGGGATCCTATTCTTTGGTACCAATAGTTGTAATGTGTAAGTAGTACCATCATCATTTTCTATTTTTCTCTTTAATAGTCCGTCCTCCATTGTAATCGAGTCCCACTGGGCCCAATAAGATTTTAGCGCCGAAGAACCGGGAGGAGCCACTTCCTGCCAGTTCGGTCGCTGTCCATTTTCCTTCCAATCAAACAGAAGTCTTAGATCGGGGTCGTTTTTCTGGGCAGCAATCAATCGTTCCGTTGACCAATCTTCATCCACGGCAGTGGTTCTATCTACGACGGCGCACTTTCTCTCTACTCGGCAACAGTGTTCGCAATCCACTGGACAAGGTCTTCGAGAAAGTGCGTCGGCATTCCAGTGAATCCTTCCTGCCCTGTGCTCAATGTCAAAGTCGTATTGTTGCAGCCTTTCTATCCACCTGGCTACTTGCCCCTCTGGATTTTTAAACTGAAGCAGCCATCTAAGCGCAGCGTGGTCTGTTCTTAGTAAGAACTTCCTGCCGTAAAGGTACTTGTAAAAGTGTTCCACAGATTTAACGACTGCCAGCAATTCTTTTCTTGTGACACAGTAATTCCTTTCGGGCTTAGAAAGAACTTTACTAAAGTAACCGATGACCTTCTCGTCGCCGTCCTGAAGCTGTGATAGGACGCCTCCCAATCCAACATTACTGGCATCGGTGTCCAAGATGAACTTGCCTTCGGGCAACGGGTAACACAATATTGGTGCACTGATAAGACGTTGCTTCAAAAGCTCGAATGATAACTGACATTCTTCAGATTTTCTTGTAGCTGCTCTTCCAGACTTCTCACCTTGAATTCGAGGCTTCGAGAATTTTCTAGAACCTTCTCTTCAAGGTTTCCTTTATGTTCGAGAAGTTCCTCGTGTAGTCGGGTTTCAAACATCTCTTGTCTGTTTTCAAGGTTTCGAGCATTTTCAAGAAGTTTCTCATGCAGTCTCTCGATGTTTTGAGAATTTTCTTGCATCTTCGTTTCAAGAATTTGCGAATTTTCTAGAAGCTTGGTTTCGATGTTTCTAGAATTTTCTCGCATCTTCATTTCAAGAGTTTGCGAATTTTCTAGAAGCTTTATTTCGAGAAGCTTCGTTTCGAGACTCTCGAATACGTACGTGTCTGGATCTTGGCCTATCGATATTAGATATTCTAATAGCCTCTTCTTAAGATCTTCCTTTTTTCCGGACGTGTCCAGATCACGATCCTCCAACTCCTGTCGCAAATCCTTCACCTTTAAATTGTCCAAGGTGGCCATGATCACTACACGCACTTGTCACTTATATTTTCTTCAATCCCACTTCTGACACCAGTTGTTACGTTTTGGGTTCGAAGAAAACGTCCAGTGTGTGTAGAGTTTATTTATTTTAAACACTACTAAAAATCACAACTCTATTTATAACTATAACAACTCTATTTATGTAATTACAGCACTTATTTATTTGCACACGGTCGCTATGTGGATCTCTTGGTATTCACTCGTAGCGCTTCCAGGCCAGAACTGACTATCGCGGCGTTCGTTACGCGCTTTTATAGTCCGCGCCTCGACCTTCGTGATAATTCCTGGCCTTTCTAGATTCTTCGCGAACATAGGCCGGACCAGCCCGCGCGCCTGTCAGTCCACGCCTTCCCGAGTCCGCCGGAATGTTCTATATCGGGGAGTCGCACTCGCGTTTACTCTTGTTTCTTCTCGAATATTCCCGCGCCGCGGCGACGCCAGTCCGCGCCTATGCAAGGCACTATCGTTACAATACCAATTTACAGGCCAGTGGGATGAACGGCTTAGGGTCCCAAAATGAAAATAAATTCATATTGATTTTTTCGTAATTTTGTCGAAATTACCTGTGACATATCTCAGTAATTACACCACCTATCTCAACGATCCTTGCATTGGTAGAAAGACATGTCAAATACTCTCTATAAAAATATGTATTAATAAAATATGTCACCATACTGACTATAGTATTAACCCTTTTTCCTAAAGCCAATATATTCTTATACAAAGTGTGAAGTATGTATGATTTTTTCGATCGGGTAAAACTAGGAGATATTCAGGGCGTTATGCGCTTACCAATGATGTATAACTCATTAAAATCGGTTGAGAAAAAAAAGTTGTGGATAACTATTGTCCGTAAGAGATACATCATACAACCTTACATAAATAACAATTTTCAAACTCACGATAGTGCATACGTAACCCGTAAACCGTATCTACGAGAAGTGTATGCAAAAGTTCTACTCGAAAGACCACAATCCGGCGGTTAGACCGCATACGTAATTGCAACATGGCCCGTTAATATTAACCCGGCGCCCATAATCAAAATGATTTACGCGTCACACACTTAAAACCTAAACGAGCTAAATATCACGTGACACGTAATTTCGTGTTGTCCCGACTGGCGCCCAGTGCACCACACCGGCCGCCTCGGTTATTTCTTTTTAAAGTCCGTAGCGGCGGCCGCAGCAGCGGCGCGGCGCGGCGCTAGTACCGATGGCTCCCTGGCCGCTTTTCACTTCACGCAAACACACAATAGGAGGTAAATGTAATTCCGCCATTCCACTGCACTACATCAAACCGCGGACCATAACGGTCATTATACCGACATTATACAGGTCCGGAGGTGGTCGGTGAACTACCCTCCTCTAGCACAATAACTCATCAGTAACGATTAGCTGAATTACCGCAAAAGTGTTTTCCCGAAAGCCGAAATAGGAGAGGACTTGACCGTGCAAACTAGTAACAAATAGCTGCGTATATTATCGAGAAAAAAAAAACGTGCGTAAACTTATTTTGATCGTCTTTGAGTTTCTTGAGCACAAGAATAGCAAAAACTATATCTAGGGTTATTTCATAAAACTAGTTTGCATCTTATTACTTTCCACTCTACAAATTTGCAAATTTGTAAGAACTTTAAAACTTATTCTACATATTATATATACTTTGCATCATGTAAGGTTGGTTGCTTGTTGGTGTAATTTTGCTGCCCAAAAAGTGAACTGGTAAGTGGTATTCGAGATTATTTCGCGAGATTATTTCGGCGTACTGTAGCTACGCTTGCTTATATCAGATAAATAAATGGGCGCTTTTAGGGCAAGTTAGGTAGTAGGGCAAGTAGTTACTTACCATATGTGAATATTGCAATTTAGTGAAGTGGTCAAGTAAAACGGTCAAGTCAAGTAAATAGAAAATATTGTATTTTTATGGGCAAGTGGCGTCAGCCACAACTAACTGAACACGGTACTTGACTCTGATCATGTCCGGACACTTTTAGGTACTTGACGGGTAAGTGGTAAGTTGCTACTTTTACTTGACTTGAAACTGCCTGACCGTGTGTGTAGGACCTTTGAGGAACATTTTTCGACTAAAGTAAAAACACAGCAAGTGTACTATATCATTTCAATAGGATTTTCTACGTGGGTTCCAAATCTGATAAACAAAAGTCTCCATAACGTCCTATTTTTTAAATAGATGTCACAAGAAAGTGACTACTCATAGTCAACAGAAAAAGTACATACTAAAATCGCATTTCTTATTAAAACAAGTCAAATAAATGATACGAATTACTTATCCTCTTTATTATTAAACAAATAAAGAAGTTATTATCTGTCAGATCACAGAAAAACTATAACAAAAGAGCTGGCGACAGCCCTGTACACAATGCGATAAAAGCACCTTTTCGTTGTAAACAAACTAGTGAAGTTAGTGCCAAAATAAATATTTTTCATTTTTTGAAGCAAACTATGTTTTATCTATAGCGCAATATCGATGATTCCAAGAAAAACATGATGTAAAATTGTCTCCGGAATCAATTTTAAAAGACTTTGTTACGACGGTTTGCGAGTAAAACGCAAACGCAAATAATCAAAAAGCTATTTTTCACTTTCAAAGCAAGCTGCGACTGATCTAATATGGCGATATGGCTGATTACAAGATTGCCGTACGGGGAATTGTCCCAGAAATCCATTTTTGAATACCTCATTGTAGTGAAAATAGTACTAAAAATGGCAATTAATTTTTTAATAGTGCCAACCAAATAAACTAAGAGATTCCAATTTTGTGGAATTTATCCATTACTTCCATATTTAGACAGGTATTACTCTGTCGTAGGAGAAAAGTAGTTCCGTTTAAATAATTGAACTTTTCCACAAATCGGTCGAAAGGTAGAATCGAGATTAATTGCTTCTGGGGCAATGCGCAGTTAGTGGCTTTCCGCGCAACTCCATTAATTGATTGAATAATACGTTTTGATCACTTTTTACTCGGCGCTCAGACCAAACTTTAATACGAACGGACCGGATCCGCGATTTATTTTCTATAATTTGAGGGCGGGTTTAGCGAGGCGGAGAGAGCCCTTCAAGGGCCACAATCGATAGAAAACGAAGGGCGCACAGAGCGCCCATAGCGACGACGATTCAACAGTAATTATTTGCAATTTTCCAATCAATTAAGCGTAATTAATTTTGCCATTCGCAAAATTTACAGAAATCGGAGAAATTTCTCTCGCGGTATGATTCGCTCGTACTGTGTATTTGCTTATGCACTGTGCACTCATTAATTGGGAGTAAATATTTTCACATAATGTTTGTTCTTCTATAGAGTAGAATATAATGGCGATTTTTACTTTAATTAGTTGTGCTTTATCTAAGCTTTGTTCGTTGAGTACATCAGAGCAGTTCAGAACTGCTTGAGGCAGGTTAATTCTGTTCGTTGGGTTTCGTCCAAGTTAGGACAGAGTAATATAACAACTTAGAGTAGCCTAATTTGAACTTGATCGATAGTATGAGTAGGGATTTTTGCTCTGAGCGGGTAACCAAGAAATAATTATAATAATAATTGATTTATTGCCCTACAGAAGATTTCAAATTTACAGGACAACTAAATAGAACAAAATAATACAGTATATAATTAAACATACACATAATTAAACAACTAAATATTATAGTAAGAGAAATTTCAATAACAATATTATTGAGTTACAGTAATAATATCGTTGAAAAAAAGATAATAGTAACAATAATATGAACACGAAATAAGCAGAGTAATAATAATGCAAAAAATTAAACGTGAAATAAATTCACAATGAAGAGCATTAATTGCAATATGGTTGATGTCGCATGTGTTCGAAATTTTATTGAAATTATGACACATGGCAAACAATGGTGATTATATAGTAACGTATCGGTTTTATCATGTGTACAATAAAAAGTGTAAGTTGATCGAGACGACATACGCGCAAAGAAAAAAAAATGATAATTGTGAAAGCATGTACTGTCCACTGTGTTGTGAAGAAGCATATATAGAAATGACAGGCTTGCTACAAATCTTCTACATACCAAAGAGAAAACATCGAACCTGGCGAGTACTACATGACGGTCGCAACTACGAGAGGGATAATTCCCGTTAACACTATGTGACAAAAACTTCACAAACCTTCTCTGAATTGCCTCCAGCATATTTTTGTGTACCTCATATATTGGACACCAAATCAATGGCGAATACTCAAGCTTAGATCTTACCGTGCATAAAACAGGGTTACAAAGGCAGATTTGTTAGAAAAGGTACCGAAATTTCTTATTATAAAACCGAGCATTCTTCTTGCGGATGATGCTATAAGGTTGATATGTTCCACAAACGAGGGTACTCTATCGAATGTGACACCAAGATCACGTACTTGCGCAGTTCATGCGAGTGTAGTGCTGTTCAATTGGCAGTGAAATTCAGTTGGCAGTAATTTTCTCGAGAACATTATAACCTTCCATTTTGTGGTTTTCAACAAAAAGCTGTTTTTCTCGCACCAACTGTCGACCTGATTTAGCTGTTCTTGAAGATACAAGTAGTTATTGTAGTCTTTTATAGAAACATAAGTCTTTAGATCATCAGCGAACAGTAACTCTCTGCATGAATTTTTGATCTGAGGTCATTCATTAAAATCAGGAACAAGAGCGGACCCAGATTCGAGCCTCCTTTAAGATCCTTTAAGATTGGATACATTCCTGACCGCTTCCATGCAGCGGAAAAAAGTCTCCGCTTTTAACGCCAAATTAACTGTCGTCAAGATCCCGGTGAACACGTCTACGCAATCCCGTAGCAAAAAGCTAGGAATCTAATCGTGTCCGGCAGTCATTTTGCTAGACAACTTTTGCTAGAACTTCTTAGAGTTGTGAATGGTAGTTCTTTGATGCTGATTACAGGCATGTTGCTTATATCACCATACAGATCCTCAACATCATCCTCTGATGGCAATAACCTGATGAGAATAACCTATACAACACTTTTTACTTTCCGACTAGTGCCCTAGAAGGAAAGCATTGGAATCGACGGAAAAAAAATTGTGGCTTTAAATATGTATACAAATTTGCAGATCAGTGGGATCAAGCTATAAGGGTATCTAGAAGCAGTTTAACAGAATCCGCAGCCTTCGTGGTTGTATTGCAAATTGTCAGATTTTGACAAACGTCAGTTCCACTGACATTACATGACATTAAATGTCAGTATGCAAAATGTAATTCTGTCACTGAAACTGACGTTAGGTAGCGTCCAGAGATGGCTCTAGCTTTATTAAATTAAATAATTGCAAAAGTGTTTAGGCACTTCATTGTGACAACGATTTAGTCGAAAAGTAGGGTGAGGGCCACCCCAGATACATTTTCTTATATCTATAACACAGTTGGATATGAATCATACTCGGCAAATTTTGACTAATTTCCTCTCTGTGACGTAATGAAAAACTTACGCCGTTGGGGGTGTAAAAATAATACAATAAAGGAAAATTTATCAGAAAGAACAACACTATTAAAACCCAAGTTGTTCTCATTTCAAATTGATGAATCAACGATGAGAAACAGTGAGGCCTTTTTGATAACTTATGTAAGATACATTTATAAGAAAATTTTGTTGAAGAGATATTATTCTGCAAATCATAAAAAATTATGTTATTAAGTCTATAATATTCCAATACAGAACATAACATCTGACATTCCGTCGACGGCGCCCGTCACGGGCACGGCCAGTCTTGCAGCCGTGACGGCTTAAGCTTGATTTATAGTGTCGTAACCGTAACACTTAACCGTATCCGCAACCGTGCGTTCAACATTGCGCTTGCCTGAACGTAACGTAGAAACGTTACGATCACTATAAACACCATCGAAGAAACGTGCAAGGTCAACTTTTCTACGTTACGGTTAAGTGTTACAGTTACGGCACTATAAATCGACCTTTAGCATGAATTGTCACATATAAAACGCATATGAAGATTTTTTCCCGTAACCCGAACACGCTCCGTGCCGTCGCCATTCCGTTGTAGCTTGAATCATCCTTTTAACATCCGTTTTTCTTGCCTATCATGTTAGGAGCACCACCTGCAGCACAGGATTTTACATTATTATATATTGTAGATATCTAGGTAATATTTTAGCTTATAAACAATATCTCTGGAGGTTGTGGTGCTTTCTAATTTACAGAATAACATCCCTTCAACAAAATGTTCCTTATCAATGTATCTTATATAAGTTATCAACAAGGCCTCAATGTCTCTAGCCGTTGATTTATCCATTTGAAATAAGAATTTTCTTATTTCAGTCATTCAATAACTTGGATTTCAATACCATTGCTGATTTCAATCATTCTTTTTCTGACAGTGTTGTTACTAGTGGCATAGCTATCACATCTTTGTCATCTTTTTATAAAACTGTTTTTACAAATATTGATATTGATGGTTTAATTAAATTTTCCCTTTTTGTGTGATTTTTTTTAGTTTTAGCAATGAGAAGGGATATTTGCTAACTATCCTCAAGAGTACGATTAACAATTGCGGTATGAAAAAACTTTAAGGTAGGCTTTTTTCAAAAATTTTCTATATTTCAATTGCGATTATTTTCATCAATTATTTCCGCTCAGTACTAGTACTCGTTGATATTTATTTTCTTTGATGAATAAAGAAAGATGTTTACAATTGAAGGAGTATACATGAGGAATAGAATAAATTTTATTAACTGTGCAGTTAAAAGTCAGTCATATACATAGTTTGTTACCATAACGAGTCTATTATTAGTGTATGGTGATAACTTTATGAGGTACTTCTTAACTAAATTTTTTAAAACAGTTGGTCTGGATGATTGCCATGTCTCTGAGCATTGGTTATAGATCGCTATTCCCCTCCTAAGGTATTCACTGGTGTGCACAATCTTATGGGTGGTGGTCGTAGCTGGTGTCTTAATGCACCTCTGCAAGTACGTATGTGTGTTCCACTGGAGCCCTTAGAATATGGTATTTTCGGAAAAGTGGTTTGCAGTGTTCCGTGCTTCGTAGCCCTTCTATTCTTCGGACAGCGCGTTTTTGTTCCAAGACTACTTTGTGATTGTGAGTTGAGTGTCCCCATATTTCAACACCGTAGGTAGCTGAGTATAGAGTGCTTGAGGGCAAAGTACGCTGTAACTGCTGCCTCACTGCCTGCTGATTTGTGCACCCTACTCAGGTTGCTCTGGATAGTTTACTGCATAGATGATCGACATGGTTTTTGTATGAAAGTCTTGACTGCAAGTAAATACCTAGATTCACTGGGTCATTGTAGGTTTTCATCTGTCTATGGTGATTTGAAATTCATTGGCCGTGAACTATTCTTCAACTCTTTTTAGTGTCTGCTCGATTTGACTATCCATTTGTTTTTGGTTTTCTTCCGAAAATAGTAGGGTGGTGTCGTCTGCATGCAGAATTGTGTGGCAATTCAGATAATTTGAGTGATCGTTGTTGTAGATTGTGAAACAAACCGGACTCAAGATTGCTCCCTGTGGTACATCCATGTTACCTATTTATTAGGTGAGATGGTGCTTTTTTATTGTTGAAATAAACAAATTGCTTCCTGTTTACTAGGTAGTAGGCTGTAGGGAGGCTGTATCCTTGAAACCATACGCTGTCAGCTTTTTCCTAAGAATGTCATGCTTTACTGTATCGAAAGCTTTAGTTAAGTCATGCATGTACGCAGTACGGTTCTTCTTGCGTTCGGTGGATTGGTGGACTTCCTTTGCTGAGCTTCTGTGATGTGTTGAATATTTTTGAGGTAACTTTGTCTGTAGTTTGCTACATTTTTTCTATCCGCTTTTTTTAAATATTGGGTGGACTTTGGAGATTTTCAGTATGTCAGGGAAGATTCCTGTATTTAGGTACTTCTTGTACATTTTTGTCAAGACGAAAGCTATGGTGTCTGCAACTTCCTTTGTCATTCTTGAGTTTATATCGAAAGCGCCAGTAGAGGTTTTATTATGGAGTTTTTTTAAATAATTGTGTTGATCTTCATCTGCATCTGTTTCCCTTAATTCTGTGATCTCGGTAGATATTCAGGATGGTACGTAAGGGTAGGTTGTGTTCTGAGGTGTGAAGTTTACTGAAGGATGGGTATTTGAAGTTATGTTGTAGATATTCATCACTTGTGCGCTTGTTCGTCATGGCCGCATGGTAGGTACTCACTGTTGCTCTTCTATTTGTTTCAGAGTTAATATGTTCTGTACAGATTTGAGCCCCATTAGCTTTGTATTGTGTTTTCTATGTATTGTTAAGGTCCTTGCTGTATCTTCATTTCCAAAGGAGTTATGCATCCTTTGATACAGTTTCAGGGGTACTCTCATATTTATAAGCTTCTTGGTCAAATTGGTTTTCTTTGCAATGCGATTTCTTGCATCATCTTCCCACACAATATAGTATAGTAGGGTTTTCTTCTTTTGTTATTTTATCCCAAGCTGCACTTGAAAGTATCATTTGAAAGTATGATAAAGACTGATGCTGTATCATACTGGAGTCAAAGAGTCGATGCAGTTTGTGTGAGAGACAAATATCAATGCATTTTGGGACGGTTCTTTCAATTCGCGTTAGCTCAGAGATTGTGGCTTGTATATGCCATATTTCTTATTTATTAGCTTATCCTGCCATATTACTTTTATATCTGCCGAGTAAATCTGGCATACGCGGTTCAAAGTTTGTTGCTATGACGATTAAATGAAGTTTGATAATGTAAGTAGCTACTATTTCGCAATCTATTTCTTTTCATACGGAATTTATATCTGTTAGATCTTCGGCATCAAGATCTTTTTTCACATATGTAAATATATTGATACTCCGCAGTGTGTGTGTAACTGCCTTATAATAAAACATACGTATAAAATAAAATTATATACCATTTGATAGCAAAACTTGAGGGTTATTTCACCAGCAATCACGTAGCCATCATAATTCAATGGCTTAGACACAAGGGGGCGCCACGTCACCGAAGGGTGAAATTTCAGCACCGGAACGAACAAAATTTATCCAAGACAAAGTTTCTGATTATAATTTATATCCGAGTAACCTCAACCCCTTTTCAAGGGGAAGTATTGTTTGTTCTCATAATTGATAAAGTATTTGGTTTATTCTTCGGTCGAATTAAGGGCTCTTTGCGGCCATTTTATCGGATTCGGTTGCGGTTTGATCGATAGTGAAGGGTAACGGGGGTTAGTGCGGGTGGCTGAGCTGATTTATACGAACCATTATTGACACATTTGGGGGTTTAACGCCCCTTAAGTACCAGCGGCTCGGAATACTTGTTGGTTAGAGGAAATGGACCACAACAATTGTACAAAGATATTTTGATTGCATAAGCTTTTGTAATATTCTGCTTAAATATTTTTTGCTGCTTAATTTTGGTCCTAAAGTCACTATAAATGTGAACTAACTATATTGGCTTTTTATTGCATATTCACTATATACTTTAATATACACATTTTTTAAATATTTAGTTTATGGTATTACTACATCACGAAGCTTGCTAAACACATGTTTACTTTCCGAATGAATTAACTGCGCCATACATATAAATTATTATTATTAAAAATACATACAGATACATCCTAATAACACCTAGTCTGAGATGACAACCTAGCTATATTAATCTAACATAAATTACTAATAATTATTCTATTATAATAGAACAAGAAATATTAAAGTCCCCATTGGTTTTACTTGAATTTAGTCTGGATGCTGATGCTTCACTACATGCACTGTACTGTGCTATAGTCGCATATCACGATATCACACACGTAGCCCTGTGCTCTGCTTTTATCACATCAAGCTTTTGTTCTTTTAAGTCTTCGCACTAACTCACTGGTGTCCGTGAGGTACTAGAGGAGTCTGTTCTGATGTTTCTATGGAGATTGTTATTTCTAATATACCAGGGACACCAAGCTGCACCGACGATGTTTTTTTACTTTCCGACTAGTCCCTAGAAGGAAAGTATTGTAATCGACGGAAAAAAAATTCGAGATTTTAGCGGAAATACGCGTTTTGAGGTCCCCTGAATCGATTGCAATGATTTCTGGAAAATGTATGTATGTGTGTATGCGTGTATGTGTGTATGTCCGTGAACACGATAACGCCCAGACGGAACAACGGATCGGGCTGAAATTTGGTATAGGTATTTAGAATTACCGGGGGACGAACTGGATAGTTTTTGGTGACAATCTGACAACCGGAAGTGGCAAATGTCACATACGTTTTCTTAGGGACTCATCCGATTTTGACCAAACTGACACCATCTAATCCTGCAGTGACTTAAATATGTATACAAATTTATAGATCAATGGGATGAGCGGTTTAGGCACTATAAGAGTTTATACCTATCGGGCGCCTTCGGTTTATGTCGTAATGGAGGTAATGGTTTATGTCGGTTTATGTCGATCGAAGAATAAATAAACACCTCTCAGAAAAACACAGATACGTGTCAGTATATTATATATATTATGGTTATTTGTATAGAGAGGTGCCTTGTGTTATGATCTAATAATATAGGTAGTATTATTATTATCTTACGGACATTCGTTTAAATGTCAACAATGTAGTCGGAAAGTTGGGTGAGGGCCACCCCAGATATTTTAAGGCGGCTTTCACACCGGAGTCGCATGCTACTTGCGTAGTACTACTTGCTGCCGGGAAGCAAGTAGTACTACGAATCGCGCGAGTTCTTACGTTATTTTCATACCGAAGTCACATGTGCCACCCTGCTACTTGCTACAAAATGTTCTCATTGTCAGTTCATTTTGTGAGAAGTAGGTAGAAAAGAAGGAAAAAATTATGGGTTCATCCATATTTACAAAAGAATGCTGATATCCACAGTGAGTAGGTATATTATCTCCCAGCAACTACAAATGCATCCTCAGAAGTTCGGACACGTCCTCAGAAGCTCGGACATCGTCAGTTCGGCACCCTCAGAACCTCGACACGTCGATTTTAAGTTTTAACTATTCGACTTATGGTGTAAAAATTTCATCTGTGATGTCACCTATTTCGGAGTGATGACGTCATCCTTAATTTTTTATAGAACTCTTTTTTTTTTAAATAGCTCATTTACGTTAAAAAATAAAAACTTAATATTAATGGAGAACATTATTATTGAACACAAAAAAGTTTTTGAAACACAAAAGAAAACATATTTATACAGGGTGTAGCAGAGTTGAGTACACAAACATTCAGGAATAATAGATATTGAGTTACTGACCATAAAATTCTTAAAAAACATTTTTTTGCAATAAGTGATATATCAAAGGACAACGGGCAACATTAGTCAACTTCGTGTCATATAAATGAGTTGAAGTTTCTTTACACGTTACATACATAGTAAGAAAAGGCAAAAATAAAGTAATAAATAACAAATCAAATGTTTTTCATAAGGATTTTATGTTTTTTGTTTTGTTAACCCCTTATGGAATACAAGCTGCGTTTTGTATCTTTACTTACTTCTGGCTGTGGGGTTGATTCAGCATTTTAACCCATTTTAATTGCTATAGTCATTAACCACATGCGGTTCTCAAACATTAATGTCCTTAACTTTGACCTTCGATATTTTAGTTATTACGAAAAACATTAGTAAGTAATGACTGTTTTTTGATTCTCTCTATGTAGACTTGAATCGGTCATGGCTCGGTCTGGGTCCTGCCAATTTTTCAAACTGCCTGTGTACATATTCACTGCAGTCCTATTACTACAAACCTGTAATTTCGTACCAAAACAAAGTCTATAACACCAATTCCGTCCATCGATGCATATGGAAACCAATCTACTGCCAATATTATTCCTACAATCGAACATCAGCCAGCGCAAAATTACCTCCGGGGTAATTGCATTTTCGTGCAACGCCACGAGTACGGAGATCACCAACCACTGTCAATAATCCATTCCACAGCTTGGTGCAATCAGCCGCCAGCTGCCAACCAACGCAAGGGTTAACTGTTTAGCGGCGCCTAGCATATCGGCGACATCGCGACACCTACGAAAAGTGACAGTCACTTAACGTAACGCCAGAGGTCGCCTCCACCGGCACGAAGAAGACTAGCAGCGACTCGCGTCGACTCTTTTTTGTCCGGCGTCATCCGTTATGAATAATAATGGGATATTACGGCGCGCTAGAAAGGGATTTTTAGTGGAAGGGTAAAGTCGATTTTAAATTAGGGGTCCGATGGTGCGCCACTGGATCGGCGATACGTCTGTGTCATCCCTTGGTTATTTTTTTTGGGTTGAACTATCGACCCATCATCGTGGAAAAAGGGGCATGGCTTTATTGAAATTGCGACAAAATTTGGTCAATTTACATATGTTGGGGAATCCACAGCTTTCGTCGACGTGTTGCAAATTGTCAGATTTTGACAAACGTCAGTACCACTGACATTACATTAAATGTCAGTATGAAAAATGTCAGTATGACAAATGTCAGTATGACAAATGTCAGTATGACAAATGTCATTATGTCATAGAAACTGACGAAATTGAATAATGCAAAAGTGTTTAGATATTTCATTGTATCAACGATGTAGTCGGAAAGTTAGGTGAGGGTCACCCCAGATATTTTTGTAATAAATTTGATTTTGGTTGTTATTAAAAACAGGAGGATTAGAGATGATTTAAACTTAGTTGGATACCGTTGCATTCTATTATGCTGCATAGTAGACCAATTTTCATTCAGTGGCGCAGATTATTTGGGAGTAGTGATGTAGAGTTTAGGTACTTTGGGTACCCGTTACTTCATATCCGGTACTTTTCGCTGTTTGACTAGGTTTTGCCTATAAACCAACACACGACGGTGTATGTTTGGTTGCCTAGCGAAAGGGGTTAACGATGATAAAGAAAGTAACTAAACTTTACATCACTATTTGGGAGTTTGAGCGCATTCATAAAATGTGTCTTGAGATAGAAATTGAAGGGTGGGTGAAGTGTGAAACTTAACTCTAAAATTAACTTAAAATGTAATACATACTGTTGTCAGTTGAAACATCAGGACATGAAGTTTAGAACTTCATGTCCTGATGTTTTTCAACCTTTCTACCTCAACATATATTTTTTTTTGATTTAATTTAGGAATCCATATGGAACTGCTGCAAAATGGAAATATACATAATTAAGAATAAAAATAAATGCATTATGTAATAAAAATATATTTATATAAAGTAAAGTCCTATAACACAGACGCTTATTTTTCACATTTTTTTCTTTTTCTCGCGGGGCTTCTGCATATGTCTCGCGGCATCCGGGTTAAAGAACGCTGATCTATATTGTGGTAAAAGTCAGTCAAAAATAGCTAGTACTGTATACTATACCCGCCCGCTGGCGAGATGTTACGGTCACGTTCATCCCAAAACCAGCCAGGCAGGACTACTCCATTCCAAAGTCTTTTCGACCGATCAGCCTCTCTTCCTTCTTCGTTAAGACATTGGAGAGGCTATGCGACCGTTTTATACGGGCCACGTCACTGGCTGACAGACCTCTACACCCTAGCCAGCATGCCTACACCCTAGGCAGATCCACCGACTCAGCGCTATGCAGCGTTTCTGGGTTCATCGAGAAATCCTTGGACGACAAGCAGTCAACCCTAGGTGTATTCATCGACATCGAGGGTGCTTTCGATCGCACCACTTTCCGAAGCATACAGCGTGCCCTTGAGGAGAGGGGGGTACCTGCGGTGCTCAGAAATTGGATTATTACAATGCTCACAACACGCATGGTGAACCATAAGACTGGAGGCTTCAAACTCAACCGCAAGGTCGCCGGCGGTTGGCCACAGGGAGGCGTCCTGTCGCCACTTTTGTGGAACCTTATATTGGATAGCCTCCTTTACTTGCTGCATACCCATCACTTCTACGTCACGGGATATGCGGACGACCTAGTTATCCTCATCAGGGGCATACATGCCAATTCCCTATCCGACAGGATAAGGGTGGCACTCAAACTGATTGAGGAATGGTGCAGGGACCAACAACTATCAGTCAACCCTGCCAAAACGGAGTTGATGCTTTTCACCAGAAAGCACAAGATCGACAACTTCAGACCACCGATATTCCTCGGTACTCCACTCAGTCTTTCTGAGGAAGTGAAATACCTCGGTATTATCTTCGACAGAAAACTGAAATGGGACAAACACCTGACAAACAGGGTACAAAGGGCTTGTACAGCTTTCGGCCAGTGTAAGAGGATCATAGGTCGTACCTGGGATCTTTCACCAAAGCATACTCTTTGGTTATACACTGCCATTATTCGTCCGATGCTAACTTACGGTGCGGTGGCGTGGTTCTCTAGGGTCAAGCTAGCTTCCACTATCACCAAACTGAACCACATTCAAAGAATGGCCTGCCTAAGTATCACTGGCGCAATGAATACCACATCCACTACTGCGATGGAGAACATGCTGTACCTACCGCCCCTTGACATCTTCATTGAAGAGACGGCGATGGCTACGATGCTCAGACTCCACACGACGGGATTCTCCTGTGAAGGGTTCCGAAGTGGAGCGAGAGGCAAACTCTGGAATGAGACAATCAAAGGTATGCCACTTTTGGAATGTCCTACAGATGTCTTTTCTCCCCACTTTGTTTTTAGGAAACCATATCACACGCACACTTCATCCACTTCATCCATCGATGCTAATGCGAGCCTGAAAATCTACACCGACGGCTCGAAACGACAGGAGGGTACTGGAGTAGGGATCTTCTCCCACGATTTCCAAGCACGGCTATCCATACCACTTGGCAAGTACCCATCTGTAACGCAGGCGGAATTATACGCCATTAAAACTGCCTCGGAAGTTGTCGCCAACTCCAATTAATCCGGCAGGAACATAGTGATATTCACTGACAGCAGACAGTCCAATTTAGCCCTGGAGAGGTGTCGCTTCTCCTCTGGGCTTCTTCTCGACTGTCACCAGGCCCTGGTCAATGCGTCCAGGTCAAATTCCATCACCCTGGCCTGGATTAAGGGACACAATGGGATCAAGGGCAATCAGTACGCCGACAAACTTGCTCGCAGGGCATCTAGGCGGGTGCCGGAGGCACCAGAGCCCTTCCTCCTTCCGTCCTCTTCTTCCCATTTAGGGATCCTGAAGGACGTCACCCACAAAAAATTCAAGAATAGGTGGAATACAATTCCAGGCTCCTCAACAGCCAAGGAACTTCTCAACTACCCATCTGTTGGGATGGCGAAGAAATTACATGAGCTCCTCAGAAGTAAGCTGCGTCTCATCACCGGCCTACTCACGGGACACTGTGGTACCAGAAAGCATATGTACAATATGCAGCTCAGCGACACTTTCTTCTGTCGAGCGTGTAAGCAAGAAGAAGAAACGGTAAGGCACATTTTATGTGATTGTTCCGCCCTAGAATACCAGAGGGTAAGTGCATTTGATGATCCCTGGCCATCTATGGACACAATACGCAATGCTCCCCTGTCGAGTAAGCTAACCTTGGCTACATCCATAAGTTGGCTGCTCGTTACGGGTATATAATACCGGGTGGGCATGATGGAGGCTGGCACAATGGGCCCACTGGGGCCTAAGCGCCGGTAGGCTCTATGCCTGGCATAGAGCCTACCAACCCTACATACATAGCTAGTACTGAAAAAAACTGTGCTGTGTAAAGTTACGCATTTTATGAATTTATATAATGCTTTGTTCTGGACATGTCGACTGTTGTCTTTTTGTCCATAAAAAGAACAAGAATAGCCATGTCACTTTCACTTGTATGAATGTGCATTGGAATAAAATATAAAAAATGTGTATATAAACATACGAAATATGTTCACGTATTTATTTTCCCATTTCGCAAACAACGAGAAGCCTATCTACCGCACCAGAAATAATAATTATTTGGACATAACCAAAGATTTATGGCCAATGAAGTGGGCCATTAGTAAACTTTATTGGGGTCGTTAAGACCTATGCCAAACATTTTTATTGTCTCTTTCTTATGCGTTACTCCTTCGCTGCGTATCAGTGATTTGTTTTCTGATGTTTACGATGCCTTATATACCAGTTTTATCACTCCGATCTTGACAGATCTTTACGTTAATTTACATATACCTAAGTTTGGAATCACTATCTTCACATCACACAACAGTTAAGTCTCTAAAAAAAAAATTAGGACATGATTTTTGCCGAGAAGTGGCTTTATTGACTATTCATTGAGTATTAAATTTATTATAATCAAAACTTTCTGTAATTCATTTTGAATTGAACAAATAGAAAAGTGCGCTTGCTAGACTCGTGACGAAATGTACGCTAATAAATCATGCATGGCTTTCGCGTTTTATCGACTTTGCAATTTGCACCGGTATAACGATACTTAAATTATGAAAGCCGTAATCAATTAGGCGTTGCAATTTGCCGTCAAACTACGTGATCGCCAGCCAGCCAGTTCGCAGGGTGACTGTCGCGCTAGCCTAACTTGAATTAATTACACCTCTCATAAACTTTTAAGATTTCAATTACACACGTCCATGGGTATGAATACCGATTTTATGGCAAGTTGGAACGATAACGAAAAAAAAGCGACCCTAAAAGTTTGACAAATTTTGATCTCCAATAACTTTTGTAATCTTTGGTGTATTTTGATGATTCTTTGCACAAATTATAGACAAATTATAGAAATTTAAGTGTTATCTATCCTCCGCGACTGAGGCATTTTTTAATCGACTATAACAATTTTTTTTCAACACGATGTAAAGAATATTGTCACAATTAACACGCGCTGTGGTAATTATGAATAGAAGACTACTTATACGACTACTTATACTGCAAAAAATTAAATATAAATAAATTTTGTTGTGTGAAAATGGCGGAGAAATGTTTGATCTTTAACCGTTTTGGCGTTATTTTCATTGTTTTCCGTGGTTTACTCTGTCGTATAAGCGAGTGATATTTTGCTCTCCATTTTCTTGTCCCTTTCATATTATTCGTAAAACATTTCTTCGCTTAGTCTCACCATTATAATCTTCCTGTGTGGTGCAATTCTGATGTTAGTCTTCTGTGGATGTGTTATATGTATTATGTATTAGTGTGGTGTAATGTTGTAATGGGTCGGAAACCCATTGTTTATTTATTAAAATAAGGGATTAAATTAGTCGAGATATAGACAGTGTAGAACGTTCGAATATTTTGGGGTTCAGTTGAACATGTGGTGTTCTGAGAATCTGACCAAGCAGTTTTACTAGTAGCGCGTATTTGAAATTCAAAAGTAGAGTTGCTTCTATTGGCCGGTTTGGCGTACTTCCGCCTTTTGAAGCTGGGGTGCGGAAAAGACGCTACAGGCAGAAGCCTACTTGGCCCCAAGACGCGAAATGGGCTAGATGTACTTGTGAGAGCACAAAAGTGTGCTTGTAGTGTTTATTGATCCGTAAGTCTTTTCAACTTGTCTCGCATTTCATTTTAAATTAGAATTGTTTATTTATCTCTGCCAAAAGTGTATCTGTCTAAATCAACTTCTGGTTTCAATTAAGCGTCATTATGTTCAAAGCCTCATTCATTTTTTATGTAACCTATCAAACGGGATTGTTGATTATTATTGTTAATAGATGTTATTGTTTTGATAAGTGTTTCGTTTCATTTGAGTAGTCTTGCTTTATCAGCCCTTATTAAATGTTAAATACTTAAACGCGTCAGTTAGTAGTCAGAAAATGTGTCTACAAGGTTCAAGAAAAAGTACCCAGTTAGTTTTGCCTTCGAATAGATTTGGATTAGATTTGATGAATTAGAGATTTGACCAGTAATTAAAGCCTTAGACCGCGCTCAGCCAAAATGCTACCACGTTAGGGAGTCGCGGTTGTTCCCGCCATTTTGACCCCCTACAATGTTTCATCAGCACAATGTTCTCTAATTCTTTCCTTGGTTTATGATATATGACAGAAACATTTGATAAATAAATTTATGATGTAAGTTATTAAAGTCCGGGAGGGAGTGCATTCTAAATTTCAAACGTAGCTTATACCAAACAAAGGAAAATGGAAAGAACAATAATTGTTTTCAACAGGGTTTGTGTTGAGTGACCATAAAATGAAGATGCTACTCAGCAAATGTACTTTGCTTAATAGACTCCACTATTCTAATTACGGTATCATTACACTAATGGAGTGCAACCAGGAGTTAATTTTCCTAACCACGGACTGCATTTAAAGATTTGTGACTTTTCCTGCTGTTTCTATGTTCTGAATGGCCATTTATAACTTATAACAGACCAATTTTTGCAGGTCTATAATTAAGGAAGTGGTTTCAGTTTCATGTGCTTTACATTAGAAAGGGTTCATATTAAAATATAGAAGAAGTTATTATGCTAGTCTGTATACGTTTTCTACTTTCTAGGTTATTTTTAAACTAGGTTAGTATAACTTAGTTTAAATGTTTTTGTTTGTAGTTGAAAATGTTATTTTTCTCTAACTAGCAATATATTTTTCATGGTTTACTAAATATATGAGGTAGCCCTCGCCCAACGTTCTGACTACGTCGTTAACACATTAGTCTCAACCTTTGGCAGTTGTTTAATTTCGTGAAGCCACAGCCACTCTGGATGGTAATCAAAATCAGTGGCTACTGATGTTTATCAACATTTGCCAATTCACAACGTTATGTATCTATGAACGCTTATAGCGCCTAAACTTTTCAAAAGTCATTAGAGGAATAACTGATATCAGATTGGTCAAAATCGGTTGACTTCCTAAGAGAATGCATGTAACATTTGCCACTACCTTTCCTTTCTTCATTTCAGTTGATTGAGGGGACTCAAAACGCATATTTTTGCTAAAATACCTATTTTTTCAGTCGATTTCAAGACTTCTCTTTCAGGATACTCTGTCAGAAAGTAAGAATCTTGTATATTTTTTGTAATAAATATTTTTTGCGCAATTAGCATAAATTAAGTCAAATATTTCTTATTATATAACTGGCCTGCAAAGTGCGTTGTAGAAGTAATAAGTTCATATACTACTGCACTAATATAAGCGAGGCATCAATCTAAGCAGTTGTGAGTTGAGTCATGTTAATCACTTCTGGTATGCAGCGAACAGTAAACAATTATTAGCATTACCATACATAAACAATATATACATATCGCTCCGTTGATAGAAAAGTCAAAAAAAAATTAACAGACGCATTTTAGATTTTTGTTTTGGGTTCATCATGATCATGATAATTTTTGCTTAAATCATAACTACCCAAATCATGATTTATTTCATAGTGTATCCCGGCTATTTTTTTCTGCATGTCATAAATGTTATATAATTCCGTCAGAGAATACATGATAAAATATATGATGAATTTTATTGGTTCTTTTAGCAATTTGTACGGTTATAATAGTGAAATTAATTTTCATTTCCAGCTCATTTTATCACGGAATGAATACTTAGCGCATTTTAATTTAAAAAATTAAACTTATGATAAGCCCTCACTCTGGACCCTACCTAACATAATGACATTTAATGTCATGTCAGTGGCACTGACGTTTGTCAAAATCTGAGAATTTGCAACACAGCAACACTGTGGGCACAGTAAGGCTGTGGATTCTGTCAAACTGATTCTATTAACTCTTATAGCGCCTAAAACGTTCATCCCACTCTTCTGCAAATTTGTATACATATATAAAATCACCGTTGGGTGACTTGGTAAAACACGTACATACATAGATAGATACATACATACATACATACAGTCATACAGACATAAATACACACCCACATACATTTTCCAGAGATCATTGCAATTTATTCAGGGGACTCCAAAATGCGGATTTCCGCTGCAATCCCATTTTTTTTTCGTCGATTACAATACTTTCCTTCTAGAGTACTAATCGGAAAGTAAAAAATCGACAACTGTCGAAATGCCTTCACAGTAGATCTCAGGAATGTACATTACAATTTAAAATTGCTTTCACCATTACAGTTTTTGTACGGCTGTAATGCTGCAAATTAAAATGAAACTAAAAAAAATCTTTGTGTACCGAATAGGAATGCGCAGAGTCCACTCTTTTATGTATTGAATTGATACTGATACGTTTGAATTCCTTACTTTGTGGCCGTTACGTGAACTGTTACTTTTTTAAATTCATTGATATCTGCGCTTAAAGATATGTTTGTTACTTACTAAATTTTGAGTTTAATAAAGACGTTTTTATTCATACTCATTATTCATTATAATATATTTACACTTAAATCAAACTAAAAATATATCACCCTATTAAAAATATTCTAATTCAAATTTGATACAAAGCCAAACACAATATATTTGCGACGTATAATAAAAAATCTCCAAAGCCCTGCATTTAATTTGCACACTGTCGCCAAACCGAGAGGGAAAATTCCAAATTTCCAACGTCTGCGCGACAGTATGTGTATCCGGTGTATCGGTATTCGGTAGTACCGATTCCATGACAGTAGTCGGCGCGGTCGGTACTCATTCTCATTTTGGTACTCGTGTCGATACTTTGTATTTGATAGATGTGTTCATATTTAACTGCATCTCGTTTCTATATATTCAATAAAATGACACTACTGCTATACTAATAACTGAATCACTGAGTGTTGCATCAGATACTTCAAATATTGAAAAGTAACGAATACTAAAGTAACGACTTGATACTTTTTGCACATCTCTAAAACAGCAAGCAATAACTTCTATATTGAATACATTTTATTTTTATGTCCATCCGTGCGAGCACGTAAAGGGACAACCAGTAAGCTCTGCGGGTTTAGTTGGTTTGGATCCGGGTTAGGGGTAGGTTTGGGCAAAAATGCTCGAAAAGGCGCTAGTAACATTATTAATGTTAGATTTCGCTGATCCGTTAATATATTTTTCTCGCCCGCACACCCGGTGACTTTTTTGATAAGACTTGAATTTATGTCAGATATAATTCATTCCGGTCCACATATTTTCTCCCCGTTTGTAGTTCGTGTGTGTGTGTGTTAAAATTCACGGGATAGCACGCGCCTTTACCCCCCTTAATATAGTATTTTTTTCGCGCCCTGTCACCGTTTTATACGTCCGGTGACGGGACACGTATAAATATTTTGTTTTATCTGTCACATTTATTCCAATGTACCTGCTTAAACGAGTCTGTGATGTGGGTTTCCGATGTGGGGCTCCTCACTCTCCCCTAATCTACTCGCCTGAGGGGAAAACTTCCAGAAACGTTGTTTTCGCGAGATATAAAAATATATCTTTTCGGAACGAAAAAATAAATAAATAATGTTTTTTGCCGTTTTCTGCGGAATATCAACTCGTAGGCTTACCGTGCACAATCAGTATTTATCGGTTATCTGTATAAATAACGCCAAAAAGGATATGAGTAACTGACATGATGTTTTTGTTTGGAACGCCTGTGGAATAATTAACAACTTTTGCCAAGTTTTGTCACATTTTGGTGGCAATCTGACAACCGGAATTAGCAAATGTTAAATGCGTTTTCTTAGGGATTCCTCCGATTATTAGCTCCACCATTATTAGGTAGAGGGGTTCCTCCTGGAAGTTTAATAGACATTAGTGATAGCGGATACATCACTAGTGACCTTTTTGTAAAACCAACTTTAGAAAGAAAGATTCTTTTATTGCTGGACGGTCACACGACGCATTGCAAAAATGTTGATGCTTTGCAGTTAGCTATTGGTAATGGCATCATTTTGTTGCAGCTACCAGGACACACTGCGCATAGATTACAGCCACTGGATGTAGGATTTTTTTTTGTCCTATGAAAACCTACTATAAACAAGCATTAGACGATTGGTTAACTTGAAATGCGGGCCAGAGTATTACTCAATATGACGTTGCCCCTTTAATATCCAAAGCATATTGTAAAGCTGCCACGGTAGTAAATGCCGTCAGTTCCTTTAAGGCGAGTGTGAATTGAGAATTGAAGGAAAAGAAAAGAAGAACTGTGTTGGCAGATAAGACACAACAAAAGAAATCTTTGGACAAAAATATTCCAATCGCGGCTCGCGATTAAAGAATAAATAAACTAGAATTACAAAAATAAACCCCGAAGGAAAACGCACGGGTGCGTGGCAGTATATTATAGTTATTGGTATCGAGAGGTACCTTGTATTGTTACAGTCCCGATATAGTATTATTATTATCTTTTGGACATTCGTTTAATCCGTGTTTCACTCTCTATACATTTAAAGAGGTTATAAATGTGTCAACAATTTAGTCGAAAATTAGGGTGGGGGCCACTCCGAATTTTTTGACAATTACCATTGAGCGTGTAAATTCTGTTAATCTTCAAAAAATGCTGGAGTTGCAGTAGATGAAAGTTGGTTAAAGGGTTTTACCTAATTAAACTACTTTATCTGCTTTGAAAATTAATATATCAAAATGAAAACTTACACCACAAAAGCATCGTGTTGGTTAGATATATCAAACAAAATGATTTGTAGAAACAATTGTTTTAAAAACTGTATTAACTAAGATTTTTCTATTATTTTATTAAAGAATGCTCACAATCCACCAACCTTGATACTGGAGATAATAATAATGAGGGTAAACATTTGTAAAAGTTTTGGACGTTTATGGTGGACATTTATTTTGTGCTTTTTCAAGATATTTAAGGTGCGGCCAGGGTTTTCTGTTATGGTCGTTTTCTTAAATCTTCTATCGGATTCATGGTCTGTTCTAAAACTTGTGAAAGTTAAAAGTTTTATTATTTGGCGTTCCTAAATCCAGTTCTTTGTCAATTTTCCGATTTGCGCCAAATGCGTATAACAACCCCTTGAAGGCGTAACTTTTCCGTGACGCCATCGATGTAGAATTATGGGGAGGCACGCGGAAGGGTTGATCCCGAGAAGCCGCAGGTGTTGTTTTTGCGCATCAGGGCATAATTGAAGGGCCAACGGATATCCTCTCGAAAAGGTTTCAGGGGGGAATTACAGACTTCCGACCAAATTACAATAATGACCTGGGCTAGCTTTCGTCGGAGCAAAAAAATATTTAGCTCGTCATTTTTTACCTAACGACATTTGTGATATCCATATAATCTGTATCAGCTAATGGCCGTTTTCCATTTCATCTAATCTGAGCTAATCTAACTTCATCTTAGTTCGTATGAGTTCGTGTAAGCTAATCTGAGATATTATTCTGTGATATTTTGTCTGAGTTACAAAACATTGTACCGATACGCGGCGCTAGTGTACCGATACACTAACGTTATTTCGAATGTTTAATTTGATTTATACATTGTCGTTAAAAGTTCGTATAACATTAGGACAGTAAAAATGTTTATGCTCTGCAAAACAAAAACTCTTCTTTGATGTTCTCCAAGTGAATAGCTCACGAAATCCAGTGAGAATATGAATTAACATTAATTGATTCAAGTTGCAGGAAGAGATAGGATATACCTTTAAAGCAAAATTGGTTCCTTCCAAACTATGATGTTGTCTGAAATACGAGTCTGAGTTGTGCTGTTCAGCAGGAATTACAAATTTTCAGTATTTTCTCCAAGAACTAGCTTAACCGACGTTAATAATCGAGGTTTGAAGAGAGTTCTTGAAACTTTATCATACTTTTTATAACATTTATTGTCTTTGTAGTTGAAACATTCCATTAAAATCCAACTAGCACATAACATAAATAAATCTTATGATTTACCTTGAAATTTAACTTTCAACTTTAAAACTGGTAACCCCCAAACTGGCTTCGCAATTCGGAAAATATTGTAATCAATAAAAAAATCGGGATTTCAGCGGAAATACGCGTTTTGGAGTCTACTGAATCCTTTGCAATGATTTTACAACACTACCTGTACAGTAGGTTGCGCTGAAATTCTGTGTACATATTACTAGAATTACTAGAAAATGAAGTGGATTGACTTTAGTAACAATCTGACAATCGAAAGTGGCAAATGTTACGTGCATTTTTTCCATTTTTCCAATTTCCATATCAATAACATGAAGTTTAGGTGCTATATGCGTTTATAGAAGCAGTCTGACAGTGCGACAGTATTAGTCGTTGAGGTTCGGAATTGGCAATTGGAAACTTGATATACGTTAGTGGCCACTGACATGAGGTTGGGACTCTGGATCCCAACCTGGCTGCGGCAGTATTCAAGAAGTTTCAGGTTTAGACCCTTCAGTGTATCAACGAGATTGTCGGAAAGTTGGCCGGGGGCCACCCCAGATGATTTTGTTCACGATCGTATCAGTAAGGGCTATTTTAACCACATAACACCAATACATTCTAACCCGTTCTTACAGCCAGCGGCGTGGTGTAACACTGTTGCCCCTTTTCTGCATATTATTCAATTTGGACTAATACCGCTTAAATTCAAAGTGAATAAATCCCCTCCTAGCACGAATTAATAATTACACAAGCCACGAGCGGAACCAATTACGCTGTAACCAATACATAATAGATATCGAAACATCAAGATGAAAATATCCGAGTGGTTTATGAGGCATGGCCAGCCGTGGTGGACGGTCTATCCGTTGGTGGTTTGTTGTGACACCAGGGCGCGCTAATTAATTGTATTAAATAATGGATATCGCGATTCTATACATCGTCGACGCAACGCAGCGCCCAGAACCGCATCTCCACTGTATTTATGACCGGGTGCACGATAATTATGCACTATATTGATGGAGGCGGCTGCACGGACGCCCTCTACCGTCAATAACGTGAAATCGAAACCCACCCGTCCGCTTACCATACATTATTCTCATCGCCTCCACATTGAAATATGCAATATTTGTTGGACGCTACACCGCCGCATTAAACCTGAATAAAAATTTCAATCGCGTACGAAATAGTAGAAAATTGTGTATGGCTTATGCTCGGAAACGGTTTTAATGTATTTTAATGGCGTTGTCGCTAATGTCGTTTTTATGCGATACACAGTGGTCATTTTGCCCAATCTAGTAAATATTAAATCGGTCACATCTGGTATAACTGTTTCTCGTATATTGTGATTTTGTTTAATTTTACAACTAATACTATAGCAGAAATGTTTGCGCTATATAGGGTGTAACAAGTTTCAGTGCAGAAATTTTGAGAGATGATAGGTTCTGGCAAGCTGACAAGAAAGTTGTTACATCAAAATTTTCCTATTCTTCTTCATAAGTGAAATATCGAAGGTCAAAGTTAAGAACAATATTGGTTGAGTACCGCATTTGGTTAATTTATAAGAATTTTATTGTCAGTAGCTCAAAAGCTACTACACCTCAATATTTGTTCACTCAAACCTGTTACAACCTGTATAATAATCTGAATTAATAAAATGTGTGTACCCGTTTTTTGTGGCGACGATTCCGGAGAAACTACTGAAGGTATCGAGACGAAACTTCATATTTAGAAGTTTCGTGACTAAACTTAGAGCTGAAAGAAGTTTTGTCCAAAAGGGCCCAAAGGAACTCGAGGTTTACTCTTATCATTTTTCAACGATTTTGCAAATTAGCCGCCATTTCTGTAATTTCGTCAAAATAGTTAAATAATAAACTATAGTAGAGAAAATTTTGTATAATTTATGTCCATTTCATTTTTTGGAAAAAAAAATCATAGTAAGCGGATGCCCCTTGAACTTCCAAATTGCCCCCCTGAACACGGCTGTATCGTATGATAAAGTCATGTGCCTGGCCACATCAGATTTTTTTACGTTAGAAGCACTAAGATTCTTAGATTCCTCAAATGATTCCAAAAACTAAAACTTGTATGGTAGGTTCCTTTAAAAGTAATTAAGAATGCAGTTTATTATTGATAGGTAAACGACATTGAGTTCGATCATAATATTTCAGTTGTAGACCTCTCAGACTATTACAGTATTACCTTTCCAAAAACACAAGTGCTAGCGACGTCGGTGACATTAAGATAATGTGAATAATTACACCCTAGAAATTGGCCACTGTGCGACGTCGGTTGCAATGCTTTCAATCGATTCCGCTTTCGACTTGTATAAATATTATTACTTTAAAAGCATAGGTTGGTCATTGAAATGGATATTTTATTATATGTCATTAGGGTAAAGTATGAGCCGTGTCAATTTTCTATCCATTAATGTCTAAACGTTATGATTTGTGACACTTGATATGTTTTATTGTTGTCAGTTGTGTTGTATCGGGAAACTTAATGCAATTACAGAAGCCGGGGTATTTTTTAAATTCAGCATTTAACAAACAATATATCAATGGATTATCTTACTACTCTTCCGCCATCTTAGCTGTTATCTATGTTATTTTATCCCAGAGCGCATGGAAAAAAGACTAGGGGTGGGCTGGTGTCAGTTTGGTCAAAATCTGTTTAATCCCGAAGAAAATAACATTTTCAAGTTCCTCTTGTCAGATTGTCACCAAGAAACAATACATTTCGTTGCCTGGCAGTTATACATGTGTATTTCATTCCAAATTTCAGTCCGTTGCACTGTTTGGGCGCTATCGTGTTGAAATTTTTCATTGCAATGCATTCAGGGAAATGGAAAATTGAATAAAATGTTTCAGTTCTAAAATCAGTATTAGGTACTTTCAAACTGTTGCAACACAAATTTATTTCTATTTCATGTTAATGTGCTTGAACAGTAATTAGTTCAAGTTGCTTTTTCGTTTCACTGTGTCAATTTTAAATTATTTATTAGCCGGTGAAAATTCGAAAATAATAATTAAAATGAACCAATAATTGAACCCGAACAATAGATTCCGTAAATTTTATATTATGTATTAACGAAAACATCAAAACACTTTCTGAAAGTACGTTTTACACAAGAAAAATAAACCTTGGGCGTTGGATGCTGGCTTAGAATTAAGACGGATTCTTACAGATTCATCATAATTTATAACGATTCAGTCCGTCGTCGCCCATTATACTGACAATTATCTTTTGATTTATCGCATTTATTTCGGCCACGTCCGGTCCGCACCCAAAAATAATAATTTCGGCGCCGGCCATTGTGTACGGCCTAACAGATTTCGTTAATTTATTGTGGCCCACGCACGCCGGAATTAAACATACAAAAAGTTTTTTCAGCCTCCGGTTGTTCCGCTTGTCGGTAATAAAGTGATTAATCGCGCAAAATATTATGTTAAAAATCGGACTCGTAAAACGTATAACGAACAATGACGCATGATTTGAAATCGCGCTCGATTTTAATTAATGTTTTTTTATTGCGTACTGAGAGGTTGACGTAAACATATACAGATAGGTCTCCAAAGATCAATATTCAGTTTCTCGATGGAAGTTATTCCGCTATATCTGTTGTTGAAGAATGCACAGTTTAGGATCTAGAGTTTAGACTGTTTAGAGGATTATTTTCCCGTAGATTTTTCTCTTTTAATAGCTTGTAATTATTATTTTCTTTGTTGATAACACTCATCACTTTACATCTTAGCTTTTTTGTCTTGGGACGCAATGGAACGGCCGGCGTTCCCCCACCTTTTCTCGATACCACGAGTAGACGTAGAAAAGATTTGTTAGATAAAAACTCGACAAAACTTTGGAATTACTGCTCCATTACTACGATTTGTTCCATTACTTAAATTGACTAAAATGTTCTTCGCTTTTAAATAGAAATGATAAATTAATAAAACGTTTAGATGAGGAATTATACTTTATACTTATTGCATACTTCTATAATGTAATAAACATTAGGTATATAATGTTACCAGATTCAAAATGTCCGAATTAATTCTGGAACTTATAATGGTAAGTGTTCTCGTTGGATGGGATTTAACATTTGTCGACGTTGCTTTAGATGGAGACACGTTCTAGTCGTTACTTCGCAACGATATCGTGAACTTTTTGGAAGCGTTGCGCCTGCAACGAGCTGCGCTTTTGGGAAAATGGGAAGTCGACCTTTTACTATGCATACAGTCGTTAACTAAAATATATATGCGACTTATAGTGCCACGCGAATTCCATAACTATTAGCGTAAAGAATTTTTAACTATCTTGTTCTAATGTGCATTTCAGTATAATATATTAAAACACCAAACTTATTAAAACAGATAATAACCTGTTATTTCAATGATTTTATAGTGAACGATTTTCAGTAATACAAAATAACCATTTCGACCAATTAACCAAATATTTATCTTGGAATTTTTCTCGATCTCATCGGTTGGTTGATAGTAAACCAAACATTTAATGAATTAAAGGACAAGTTAAGCCACCATATCGTATAACATGTATGTATGGATGGCAAAAAGCCAGACGTGGTGGCGTCTTGTAGAAGTTTTCTGCATAACTTTATACGGCACAATAAGCAAAATCAAGCCAATTGTAGACAGCCATCCGCTGTACACAGTCACTATGAAAACCTGAAATTCGACGAAGCCAACCATGTTACCAATTTCATTTTGCACGCTTCCGGTGTACATATTTTGTTTGCTGAGAGATGCCAATGATATGTCAAAATATATGAAAAGAATCACACTCTCTTGCTAGATGTAAATGTGAAAATTAAATTTTTATATAAAAATTTGACGAATATATTGTCATATTTTTTTGTCGGTTTTTACCTTTGTTGGATAATAAAACCAGCAGCCCTATACACACATTGTGCATTTTTCCACGTGTGCTAAGTAGAGATGGTAGTTTTCGGTAACATGGCGATTCGCATAAAACCGACACCACCCATCGCTACACTTCGCACGGGTGCTAACCTGTACATACGTTATTATGATATATTTTCATTTATGAAAATATGTTTCTATAGTTTTACTATATATGTTTGTTGTTTCATATGTCCCCTAAAAATCGTTGAAATAATCTATGGAACAAAAACTATACACTTACCTCACGAAAAACTGGCATGTAGAAACATTTTTCTCTTAGCTTTTAAGAGTTTGCCGATTGCCGAATCTAATCAGGACGCGTTCGGTGCGTCACGGATTCGGTCGACCAAGGGTCGGGATTAAAAATTCAATTTCTTCGTGAATTTAACGGATCGAAATCAATCGTGGGCGTAGGCATCCGGTTGGCGAGGAAACGCGAAAAGTTTGTTTCACAGTTTTGCAGTGTGGATAGCGCCTCCGATCGCTTAGATTTCGTCCTTTGAACGGTCGATTTCTTATTCAATTTCAAGGGTAGAAAACGTTCCAGTCCATCGTTTTACATATAAATATCAGCCAAGCGAAATGGGGTTCTACTGTATTCGTACTATTTTCCTACTATAACAAGAAAGAATGATACGAAATGTGTTTATTTTAAAAATAAGTATACGGTTTTGTTGTTTAGTGAAAACACTAGGGATGTTACATAAGGAAATCCATACTTTTCTGTGCCAAATTCATACTGATACTTTTGAACCGAGTATTTGCTTTATATTTGTTACTTTCCTTATGTTCGGTTTCACCAACGTTTTTAATCATTGACATTAGACGTCATTGGATTTCTTAATCTATTGCACTAAACAGGGCAAATAATAAGTAAATTATTAACCTTTATTTAACCAATCATTAAATTGTATGTTGTGAAAAAGTAAATAAAATATATTTCATTCTGTTACAATAATTTCAGTTAATGCCCATGTTTGGCAATATTAGTACATTGTCCAGTTCCAACCTTGCGTGTTGTGATTGATCCCAAAACTAATAAAATGTATCGAATACGTTTTACAATAGCTACCAGATACTTCCAATATTGAAAAGTAACGAATATTGAAGTAGTAAATGTTTTTACTTGATGGAAAACTACTTATAGGCCAATCAATATTCAATGTCAAAGAAAACACAGTGCCATTTTTCCGTTAGCTCCACATGTCGATAAAATAAATCTCTGGCATGCGAATTCCATCATCGATATAAAATAAGGGCGCGAGGGTGAATTGAGAAGGGTAGCAGCACAGCAGCGCCGCCACTCGTGACGCTGATGAATTGGCGCATGAGGTGGCAGAAGGAAAACGCACAGCGAACCCTTGATGATAAATGGTGCAGGTAAATGAAGAGATAAAGGGGTTTCTTGGTTGCAGAACTCACCAGCACGATATGAAAAGGGACCACATTCCGGAAATTTCTGGTAACCATTTTCAAATTGAAAAAGGCATGCTGACATTAAATTAGAAGTTCTGGTATATCTTAAAGCAGATAAGAGGAGATCCTTAAGTCGTCCTTTTTCATTTGTCCTGCACATATTTTAAGACCGGTGTTTAATAAAAATATTCTAATAATAAGCATAATTGTAATGGATTGCGTTAATCCGATTCGTTAAAGCGGCTCAACTGTTCCTGATAAGGCCGAGCAGGGTAATTAGCGGATTTGTTGACATGAAACTTTACAATTACGCTGGTTTTTACCTTAAACACTTCTTGCATTTAATCAACACCTCATTACCTGGCGCTTTATAGTATGTTCTCCGCAAGAAAAACGAGTACGCATACATTTTTGTATAGAGTAAGTGTACTAAGTGCGTGTTTCTGCATAACGCATTGATAGTTTGCACGAAATGTTAAGGAGTTGGTTAAATTTACATAGGTAAGGAATTGATTACATACCGTAAAGGTTATGTTTACATTATTTGCAATTGCCAAAACTAGCATTGAAAAACAGTCTAAATACCTTCAATTAGTGGCAGGAGACGTTATTCAGAGTGTTTGTCCAATTTTAAATTGATTTCTATACAAAACATACAAATAAAATAAAATTTTACGTTTGAAACAGATTGAAAATGGTAAAACCATTTCGGAGACTACGAAAAATTAAATAAAAACGGATTTTCGTGGATTTTCCTGGTTTAGTAGGTTGAGCCATGCTGCGATATCAATGCACGGGCACACAGGATAATTTAATATGGATGTAGAGGTTTAGCGGAAAGCGCAACGCCAGTAATCTGCTAAAAATATGTGTATATGGGAAATATGAAAATAGTAGCGTAGCGCGCTCACGATGCGACAGATATATATGATTTTTCTCATTTTCTCAAGAAATTTATCTCCGGCAGAAACGGATATCGAGTGTTATTTATCCTTGTTCCTTGCTCAAACGATAGTTTAAAGGGCGGTTTTTACAACTGACATAAATCTCGAATAATTAAATTAGAAGAATTATCGAAGTGTGAATTTGTTCCTAAGAATTCTATATATTCTTATACCAATTTTCATAGGAAGAACGAAACTTACACGTATAAATTCTTATATTCTCGGGCAAACTGCAACCAAATGGATTTGGAAGTAAACAATAAAATATCTGGGGTGGCCCTCAACTTTCCGACTACATCGGTGGCACAATGAAGTGTCCGAACACTTTTGCAATTTTTTAGTTTTGTGAAGCCAGAGCCACTCTGTACCCTACCTAACGTCAGTCTTTGTGACATAATAACAATTGACACTGACATTTAATGTCATGTCAGTTTGTCAAAATTTGACAATTTGCAACAATTTGGATTCTGTCAAGCCGCTACTATAAAAGCTAATAGCGCCTAAACCGTTCAACCCACTGATCTGCAAATTTGTATACATATTTAAAGACACTGGATGGTGAGCTGATATCAGTTTGGCCTAAATCGAATAAATCCCTAAGAAGACGTTTGTAACATTTGCCACTTCCGGTTGTCAGATTGTCACCAAAAACAATCCAGTTCGTCCCCGGTAATTCTAAGCAAATTTCAGCCCGATCCGTTGTTCCGTTTGGGCGCAATCGTGTTTACGGATATACACACATACATACACAGATACACACATGCACACATATACACATACATACATTTTCCAGAAATCATTGTCTGGATCCCAATCTAATGTCAGTGACCACTAACGTTTATAAAAATTTGTTAATGGGTGCATTCTGTCAGGCTAACGCTGCTAGGTAGCGGCAGCGAAATTATGCTACCGCTTAAATCTAGCGCCAATGTCCGATGGAACGGGTATATTGAGACAGACGTTTTATTGTTGTGAAAAATGTTATATTATAGCGGTTGTTGTGGACAAGTGTAGCAGTTACCGCTTTGTTGGCGTTCGCATCGCTACGGTACCATATAGCATGGCTGAATGTCCCCATTGTTCAGCCATAGCAACTAAGGCTGTGGCCACTGTCAGACTGCCTCTACAAACCATTCAACCCATTGATCTGTAAATCGGAATGCATATTTAGAATCACTGGATGATGGGATGGTGTCAGTTTGATCACAATTGAATCCCTAAGAAAATACATGCATTTTTTCCTTCCTGTTCTCATTATCATAAAAACAATCCACTTCATCCCGTGGTAATTCTAAATATTGTATAACATGATTTCAATTTAGTTGAGTACTTTCGTATAGCTACATTATGCGCATACAACACACAATATGACCTTGAATCCATAGATAATAAGACGTTCCATAGGTGCCTCATTACAAAGGCATTTAAACACGGACTGAAATAATAAACGTATCCTTTATTTTATGTTTGAAGGCTTAAAGTACTGAAGCGAGTATTAAATTTCATATCTTAATATTTTGAATAACAATACAATTGTACTTGAAGTGAGTTTTTGAATTAAGTTTAGGGTTACAATTTGTCCACTTTTTGAAGAATAAACAACAACGGATGCTGATTTTCCTTCGAATCTGTGTTGGTATTTGATACAGTTGTCATAGCATTATCATTATGAAATAAGTAATCTTCTTCATAGCTATGTTTATGACATTATATGTAACATCGGATGCGAAAAGGGACCTATCCTGCAAAAACAACGTGCGCCATAACGGTACCTATCGGAAGAGACCTTATGTGCGAAAATAGCGTACAAGATAACGTCATGATAGGTCCTATTTCGCATCCGAGGTTACATATCTTGATACAGTTAATATTGTTTATAACGACGGCTAAGGGACCGAACATATTAGGTTGTTATATCGGTAGGTTGCTATAAGAAATATACAAATAGTTGAAAGCAATTTTTAGTTTAAAAAAATAAGGAAGTACATAGTCTATGTACTACATATAATTTAAGTTATTTTAACGAAGAAATTTGTTAATTTGCTTTGTTTATATAGTATTAAAAAAATTGTTTTTTTATCGCAAATATTTACATCTGACAGGAACACAAATGAAATAATTGTTTGAATTTCGACCGGGCAAAACTAGCATAAGTGGTTGCCACCCTAAGCTATCGATTGGTGTATAATTTATTAAAATCGGATGACCGGAAGTGCTTAGAAAACTTGCTTTTGTCCACCGTAACACTCAACCCGGTCCTTTCTCGATGTCTCCGGAACGCAAACTTTGTTAATTATTCTCGTCCGCTAATTGTTGGAATCTCGACCGGGCAAAACTAGAATAAGTGGTTGCCACCCTTAGCTATCGATTGGTGCATAATTTGTTCAAATCGGATGACAGGAAGTGCTTAAAAAACTTGCTTTGGTTCACCGTTGTTCCCGACATGGTCCTTTCTCGATGTCTCAGGAACACAAATTTTGTTAATTATTCTCGCCCGCTAATTGTTGGAATCTCGACCGGGCAAAACTAGCATAAGTGGTTACCACCCTTAGCTATCGATTGGTGCATAATTTGTTAAAATCGGATGACAGGAAGTGCTTATTTTTTACGCTTTTGTTGATCGGTGTTCAAGGCATGCGGTTGCACTGTGTTGTCCAAATCCCCACGACGCTAGTACTTTGTTATTTTTTTTTCAGGCGGTAATTGTTATAATATCGATCAGGCAAAACTATGGGGTGTACATGAAGACTTGTGCTTTCGATTAATGTATTGCTCATTATGATCGGTCAAGTCATAGCCGAGATATGATGCCGAAAACTTTACCAAATTGTCGAAAAAGTCAACTTTCGTTCATAATTTTAGGGCACTAATTATGATTTGATCGATCGGGCAAAACTCATGGAGTATCAGGACGTTATGAGCTTTAAAATGATGTATAATTTATTAAAATCGGTTGAAAAACAAACTTATTGCTAACTTTTATTGCTAACTTCCCCCGGGTACATTTACACCATATGTTTTATGGAGACTGACCGGGACTTTAAATATCCGTTTTTATAACCGATATTTCGTTATATCCGATGTTGTTATAATCGATATTAATTGTATAAACATATTACAACTTTATAACACCTGTTGTAGATGAGTTTAGAGAATAGCATCTGTCACAACAAGTAAACAACGTAAATATAACCGCACCCGCAGTATCTACTAGCATCACTTCCGAAACTTTAAAGAGTTTTTCAATTTTTTTACACTATTAATACATATAATAAATCATCTCTACAAAATTTCAGCTCGATCCGTCACATACATTGCATATTTAAGTAAAGTATGAGTTAGCATCGTTATTATCTAACACAGACGAGACAAATCAAATTTACAAAAGAACGACATGAGATGAACAGAGGATAACACGATTATAATTAATATTTGCGGAGCAAACGAAATTCTAGCAAGGCAAAGGATTATTATTTCGGTGTATTTAATCAGTCTTGTCGGTCTCAGACCGGTGCAAATAAAATGAATGGCGACTAAACGGAAAGGATGGCGACGATTTTAAAGTAGGTAGTAGGTACAGACGTCCAAAGGCTTGGCAAGGGAAAACGCAGGGATGGGTGCGGTAACGTGATTATAATCCGGGATTTTGTCCTGGCGACACCGGGCGGCGACCTATTTACCGAAGGCCATTTAAAAAGTACTTATTTGCTCCCGCTGATAGATCCACTGCACCGACCACCACTACTGTTATTTTAAGAGACGTTACACGGGTACATAGACGATATCCAGTAATTGAGTTCGCCTGAAGTTGTTCGTAATTTCTTAGAAAACTTTGGACGTCCTAGATTGCCTCCTGAAACGTTCTATCTCGTCGTTGTGGGGTGAAACTGTTGAATACGTTTCAGTAATTGAAAAAGAATGACATTTGGATGAAGACTGAGGTTAATTCAGATGATGCCTAGTAGAGATGATTTCAACTAGTTGAGTACTCTCATACCACCACATTACGCGTATAAAAAAATTGCTGCGATCATTTCAGAGATCAAACTTAGAGAAAAAACTTAAGAACTTTTACCAGAAACGGGGACATATCAACAGCAATGTCAACTCAAAATGTCTCTCGCCTCGTCCACGCCATTCAACCTCGGTTTTTCGGGGTGGGCCGCAGTACATAATTATCAAAACTGTCAACGCTCTTCCATCCAGGATCATGCCTGCGCCGAGCATTGGTCGGTTTAAGCGAGAATTATTCATGTTTGTTAGGTGACAATGAGTGGTGTTTGTATAAATATATTTATAGGTATATGTACAGTAGTGCTTAGTTTCTTAATTTATGTGGTTGTAATTCTACATTTAATTCATGTAATGTCTGACCATTGTCAATATCTTGCAAGGATCTTACGGCAAATAAATGATTATTATTATTCTTATTTTATTATTATTAAAAAACAAAATATGATCTTGAATAAATAAGACATTCCATTGGTGTCTCGCTCCATTTGGGTTTTAATACTTAAAAAGCTTAAACTATTGAACAGTGCTAAATTTTACGTCTTACTGTTTCGACTAACAACATAATTGCAGTTCACGCGAGTATGATAATTAAGAAATGAGGTTAAAATCTGTCCACTAACATTTTGAAGAAGAAATAATACAAACAGCCAAAACGGATTCCAAATTTTGCTCCGCTACATGTGTTGGTATCCTCTTCAAGGCTGTTTTTATAACTTCGAACACTGTTATAGACCTATTACAACTTTGTAACACCTATTGGAGGTGAAGTTTATGTACTAACCTGCCACAAATAGTAAATATCGTAAATATAACGTCACAAACGCTGAGATACTTTCGAAATTTTATTCTTCATCATGTTATTATTATTTGCTAGCATCAGCTCGAAAACTTCGAACAGTTTTTCAGTAATGTTGCTTTCTACTTGTAATCACTATGAACGTAAAATTCTGCGCTATTTTTTTTTACTCAGGACACATTTTATGAATGCATATTTTATGGGGGTAGAAACCCCCAAACAATCTATGTCACTGAATAAATCCTGGTCTATTGCATAGCTTAACAGAATGCAACTTCATGAAATTTTGGTTCATGGTATTTTGATGCAGTCAGAGAAATTGATAATGCACATGTTGATAAAATCTTTTTCTTTATCGAACTTGAAAACTTAATTGTTGCTAGTTTAATTATAGGTAAAGTTTAATTGTTGGTCCGCGAGTCTCCAGTGATGCCTGTAAATCAACAGGGGAAGCTACGTTGAAGGATTTAACGAAATTCCTAATAACTAACTATGTAATAACTAACTATATGTCAAACAATTAAGCGTGTACACTGTACAGTATAACCAGTGTTAAGTTGGCCTGAGACCTGCTCGATATGATGAATGGGAGCAACGTGGATCTAATGCTAGATCTACTGCTCATTCTAATGTTTACACAATTTTGGGTCGACTTCTCATTGGTTGTACTGTAAATTCAAAACAAATTACTAAACAATTTAGTGTGTACAAAACACGCTTCTACAGGGATTATCCGACCACAAAACTACTCCACATCTTGCTGAATCCTGTCAAACCAAAATTTGTGGACAAGTTTCACGATACACGTGGACCATGTTCAAATCTGTTCTTTCATATTCACTATTTACATTATTATAATGACCTTCTGCGGCTCCGAAAAAGTAACTGCGTAACATCACTTTTAAATTTATTCATTTTCACCACAATACAATAATTAAATCAGCAACAATTAATATATTATATTTTAATGTAGGTACATTTAAAAATATAACCACTGTAAACTTTATTAATAACGTTCAAAAACAATTTGTGCTTTCCAAGTTAAAACTTGCTGAATAAATTAATTGATAACCATACATGTACCACATATTAATACTTCTCGTACCGTCCAGTGGCATACAATTGTCCGCATTGTTTACTGGCTGTAATTTTGTTGCTTGTTTGCAGTAATTTGTATTTGTTATTCGATAATTCGAAATACACCGCTTAATATAGCAATAGTATACAATATTTCATTGTTATTAATAGCATTGTATTGATCTATATCACCGAAACGTATATAAAATAATCATCCGAAATTGTTTGAATTTAGTGTATAAAAAAATGTAATGTGCAGTAAATTATGTAATAAATTATCTGTGAAATAATAGAATATTAAACACATGTTTATATAAAATTTACGCTACTGAAATGGAGGTTTCTAACGTTGTAGGGAGAACCAGTGATTCAGTCCAAAAGGGCTTTCCCTTTTGAGGATGCGATAAATTAGGTCCTCCCATTTTTTCAGTGTTCCCCTAAAAAAAAAAGCAGGTGAACTTCCAGAGTAGCTCGTGAACGACCGTTAGCCTGAATCACTGCTTAATAAATGGCTGTGGAATCTGCATGATTTATTTATTGAGTGGGTCGTGAGACTAGAGAATTATTACCGAAAAGCAGGGGACGGTGAATTGGATTTATAAGCTCAAAATCTTCTCAATTTAGGTATATTTGGGATGATTTACTTTTTACTTGATTTACTTCTTATTAGATTACTTCCAAAAAAGATTGACCTATGAAGAGTGATAGAATACAGTTATGGTATAGTTTTGTCACTTCACTGAACACAAATCAACAATCGTTGTGGCTATGAGTCTTGATAATAGTTGCTATCGAACAGATTTCTAATGGTAATAGAGCTCCTGAAATTTGTGGCGCCAATGGTGTGCTTCGAATTGTGGTAATTTGCAAAACAGCGGATTAGATGAGGTGACCTAGCTAATGTAAAGCCTATCGTTATTTGTGATGTGACGATGGTCATTTTGAACTGTTCACCTACTATGTTTGCGTGCACATTTGAAATCGACGTCGATTACTATACGAAAATGAACACCACGGAATGTTTGCAATCGGAGTAGAAATTAGTTTCTGAAACCGATAAACAACAGAGACATTACAAAAGTTGGACATTACAAAGGTTTTGATCAAGCGATATTCGAATAAAACTAGACAATTGGTACAGAACTCTACAAAGCACCGAATCTGGTGTACCTCATGGCGGTGTGTTTGGACCAATTCTATATTGTATATTGTGTTGATCATCCACAATTTTAAACACCATGAACTTGTTTGCAACCATTGTTTTCCCATTGTTTTTCCCTGATATACGTTGGGTAATCAATAGGCAATAATCATAAATGTTCAGCAAACCACTGCTCTCAACTATTAACAACTGTTGGTTTGTATCATTAAACGCGCTTATTGAGACGAATCAGGTATAGTTCAAGGTATAGTATTATGCCACTTGCTAAAATAAAATTGTTTGAATGTAAGACTATGCACAAACTATAAATCTACCCGTTGCATCCAATCAAGCCGAAGTGCTGACGTCAACTCAAGAGCTTCGACGAGAGCAGAAACTAAACATCGGATATACACCGATAACAATGACAGACTTATAATGGCCTAGAGATTCAATATTTGCCGAATGGAGTTTACTTCGTACCGCAGTTGGAGAAGAGGAACAATCACCCACTCAGTCTATATTGCCGGTTAATTTAAATTCGCTTGACGTTTTGGGTTTGAAATTAACTAAATAGCAGCCGATGTACTGTGAACTTCTCGAGCGAGTAAGATTTTCAGTAATTGTAAGAAGTTCTGTGTGGATGTATCTACAGTGCTTAAATACAAAGGTTAATTAATTCTCCTTGAATATCACAGTTTGTCGCTTCACAAACATGACTAATTTAACAAGTATTGTTCCTGACGCCGAGTCAGGAAGAAATGGATTAATAAAACTAAATATTAGGTAAAATATACGGTAGTTGAATTTACATTGGATTTGTAGTAATGTACATTGCAGTGATTTATAATAATAACAGTCCATGCATTAACATCATTGGTATTGGCAGACCAGAGATTATTATTATCCTCCGCGCCTGTTGAGCGTCTTAAGATGTTTTCTCCCAGCATTCGTCAAGAAGTATTACCTCACCGGACCAAAACCGGAGACTCCCTACGTGCTAGGTCAACTCTACAATACCCAGCTTAATCTAATAATGAAAAACCTCAATTTTAGAGTTGATTGATACAAGAAACTAGGAGTAACGGAGGGGAAGAAGCAAAAGTGCGCGTTATAAGCACAAAAGTAGTGTGAAACCAGTACAAGAGATGGTTCATGTGGTGTACAGCAGAAACCCAAAGAACCTTAGAAATTAGGACAAAAGTAGCACAAAATTACACAAAATTAAACAAAATTAGGACAAAACAGCGCAGTAGTGAAAATGTTCATAAGGACCCAATAGGAACTCATAAAGAAAAAGTATAAAAGTGGCACAAAAGTATCGCAAAAGCTGCGCATAAATAGTACAACGGTAGCACAAAAGAAGGCAAAAATTAGCAATAGTAGCGCAAAAGGCCCGTTCAGTAACAAACAGTACAGAAAGAGAACAAGTAGCGCAAAAGGAGAGCAAAACGAAGAGGATGAGGAACACTACAGAAGCATACAAAAGAAACAAATGAACAAGTGAAGCATAAAAGTGGCGCAAAAGTATCGCAAGAGCTGCGCATAAATAGTACAACGGTAGCACAAAAGATGTACAAATGAACGCAAAAATTAGCAATAGTAGCGCAAAAGGCCCGGACAGTAACAAACGGTACAGAAAGAGAACACGTACCGTAAAACGAGAGCAAAAAGAAGAAGATGAGGAACACTACAGAAGCATACAAAGGCAACAAATGAAGTAGAAGTTACAAAAAAAAAGAAAATAAGTCGATCTTAACGAAGTTTGAAGTGTTTCATATATTCCATGAATGCTGTTGTGGATGGCATCCTATGTTCGTGAGCAAAATAGCCCGAGGTTCGAATTGAAATCTGTAGACTAGTTATCACTGCCACCGGAATAACTTGCAACACAGCTCCGGGCGAATTCCGGCGTCTTCTCGGCATTGTTTGCACGCTTAAAATCGAGATCCGGGATGAACAAATAATGCACCAGTACACAGTGTCTTACGAGATGCGAATAAGCGGCGCCGCGGGAACTTCACATCTCAGTCAGATCTATCCGCAAGTTCAGTTTAAATTAGTTCGAGGAATTTGTAATGCAACCATGGCCAACGTTTTCAAATACCAATAATAGAAACGCTATGTGTTGCTTAGCAAGGATTTATACAAGTTGAACGAGCGGGTTCACTGTTATATCGGCAACCAACATCAGGTTCCTAGCAAGATTATTGTCACTACTTTTATCCCGTTTGTCAACTCTTGTCTACTTATGTCCACTTTCGATTACTTTTACGCCACTCTTTTCTCCTTTTGTCTAATTTTGTCCACGTATGTCTACTTTTGTTTATTTATATCTACTTTTGAATATTATTGTCTAGTTTTGTAGACTGTGGTCTACTTATGTCTCCTTTTGTCTCCTTTTGTCACCTTTTGTCTCCTTCGTCTCCTTTTGTTTCCTTTTGTTTTCATTTGTTTCCTTTTGTCTCCTTTTGTCTCCTTTTATCTCCTTTTACCTGCTTTTGTCTCCTTTTGTCTCGTGTTGCCTCCTTTTGTCTCTTTTTGTCTCCTTTTATCTGCTTTTTGTCACCTTTTGTGCCCTTTTGTCTCCCTTTAGCTCATTTTGTCTCCTTTTATCTGCTTTTTGTCTCCTTTTGTCTTCTTTTTTTCTCTTTTTATCCCTTTTCGTCTCCTGTTGTCTATATTGTCTACTTTTGCAACACTTTTATCTCCTTTTGTCTACTTCCACCTACTTCATTTTTGTCTCCTTTTGCACTATGCTTGTCTCTTTTTGTCTACGCCTGTATACTCTCGCATATATTAGGCTCATGTCTATAGTCGGTTTATGATTGGAAATTTAAAACTGGAATGACCGAATCGTTAGTTACAGCTTGATGTGGGATTGAGAGCCATACGGTTCTATAATAGTAATGTTGTATACTAGTGTAATAGGTTGACCAGAGTCCGTTTTTATTGGTAGCGTAGCAAACAGAGCGGTCAAAATGTAATTTAATTTAACTCAAATTTAAAACGGAGAACGCGAGAACTTTCTTTCAAACCTTGAGGGTTTGATATCGCTAGATTTTTAGAAGCCAAAAATAATCGTAAATGAATATCAATAATAAAAAACCTCAGGATGATTAAAAGTCAAATTCTAACCAAAACAAATATATTTACAAAATGAACAAAAAGATTAGAAACCCTTCAGATCGAGTGTACAAGAATCATTGAACCTCGTGACAATTATGAAGATGATTGGAGAGAAAACGGATGACAGAGACACAATTATTTTATAAAAATTACCTAAATTGTTATTGGCAAATTTACATCAGCAGAGATGGCATCACGGGCACACACAGAAACAAAACACAAGGGCCTAGAGCCCAAACAAATTGAACTACATGGTTCGACCTCTAAATTACGACTTCGACTGATATTTTAAATATACAAAACTAGGAAGGCCTTCTCCCACCAAAGACAGAACCAAAAACATTTGCAGATCTGTGTCCGGACCACACTGTAAGTTACCCAAACTTCTAGAAAAAATCTCTGTTCATACTACATTCTTGCGAAGTGTAGACTTCCGGCAGGTCAAAACGTTTCTTGAACAAATAACTTTGTGCTACCATTGAGCCATCTGTTTACTATATTATATACAACCATTTATTCTACGCGAACTCAAAAGACAAAATTCCGACCTACCACACTAGCACTGAGAAGACCAGTTCACCCATAAGAAAATTTATACGTACGAGTAGGTCGTCTTCTTTTTCCCTTAATGTCTACTTTTATCTACTGCAGTCTACTTTTGTCTACTGTAGTCAACTTTTGTGTATTGTAGTCTCTATTTGTCCAGTTTTGTCGACGTTTGTCTACTGTTGACCAGTTTTGTCTACTTTTCTCTACTTTTATTAACTTTTGCGCCACATTTTTCGTTTCTTTTACCTTGCTACCTTTGCCGTGTATTTCTTCTGTTTGTACATTTGCTTTTTAAGTTTTTTCCTACTTTACCCCAAATTGTTTTACTAATTGTGCGTTATTTTTGTGATATTTTGATGCTACTCTGCGAAAAACTTAATACTCATGTCATATTTTTCGGAGATTATCAAGCAACATTGCTTAATTATATTCCAGTGATTCGTATTGAAAATATAACCAGTGCCATGAAACGTACCGAGATATCTTGCAGTACATTTTACCTTGAAAACTAGTTTTTTAACAACCTTGCGAGTCCGTGACCAATCTAATACAAGTAAACATAAATTCGGTGGGCGTCACCAAAGCCCAGTTCCGAGCCGAAGTAAATCACGTATCTTTGTGGCCGGCAAGGCGGCAGTAGTGCTACGTACGTTAGTTACAATCTAGACATTGTTGTGTATCTACAAGATTAGATTTCGGTTTCGTCCGCACGCAAATGGGCGGTTAAATAAGTAAAGCCAGATCAGCTGTATTTAATGCCTGATTCCGTAAATAATTCCAGCTTGTAGTCGGCAGGCTGCGACCTGTAACTGTCCGCTGGCATGCGATTCCGCCCACTGCATGATAGCCATTTTTATAATTGGATTTATTTATAGAACATGTGTTATCCAATATATGAATTTTATAGCTAATAATAATCATTTCAATATTTTCGTTGATTAAAAATTATATAGAATTTAGACAGTTCTGTTTCCTGAAAGAAATTCAATTCAGAAATAAAGTTTCTGATGAACAAAATTGGATTCTCCCCTAAAATATTTACGATATTCCCTTAGTAGCGAATAAGAAGGAAAACTGGAGGAGACAGAGAGAGGGAATTAAGTGATTCCGAGATCAAAAGGTTAACTGTGCAAACAGTACTAGCCAGAATACGCGGAGATTATGAAATTGAGGGCCGCTACTGTTATAATTCGCTGCTTATTCACCTCCTTAATTACTCTATTCAACGCGTCGAAGCACCGGAGTATTCGGCGGAAATGGCTTCCCCTTCCACTTACCTACAATGGCAGCTAGTCTTTTCCCGGCTACGCTACCAAAAAATAAGCGCCCTGAACAACAAGCGGCGTCCGGTCGGCAAAACCATACAAAATATAATTTAATTATAACCAAACTACAAGCACGTTTTCCACAGTAGCGCGCTGAATGTTCATTTTATAGACCATTTAATTAACAGATAGCAGCAGACGCTGTTATTTCTATAATATATTAGCTATATAAAGTATAATAAATAACTACAAAGAAGGCAGTTCAAAGCAAAACTTACCAGTCACTTGACTAATTATTGTTTTTATCCAATTAAAGATTTCATTGACTGTAAAAATTTGGCTGTGCAATTTTACAATTTTAATTCAATTCTTGAATCAAGTTTTTTTCTTTGTTTCTTTGTTCTATACTTTTTTGTATTTTGAGAAATAAAGCTTTAATTTATTCATCGTGTTAATCACAGTCATAGGTGACTGTGATTTTAAATCTGAGCGTAATTATTAATTCTAAGCAACATTCCCAAATAAAATATTTCGATAATATTAACATTTCAGGTACTTTACTCTTATGCGCGATTCATATTTTTTTTAAACACCGGGTATATGGTGCGATATTTTAAAGATCTTATGATGGTATTCTTGATTTCAGACCCTGTATATGAAATCATCAAATTTGTTTTAAGAAATATAATATTTGTAAAAGTGATTCAGAGATAACGTGTATATGAAATTAAAAAACCTAATTTAGAAAAAAAAAGTTGTTACTTTCCGACCAGTACTCTAGAAGGAAACTATTGTAATCGACCAAAAAAGACATTTTAATGAAAATATGCGATTTAAGGTCTCCAAATCCATTGCAATGATTTCTGGAAATGTTTGTGGGTATGTATGTATGTGTGGACGTATACAGTGTGTCCAGGAAAGTCCGTACCATAATAATGCACCATATAGTGGATGTTAAAAAAAAATGTGAAACGCGCATGAGTAAAGTACCTGGAATATTAAGATTATCGAAATATTTTATTTGAGAATGTTGCTTAGAATTAATAACTTCACGCTCAGATTTAAAATCACAGCCACCTATGACAGAAATTTTTGTTTGTTTGTTTTTTTTTTATTTTCACTACGTGAGAACAGTTTGCAGCGGCTAGTGATTTGAAATGATTCCCCTTCGACGATTTCTTGGAGATTTGTACAAATGTTCTGGAATACTCGCGATTTTGATAGCGTTTCCAGCGCTCCCTTAAAATCACTGCAAAAATAATGGTTTTTTTTTGTGCGCTTATGATTTTTCACTCAGTAACTATCACAATATCACAGGTAAACCATAAAAATTTGAATTAATTCTGGAAACGCATGGAGTATACACACTAATAAAACAATATAATGAAGCTGTCATGCTTTACTTTCGGATTTGCCATTTTTTTGAGGTGTATACCATACAAATACGTGAACAGGTGATAAATTAGTATTACATACCTATGTAGCGTATTATACGATATTTTGATATTTACTGGGTGAAAAATCATAAGCGCTTCAAGAAAACGGCAATTTTTGCAATGATATTAAAGAAGCGCTGGAAACGCTATCGAAATCGCGAGTATTATAGGAAATTTGGACAAATATCTAAGAAACTGTTTAAGGATAATCATTTCAAATCATTTGCCGCTACAAAACTGCTCTCAAACAGTGAACATTTAAAAAAGAAGTGTGATTAACAAATCTGAGCGTAATTATTAATTCCAATCAACATTACCAAATAAAATATTTCGATAATATTAATATTTCAGGTACTCTTATGCGCGTTTCACTTTTTTTTTAACACCCGGTATATGGTGCGATATTTTTAAGATGTTATGATAATATTCTTGATTTTAGACCTACCGCCAACTTTCATAAAAAATAACAATTTCCGAGAAATGGATAATAAAAAATTTTCCCATACGGTGCGGACTTTCCTGGACACACTGTATATATGTGAACACGATAGCGCTCAAACAGACAAACGGTACAACGATACAGGTTTAAATTTCATATACGTATTTTAAATTGCCAGGGGTGTTTCTGGCAACTTAAAATATATGTACCAATTTATAGATCAATAGGGATAATCGGTTTAGGCACTATAAACGTTTGTAGCTGCCTGACAAGGTTCATAGTCTTTAGTCGTTATGGTTGCAAATTGGAATTTTGACAAACGTCAGTCGCCGCTGACATGACAGTTAATGTTATTCTATGACAGACATGAGGTTGGGATCCAGAATGGCTACGGCTTCACGAAATCAAACTATTGTAGATAGTGTCGACGTAATAATGGAATTTGGTGTACCTCATGGCGATGTGTTTGAACCAATTCTATATTAATAATGGACTGAATAGGCGCATTCAGCGAATTTGTCAATATATTAAAGCAGTAAACCAACAAATCAAAAATCTACTTGTTTTTGTTGGCGTTATTTATGCAACTGGTTATTAATCATCCACGAATTTGGACACCAGGAACTTCTTTTCATTCATTCCTATTCCAATTTAAAATTGTTTTGGCTACAGACTATATTTCTGATTTTTAAAATTTAACTTAACAAAATTGCTTTCTTGAATGCTTGGTATATTTATGAGTATGCACTATTTATGCAATATGCGATATTTATCTAATTTGAAAGTAGACATTACTGAAACTAAAGTACTATTGGATTATATCAAAATTTGTAGTTTTCAAATCAACATTCGATTTTATTAAGTCAAGTACTAAATTATTAAATAGTAAAGAAAGATTTTTTTACTTAAAAAGAAGGTATAGTTCTTGAAACAAAATGTTTATTGCGTTTGAAAATATTATGTTATTGAATTTAAGTTAACTAACGTTCATGCAAATACGATAGCTTTGAATTTAATAAATTTTACCAAAGAAATAATTTCTTTGTAGCAACTAAAGCTTTGTCTGCCACTATTTAACATCGATCTTTCTTTGACTTTTGAATTTTGTATCAACAAGTCGGAAAGTTATATTTTTTATATATAGTGACCACCTATTGCTTTCAGAACATTGATAATAATTTTGCATGGATGCTAAAAACATTAATAAAAGACCCAGAAAATCAACAGAAGCCATAACATAACAATTAATTTTTAAATAGATTTATTTCCGAATCTCTTTTCAATTTTACACCGTGATGTGATTTTCGAAGATTGCGCCACGTTCTGCGTCCTATTTTCAAAAATCGTATTATCAGCCGAAATAGCGATGTCAACTGGCCGTCTAGGAGCTGCGATTTGACTCCGTTGGATTATTATTTGTGGGGGATCATCAAGGACAGATGTTATGTTGATTATCCAGAGATTTGGGCTTTGAAAAACTCCATTAAAGTGACTCTTGGTGAAATAGAGGTTCATAATTGAGAATATAGTGAAAAATTGAGTTGAGAGTATGGGCTGCTGCAGTGCGGCAAAGCCAGCCGAGGCAGTCATTTAAATGAAATAGTATTTCACTCTTAATAGAAAGGTGTATTCTAAAAAATAAAGTAAAATTTATTTAAAAATATTTGTTGCATTTTTATTTAATATGCATCTTTAAAACGTCGTTCGATTTTCAATTTGATGATTGCACTTTTAGTCTTAAAGGATACATAAATTCCCATAGACTCAAAGAATAGAATTTTCTGAGAAATTATTAAAATAATGTCAACTTTTTTGCGCATTCTATATATTAATGTTGATAACCAGTCGTATCAAATCGGACAGGACAATTTGTCCTGGGCGGTTCCAAACCCGAGAGATATTTAGGGCCGACGCGTATTGTTTATTATAAACGTCTCGACCATTCCACGCGCAGTTTCATTTAGCTCCCAAAGAGGGAGCCACAGAGGCAGCAGACTGTATAGCCTCCGAAATTATGATGACTCGGTTGTCTTTAAATTACATTCTGTGCTGAGTTTATGCCGTACTTGGGCCTAAGGCCGGGTCCCAGGGTGTATTCTATTAAATGTTCGAAGACAAGCACGACCGTCCCGTCACCCTAACCCCCCCTCAGGCTACCCCCGCAATACTCGTGTTTCAACCACGACCACTATCTCCCTCTTCAGAGAACAACAACTCGACGCTATGACAGCTGCGTTGAGTAGACAGATACGGGACACGCAGCTCCGTCGCCAAACCGACTGTTCGAAGTCATTGAGATGCACATAAATTTACCACGTTTACGCCTAACTTACATTAAACTGGCATTATATATCTCGAGCTGTCACGAAAAGATACACGCAATCGATGCCCTTCGACTGTCGAAGTGGCGAGAATCGTCCGCATTTGCATGTAAACCGTTTATCCAATGACAAATTTGTTGCGAAAATCGGCAACGGCACGGTATTTACGCGGTTATGGAAATAGTAATGATGACGTGGAGTATGAAGACATTTAAAATATTGAATTCGGCATTTGTTTTCAGACAATGGGCGCAAACTCAACGGTTGCCAACAGTTGAGAGTTGAAGTCGTTCCCAATAAGTTTGTTTTGCTTTATCTTCCCATTCTTATACCACCCCCCCTAATGTAGCCTTCAGTAATTCCACACCTGGGTTCTGGTCCAATATTTCCTTTGATCCCTGAGTGCCCTGGTATCTACGACTATACCAGTTATACCTATTACCTAATACGTTGGTAGATAGTATTGCTTATCAGAGTCGTTCAGCGAGCACGTGTTACAAATATCTATTGAATGCTACTATACAAGCATACAAGTCTGAAGATGACAAGGGTGATGAAACATCCTCAATGCTTCTAATATCTTAAGTTCAAATTCAAAAGTTGTGCGTTTATCCAAAGCTTCGCAGAACCGAAGTCACTAGAAATAGATGGTGCTACTAATACTGAATGTTGTATTATTTTGATTTACGTTGAAAATGCCACGATACGGTCCCACCACAGTATTCATACTGCATACATAACAATGCGTTCGCCGCGCGAAGCCGTCTTCTGTTTCTCTCTTACATGCACAAACCGATAACGACGTTATTCTGAGCGCTTACTATCCCCATAACCTCTAGGAACGATAGATAGGTCAAGGAAGACAAACGTACTGCATCGTAAATCGTAATGCGTGGCCAGCATTATCAGAAAGCAATCGAAAAACAGTGATGGTAAAGTTTAAAAAATCATCTGTTGAGGAAATAAATAAAATACGTCTGTTTCAGAAACCAACAAGTTTGGATTCTCCAGTTCTACTAATGTCCTTTTATTCTAGAACAAAATAAAATTGACAATCCAGATTGAATTTTGTTGATAGATTACGCATGTTACAACAGAAATTGTCTTGTTTTAGTAGTATATTACCTTTGAACTGTAAGTACTCATAGACAGTCGTATATAGCCTTTTTATGCAAATCATAAATTTTTCTACAATAATATTAAAAGTATTCGTTTCTGTACAATTTAACAGCTATTTAGCATTAAAAGTGTCCTACGTTTGATGTTTATATACTCATGTTAGTTATATTTGATTTGCAGCAAAGTATTTGCGTTTGTAGAAAAAAATATTGGATGACACTCTTGCAAAAGGTAATTTTATTTTGTTCAAGGAATTTCTATGCTTGTGGCTCCCTTCTCACAAAAAATAATCTGTCTAATAGGATCTAATATAATACAGTTTATAATAGCTAGTTTGAATGATATCGGCCATTTTATATAGCACAAGATGACATGCTGCTTATGCAAACAGGGCATCACTCTTTTCGGACTTACATACATAGCTATTTTTATGACACGTGACAGCCACTCATTTTACTGGAGTCAATTTACTGCTATAATTTTTTTACTTTTTCCAGCTTCCCAAATTATACATAAGATATGTTTTCATATTTCTGAAATTCATTGTAATTAAAAAAAAACGTTGACATTAGTTAGTAATTGTGTATTAGTGTATTATTTTCAATAAAGTGAATAAAAACTATAGAATTACTGCGAATCTATTGCACTTTTCTAACAAAAAGTTTTAATAAAAGAAGAAGGAAAAAATATTCCCGTCGATTGTCTTACAAAATTGGGAATTTTGTTGAATCCAGATTTGATCCATTGCAGTTATGATCTAACACAAAAATACGATACCGGTACGTCGGGTACGGTTTTCGCATGCATTAGAACAAACTTATAAGTGTAATAACCACCTAACCTAAAACCAAATTCTTTACAAAAATCGTAATTTTCCCGGCGCCTCCACCATAATGTGTCGCTTTAAATTTCTCCGTCAGTCACGTCATTTCAAAACCTCCTGCTTTATCAAAGTTAACCGGCTGTAGGGCCGTTGTTAATTAAGCGTAATAAACTTGTGAAAACGCAGCTACCACCACAACAGAGCGCGTCAGAACGCGGCTGCACAAATGTCCGTGATTTGTCGTAGTTTGTCATGGCGTCCGTCCGCTTCGCGTGTATGTATGAATACACCGGCGTATAGATGCCGCTGTGCGCGCAACCACCCCGCAAACAAAGCGGGATGGTGAGTAATGACGTCGACAGCAACCGAGAGTCCATTTCAATTATTTGACTACCGTGCGTCATTCAGTTTAGAAACCGATATAACATCCCGTCACAGTCGGTGATTGCTTTGATCTGAGTCTATTAGGCCGCAGGCCTGTTGTTCTTCCTGTTCTAAAGCGTAATTAAAAATATTATTTGACGTGCAAATTTGCCGGGGACCGCATTAATACAAATACGTGCTGTTTGGCCAGTTGAAAAATGTTGTCCACACAGTAAACACTGAGTTTTGCGTATCTGTTTGGGTTTATCCATTAGGTCGCATTACGTGGCGTTTTAGAGGAACGTTTATGTTTAAACAGCGACTTAATTGTGCACTCCTAGTGATATTCATGTTTTGAGAGGCAGAAAATTGGTAAAAATTACACAATTGAATGAAATAAAATGGTAGGTAGTCCGAATAATAAACTTGTTTAAGGTCAGAGATACTGTATCTTATATAACTATAATTTTCAAAATCCAGATTCAATAAAATAGTAGATAGTCTGAATAAGAAGCTTGTCTTGAATCCTAAATCTTGTATTTTACAACTATAAAAAATCCTGGGTGGCCTCCACCCTACTTTCTAACAATATCAATGGCACATTGAAGTGTATAAGGGCTAGTTTTTCAATACTGGTTTATTTGTAAATTCTACTGAACTCCTCGCCAACCGTGGATCTCAATATTTCTAGGGTACTAGTCGGAAAATAAAAATTGATTCAAAAACCCAGATGTAATAAAATACAAGGTAGTTGAATAATAAACTAATCTTATGTCAGTCTAATCTTGTGTCACTATACAAAATATAATTCGGAAAATCCAGATGCAATAAAATAGCATATAGCATATAGAATAATAAACTTGTCTTAAATTATGTATAATGCAAAGAATTTAACATCCAAAAGACAACTGTAATTTAGATCAGGAATGTTTCGAAGATTTTAAAAAATAATTATCAATTCAGAAATGTTTCCATGATAAATTATTCACATTAATAAGGGGATTTTTCTTTTTCCTGGGTCCCGATTTGCCACCACCATAATTAGATCATCTTATGTGACATACGTCAAATAATTTTTAAAACATTGCCTCACTTTTATGCTATCGTACCACGCTGACACTGTGTCTTCATTAGTAATAAACGTCACCGTTCGGACCAGCAGGAATTTAAATTGCAGATCGATTCCCGGCGGCGTAATTGCTGAAAACCATTGAATAAAGCGGCAGTAAAAGAAATTTATAACCCGGCTTTGGAACGAGTGCACCGCACTTACGGTACAATGTACATACCGCGCGTTCGTACGTTGCCAGCGCAAGAAGGAATAATTTCTGTGAAAATTTCACTGGATTTTTATTGAAATCGGTTAAAATTCTGTGGTGGCACATAAGATTTTTTCTTTTAATTTATTTTAGTAAAATATTCTCTCATTTTAAAACAAACACCTAAACGACAAAAGCGGTAGTAATTATTTCTTAAATAAATAGCCCCTGGATACAAGAGATAATAATTGAGATTAATAAGATTCAGATCGACTGAGAATAAGTCAACAAATAAAGACGACAATCCGAATTTAATAAGAGCCAACCTTATTAGGTCGAGAGAAAACACTCAAATAAGCGGAGTCGAGCTCCTTAAAAGAAAATTAATATTTCGTAAAGGGGATTTCAGCGTATTTAGGGCATCCCTAATTACACAAATGACACAAACATAAAACTCCAATTAGACCGACCGTGGAAGTTTATCACATCACTGAATACAAAGCTTACGCGAGTAGCTTAACTGACTGCGGTATTCACTAAAAAAAATCACTAAACTTCGGAAAAATTCGATTTGCACATGTGGATGGGCGCGAACTCAAGTTTGGGGACTTAGGTTAAATATGTTTCAGTTCTTCTGTCTGCAATCTGATTTACTTAATTAACTGATCATTTTACATTGAGTATGCAGAGAAATATGGATAATAGAGTAGCACTATGAGTCTATGGTCAGTTGACAACCGGTGGTTACCTTGGACAGAACTTTGGTTGAAGCTGTCCTTAGTTCGAGTGCTCCTATCCGTTTCTGTAAAACGCTCCATTTGAAGCAATGTATTTAGGTGATAGCTGTCTGTCAGAATTGATTTAATAATTACAATATGAAGCAAATGTGATGTAACCCTACTTACTTTGTTTATCACTTTAAAATATTGTTCAAAATATAAGGAAAAAAAACACCACCGGCTTATCAACTTAGTTTATTATAGTCGTCCAACCAACCGCAATAAACTAAATAGTCCAATAGAAACCCGTATTTTATTGTAAAAGCGTCGGTACTGGCTACAAATGTGAGCTGACGAGATAGAATTTCAACGAGCGTCTAGATTTATTCATGTTGTGTCATGACTGACCATATTTCACAACTCGTTGTAAAATAGCAGAACACAAATTTACAATTGTGTGTGGTCTCTGTAGAGGCTGTGTTTATTGTCCATGTAACTCTTTCGCAATGGTGGTGCTGGCGGCATTTTGTTCCGCATGAAAATATTGGTTTATGTACTGGTTTACCTTGTATGTATGGTGGGTATTTATCTACCACAAAATAATACATTTGTACACACTAAGTTATACAGTGCGGAAAAAAGCCTGGAACGTCTTAAATATTTTCAAGAGGAGTTCAAAATATATTACTAGTATACTATCTTTTTACTAGCCGAAACTTTTTGAAAGTGTTGTGCGTTTGAACGAATAAAAGGCCACACTTTTGTATATGGCAAGTTACTTAAATCAAATTGTATCATGATACCATGGGTCAGTTAGGTTTGCAAGAAAAATTCGGTCCTAAAATTCTATATCTTAATAGAATAAAGACCAAACGTTGACTTCTCTTGGAATTTCAATTTCACGAAAGTTGCATGTTAATTATCATACCCTAAAAAACAAATTCTTGATATAATATGTGCTGCAAGTTGAGTATGCGTTAGTGTCTTATATAAGGAATTAAATATAGTATTTAACTGAGAAAAATATATCTGCAAAATAAAAATTATGTTATGTTTAGAATGAATAAACTGTGGACTATATATGAATATGCTGAATGAGAAGAAAAACAAAAAGAAAGAAGAAGAAAAACACGTAAATTTTAACTTTTAAAAAGCCAACTTGACGTAAAAGTTTCATCTATGACGTCACCTATTTCGGAACGATGGCATCATCCTTAATTTTGTAAACGGCAACCCCAATTTGTTTTGCTGTTTTTCCATAGAACCCTTAGTACTTAAGAACTAAGAAATAACTTTGTTCAGTCTGTACAGACAACGTCAAAAATACAGAATGTGATATACATTGATGAACTTAACACGGCACAAACTTTTCCACCGAGTACGGCACTGGTGACCACAGGTGTCCCTTCAGGAGGCTCGTGAAGGTTCTGACGTCCCCCGTCTTCCATTCTTCGGTACAGCTATCGTTCAGCACAGGTTTTCTCAGGTATTCCGCTGTTACTAGTCGAATAACCGGGACCTGCAGGGTGTCTCTATGTCTGGTGTTGTAATCATGGGAATCCCCCACTACTTGCTTGCTCATGGATCTTTGGTACAGTTGCCAGAATATATGCCGCTGGTGCCGACGAAATCTGGAACTCCTGATAGTGTGGTGCACATGACTCATCTTGCGCTAGCATCCTTATCGTTCGGATCGCCTTTTTTTGCTGTCCCAGCGCAGCATGTAGGTGGCGTGTGGTCCCCCACGCTTCTAAGCCATAGGTCATTATGGGATGGAACAGACTATAATATGCCGTCAATGCTTCCTTCTCCCCCGCCGTTCGTGATTTTTCTTTCGTGACAATTTTCACTGCATGCACAGCCGATGCCAGTCTTTTACAAAGTTTCTGAACGTGTGTCCTCCATGTCAGTCTGTCGGCCAACCATATCCCGAGAAACTTAGCGCTTGTCTTGTTAGGCGATAATGGTTGTTTGAGAATCAGTTCATCTCTTTTTCTAGATCTTTTGTTGTCCTCTCTTGTAGCTCCTCAGCGACAACAGTCAGCGTTGCCTCGTCCGCACATATGACCATTTAAGACATTTAAGCCATTCTGGCAAATCGTTGACGCAGACGACAAACAAGTCTGGACCCAACAATGATTCCTGTGGAATTCCTGCTATGATGTGATACTCCTTGCTCCACCCGCTGTTGGTCGCGATTCTCTGTCTGACCTGAATCCAAACTGTTTATTGCTGTTCATTGTTGCTGTTTATGACTGTCAGTTGCCTCAAGGAAGTTATTAATCCTTGTAACTATCACTTTCTCCATAACCTTGGACACAATTGGGATGATCGCAATGGGCCTGTAGTTTTCACAGTTGCTGGTATCTCCCTTTTTGTATATCGGATGTACTAGTGCTATCTTAAACATTGCTGGGAACACACCCGCTGCCATGCACTATTTTATGTTATGGACAAGTGACCCTGCAATCTCATTCTTAATGATCGTCAGGCTCATTCCATAGATATCATCTGAGGTTTTGTTCTTCATGTTGTGTAGTATGGATACAACCTCGTGTTTGTCTGTGGGGTCGAAAACATTGACCTGCCTGTGGTTCTCGCGCTTGGGAGTATACACGTCCTCTGTGGCATCTCTGGGAGAGATGCGAAAAAGTTTCCAAAGTCGGTGCGCCAAGATGGCATGTCTTGGCTCGTCTCACGCGTCTGTCCTGTTTCTTGGTTTATTATTTTCCAGACTGTCTTTTTTCCAGACTGTCTGTTTGATTTATTATCGGAGTTCTCAATTTTAAAGATTTTTCTGCCCCTATGAGTTTTAGTGACTTGCTCGTTATATAACTTTCTATAGGTTGGTACCGATTTCCTACATTCATCGTCTCATTTGTGTCTAGCAGCCGTGTAATGAAGGCAAGTGTCTCCTTCATTTGAATCAGTTCTGGTGACGTGTTAGTCTATGTGTTGCTTACGAGACTTTATTGGAAAGGTAATCTGGAAGTAGAGAAAGAGAGCCTTTATGAAGGCCTCAGTTGTAAATGCCAATGTAAAATAAATGGTACCTTATATAACCTTTAAAAAAAATTTCTTCAGATCATCAAATTTTCTTGATAGAACCATATTTATATTCCACCTAATTATATATTTTTGAATATATGTATCTATTTGAATTAAGCATTAGATTTTTAGTGTGCGACAATTCTTGCCTAAACCTCAAGTTTATCGATTGCTGGTCGATCAGTTCTTGGTAAATTGCACACATTCCCATGATTTACAATAATTTTACTAACCGTAGATCGTGAAATTGTTGAACAATCAAAATGAACTTTATTAAAAAGAGCGCAGAGTTTCGTTTATTTCAGAATTGACTAGCGGCAAATACAGATAAACTGTTTTTTCCATTGTCTAGTAACTTCTACTAGTAAGTAGTAACTTTTCCATCTCAAAAATTTATCAATAAATAATTGTCCTTTTCATACAATTTGTCTTATGGAAGCAAATACCAAATTTGTTGTAAAATACACAAAAAGATTATAATAGTCCGTTCAAGGGATTTTGACCTGAAATAAACATATCTCAGGTATTTCCGACCTTTTTCCGCACTCTATATAATCTCGTATCTCAAAATGCTCGTATTTAAATTAAAAAAATACAGTAATACTGGACACAAACTCTTGTTTTCTCGATTTAACGTTTGAAAAAAATCCTTCAGTTCCGCATTACTGCTAAACAAACCGGAAAAAAGAACGGTGAAAACCAGATAAAATCAACACGAATCAAGAGACCATTCTGTGGGACGAATAAAAAGAAATCCGCTTTTCGTCGCCCAATCTACATTTTAATCGCGGGGTCGTCGAAAGGAGGGGTTAATACGCCGCGTCAGGGGATAAGCAAAAATAATTTCAATTCAAATGGTTGCCAAGGTCCCGCGTATAATTGCGACGAAGATAAGATCAGCTTTTGTAATTGAAAAGGAAAGAGGTTACATTAAGGAGAATTTCGCGGTACACGCCCTTGTGTAGCGTTTAGGGACCCCCCACCACACCGCGGTAAGTGTAAATTCTCTTCAACGGTTTTGCTTGAAGTTTTTAGTATTCATATAGTTGAACAGTTAATAAAACAATGACAGCAGTCAGCATACTTACGGAATGAATCTATGTGAAATATACTGAACAAAATGATAGATGAAAAGTGGTTTGTTACAAAACATTTTTGGGAATAAACTACAGTAAAAGCTTTATCAGTTTAAATCCTTCGCTATTCTCGTAACTGATGTCATCTAAAAATTTCAATAATTTTGATCTCCAACGACTTTTTTAATCGTCGATAAATTTTGACGATTCTTTTAGCATATTATGGACAAATTTTTCGAAATCAACACTAATAGAGTTTTTAGAATAATGATTTCTGCAAATTGTTTGATCTATACAAGTGATGTTTTTGTCGTCTAAGTTTGGAACATCTCGATATGGTAAGTGTCAAAGAAGATGCAATGAGTAACTCTAATCTTGGAAATTTGCCTTTCGTCTTACATGATTCGGGTATTTTTTGACTCATTGTGACAATTTTTTCAACACGAAAGAACTTGACTTTTACTTTATAATGAAACCGTGTCAATTCTAAACGCACTCTTTGAATGATTGCTCTGTGGGACGTTTACAAACTTTAACGGAAAGCTTGGTTTAATGTGGAAGTAAAAAAACACATTTCTGCAATTAGCACACCACATCGATAATTAATATGGCTTTAACACTGAATGGATAAAAACTTCACCGAGGTCGTGATAATTACTTTACTGGGTTACAAACCTAGACCATAAAAAAGTCCAAATTAGAGTTTTTGCATGTTTTTATTTTCATTTTGGACCCTACTGGAATTTGGCAATAATTTAAAAAAATGTAAAAATGTACTTAGTGCGTATATCCAGTATGTAGCTCTAGAGTTTATACTGATTGTCTGTTACTGACTGTGTCAGTTACGTAGGAATACACATCCTATAAACGTGACCGAGCTAAATTTGCTGACTCCATAAGAATAATTGCCGCGTTCAGCGAACTCAGCGGTTGTGTAGTCAGCGAAACACGTTGTAGTTTCGATTCCTGTCGAGCGGTTGAGTTTTCGCTAAACGACACTGACGAGCTATGATACCAACCAACGCAACGTATTGAAGCAGTGACCCATACAACTGTTAGTTGATCATCGACAACATTGAACACTATGAACTTTGTTTCATCTATTCTTATTTGTCCAGTTTTAAATCCTTTAGACCACAGATTTTATTTCCGACTTTAAAATTTTGACCTGTCAAAATTGTTTTCTTGAATGCACTTGAATCAATAAATACACTGACGTAGTCAATCTGAAAGAATTTCGCGGACAAACATCGAACAATCAAACCGCTGCTCTCAACTATTGACAACTGTTGATAACTGTGGTCAATCGTTGAGTTTGCTGAACGCGATAAGTTGCAAAACCGCTTCTATGTATATTAATAAATGTGTTACCGTTTAAGTTTGAATTATAAGCATAAATATCTGGGGTGGCCCTCAGCCAACTTTCCGACTACATTATTGGCACACTGAAGTGTCTGAACAGTTTTGCAATTATTCAATTTTGTTAAAAGAGAGTATGAACAGAGTCACTCTGGGGGTCCAGAGTGTTATCTAACGTCAGTTTCTATGACAATGACATTTGTCATACTGACACTGAATGTCATGGCATGTCAGTGGCACTGACGTTTGTCAAAATCTGGCAATTTGCGACACAGTGATGAAGGCTGTGGATTCTGGCAGAGTGCTTCTATAAACTCTTATAGCGCTTAAACCGTCCATCCCACTGGTCTGTAATTTGGTGTACATATTTAAAGTCACTAGAGAATTAACAGGTATCAGTTAGGTCAAAATTGAACGAATCTCTTAGAAGCCACATGTAACGTTTGCCACTTTCGGTTGTCGCCAAAAACAATCCAGTTCGTCCCCCGGGAAGAGAGCTATCGTGTTCACAGACATACCCACAAACACACATACATACCCACATACATACATACATCTTTCAGAAATCATTGCAATCGATTCAGGGGACCCCAAAACGTGTATTTTTGAAAATACTTTTCTTCTAGGGTACTAGACGAAAAGTCAAAATTAAACAGTACTGTAAAATTGATTTGTGTATTGATTGCTGTATTATTTACTTTACCTATTCACGGGCACGTATTTTCTTATCGTATCTGATACTATCTGCCGCCTGCTTTAGTAATTTAGTTTAAGTTGTAATTATTTCCATAGTTTAAATTGTCCAGTATTTCGGCAGTTTGAGTTTGAGAAATGCACACGGTTCTGGATAAGATAAGAGTTTAAAAAAACATTCAATAATTGTCCCATAAAGTAAGAAAATCAGATTTTGTGTATATCGTACCCAAAAAATCCTGTATATACGGTTTAAAATTGAAATTTGCAATCGCCGTTTTCACACCAGACACTGGAATAAATCCGTGCTTCATACCGACCATAAGTATAATAAAGAACAGAAAAAAACGAAGCACACAGACTATGAGAGAAGAGGGAATCGTGCATACAGTTTCCATCTAAATGCAAATAGCGTTCTCCGCGGAATTTATTAGATATTTTCGGATATGATTCAATTTCGTTGGCGATATTATCCAAATATGCATCTTGTGTTTATACAAGGCGAAGCCGGGCGGTAAAGTAAAGCAAGAAATCAGTGAATTATGAATATGAATTCGACCGGAGCTGTCGGGTTTTCCCCGCTCCAGGCGCGGCAGCTTTATTAGAAACGCTCGGAAACTTGATGATAAAAAAAGTTTAAGTCCATCCAGCAGCTCGGTGGTTGAGACTCAAAGGCGCTGTGGTAATTTATTTACCAAAGAATAAAACTACTCCCTCTACCGCAATCCACCATTGATTTCAGTGAAGTAGACGTACATCAATGTACCAGTGCGAACAAACTCGAGACCTCAATGGTGTCGATTCGGTTAGTTAGACTTCAAAGACACGATATGTATCACCTATATCTATTTTCGCGCATTGCATTGAAATCTTTTAACTTACATGCAGTCACCAAATGATTCCAACTTCAGTTGGAAAGTTTTGACAGTTTTTATGAGTTGTTATAAAGATATACGCACTAGACACACCTATAGAACAGCGCGGTATCCTCAAACATGCCAACTGCTGATGACTCCTTTCCATTTTCCACCTAATTTAACATATAAATCGACGCTGCCTTTTCTACACATCAAGTAGTTCCTTTAGGGTGCCGTCGGCCTTTTTGCGTACTCCCTTACTACCTTCTCCGTCTCTTTCTAACGTCCGGTGGATGCCTTCTACTCGTCGGAATCATTACTTAACCGGTTCTTTAAGGCTGACGGCGGCAACGGCGCGCCGTTCACTTTTCTGTAATCTGTTCTTTTATAAGGGCGGCCCCTTTTTATCACATTTTCTTTGGCCCTATTTGTACTCACCGAGGAGGGTTTATTGCACAATTCAACCATCACCTCATGAACGCCCTTCAGAATACTTAAGTACTTTCCATTCTTTCTGAGAGGGTCTATCTTGTAGTCATGTAATGCATAAAGTAGTTTGTAAAAGAATAACGAATAATGAACATTGAAACTAATCTAGGAGATTAACCATCAACATAAATCTGATTTCTTAAAACTTGGGTACTTGTCTGTCATAGGTTATCCATTGAGGCCAATAATTAAATTTGTCCTAAACTACAAGCACTACACTTCACTCACTTTGCTCTGCTTTTACTCGTAACACTGCAAGGCCTCTACGTTGACATGATGATGAAGGCGAGATTGAAGTTGTATGCCGTACAGGCTTTTGCATTTGATTATATATTTGTAGTTTATTTCCTATTGACAAATGTGAATATCTTCTTCTATTGGTGAAGTTGATGTAAACTGATTTTAGTTCGTTGAGATGGACTTTCCATCGTTTGGTCCATAGATGCACTTGGTCTCAAACATGTTAAAGTTTTCCCGTTGTTGCATTAACGGTTGTTCCTACGGCCATTATTGCTGTGTCATCCGCAAATGTCGCAACAGTAACGTTTTCTGATTGTGGTAAGTCACTGGTGTATAGTAAATAGAGTATTGGTCCCAAGACGCCGCCCTGGGGCACTCCTGCTTTTATTTCTCTTAGAGATGAGTATTCATTCATCTGCTTAACTCGGAATAATCTATTGGTTATATATGAAGTTAGCAACTCGACATATTGTGTGGGTAGCATACTCTTCAATTTGCAGATCAGTTCCTCGTGTCAAACCTTATCAAAAGCTTGTGATACAAGAAAGACTGTTGAACAAATAAGCTTTTCTCCTAGTGCTTTTTCTATTATGTCCGTTATCTATGGACTTGATATATGGTAGAGTATTTTTGTCTAAAGCCAAACTGGTGGTTTGGTTTAAGATTTTTCTCTCTCGATTGTAGCTCTCAACCCCTTTAAAAGTAGCTTTTCAAAGAGCCTGGATGTGATGGGAAGCAACGATATTGGACGATATGATACGGCTTCATTCGGTGGTTTGCCTGGCTTTTTATTTTCTGCTAAGACTATAGACTTATCTAAGACTATTTCGGCATTGTTAGGTGGAAGATTTATGCTAGGTGTTCTGCAACTCTTTCACCTTTTTGATCATTATCTCTTGGCCATTTCCATTTTTTGTCTAATAAGTGGAACATGGGTGGTTGGCCTCTTAAACTTTGTTATTGCTTTCCACAATGAGTAGTCCGTTTCTTTATCGGGAGTGAGTTTTGCTAAGGAGGATTCTACTGACGGCTCTTTTAGTTTTTGTATTTCTCTTTTCAGTTGCTGGGATGTATTGTTCAATATGGTTTTGAGAATGATGTAAAATATTATATCTTAAAGTTCTTTGATGTAGTATTTTCTATGAATTTTATCTTAAATTTTAAACTCTATAGAATAGACCGTGGAGTGTTGAAATTATCACTGTACGAATGAAATGTTCTAAGTAAACTGTTTATACTATAAAATGGGTAATTATCATGAAGTTCAAAATACACAATGATGCAAAAACACGACTAAAACAGTCCAAAATAAATGCATACATTTCATATTAAATAAAAACTATTACCATTTCTCTCAATAAGTAAGTTACCGACAGTATGTCGAGGATCGTATTATACATAGGTCTAAGTGGGTCCAGACATGAAGGAAGTATGTACTCCAAAGTACATACACCAGGCTACTAAGTAAAGCGACTTACTTCGCTTTGACGGCTTGTCTGTTTGGTTATCTAACCATAAACACTTCAGCTGCTTATCTCGTCCTTTCCGCTTCAGTTTCCCCTTGTACGTTAACAAGCCATATACTATATAGCATGTAAGACCCTATCCTGCTATCCACAAAATGATTGAACCCTCCTTAGCCTGCCAATTACTCGCGTCGTAATAACTAACGATGATTTCGTGATAACAGCGCTTACATTATAATCTCTGTTCCACCGCCACGGAAATAGCGTTCTGGGACGGTACATTTTCACAGTCCAGTTTTAACAGTGCTATGTTTTTATCTGCCCGCGATCAATAGAAAATAACCGGTTGAAATATTTCTCATATTACTTCACTCAATTCCATCTAGACCGGTTTGTTATTTTATGGAATACGTTGTTAACTAACCTCTGTTAACCTTTATCATTGTGGGAGAAATTGTAATTTCTCGGCACAAGGGAACCTAATGAAATCTACTGGCTCTCATCCAATAACAGCGCTCTTAATATCATTTTGAATCCGAGACTGAATAGACGTCGGATGGGAAATATCCTATGGGGTTGGTTAGCAGTAGAAAGGGGAAAATTATCCTTGACCGACCAACGAAGGAAACTAAAAGTAAACAGAAGCTAGAGTGATGTAGCTTATTGGGTAAGACGTTCTTTCAGTGTGCTTCTATTTACCTCATTCGGGTTTTCTTCTTAGGTATGTTTGATGTTCATTTCTCTACTCTAAAGTGGAAAGTGAATTAATAATCCAATAATATTGGAAGTGTTAGATTATTATTTAGATTAGAATGTAGATATAGGTGCGCTCAGATGTTCTGTAAGTTTATAAAATATGAAATTTAAAATATTTTTTGGGAGACCTTGTTTAGTTTGGTACGTGACAAAAAGTTTACTCTTTTTGATTCATTGCTTTTTGCGATGTTTTGCTTTTTATTTATTGGGAAAATTCGACGCGCGAGCTTCATCTACATTTCAAATAGAATTTGCATGGATTTGGGACCTGCTGCTAAAACTCATCAAAAATTCGATTTTTCCTACGTGTTCAGAATGTATTTTTTAAATTTCGTTCAATTCAATTGACACATTTATTTCATAAAATTCCAAGAATAACACAAGTATACAAGGTTTTGGACCTGAGCAACCAAATGCTGTTTCCGACGTAATTTGAACCGCTGAATCCGAATCTCAAATCCGTTTTTTACTTTCCTCCAAGAACCCGTTTAAGAAGAATCATTTTAAGTCACTATAGCCGCTACAAAACTCTTCTCAAATAGTGAAAATTTAAAAAAGAAGCAAAACAATTTTTTTCTGTCATAGGTGGCTGTGATTTCAAATCTGAGCGTAATTATTATTTCTAAGCAACATTCCCAAATAAAATTTTTCGATAATATTAATATGCCAGTTAACTTTACTCTTATGCGAGTTTCGCAAAAACCCGCACTTCATAGCGTATGGTAAAATTTTGACTATAAGGCTTCATTCGATTTGTCATCAAAGGGATCCAATGAATAGTAAGTATACAGTGAATACGTATGAATACGTACTTTCCATCCATTGACCCTAAGCAGTTTTCAAATTACCATATTTTCTTAAAATCTATAGCTACTTGAAGCCATTCTTCCTCTTTTGGCGGAAACTGAAAAGAAACTGAAAAATAAAATATTACGTAATTTTCAGCTTACAGATACATCCACAATAGATTCTGCTCGAGAAACTCCGTCCCCACAAATTTCCCATAAGCGGCCTCAAATTAATACCCCTTGGACAAAACAAAGCGATGCATTTATTGAAGCTGGCCTTACAAAAAGAGCAAGAACCTGATTGCCAGGAAAAACATTTGGCACCAACATTGGACAACAAGTCATAGGCTTAGAACAGAGACAGAAGATCATAGCGCAGACGTTAATGTCGGATGTTTTCTCCATGCGAAGATGGGCAACTTAACTGAAAACAAATAGCTTCAAATTCTCAACCGCTAGCGTATCAGTATCAAGCGCCTTCGTACCTCCACAGCCCACAACCAATATTCAGGGGTAATAAATCAGCCCCTCCAACGTCCTGGACTACGACCCTTCATGATCGGAATGAATTCGTCACATTTCAAGAAAATTATAACAGACAAAAATTGTACATTTCTTTTTTGGAGAGTTTATTTTCGTTAATATTGAAATGTTCATTTTTTAGTATTTATTTTTTAGTTTGTTTTATTTTTAGTTTATAATAAACATTTTTATGTAAGCAACGTATCGTTTGGTTTTTTTTGTATTCCCTAGCATGGTATTATTACACTATTTTTCCGTCGGTCGTCTATTTAAGAGAAATTAACAACGCTAAAGAAGCCATACCCGATCAAATTAAATAGCCAACACTTAGCTTTAAGTATTTTTTTCGTAAGACTTTTTTGCACAGCAAGTTTCCGAAATTATAGGGTCAAGTAACTGAGGGAAAATAACGCAAGTGAATTTTAGATCTTCAAAACTTCTTCCAGTTCCCAAAAATCTTAATGTAGCTATTAATCGCTCTTCTGGACTAATCGCATCTCTCATCAATTTGTTTTTTCTTTCTATTAGAGACGTTATGACGCTTAATAATTGTGCAAATGTAGGGTAATCCATTCTCAGATAATTTACAAAAACAGGAGGTTCACATGCTTGAATGGATTTCACTAAACGTAAGTTAGTGAACAGTTCCCGCTTCCTCAACCAATCCTTCATCCACCTACGTCTTCTTGACGCCATGCTCGCCGTAGTTGGTAATCGACTGACTGTTGTGGTTTGGTTCGGGTACGGTCCGGGTAATGTATGGGCACTGACGGATCGGCCCGTTGTCGTGTCGCGGTCCGGGTACGGATTGAAGATTCAGATTCAGCACAAATTACGTTGAGTTCTCATTTGGTCGCGTCCAAAAGTTGATCGAAATTTGTAAACTTGTGTAATTTTATTGTTCATTTTATTTTTATTGTAAACAATAAAGACTTTGCAATTCCACTTCAAAAGAGGTACAGCCTCAACTTTTTGTAGTAAAATGTTGCAATGTGACATAAAGTCACCTGAATTTATTTTACGTTGGTTTAGGACATGCACACACATGATTGTTTTAGTAGCAGGAACGCCAATGGTCGTGAAAGTAGCTCGTCTGTGTGCTACATTAAAAAAAAAAAAAAAAATGAAGCAGTTAGTTTTATTTTTGGCGTCACGACTGTCGAACCACAAAAATCGCTCGTCTAGCTCGCCCTTAAGCGACGTGTAAAATGATATGTTTGGATATGACGTGTAAAATGTTTGAAATTTTTCCTACCATGGAACAATTTTGTTCCTGCAGAAAATCACCAACAATTATTTTAGGTCGATTTGAAACGTTGCAAAATAGCGTGACTACAAAGCATGGTAACAACTTTGTCATAAGCAACGTGTAAAATCATATCATACTTTTCTCAGCCACTTTCCACCATTTAATGCAACTTGACAAGTTTTCCCAACAAAGCAAATATTCAAATATCTAACAATGTAACATACATAGTTCTTTAAGTTCTTGTAATGATCACTGTAGTTAATAAGTAATAATGAAATATTCAAAGCGCTAAGTGGGGTAAATCTGGGGCTGTGTTCGGCATTCTAAAGGGTAGAAATCAAAATGAGGATTAAACGGTACCTACGTTTTCGCACCTCGAATGGAAGAGGTACTATTGTATTATGAATATTGCATTAGACTCGGTTGATATTTCGTCCCCAAACTGTGAGAGTGAATCCCCTGTTATATTACAGTTCTGCATCAGCTTGAACAGCTTGAACCCCCACCTTTTCCCTAAAAGTCCTACAGGAATCACTAGAAGTAAAACACACCAAGGTATTATTTCCTACAATTTTCTAGTAACATCAGGTGCAAAGTTGTACACAGTTTTGTTTGTATCCTCCAATACCTGCTAACTAACCAATTTGTTTTTGTTTGATAATTCAAATTTGTAAGTTCTTTTTTATTCGTACCCACCATGGGATAGCACAATAATCAGCCAAATAATAACGCCTTTACTTTTTTAATTAAACCCGCATAATATTTACTCGGAATTGAGTTCGTTTGCAATGTTTTTTTTCCGGCTCGCGGCTTGCCTGATCCTGCTTTCAGCAGCGGTGGCAGCAAAAAGGACCTCTTCACGCAACTACCACAAGCCGCTGCCCCGTCATTATTACAAGGGGTGGTTGAAAGAGCGGCGAATAAGATAATTGTGCGGGCCACGATAAGGTCTTGCTGTGGATAAGCCGAGATCCTCTCCATTTACTTTGGTCGGACCGGCAAAAAATAATTAGCCTTTTTTTGTTACACTTTGATACAAAACTCGGTGGGTTAGGGGTACGCTTATTATTTTTTTGTCCTGCTTGTAATCTGTAAAATTCGTAGTAGGGGTTATTGTTTTATTTAAAAATGTTTGTAATAAAGAACCATTATGAAGAATGTTCACGACAAACGTAAACATAAACATTTCAGAACGTTTTTATATAGGCCCCACACGCAAATTGAGCCCAAAGCAATAGAGAAGTCTGCTGCTTTATTGCAAGGGGAGATGTTATAATCCTTGTTAACCATTCTATGCCACAAGTTTTGTAAAAATTCGCTAAAAGTTTGGAGTACTGAGCGATAATTTCTCGTAACATAGGTGAAATTCTGTTCTTACAGAAAGTCACCACAAATTATTTTAGGACACGGTAAAACTTTGCAGAATGTCATATTATGAAGCTTCGCAACAATTTTGTTATGCACCATATGTAAAATCGTGCCACTCGACAATTTTTCTAGCAAAGTAGATTTTGTTCTTACACAGTTATCTGAATTTATTCTAGGTCACTTTGAAACTTTGTGAGCGACAATGTGTAAAATCATATACCTACTTTTCTGAGACACTTACTACCATTTCGTGTCACTCGACAATTTTTGCTAACAAAGGCGTTCATACGTTCCTGAGTCACTTTATAACCGTTACGTGCCATTCAAAAATGTTTCATATCAAGCAGATTTTTTCATACATAAAGTCACCTGAATTTATCCTGTGTTAACTCTGGACCTTTGCAGAGTGACACGTTATGAAGATTAGTAACAGTAGATACTACCTACTTCGTTTCACTCGACGGTTTTCCTAAGGCATATTTTTGTTCCTACACGTCACCTGAATTTATTTTACCTCATTTTGAAACTTTGCACAGCGACATGTTATGAAGCTTGATAACAGTTTTATTATACGCAATCTGTAAAATCATTCTTTTCTGAGTCACTATCATTTCGGTCCACTCGACAATTTTTCTTAATAAGATAGATAGGTATGTGTTCCTACACAAAGTCACCTGAATTTGTTCTTGGTCACTTTTATACTTGGTGAGTGATATGTTAGGCACCTTGGTAACAATTCTGTTATACACAATTCTGTTATACACGATGTGTAAAATCATATCATAGTTTTCTGAGTCAGGGACTACCATTTCGGTTCACTCGACAATTTTTCCAAACAAGTCAGATTTTTGTTCCTACACAATCATACCTGAATTTGTAGCATTCTAGGTTATTTTGCAACGTGACATGCTTCGAATCTTGATAACAATTTTGTATCATAAGATCATAAACATTGTTAAATTACATATTTCTTCTTTCTAAATTTATTTTAAAACCATGCAAAATAAATTACTATATACATCATATATTTATAAGAATCTTGCTTACCTGTTAATCAGGTCTTTCATCTCCAAAATACGTCAAACATAAACATTACATGTAAGCATAACATCATAAGAAAAACTCAGCAACAGGGATTTTACATTTTTATTAATTACAATATCGTCCTCCATAGTTATATAACATGTATTTCTTTTTACATTTAAGGGAAACTTACATCAAACGATATTCTCTCTTGTGAAACAACATTCTCTGATGAGTGCGTCAATTATATATAAGTATATATACGCATATACAAATTACATATATTACGAGAAAGAGAACAATGTTGAAGAAGGTCAAAAAATAATTACTGCGTACACGGGGAGACGGAATGAATGTCGCAGTAGTTATCGCTGCTGTGCGATCTCCCGTCCATTTTACGTTCCAATTTCTAGATATGGCATTACCAGTTAGCTGAACTTTTGTGCGTCCCAAATTACGGTCTGTATTGTGTGGTGCACCCGTATTATGGCCTGCAGCACCGCACAATGTAAAAGTTTTTCGTCGCTGTGTGACTTGATTTTTAACTGCGATCTGCGCTATGGTGGACCCACTCGACCAACAACGACGTAGAATAATGCCTGGTCATTTTGTCTTACTATCTAAATTCGTTTGTGTGTTTTTTTTTCCGGCTTTTGGTGTTTCGACTAATTGGTGTTTTTAATGCATGTTACAGAGCTGACTGAATATCTCGTTTTTTTGCACTACATTTCTGTTCCTAAAAAATCGTGTTTTCACTTTCAACAGCTGCAATTAAAAAAAATCACAACTGACTTATGGAATAATTGACTTGTAACGAACAAAAAAAATTTTAATTGTTGTGTCTATAACGTTCTATCCTATATAACGTTTCAAAACTTCAACAATCTGTAGTAAGGCATGCAATGGAAAAAGTAAAGATTGCCATTTAAAAAAATGTGGCTCAGACAGTTGCAAATTTAGAATAGCTTGACCCCTGCATGCTTTTTTTTCCAGAAAGACAAACTCAAAATATTTTGTGTTTCAGACTTTCCACACTGTATGTATATATAAATTATAAAACTATGCAAACTTTTCAACAGTAAATTGCATAGTGTTGCTTTTAAGTCAATTTGCACTCAAGTCGAGCACATTGTTGAGAGTGGGTCGCACAGTAAGTACATATTATCGTCATCGCGTTCTCTTATCCATGCCGTGATCGCCATTGTGTGGACGAACCTTAAGATGGAGCAGCATGTCGTCGACATCGGCTACGACGGCATCGATAAAATAAATCTCTAAAGTGCGGTGCGGGCCAACACTTCCCTATAGGGCAGGTCGCCATTGTATGTGAACCGGCAAACAAATTCCTCGAGGTGTAAAATTCGGTGCTATAGTATTAGATACATTCTGTAAAGTATGTACAAACGTGATTTATATCTTGAAACGAAACGCCTCGCTGAAAAAACTCAACATTCTTTAAAGATTTATGTTTTGGTGATTTTTATATACACAGGGGTTGACGATAGAGAATTTCACTGAAGATATTACTAGTAACTATTAGTATTATTGTTTGTATAATAAATTCGTTTGGAATATTAAATTTTAATTTAAAAAGGTATAATTGTAGTCGAAAATTTATCGGTTAACACGCTAGAAAATAAAAAAGCTACTACCGATATTGTGGAATAAATATGAAATTGAATTGAAACGTGTTTGTTTTGTTTTAATCTAGCCCGCAGTATTTTAGCAGTTATGCAACATTTTCCACGCCAATGAGTTTTAACTGAAAACTAATGAACACAGAAAGTATTCATTACGTACAGTAAGTTATTTCGCACATTTAGGCCGGGGCCACGCACTACAGTCGAAAAATTCAATTTTATTCAATTTAGGAAAATTCCATTAACACCCCACCAATTTTTGTTGCATATTTCATTTAGTTAGTCATGAAATTTTAATGAAAAAATTCAGTGACCAGCGTTTTGTTTTTATTTTTCAAATAAAGAGAAAAATTCCATACTCATTGGCGATCAAGTTAAAAAAAGGAAACAATAAACTTCTAGCTAAAGCATAATAATGATTGTTTCAACTGTAGAGATGATTTCAACTAAGAACGTCACGTCACGTGACTTCCCGCCAAGTGCGCAGTAGACCACTTTCCATTCAGCACTGTAGATATATGGAGCTATTTATCAACGTCGTTATTTTCCCGCCGCGCAGGTGTACTGGTGGGGGAGTGACGTTCTTAGTTGAAATCATCTCTACTACTGCTGTTGAGTATTGAAGTTGTTGTATTTACTCATCATTACTTTACTTGTATTTTTTTTTAATTTGTACGTGGTGGATATAGAGCCTGAGCCAACTGAAGAGGTCTTTAGAAAACAACAATTTTCTTGTCCTCACTTTCAACAGCTACATATTTCTTTAATCAAAACAAACTCACAGCAATTTAAAACTAAGAATATTATTTTCCAGATTATATAATATTTGTGACAACATTGCAAAAAATTTGTATCGCCTTTAACAATTTTATGAAATAATATGATGACTGAAGGTAAGTATTTTATGTCAGAGTGATACAGTTAAATTAAATTGCTTTAATAACTACGGACCAGTAAAATGATTTTGTACAAATACAACGTCACCAATTTATTTCTTATGGTTTAAAGTTTTTTTCTTATGGTTCCTCAGCACACATGCATCGTGGATCAAACATTTTTGTATTAAGGTTTTCGATAAAAATTTTATGAAGAACATCGCCACGTGTAGCTTGCCGATTTCTTTATACACACCCTGTACGCTTGCGTAAAGAAAACCCGCCCACCCAACAATTTGACAAGTGACTACAATTACTTTTGTAATGTTTCGTGGATTTTCATGATTCTTTCAGAAAATTATTAATACATTTGCGACAGTTTTTAAATAAATATTTTACAACTTATTTGATTTGTGTAATCAACATGATGTTCTTGTTGTCTAAAGGGTGGAACAATTAAGGACCTTGGTCAAGTTTTTCAAAGAAGATACAATGTTTTAACTAAAACCTTGTATATTAACTTTTGTCTTCCATAAGTCTGGAATTTTTTTAACAATTGTGGCATTTTTTTAACTTAATGTAAAGAAGATTTACTTCTATCAAGGCCTTCGGTTATTCCACAGGATGTTCCATACCTTTGTTCCACAAAAAACGTAATCTCGGTTACATCGATTAACTGTGAAATAATTAGTTTACAAAATGTATTGACTAGGTAAAATGTGTAATAATTTATCGAAAAAATCATCAAAAGCCTCAAAAAAAATATAAAAGATAAAATCTTGCCAATTTTTTACCACTAAATCCTAACAAAAGTTAAACAAAACTGTTGTTTCTCATATCAAAATTAAACAAGGTATACCAACAATGGTAGTGAAATTCTCCATCGTTTTACAAATTTCAATCACCGTCCATTCCAGATGTTTAATTTCTATTCTACTACATTTAATAATGATATAAATAGTACCTCTTACAACGTAAACATGATTTTTGAAAAATTTATCATCTCTCATATTACAGGACACCACCATCTCAAAGAACTACCCCTTTCATGCCAAACAAGCACCTTTATTGTCTAATCTTCTCGAGCTCGCCCACATACAAAATAACCCCTCGAGATGGCGCTGTTTGTCAAGATAAGTCCTTAAATTTTTTTCCTTTGTTATACAACAATACGTCTCTCGTTTTTAAACTTTTTAATATATATATATAACCTCACTTTCACACACGCACTAATCATCTTTCTCTCGGTCAAAAGTTAGTTGAGTCATTTCTCGTATGGTGACGTAGGTGTTGGTCTAAAATCGCACCAGGGCAACTAGGACGCTGAGCAGACACGCTGGTAAGGGGTACTCGAGACGCAGTTGGCCGCCGTGTTGCATAGCCGCGGGGAATTCGCCTGAAAATAGAAAATAACCAGGCTTTAGAAGTGAAAGAGCGTTGTAGCGCGCACTCCCAATCATTCTTGTGACGACGATATATCCCGGAGGACTCAGCCACAATTCATCGGGACTCTGGACGCCACACTTGTGCCTTATAGTGCCAAGGTTTGTAAACATCGGTCGGACTTAATGGAAACCCCCTCAGGGGGTTCTCCTTGTTGCGCAATGTGACCATGGTCATTAAGCGCAAGAAGTGCCGTTAGGATTAAGTCGCTTGGGGGGTTGTAAGCGAGGGTGGTGGTGCGGTAAACATTGTGAATATGACCTACTTGCTGAGGTATAATCATTTCGTTGCTTTTTCCGAATGTTTGTGCTATTATTAAAGGTAGACTTCAGTTGTGGCGGTAAGTGATTAATAACAGATTTTTCTGTTTGAACGACACCATCCAACCCCAAAATATAACGAAATATCAAAAGTGTTTAATTTGTATAAAATGATCCACATTTTTGTTTCAAATTAGCAAAATGATGAAAAATTAGACAAAATTGTACAACGAAAAACGTTTTTGCGACAAAAAAGCACCCCCCCTCCTACCCCAAAACTGACTCAATGCCAAAAAGGTCAACTGGTTCAGGATTATCCAAACAAAATATTAATAATTTATTAATAAATTCTGGCCCAAAATGCTAGAAATTATTAATAACTTGAAAAACATTATCCAGCATGTCCAAAATTGGTCCCAAAAATCATCAACAATGGTTCAAAATTGCTCAAGATTCTCCGAAATTATCGAAATATTAACCCAAAATAATCGAATATGATAACATCCTTCTAACACCAACCCAAAATTGACAAAAATGTAAGAAAAGGTAAAAAATACCAACATTGTTGAAAATGATCCAAAATGATCTTAAATTGTCAATATTGATTAACAAGATTGTACAAAATGACCTGAAATGGTTGAGAATTGTCCAACATAGCCCAAAGAGATCCGGAATGTTCAAGATGCCCAAGATTGTCCATAATGGTACAACATTATCCGAAATACACCAAAATTGACTAAAATGAACAATAATTGTTCAAAAACACAGCGCAAAATAGTCAAGAAGTAGGTATTCGAAATTCTTCAAAATGGTTCAAAAACTTTCCGAAAATATGTCTAATATTTATCAAAATCTCCCAAAATTGTAAAAAATACCTAAAATTGACCAAAATGATAACACTTGTCCCAAGTAAACCAACATGTCCGAGTATTGCGAGCATTTAACCAAAATAACCCAAAGTTGGTTAACGTGGCGTCAAATTGTACAGAATTACTCTGTCTAACATGATCAAAAATGCTCAAATTTTCCAAAATGGCCGAGATTTGTTAATAATTATCCAAAGCTACCTAAAATGTTAAACAGGAAAATTGGCAAATCGGAAAGCCATTGCAATTGGATTTTTGTTTCCGCGAGCTAGAAATGTCATACCATAAATTTCAGGTTTGGTGAAATTCAGACATCAGTACGTTTAAAACTAATGGTGGGTTGCAGAAAGGCCTGTCAAGTCTTAGTGGTTGTCTATCTATTTAATGTCCTTTACATATGCAATATCATGTATTGTGGATAATGAAGCCGTTAAGGGTTAATCACACATTAAAAATAGAAATATCCACTTTCTGCAACCGGCCATAAAATGAATACGACATAACGAATCAGTATTCTACCCACCATAATAAAAGTTGGAATACTTTTACCAAATTGAGTACATAATTCTTAAAGCGAGTTTTGATCAATACACTCGCACACACACACACACACACACACACACACACACACACACACACACACACACACACACACACACACACACACACACACACACACACACACACACACACACAAACCTTGTTTGCGTCGGTGTATATCAGTATATTTTGCCAGTGTTGCAGTGTTCGTTTTTGCCTTGGGCGAATAACTTGCCAAAGTGTTGTTTCTGGTCTGGGTGAAGGCGTTCCTCCGCCAGTGGGTCGTATGTAATGCACACTGAAACAATTTCTTAGGGGAACACGCCATTTATCTCGCAGCCAGTTTGTCCTCGTTGCCGCCGCGCCGGTGGCTGCAGCGGTGGCGGCAAAACTCGAACGAGAAATCGGCAAGTTTGCGGCACACGTTATACGAGAATATTCCGTGATAATTAATATGCATCTAGTTTTATTAAACTACTACGTTATTGTGATTTATGAGGTGACGAGATATAAACGTTTATTAAACTGGATAAAACATCGACTTTGGTACCACCATAGACATCTTATAATATAATTTCTGTGGGTACCACGAGGAGGCGGTGCTGGCGTTTTCAAACTTGCGGAATAATGATAATGGGTTTTTATTCAAATTACACAAAGGAAATACGTAATTTCGAGTAAAAAAAACTATCAAGTCTTCAAGAAATAATTTTTTGTATTTTCTAGCTATGTAACAACTGAAGAAACTTTTGAAACTAATAATTTTATTATCAGCAACGTATACTATTGTCCTTCAATTTGTGTACACTCAAACATATTCCAATGTATACGGAATTCAATAGTAGGGTTATACAAAAAAATGCTTTGTATAATTAAAACTATAATGAATAATGACCATTACTCACTCGTATGTTACACGAAACTGAATACACAATTAAAGTAATAATTATCATTTGCCACCTATTCGGGTTTACTGCCTGTTTAGATTGAGTTGAATACATAAAGACCACAAATGTATGAGTGATTCTTTTGTTCTCTGCGCATTGAATGGTATAGTCACTATTATAGAACGCAGTAAATTTATCATTTATAGGAGAGTTGTCGCGTACGATAGCAATTCAGGCACACATTTCGGCGAATGAATCGTTCATTTAATGATATAATTGAATTTAAGCGACGCGACGATTGGATTCGGTGGACTGTTAATTTCTCGTGATTGAACTAATCGAACAGGGTTTATACGATGTACGATGCCAAATATTTGTAAAAACTCTAGATTAAAATCGGTCTGAAATTACTTAAATGTTACGAAATAATCAGAAATTGTTCATTCTCCAAAATTACTTAAAATAATGAAACTAAAATTACGCCACGTTAACATCAGTCATAGAATAACAACGTCTTGTCATGTCAGTGGCCACTGACGTTTATCAAAATCTGCCAATTCACAGCGACAAAGGCTGTGGAATCTGTCAGAGTGCTTCTATAAATGCTTATAGTGCTTAAACCGGTCATTAGTGTAGGAACCGATTCGCCTATTCTCGGCAACCGTCGGTTGAGGAGTGGGAAGCTATATTAGTCGAGCGGTTCCACAAGGAGAGAGATTCGAGCACAGAAGACGGAACAGTAGAAGAACTAAGGAAGAACTAACGAGGTTTTGTCGCCAAATTTAGTGCGCATGCGACACATTGGTTGGCGCGAACCGAACCATGCAATCCGCCTCAACGTGTAGGAGGTCAGAATGGCGGGAATCACTACGACTCCCTAACATGGTAGCATTTTGGCCAAGCGCGGTTTAAGGGCTTTAATTACTGGTCAAAATTCTAATTCATCAAATCTCTTCCAATTTATTCGAAGGCAAAACTAACTGGGTTCTTTTTCTTGAACCTTGTGAACACATTTTCTGACTACTAACTGACGCGTTTAAGTATTTAACATTTAATAAGGGCTGATAAAGCAAGACTACTCAAATGAAACGAAACACTTATCAAAACAATAACATCTATTAACAATAATAATCAACAATCCCGTTTGATAGGTTACATAGAAAAATGAATGAAGCTTTGAACATATTGACGTTTAAATTAAACCTAGGAGTTGATTTAGACAGACACACTTTTAGCAGAAATATGAATAATTTAATTTACAATGAAATGCGAGACGAGTTGAAAAGACTTACCAGGGATAAACTTAAGCGCCTAAGAACGCCCCACAAAAACGTGTCCTTTACATGACGGTGGTTGAAATGAGAAGAGCCAAAGATCTGTTCGTTTGCATCCCTTGACCCCAAAGGAAGCCGGAAGCATTTCTTCTTAGCCAATGGCTACACTTCAAATTTAAACTTATAAACACGCGGTCAAATCCTAAACCAGATGTTCAACTGAACACCAAAACTTCGATATTCTCGAACATTCTACCCTGTGTACATCGCGCTTAATTTGATCATATCTTAATAAATAAATAATGGGTTTCCGACCCATTACAAACGAACGAAAGAGTCGCCGCCCTGGTGTAGAAATTTGAATTAAACAAGTCGGGGTAAATAGCCAATGAAATGCGCCGTTCGCCTGAACAAGCGAGAGACGCACTCTGGGGGTAGAAATTTGAATTAAAAAAAGACGGGGTAAAAAGCGCCATCTACATTCGCCCGTTCATGCGGATGCATTCATATCCCCTCGGTTCGCGCGAACCAATGTGTCGCATGCGCACTAAAATCTGGCGACAAAACCACGCCTTAGTGAATCTTCTGTTCCGTCTTCTGTGATTCGAGTTAGACTATTGACGGTGATACCGAGTGACCAGTAGATACCGAGACCCTAGACAACATCCGAGCTCTGTTATTGAACATTACATTTATAATAAGTACATAACATACAATATAGGTAGTTTTTGTGTAAATAAGCGTTTATTTTAAAGACCGCACCGTCCTACATTAGTGTATTTAAAGTCACTGGAGGATAAGCTGGTATTAATTTAGTCACAATCAAATAAATGCGTAACAATTGTCATTTTCGTTTGTAAGATTATGGCCAAAAATAATCAAGTTTGTCCCCTGGTAATTCTAAATGTGTATACCTTATTTCAGCCCGATCCGTTGTACCGTTTCGGCGCTATGGTGTTCACACACATACACACTAGTCGGAGAGTAAAAAGCTGAGTAAGTTTTGATATCATTTTGAAATGTCATTTAAATCCACAGTGGTGTTGACAAAGATGAGCTAAAACCGTACTAATTTGACATTGAATTGCCTGTTTGTACCATTAATCTGGAAATAGAAGTACATAGTACCAAGTTACTTCTATTTCCAGATTAATGGATACTTAGTTTTATTTGTTTATTACTTATTATAATTTTAATGAAGTCAGAGCAGAGTCCGCAGAGGTAGTAACAAGAAGGAAAGAATATAGTTTTGGCGCTAATAAATAATAATACTTAGAAATTCGAGAATTACAATTTTTTTTATAAACCGTTTTTGAATGATTACTTTTCAAAGACAGCGCTCAACTCAATAGTTTCGAAAGTGACAGCAGTGCGCTATATTTCACTATTCTGATGAAGTGATTCATTCAAATTGAGTCGCACTCAATTTTCATCTGGACATTTGCATTTCATCCAATCGAGTGAGAAGAAATATTCAAATCTTATTGCCAAGCTGAGACCGCAAATATTTCGGATGCGGTGGTGTATCGTGAAGTAGACGGACGGACAAAAAAAAAGATTTCCATATTACAGATTCTCCCGGCATCAATCTACCGTATTTCCAGCGAATACATTTACAAAATAAGACAAAATCCGATATAAGAAACCCATCCGTCTATAATGGAATCAAAATATATCGCCAATATTGGCTGTCGTGTTCTCCGCTTGATATACTGTTCGCTATGATACGAATAAAGCAAAATTGATTGCACTTTTTTGATTCATATTTATTCGACGAACATTTGTCTTTATTTTTACAGACTCCTACTTTAGGTACTGCTTTATGATGTTTTATTTCTTATAGTCAATTCGTAACACATCATTTCTTCATTCAAAAGAAATGATACTATCTTTTGTAGCATGCGTAATTTATCACATACACATACTTGAAAAGTGGTTATACCACCAACAATAAGACACTAAACACACTAAGATCAAAACAAGATTGATAAATGTGCATTTCTCACAGGAATTTCACGCCTCTTTCGCAGACATTCTGTCAGCATTATTCAAACTTGTATGAGATATGAGTGACCTAGGTAACTTGCCAACAACAAATATTCTTTTGTTGACTTGTGTCTAAAAGACATGCAGCGGAGCAAGATATATGCGCGCATCCAGAGCACTAGATACTGGAATATGTTAAGTAGTGCGGATGCAAGTCGGCTTATATTCAAAGTATTTCTCCCATCTGGGGACTAAACGGCTGTAATGCGTTGTCTGGTGCAAATACTGGGAGGATATTGCGCTTTTGTCTAATACATATTCAATCTGCTTATGAAATTTATTCAATACCGTGTAAAATGTTAATTTTCCATGATGCTCTTTAACATCAGATTGATGTAGTCGTGTTTTGTTGTTAAGATGAGATGTAAATCCTGTTATAAATATTTATTACAGAATCTAGACAACAAAATGCATCAAAAGACATCAAATAATTAAGTGAATAACTTTCGTAAATGCTCCATCGTGATATATTCTGAATAATATTAATTTCATTCGTTTTTGACTAATGACTAATTCTCGTTATTGCTGCAACCTACTACATGCATCTATTTACCTAACTTGCAAGACATCCTACATCCATAAAGTTTTAACACAGTGTGGGACACATCGACGCCGTGTATTTGGTCAATTTTAAGCACTCTAAAGTAGTTGTTGCATAACGGGGGCGGCTGAGCCGGCAGCTCTGGTCCATCCATTTGAATACAAAGTTGTATCCGATGTTGATTTACGACAGTTTAGGTCGAACTTCAGCCGTTGCTCTCGGCCAAAGTGCAATTTCGTAAATGCAATAAACGCATAAATTACAGTGTCGATAAATCAAGGAATAAACTCGCCAAAGTGTTTGTTGAAGCTCACAGTGCCACTATATATTTGACGACGGGTTATAGATTATACTACAAACGTAGACAGTCACTTGCTATGTGTGTACAGTGTATGTATACCGATCAAAGTACACACTATACAGACTGTCCAGGAAAATCAGCACCATATCGAAAACAAAAGTATGATTCTGTTTGCCAGATTCTTTTCTTTATAAACGTTGGCAGTAGGACTGAAATAAAAAATGCCATCAGTAGATTTTTAAAATAGTACGCATTAATGAAAAACCAAAAATGTTGCTCAGAATTAATAAATCGCTTGTTCACCATTTGAAATAAGTTACCAATTGCCCCCGTTGTATTGAGCACACCTAAAATAATCTGGTGTGCTCCCACCCAACTTTCCGTCTATATTGTTGACAAATTTATAACCTCTCTATACGTATAGAGGGTGAACCATCAATTAAGCAAATGACCGTAAGATAATAATAATTATATTGGGTATTATATTGGTATAAAATGTTATATTGGGATCATAAAAATACAAGGCACCTCTCGTTACAAATTCATACATAGCTATAAAACTTCTTGTTTATTTATTCTCCAATCGCGGGCCGATACTGGATGGTATCCAAACAGATTGCAGGGCTGCACTGCAGGGCTGCAGATGGTATCAGTTCGATCAAAATCGGATGAATCCCTAAGAAAACGCATGTAATATTTCATACTTCCGGTAATTCTAAATATGTATATCAATTTTCAACCCAATCCATTGTTCCGTTTGGGCGCAATCGTGTTTACGGACATACACTCACACACATTCTCCAGAAATCATTGCAATGGATTCAGCGGACTCCAAAACGCGTATTTCCGCTGAAATCTCGATTTTTTTTTTCGTCGATTACAATACGTTCCTTCTAGGGTACAATTCGGAAAGTAAAAATGCGGAAGCTGAAACTAAAGCATAAGAAGCTACCTACACTCATGAATATTAAGTCAATGATAGGTAATTTACTTACTTATATTATGCATTGGAATATATTTTGATATTTGTTGGGCAAAAAATAGATAGTAGCAACATATTGTTTTATGATAGGTGGCTGTCATTTCAACTTATTAATGCTATTGCTGTACACGCCTGTTTAATGCAAAATTATCAGAAAACGCATAGTCATGTGTGTTACTGATAAAGTTTACTATAATAGCATTTGTATTTGTACAATCTAATAGATATTGCTTAACTCAGGAAAAGTTTTCCAAGGCGTGACCTAACTAGCAAACAAAATCAGACAAAATATGGTCACTCTCAGCTAAAATCTTTCCAGTTGGCCAGACAGTTTGTCACGTTCTTGTTTCGGCCTACAACTTCATAAGACTTTGATACCTTTCATTTGTTTTTGTTATCTGCTCGCCATCTATTTCTAATTCAACGAGAGTCCTTTCGGGGCTATTTCGCAGTATACTTCTTTTTTATAACTGGGGGATGGGGTGCGTTAGGATAACTCTTGCGAAACCTCTCGACTCTGAGCTGAACGCGTGATGGAAATTTATTATGGCGAGTGTGTTTTACGCCCGCCGCACCGACTTTCCACTAATCCCGTGATTATTGACGAAATTCGAGAGGGTACTCGTAAAACTGAGACGAAAAGTATTCAGTCTACGCGGTTATTTTTACCAGGAGGAGAATAAATTCTGAAAAAGCGAAGATCTTATTTTGTTTTATAGAGGTTTGTGTCACGGAAACGGTACAGAGTATTTTTTGATATAATTTTTGTTTGTTTGATTGGTTGTTACTGATATCACATTAAGGTAAGTTTACATTAGTAAAGTAGGAACCTAACTACCTACTACCTAGTAACCCCATCCACATGCAAGTTAGAGAAACGTTGCCAAACTGCTAACAAAAATGACAGACAACAAAGATAGACAACGCATATATTTTAGCTTGCAACTTTGTTAACATAACAAAATCACTATATCAAAAAGCATTGAATAGCCAAGTTTCACTCGACAGCGGTATAGGAGAATTTAGTAACCTGCTGAAAAGTTTTCCGCGAACGTGTCAAATCACAGGATTACACAGATACTACAGCAACGTTAATGAACCGAAATATGAACTCCCTCAAAGAGGTGTCCCACCATGTTCATAGCATACACAAACGATCTTTTAAGGAAACTATCCGTTAATGGAACTATATACTTGTACTGTATGTCACCGTATCTGCCAAAAATTGGGGAACGGCTACAAAATAACATAGAAAAGATAACACAATAAAAGTTTATACAATAGATACAAACACATTTATACATCCTTCTTAAGAGCATAGGTGTGAAACTTCTTACCTATATCTAACATAAACTATTTAATGTCATTTGGAGTAAAACAACAACAAAGAAATATGAACAATATCAAAGATAGAAATACAAAATGATGAAAACTCTATATAATATTATAGAGGTACATAAACTGTCAAATTAAATTATAAGATAACAAAGGAACCAAACAAAACGATATTTATTCATAAAATAGAAGAAAAAGACATAAATAGAAAACTTAAACCATAAATAGAAAACAACTCTCTAGAAGTAGACAGTCACACCACAAGAACAATGACAACACCTAAGAACACCTAGAATACAAACACCTAAAAAAAAGGTATTGTTGTATGTTGGCATGCACATCTGAATTGAATACATATTTAAGAAAAAAACAGAAATAAAGTGTCTCAAAAAATTGATTATAGGCTATCGCTTTCTTTACTTTTCGACTAGTACTCTAGCAGGAAAGTATTGCAATCGACCACAAAAAAAATCGAGATTTTACCGGAAATACGCGTTTTAGGGTACCAGATTTCTGTAAATTGATTGTACCCAAACGGGACAACAGACCGGGGACGAACTGGATTGTTTTGGGCACAATCTAACAACCGGAAGTGGTAAATGTTATATGCGTATTCTTAGGAATTTATCCGATTTTGACCAAACGAACACCAACTCATCATGCAGTGATTTATATACAAATTGTATAAATCTTAATAAAATATAAGTATGTATACAAATTTACAGATCAATGAGATGAGCGGTTTAGGCGCTTTAAGGGTTTATACTGATCGGTTTGAGATATAATGCAGGAGTGATGTCATAACGCGTCAGCCCACAAATTTGAATTCCAATTCAGTATCGCTCGGCATTGAAGAATAAAAAGACAAGAAGGGTTTATAGTGATGTATTTGTATCGAGATGTGCCTTGTATTGTTATGATCCCAATATCGTACTATTATTATCTTACGGACATTCGCTCTATTGTTGTTTCACCTTCTATGCGTCTAGAGAGTTTATAAAAGTGTCAACAATGTAGCAGTGGCCGCTCGTGATAGGTTTAATTGGGTGGGCAAAATATCAATGCAGTGTTAAGTTCTTATTTAATGAAGTGATACTCTATTTTATTAACTAAACACTACAAATTTGAACCGACATATTTTTAAGAAGTAGTTAACGACAAGAACCATCGAGAAGGTCGCAACGAGTAAACACTAAACATAACCCTAATAAAACGGCCGATTTTTTGGGCGAATTTGTTGCATCCGCTATTGCCATTAGAATACATCTATGGGTATGGGGTTATCTGCCTAGGCCTATGACTACCCACTCCTCCTGCTTAGTGGGACAGTTTACGCGCTTGCAATAGAAAACCGTCACCGCTGGTAGGCAGAATCTCGATTGCCACCCCGACCTGGTAATTTCGGTTGCATACACTACCGTTATTTATCAATTCTAGGGCCAGTAGCGTAGCAGCGTTGGATTTTATTACGTATTCTATATTATAATAATGCAGGCATATAGACACTGGTTGTAAGGAATTTATATTAGGGAAATACTTAACAATAACAAATATTGTATTAATAACGCCCAAATATAAAATGAAACACTGAATACCAGTACCAAGTGATCCAATATTTCACTACACTGCAATGTAGTCTGAAAGTTGGGTGGGGGCAACCCCGGATTTTTTAAGACTAGTTTACAGCATGGGTACGTAGTATCCGAAAACAAAGAGACAATTTGTTAGCAAATAAAAGATAAATAAGTACCAGCAAATTTGAAAATCGGACATGGCACTTCTATCACTTTCGCTATCCGGATATGGTCCAGTGGACATTAGCAGTACAGTAAAGCGTCGATAATCCGAACTAATTGCCGAATTTTTAGAGTCATTTTTGAATTCATCCGATCTTGACTAAACTGATACCAGCTCATCTTCCAGTGTCTTTCAATACGTATACCAATTTACAGATTAATGGGATGAACGGTTTATATGCTATAAGAGTTTATACAGAGTCATTTTTAGTGTGTGATTTTTGCGCAGTAAATTTCTTTGTCTTGCGTTGGCAGCGCTTGTGAAAGTTACTGAAACATGTGATTTATTGCCATAAGCGCACGGCGTTAGGTTTTTTCTTGGTGTAAACTTGAGTTATTTCGATATCAGAGTTATCAGTGTTTTCGAAAAGATAATTTGCAGCGATTATTGCGGTTGGGTGGTGTCACCACCCAACTTCAATAATATAATCAATAATAAATATGCCTTATTACTTACAACAAAGGTTGCAATAAAATATCGTATAAACGCAAGTTTGTGTAAACATTGCATAGCAAGAAAATAAAGTCATAAATTATATACGAAATGTGTTTTATGAAGATTCGAAAGATTTGACTTTCAACGATTTTATGTTATTAAAAACAATAGAATGAATTTATGTAAATTGATGTATCAAACTTTGTGTACTAAAATCTGTTACCCTCCGTATAATAACAACATGTATAACTCAACATATCTAACAGATAAAAAGTACAATAAAACATTCGACACTTATTTGACAGCTTCTCATATCTCGTACAACCGATTGTTTAGATTTCGTTGCTATATATTTTTAGACCTACTCTGCCTCGAACCCCTCGAAAAGGCATAAAGAAAAGAACAGGTTTCTTATATTACTCAAAGTATATTTCTCATATTGCAGTTCACCCCTATTTTTTCTGCATGTCTTTCGATATGGAAAAGAAATCTTGTTATTTAAAAATAACCTTTTTTCTTGAAAATTACGAATGCTGTCATTTAACTGGAAAATTCCCCAATACATATCAATTGTAAAATAGGTCAATATCTTTTAAAGCCCAGCTTCTGGCCCATCAAAATCTCACCCACTGAAAAGCGACCAATTTAATGGCATGCCAAATTGTCGCTCGTGATCAAGTGAGAATTCAAATGAGTCCCAAAGGGCCATAATAGGACTGAGCGAAAGTTCCTTTTCCAATTGGACACCGAGGCCGTCATAAAAACCAGATTAGCACCATCAGTCGCCAACTCTTATTTATGCTGTTCCCAGTGCGATGATATCCGTTGAAATCGTTACGCAATTCGCTCATTTATTACCCGGGGGCAACGGATATAATGGATAGATGCGGTGCGAATCTTTTGTGGGACAATATTTATCGACCATTTCCGTTCGTCTAATGGGCGTTATTGTCGAATCTCGGAACTTCTGATGCTCCCATTTTGGACCCGGTGCAGCCCAAACGCCGGGGGATATTATTATGGGGATATTAATACGTTTGCAGCAGGCTTGTGCGGATTAGAACTGAGACCTTAATGGATTTTCGGTGTGAGAATATCACAAGGTTTCTGTTCGTTTTCTTCTGCGAACGAGGAGACGTCGTCTTGTCGTAGTAAACTAGATTGCAATAAAAAAATAAGTGAAAAATCAATATTAAAGGTTTGTTCATTCAATAACATTATTATTTTGACATAATATTTTTCTTACATCATTTCGTGTAACGTTTTTTTTTTTTTTTTTTTTTGGCTTTACCAAATAGTGCATTTATACCGGTGACTAGGCGGTTTACTTCCGGAACTAGAGACCATGTTTAAGGTTTCAATTATCATTCCTAAAAACTTCTAATTAATAGCAATATTATTGTACGACAGGTATGTTGTAGTGAGGATCAAAGAGGCCTATGAATAGCTAAGTAGAATCCTTTGAAGAATGTAACTATTCGGAGCGCGTGGCGCCACCTATACCACTTCCTTTTATAATCTCGTGGTAAATGTCAAAGGAATTCCGTGGAATACGTGGCATACGTGAGGTGCAACCACCCATTTTGTAATCGTAGCATAGTCAAAGTACTCGTGGCTAAATTGTTTATTAAATTATCATGGCTTTGTTGGAAAAGTCGGTTACCACCTACGAGCGAAGTTAACATGTTGGTTATGGTGGTCCTGACCTCGTATGTGGATTTATTTGGATTATTTCCAAAAAGCAATTATAGACATAGAATACAATACTTCAGTTTCCTAGGTTCTATCATAACAAACACATGCTTTTTGAGACACGGTGCAAAAATATACGTAATTTAACTTTAAGGCAGCTTTTATTACCACGCATGCAGGTTGCATTTTTTTGTCTCCGCAAAAGAAATATCAGCGTACGCAACAAAAACTGATTTGTATCTTCTCCGATTAATTGCACCTCATCTACGGGTATAAAAAGATGCGCACGTAGCTATAAAAGTAACATAATACTCTGTTTAGCAAAATTACTTCGACTGTAATAATTGCTTTACGAAGTTCAATATTTGGGTGACGATTTCACTAGAAGTTAGATCAAATATATAATATATTCATTAAAACGCCTGTCTTATTTGGAGCTCTAGACGAGCATGACTGTTGAATTATTTACGTCCAAAGTTTTGCTCATTTCAAAGTATAGGTAGGTACAAACGGCCGCATACCAGAAGGTGGAAAAACATTGCTTTTATTAAAAGGATGTACTACATATGGAAAAAAACAAACTCTATTCCTTTGTTGTTTCATTTATTTCCGTCATTTCTAACGCCCTACAAAACAGTAAAACATCAATACATATAGTTGTTATTAAAGTTAATTACTTACAGTCAAAATTTCAATATTACACTACAAATGGGGGACTGCCGAAGTGGTAATGTTAGTTTCAAAGTAAGTTGAATACACTCGCATCACAACATTGTATCATCATTTTTGTAGCAGTTTTGGGTGCGGTTTATTCCGCTGCACCTAGGCCATTCTTGGCCCTTTGTACTTACCCATTTCATCATACTGTTTGATAACGACAACCAGATGAGTTCAACTGGTCGTCGGCACCCACGGTTTTACGCCCCTTGCGAAAGGCGGTGGGACGAGGATCTTCAGCTAATGCCTGAATTTGAAAGACTTCCTAGCAGGAGAGCAGCGCTCTACCGCTAGAGCCACTCGCCCCACTCGCATCACAACTTATGTGCGATAAAACGAAATATGACAATAAAGATTGCCATATGAGACGTTCCATAGGTGCCTCGTTCGGAAGAGGTTTTAAAACGGAAATAAAGAAAAATGTTTCACGTTCTACTAACAATAGAAGTGCAGTTGCAGTGAGTTTTAGAATTAAGTTTGAGGTTAGAATTTTTACCATTAAAACAAACCACTCAATGACGGATTTCAAAATTTTCTCCGAAATCTGTGTTGGTATTAGATAAAGCAAGTTGTCATAACGCTATCGCTATCAAATGCTATGTTATCCTCTTCATGGTCGTTTTTATAACTTTACACGACTTTTATAAACCTATTGCCTATTGCCAATAGACTCTATAACACGTAGTTGTAGTTTATGGAATAACAGGTAACAAAAAATAATGCCTACATAATGCAATTATTAAAATAATTATTTCTACAACTCACTTGATTGGTGTAATGTAACTGACATGATGTCTTTGTGGACTAAGATTGGTACACCGTATGGAACAACTACGGACCTTGTCAAGTTTTTGCCTATTCACCTTTATAGCCAAATTAATTAGCTATGTAGTGCGTTTTGATTAATGTCGATATGTTAATTTCCTTGCATATTTAACTGTCACTTTATAAAGGCTTTATTAAAATGTAAAATCCAATCCAATGATAGACACCTGCTTGCTGTACAGTGTACAGTGTGCAGCGCATGTCAAAGTTAAGCTACTGAAGTTTTTTTGCATTATAAGAAGTTGCAAAATATCTTTTTCATAATATTAATTAATGAAGATGAACGTTAAATTTACAAGGTTGTCCAAAATATGTTATTTATTAAGAAGTATATGTAAACTGTAAATTTCAGTAGAGTTTCCGGTTTAAGTTTACATCAGAAACAAACACCGTTCAGGACCAAACAAATCCAATTATAAGTTTAATAATTCGCCGTGGGCAGATATAAGTGCGTTTAGGGAAGTTAAGCATCGGTTGCTGTGGTAATTTGTGTACTTTGCAGTTGATACCGTATGATATATTAGTAATAATTCTAGAGTCTAGACACTCTAGACTGTGGTCAATTATCTGCGCAAGTTTATGTAGATCTAGTTAGTAAACCAAGCATGGATTTATGTGCAGTCGCCGTAGTTTACTGTTGTTATATGTGTGGTGCTTTAACATTTTACAATATCCAAGGGATAATTTAAGGGCAGTACGCCCTCTGCTTTATGACCGGCTGTCGTGCCCGACGTCTTTCGCTTCCAGTATTAAGGACGATAAGTTGTAATTACGACTCTTATCAGCGTTGGCTAATTAGTGGCCTTTAAAATGTTAAAGTGTTTTGCCTCGCAGGGTCTAAAGAACTGTTGAACGGAAGTTTGTGGTGAAATATGGGCATTTCGAGGTAAATGCGACTACGTTGAAAAAAGTAAAGTCTATATTCACAAGTTTTTTTCTCGTGTGAACTGAAAGGTTGTAGTTTACTTTGAATTTGTCGGCATTTATAGAACATTATTTGACACGAGCGTATACTTCCGGTGGAAACTGTAGAGAGATAATGTTTTATGAAAAATGAATGTAAACGTATTTCTTTCAGGACTGTTATTACGTTACGTTTCTAAATATCTCCCCTTGTATAATTTGCTATGATATAATAAATTGCATTGCGTATTGAAACATTTTATGGCTTATTTATAAAAAAAATAAACAAATTCTTATAATTTATGTATGGTTTTAACGTTTCTAACAGCACGTCCGTGCTGTTGGAATAGATTATATTCTAAAACTACTTCGTTTATAGCTTTTGCTTCTATTACTGTTAACTTTTACTTAACAATGCATTATTAGTGTGAGCGAATAATATGTATACAACATGGGACTGTTAATTTTAACGTTTAGTTAAAATAGTTTTTCGATATGTATAATATTAAAGCTTTAATTTTAAGTTAGTGGAAAAAGGTTGGCAAGTCGTGCTCATTATGTATGATAAAAACATCTAAAAGATGATGAAAACACAAAAAAAACAGTGATAGTTTATTTCACTTCTCTGATAGGAATACTACTATTAACAAAATGCAGTAGGTATGCGAGAATTTAACAAGATTAACTATTTCACAGAATGTTCTAAAATTATTTGAAATTTAGAACGGTAAAGAATCTCACAACAGAAAAATCTCGAAAAATTTGTGTATAATTGCTGAAGTCCATCAACGAAAACAAAATTTATCTGCGTTCAAAAATTTGCTGAAATAAACCAAACTGAAGTCAAATGCAAATAAGCCGTAAGCAAATGCGACCCAGTTGTTTAGTTGAGGACTCGCTCTTCGCTGTTTCAATTTATTCACTTTGTTTCCACAGCCTATTGGATGCGAACCCCTTAACTCACAGCCAGAGATATACAGCTTAATCTACGGAAACGAATTGCCGTAAACAGCCTCTGGGAAGTCGATGGAGAAGCAAATCCCTGCGATAAAAACCCCAACAGTGTTCAATTTAATGAAACTGAACTTATATATACTTTAAGATCCCTAAGTATTAAACAAACGCAAACATTTACAAGAAAGATGTTTAAATTTAAGTACGTATCCATTAAGGGATAGTATCATTATTGGATAGCTGCATAAAATTGCTTTATTGAATAAAATCGACTCTCTCAACAGAATATAATATTTAGTTACTACCGTACAAATATAAAAACACGAAATATGATATTTTCCAACGTAAATCAATGCGAAACGTACACATTTTAACAACTAGCGCCCATTTACCGTTATTACACAATTAAAACTCCATTTCGCATTCGATTGATTTGTTAAAAGTTAAAACCTTCAAACCATTTCCAATCAGCGTAGCAGCAGCTAGGAACAATATCAATTAAAGCCGGATCATATACGGGCCATATCAGCCGTCAAAATACACTAATCCCATTTTGCAGTAGTACTTTTTTATCGTTCTTTTATATTTGATGTATGTCCTCGTACTTGGATCACAATGGAACAAATAAACAACATGTGACAGATATGATACGTGGGGAATATGTTTGGCCTATTGTAGTGCCGGATCTTAAAAGACTATTTTACAATAGTAATATTTATTACAGAATACCAAAATATTCTCTAAATGTACAACACTGACGAATTTATGAAAGATATTTTAATACTATTTTTGCATACAGTTTCAAATTTGCGTCGTTTACTACATTACCAATATTTTGCCCGAACCCCCCAATAAAATGTTAACTTAAGTCCAGCATCAATTCCCTTAAGAGCGGCATTTAAAGTGTATATATAGGTAGGCAGCCTGAAGTCGTACCTTTTAATATTTCCCAAGAATAATATCCCGCGATTCGTACACAGAGAGAGAAACTGCCATTTTATGACGTCATATATTACCCAGAAGCAATCCAGCGTTCTTTTTCCAAGGGTGATTTACTAAGAGAACAGAGCCGGGGTAAGGGGGATATATTTTTTTTCGACCAACCCACGAATCGATAAAGGAACCCTCCGAGGTTATAAAATACTTTCTGTGTCCCACTAAGAGTTTACTTTGATAAGACATCAGCGGCGACCTCAAGATATGCTGCAAATATTGCCTCCACTGTGTCAGAAGTGGGTTACGAAACGGGTATAATAAGTTGGCAGTGCCAGTGACGTTTTTCTAAATCTCTGCGGAGTTTTGGCGGGTCTCTAGATGGAATAAGAAGAAGAAGAGGGATGGTTGTCTTTAAGAGGAATCGCAGTTCTATGAGAAGCGAAAACAAAGTTCGGTGTTTTCGTTGCTCCTTACTACTACTCTACCTCTCGCAGGCCGGTTTAATTAAAGTTTTCGTGAGTGCTGTTTGCTGTTGTGCGAGATACCGCCTAGAGGGCGTTTCTTGTTTAGTAGGGTCTCTATCATTTAATTACTTCGTCATTTAGAGTAATGGATTGACTGGAGTTGACTTAGCAGCGCACATAAAATCCCACCCAGACAACAATTACGACAAATAATGTACACTCTTCTGTGTTCAGATTTTAATTTTATTCTTTCATTTTGAAATGTCTGATCGCTCACGAAAGACGGGCGACTTTTTATACCGCGACAGTCGTGACGTGAGAAACGGCGACAGCGAAGAGGCCACACATCATAGTTTGTCACGACGCGACGTCGCGTTGCCTAAAAATGGATGTGAGGGAAAGAGTGTTTTCATTTTTGCTTTCCGACCAGTACCCTAGAAGGAAAGTATTGTAACCGACGGACATTTTTTTTTTCGGAATTTCAGTGGAAATACGTGCTCTGGGGTTCTCTGAATCGATTGCAATGATTTCTGGAAATGTATGTATGTATGTATGTGTGTGTGTGTATGCGTGTATGTGTATGTATGTCTGTGAACACGACGAACGCCGGAACAACGGATCGGGCTGAAATTTTGCATACTTATTTAGAATTGCCGGGGGACGAACTGGATTGTTTTTGGCCACAATATGACAACCGGAAGTGGCATTTGTTACATGCGTCTTCTTAGGGATTTATCCGATTTTTGCCAAACTATTATCAGCTCTCTATCCAGAGACTTTAAATAAGTATACCGATTTACAGATCAATGGGATGAACGGTTTAGGCGCTATAAGCTTTTATAGAAGCGGCTTGACAGAATCCACAGCCTTCGTCGCTGTGTTGCAAATTGTCAGATTTTGACAAACGTCAGTGCCATTGACATGACATGACAATACATGTGTGACAAATGTCAGAGAGACTGACGTGAGGTACAGAGTGGCTCTGGCGTCACAGAATTGAATAATTGCAAAAGTGTTCAGACACTTCATTGTGCCACCCCAGATATTTTTTTCATCGCCAGAACTAATAGGTATTTTGTTCTGTAAAGGTCTGAAATAATCCCGTAGAAACTTCTACCATCTCTGGACTTTCATAATTACGGGCAGATTATGAAAAGAAATAGCGAAAAATGTACCAAAATACTAATTTTCCAAATTGCATAATGCTTGATAGAAAACGTATTCGCATTACAAACATAGCTCCCTCAACATCCTACTTTTATAACTACAACTTTTATCCCAATAGATATCTTGGATTACTAGACGCCGAATTCTGCTTTACTACCATTGATGTTGGAGCCTATGGAAAGTGTAGTGATTCTAATGAATTTCGGAATTATGTGCTTGCCAAAAGAATTGCGTGCATGGTTTGCAACTAATCACACGAACATTCACTTCCAAGAAAGTTACCAAATATATCTGGTAAATCCCTGTCATGATAAAGCTTTTGCAGTATCCAATAATATTATGAGGCCAGCCATATCCAAGCTGAAAACTTGGTAATAAAAAAATTACAAATTATAGATTGAGCAGAACTAGAAGAATGGTAAAATGTGGCTTTGGTATATTAGCCAACAAATGGAGAATTTCCCATAAACCTATAAAAAGAAGTGTAGTCTTTGTTGAATTAATAAAACAAACTTTTTATGTTTTACATCATTATGCCTGAAGGAGAGACGATCTGCACTTTTCACTGCTACCTGGAGGGAGAGAACGATGTCGCTTGTCTGCACGGACATATTGAATACTGTGCGGGGCTTGCTCGCTAAAGTCGGGCGATAGTCGCACGTCGACAAAAATCGCGCAGACGGTTCCAGAAAATGTTTGGCGTCACGACTATCGAACAACAAAAACCGTACTCGCGACCAAGTAAACCCATAAAATTCGACAAAGAGTTTAGTGCTTCTATATACAATATTTCTGACTTCTGACTGTTTTGTTGAACTCTGTAGAATTCATTACAGTAATCCGTGATTTCATTACAAAGGGTTTCTGTTGTTTCAAGAGAGACAACTAACCTATATCAATTCATGTGACAGCCAGCTAGCTTTACTCATGTTCGAAAATAAATTTGTACATTGATAAATATCCAGTCTCAACTACATACGTTTCGCTGTCTTTTTGGTTAGAAATGCTTTGGGAGATGCTTTGGAATACAAAAAGAAATACTATTACTGTTGTTATAAACGTCATATAAGCCCAGGTCAGGCGATTTGTGGGAATGAGACAACACTCTAGAAGCGGCGTGGGTGTATATAAGGACCGCTTTAGACTCAAAGGGACAGTGACAGTGAAAATCGTTTGCCTGTGTTGTAGAGATACCAACCTCGTCAATATAAATAAGTGTAAACATAAATAACAGCGAAACCCTAGTTTAAGCAGTGTTGAGTGTTCGTAGTGTCAAGTTTTAGTGTAACAAATTTTTAGGTATAAATAAATCTCGTTAAAACACAAATAAGACTGCGTTTTACAAACCAAATCCGTAAGAACTGTTATAAAATAATATATTTTCCTGACTATCGCTGATGGTATTGGATGATGGAATCATGAACTGAAAATAAGAACCTTATATCGTTGGCATCCATATTCATGTTTACTTTGTGTACACTATATCCGATCTGTTACGTTGCATAAATGGACTAAAATAGGATTATTCCACTTTGATGCAGCGCAAGCAACGTTGCGAACTAATCTTCATGCTGCAATATTAGCCGCCCTTTATAGCCCTAGCCGAGTTAGGGAACGCTTTTCCGTGACGAGAGAAGGATTATATAGTCCATATTTCTTACCTCGTTAGGTTTGCTTTAGGTTGTTAAATAAGGTAACGTTACATCAGTGCACTGAGAACTGAAATTAAATAATAAGTAACTAACTTTCTTGAAATTATGATGTATGATCAATGATATTCTTATTTTTTTATTATTACACACGATCTAGTTTGTAGGATCCTAGAAAAGGTGGCACATGAAAATAGAGTGTTTGTCGATAAAATTCGTTTCCATTTGATAACCCAAGTGGCGTTTGGTTACATTTTGTTGAAGGGTAAACGTCATAAGGTGGTCTATTGGAGGGCCAATAGCGGAAGCGTTTTACATAACAATGGAAGAGCGCAATAAAGTATTCGTAGCCTGTAGAAATGGTAGATACCGGGGACGGACGGTAGCGCCTCGCAAGACAAAGGACGAATATCCATGTAAATTTCCGACGATCCAATTTCTCCACCTAGCGGCAAAACCGCAAACTGCGGTCTGGTCAACAACGCGAATAGACAAACATAGAGTGGACAAATTGATTTTGACTTCTCCGGTTTTAAATTCTGTTTGCAGATTTATTTATCTTTTAGCATCAATTAAAGTCGGGATAGACATACTGCAGGAACAACAGTAATGTGGCTTTTATTGTGTGCCAAAGCTTGAGCGGCTTTGACACACCTACAACGGTGATTCTAGAATGGGAGAACTCTAAGCACGGTGTACATACATCACAGCACGTTGCACAGAGTATATAATAACAGCATGTTAGTACTCAAACATAAGCATTACAACTCGAAATAACAGTGCACAGTTGGACATAACCACATCAAATAAACGGGTTAGTTAGACAAGGGGTAAATAAGCAACAGTAACTCTAGTTTCTCTCCCCAGACGTCTCATAATAAAGTCCAGTTGCCGGAGTTACTGTCATTCCTTCACTTAATCCGTGACATTCCAGTGTTTAGCCTCGTATGTCGTAAAACGCGCCCGAAATGGGGCGCAAGACAAACAATTCGCCCGGGTCGCGCTGGCATACATGTGTATACAGAAACAATTTTCCTTAATTGTTTGTTACCTTGCCCATCTCGCTCCCTCCCTGGTGTAAATCCAAAGGGACGAAGCAGGGCTCTTTAAGAGCAAATAATATTTGGCGAATGCAACTCGAGCGCCACGGGTTTGCATAAATAATGGCGGACCTTTCTTATGCAAATGGGGGCAATGTAATTGTAATATAGCTCTCTGTTTCTGCTTGCTGTTTGTTCTTTTGCGACGGGTCAATTTAATGCATTGCTATAATAGGAATATAATTTTATGAGCTATGAATACTCTTAATTTAGAATTTTAGCAAATAGTTACGGTACATTGTTATTATTAAAAGTACAAGGTCGGTTAAATTAGCAAAGTATCAGAACTTTGTTCGACGATTAAGATTTTTATTATTTATTTTTACACATTTTAAAAGAAAACTTAATTCCAGACAAAAATTATTAATGCATTTATGCCCTACTGGGTTTGATTGATGAGAGCAAGCAGCATTCATAAAATACGTTTAACCAGAAAACTCTATATTATTCCAGCATAATCACTACAGAATATTTCTTTTCGAAATAGTCACAAAATAGTCACCCAAACACTCGCAAGTGAATCATTAAGTCAGGCAAAATTATGCGCACGATAATTATGTGGCCGAGTATGAGACGTATTTCGTCTACAAGCTCGGTAATCTTTTCAATTCCGCAGGTGTAAAGTCGACCGTAAATAAGTAAATACGATCCTCCAATGGTGATTTCTTTCAGGAGCGAAACAGGCCAAATGGCGTTGGTTGGTAGTCGAAGTCCCTCCGGAAAAGTAAAATGCGCCCACATTCTACCGTTCCTACCTGCATATCAATTACCGGATGCAGTAGCTGGCTTTTTGGAATCCAAATCTCAAACCGCCCGAACATCGAGCGCACACGCTCTTATGCGATATGGGTCTCTTTCTTACTGAAGCGAAAAGAAAGAGATAGATAGGTGATAGGGGACGAGTACTTTCGGGCTAACTCCGCTGGCATCTCCGCAGCATGAGCGGGAACAGATTCTTTCCACTTTTAAAATACTTTTGTGGTTTTCATATTTCGCAGTGATGGCACAGGCGCATAGCGATATAATATATATTATTTAGTAGGTACCTACAGTGTATGTCAAAGTTTTAGTTACACAACTTGCAGAATGTTCGCCATCTTATCCATCTTTCTAAATTGTATGTTTTATTATATGTATAAGTCAAATTAATTAGCAATGTCAATAGACTGCTAATTTGTTTCATTTTAAATATGTTAATCTTCCAAAACTCGAGTATTTTTATGACCGACTGGAATTTTTTTTTCAACACCATGTCTTCTTTACATTGTGTTGAAAATTAAGTAGTCAAAATTATGTTGTCAAAATTAACATACGCTGTGGTAATTATTTATTTCTTTATTTTTCTTTATTTTATTTATTTCTTTATTTTTACTTTATTTCTCTAAAATTTCATTGAAGAACAATTGATTTTTCTTTGATCTAAGATAAAGATGCACCTAAATAACGTCTCCTACACAGCAAGAACCACAATCTATATTCAACACTATACCTACTTCACCGGAATATTTTACACTGTAAGCCGATATCTTTCCGGTAAATAAATAAATAAATAAATAAACAGCGACAACCTTCATGGGGTGTAAAATTGCAAATAAGTTATTCGATGGACGGGCCCGCTAGGAAGAGGTGATAATTTTCAGCTGTGGAGCGCGCGTGCTGGCTGAATTCCTTGGGTCTGTCACAATAAATTAGATTTATCTCGACCGCGATGTAAGATTTAAATAAGGATTTATGCTCCTTTTGGTATTAGATTTGCGCTCGCTACCGGTTCTGCAACCGCTACCGGTCCTGGGCAGGCAAAAGTCCGCACTGCTTTGAGAGTAATTTCCCTAGTGTATGTTTGCAAAGCGAATTGAACGAATGTACCTTCGCCAATTCTGCATGCTCTCATATGTTCAGTTTGCCTAATAACCGATTTATAGAAGTACATACTTATTATTGATGAATTTTTCCAATTTCCGTCTTCGATATTTGATAAAAATATTATCTTCACAAACTGCTCTAATCATTAGTTGTCATCAAATTTATTCCCTTAGTTTTGCTCCATTTATATACAATGTTGCACATAATAACGTAATAACTGTGCAGTTAATATCTTTGTGGTTTCATAAGGTATGACTCAATGAACGTCGACATGCAGCCCTCCTGGAAGGTTTATAGTTATTACCCAAAGGTAACGGCCGACCAGGGAGAAGTTAAAAGCTCTCTAGAAATCCCACAATTTTAAAACTTTCCGCGTCAGCGTGTCCAATGTTGATCTTTTGTTGAGGGAGCTCGAGCCACTACGTTTTATGAGGCTGAACTACTCTAAGTTAATGACAAATGTCCGTTACGCTCTGATAAATTTAATGAGAAGTCATAGTCAAGTTGTAAGATTGATAATGACGTGTATTATTATGAAAGAACTTGTTAACGCATTAAATGTGCATTGATTATAGTAGATATTTGGTTTGAAGTATTTTTTTGCAATCTTGGATCTGGGTGAGTTATTTGATTGGTCGGGGTCAATATTTACGTTATGTCAAGAAAAACGGCAAAATATTCTATACAAAAGTTATAGCGATCATCGCGTTCTATAAAATTATTTACACTTAATTTTTGGATTTCTTATTAAATTCTCTAGGAAATACTACAGTTCTGAAGTTATTTCTTCTTTTGTTCCTGTTTCTTTGAGGCATTCTATGTACATTTTATTTGATATAATAAAATTCCATAAAACACAAAGTTTTCTAAGAATTTCATAACATAATTATTGGATACATTTAGAACACAGTTTTTTTTTTTTACAAAAAATACCTGCATACAGTTAACTTTATGGGATCTACGTACTTTTTCACATAAGAAAATGCTAAACCGACACCACATAAAAATCTATCGTTTTAAAGATATTTGCATTTGTTTAAAAATTCACGAGGATCATCAGGATGTTTTGAAACAGATGAATTTTTCGTGGCTCAAACCCTCTGTTTATAACTTAAATCATAGTATATACCTTCCAATTTATGAAAGAAAGAAATTGCATTGCAAACTTAATTATATTTTCCCCATAACAACAGCAATATATATTCAAATGATGTTTGTTTCATTCAGTTCTCTATTGTTCTCATTTTCATTCATCGCGCTCATTACTTTCCAATTTCATCCCTCGCCGGGATTGGTTTTTAATTAGTGCTCAAGTTTTCGGATTATTTACATTCGAGGGGTGGTCTTTTCGCGACTTGATATTTTGCCTTACTCTTTCTCGCCTCTTCGGGATTAATTTTCCTCACGGTTTACAAAATATTAAAGTATTTATACTCACAGGGACTTAACGAAGCAGAGGCACAACGAACGCATCTAAGAAAGTATCGATTAGCGGCTAATTTTAATAGGACCCGTTTTTGCTACACGCTTTGTCTAGCTAAAATCAAAAGAGGCATAAAAAATTTGGCTGTGACGACGTTTTTGTTCAATTATAAGGTTTCGCTCGATGGCAAAGTATAATATTGTACCAGCAAACTTTCAAAGAGATTTCTTTTTATTACTAATTGAACAGGATTTTAACGAGCAAAAAATATTTTTCAGCCGTTACAACATTATTATTTCGAATAATGGAATATAAATGAATTCATTGTAAGATAATGAGATACAGTGGAAGAAAAAGTAATGGTAAAAGTTTATCTTTTACGCCTGTTTTAAAGGCTATACCTAATAATGGCATACACAAATTACTGTACCATAATAGTATAGTGTCGCAGTACGAATAATTATTGAAGACAAGTGTAATTATTTTGAATAATGAGGACATTAACGTGGTATGTGAATACCCATTACTGCCTAATTTTGTTGCGTGACCTATTATATGTAATTGATTCTATTACAGGATCAGCATCGATATTTATTATCTTGTGGAATACCTGCGCTCATTACTTAATTCGAAAATATTACACAAATTAACAACCTAATACGAAAGTTACATAATTTTCAATTTGATTCAATATATGGCCCTTTCAAACAGTGCAGATGATCGTCCGGTGGCGGTGTCTGTACGGATCCATCGGTTAGTTTTGCATCGCAATAAAATCGGATAGAAGGCGCACAAATGACGTAAATGCAGCAATTATGCGATTCGGTGAAGAATGTAAAAAATTTTGGTTGTTCATACTATGTATAGATATTTAGTTTTTTGTATTTATCAGAATGATAAAAAGCCTATCTTATAAACCGCTATCACAACGGTTGTTTATGTACATCTGCTCTCAAGCGTTCTAGTTGTTGAAAGGTAGACCAGAGTGCTTTTATTGCTAGCATGGCAAACATTATAATCTATTTCTAATTTATTTTAACTCAAATTTCAAACGGAGACGGAGATCTTTGTTTTAAATCTTAAGGGCTTAATATCAATAGATTTTTAGAAACCAACAATAATTGTAATATGAATAAGAAGAATAATAACCTCAGGGTGATTCAAATTAAAACTCTTCAGATCGAGTGTATAAAAGTCATTGAATTTCTTGACATATTGAAAATGGTTGGAGAGACAATGGATGATAGAGGCATAATTAAATTATAAAAACTACCTAAATTGTTATTGATAAATTTATATCAACACAGAAATGGCTGCCACTGGCACACACACAGAAACAAAATACAAGGGCGTAACGCCCAACCAAATTTAACTATATTGTTCGACTTCACTTCATTATCAAATACTTATTCAAAACCAGGAAAACTCGTCGCCTCTACATACACAACCAAAAGTTCGTCATTCAAGCAAAAACACTCCTCATCTATTATAAGACCACACAAAAAGTTAGGAAGTATCTCAACTCCTAGAAAAAACTCAATTCATGATACACAAGGAAACTCGGAAACCGTTGACATCCAGGGCAAGCCGACCCAAACGATGTCTTAAACAAATATCTCTGTGATAACCTTTGGTCATCCGTTATAACTTATAACCATTAGGTCAATCTATATAAACTCAAAACAAAAGACAAAAGACCTAGCTTATCACATCATCGACAGTCTCCGAAGAGTGTTAAACAAGATTTATACCCATGGTACATACAAAATTGTATGTCGTACCCAAGTTCTTGTTCCTAAAAACTCATATAATGTCTCTAACATTAACATTCGGCATAATATGACAAATATATGTTATGCAGCGGTATCTTATGTGTTGGTTACCTCGGCAACCCTTAATGCAGTAGGTCAGATGCGTCCAACTACAGTTAGACATAGCATCATTGTGAACATGAACGTGTTTTGGTTTCAACATGGCTGGGCTGTAAGCATGTAATCAAGGAAGAAATATCAATTTTAAAGAAAAAAGTACCAATTTATACCGTGAATGACAGTTATAGAACTTATTTATATTATATATTATATATTTTATGTCAGTTAGACATAAAAAACTATTTGTACAAGCGTAGAATATACCGAATCGTACATACGTTGCGTCTAAACTAAAGTACGTTACTACGTCCGTACAGATTATCCTTATTTATAACGTTTTCCTTTGTAACGCGTGCGGTCATAATCAAATAAACGTTAACCTAACCCGTGAGCGTATAGGTGGTGGATTTTGTCGGTGGAAATCGGAGCGGAATGGCACAGCCGAGGGCGGGCGAGTAGATGCGGGCGTATGCAAAAGCCCTTACTGTACGATGCGGTTTTCTACTGACTAATAGGACGGCGCGGCGTAGTACCGGGTCCCGAATGAAATTTGCATACGACGTCCTTTTCGTAGGTAAAGTAGGCATCGGTCGACGGGGAATGCGATTCGAAAGTAATGATGCCACGGAACGGTACCGCCGTTGCGGCTAAATAAACTCATTTTCTTCAATGTGGAAGACGGATTTAGGACATAGGGATGCGCACGATACAGTTACCTTAACCGCCAGAATAACTAGGATTTGAAATCAGTTTAGATATACGTTTTTTTCAAATATTTGTATTGAATAAAAGTTTCTAAAGAAGTTCCTCGGCGACTCCACCATTATTTTACTGACTACAACACCATTATGTTGTTGACTTACAGGGAAATCAACTTAAAGTTAACCTGAGACCTGCGCGAAGAACGGCATTCGGCGAGAATGAGATGCATATATGCAGCGCGCGTGAACCTATCGCATGGACGTAAATAAATATTCAAATGCTGCCGCGTAGATGAACGTTCTTACTGCGCACGCTTATCATCGTTGCCTCCACCAAAATATGGTGGAGGGACCACTTGGCCTGTGCGCATCCCGATGTTTACAAATTTTAGGTGCTGTTTATGGTGGTTGAGCTGTACATTAGTTTAGTAACATCCGTAACATCAGCTATAGTTTTCTTTATTTATTACGATTTCTGAGCGATAGCTGTTTAACTTATAATCTGTCTTATTTCAACTTTATTTCAATAGGAGAGCATTTTTACGTTATATACAATGCTTGAGTATATTTTTATATCACTAGTATAGTATGCGTTTTTCTTTTTTCTTCAATTTTTCTTAATAATTTCTTAAAAAGGTATCTGACACAAATTAACATATATCACCGCATACAAATGAGAAACATAATAAAGGCGGCTGCGTTAGGTATCCAAGTTGTTCCATCCATCGTTTTGTACGGTGCGGTCTTGTCGGTCACGGTATCCACGTTTGAAGAGCTGCATCAAAACGGCATACCAGACAACGCATTCCAAGGCATATAACGTCATTCCAGCATATAAAACGCTGAAATAAACCTTCGAACCATACCGAAAAACACGTAGGTTTGTTGCAAGGTAATTTTGCAGATCACGGCCTTTGGAAATACATTTCGTCTACCTTTATAGCGATTCCAATGTTGCTTTATCGAAATGTGCGGTGTAACGATATAAACTGTAGTTACCGGTGTAATTTACTATTTTGATTTTTTCCTCGAAGTCATATTAAAATTAAAAGTATGCAATTAATAAATAAAATATGTAAAAATAATTAGTAGAAAAAATAGGATAATTATAAATAATTAGAACACTTTAGAACACTGAGAAAATGCGATAGCAACAATCATACTCATACATGAGAGGAAATCGCTTTAATTCATTTCATTTCAGTCATACAGTTAGTTAAATTTGTTGGATGATAAATCTTGTAATTAAGAATAACCTTGAAGATTTCATCAGTACAACATAAATAAACAGCAAAATAGGAGGAACCATTTTTTACAAGTTACCGATTTGTATGTGGCCCAAGTGAAGTTTCTGAACACATTTGCAATTATTCAATTTTGTGAAGCCAGAGCCACTCTGTATCCTTCCTAACGTCAGTCTCTGTGACATAATAACAAGCCACGTGATGTGACGTTATTGGTTGAAATCATCTCTAACATTTTTACTTTCCGACTAGTACCCTAGAAGGAAAGTATTGTAATCGACGGAAAAAAATCGGGATTTCAGTGGAAATACGCGTTTTGGGGTCCCCTGAATCGATTACAATGATTTCTGGAAAATGTATGTATGTGTGTATATCCGTGAACACGATTGCGCCCAAACGGAAGAACGGATCGGGCTGAAATTTGGTATAAATATTTAGAATTACCGAGGGACGAACTGGATTGTTTTTGGTGACAACCTGACAACCGGAAGTGGCAACGGTTACAAGCTTCTTCTTAGGGATTTATTCGATTTTGGCCCAACTGATATCAGCTCACCTTCCAGTGACTTTAAATATGTATACAAATTTGCAGATTAGTAGGTTGAACGGTTTAGGCGCTGTAAGAGTTTATGGAAATAGTTTGACAGAATCCAGCCTTCGTCGCTGTGTTGCAAGTTGTCAGATTTTGACAAACGTCAGTGCCACTGACATGACATGACATTAAATGTCAGTATAACAAATGTCATTATGTTAGGTAGGGTCCCAGATTGGCTCTGGCTTCACAAAATTGGCTTCACAAAATTGGCTCTGGCTTCACAAAAATGAATAATTGGAAAAGTGTACAGACACTTCATTGTGCCAACGATGAGTCGGACAGTTGGGTGAGGGCCACCCCAGATATTTTAAAATGAATAGGCTTGTTTACAACAGAGGGTTTTAGTGAACTCAACTGTAATTATTGTTGTATGCCGCTTGAAACAGCAGCATATGCAAAATAAAAATGAATTGAAATAATTTAATATTTAATAGTGTGTTTGTGTTTGGGTAGAACTAAAATTACGAAGACAAAAGTAAATTATTAAAGGTAAAATTACGATTTGGATTTTGTACCATAATCACTAAGATGAATTTTTCACTGAAGTAAATATCCGTGGACATTACGCGGCGCAATTTATCAAGTCGTTAGCTGAAACGATCAAACTGCACAATCAGCGACGCATAGATAAAATAATAAGAGAAAAAGGTATTTTACGAGCCCTATCTGCACAACCGTGACAGAGATACATTCGGCAAAGAAGCAGCGTTGGGAAGGAAGTGGAGTAAAGCAGCGCGACCTGCGAAAGAACACGAAGATCTTCCTCGCGCTGTATACGTGATCCGGCTAGTCGTAAATTGCAAAGACGGGCTTTAATACCGCTAAAAATATGAGGAAATACAACCGGCATACTTGCGGCACATCCCCATCCCCTTTTCCCACCGCCATCCAGGGCGGAATTTGAATTTATGGGGTCGTCCGCGGACCGGCGTTTGTCTTGTATAACCGACCAGTTTACTTCCTTGATTACGTGGGATTTTATTATTGGGACACATATTCCTTGGATCATGTAAACGACGGCTACTACGGACCTACATAATACAGATTTTTAGGATGTTTTCCATTCTTGCGGACGTATTTTATGATGGATTTGATGACATCCCCATTTTATACCCTGTCAAGATCTGGGTAATCATATGATTTACATCCGTCCCTATCTATCGCGGTTTTGGTTGAATTTGTTGCCCTACTTCTCTCAAATGTGATTTCAAATTGAAAGTAGTGTTTTTTAATTTAATAATTTAAAATTTTTTAATAATAATTTAATAAATATTGTAATATCTTTAAAATGTTAAGCATTCTTTGTGTGATTCTTTGAGTCACTGGGGGATTGACACTAGAGATGAGTAAAAAGTACTTGAAGTTCAATATTTGAAGTACTGATTCTTATCGCAAAAAGGATTCGATATAGTGTATCAATTTAGGTATCAATTACAACACGTGATGTAGCTTTAGTATAGTTGTATCAACTCTGATATTGAAACGAGGTGGTGTTAAATATTTAAACATGTACAAGATATCAAGTAAACGTGTATCCAAATTTTTGTGTGGCTATCTTTAAGCCCGAACCTAACCGCTGCGAACACGAACACGGACACGAACGCGAACGCGGTCAATTATATTGCGGTATATGGGACGCATGCGAACGCGGCGGTTAGGGTTCCGCCATATACCGCAATTGAATTAAGTGACCGTGTACGCGTTCGTGTTCGTGTTCGTGTCCGTGTTCGCAGCGGTTAGGTTCGACCTTTAATCGAATACCCGCCGATATACGGTCATGTAATACAAAAATAGGCTTCAAGAAACACTTAAGGCGCTACCTAGTCCAGAACTGTTTCTATAGTATTAAAGAATTTTTTAATGTGTAAATTTCTTTTTGTGTTTGTATAATATTTTGTAACACATTATTGTAATCCATATAAGGAAAGCATTTGACTTGGCCGATATCAGCAATGTATGATCTAAAGGCTAAATAAATTTATTTATTATTGTTTATTTATTTAAATATCGTATAAGTATCGACACGAGTATCGAATGAGTAGCGAGTACTGTGACCGAACTGACACTCCGAAAACATACGTCCGTCGCTGCGAGGTGAGCTGATTATTTCTCGGGGTTGTATGGTGTGCGCAGACGTAGGTAATTTGGTTACATCTCTCAGTTACTCTCTCAGTTTGGTAACAGTGTGCAAATTGAAGATAGGGCTTTTGAGATTTTTTTATTATACAACTGTATGTGATTTTTTAATGCCAACTCACTGGTTTTGACTGATTTCTTACATCGCTTTTGACATACAAATTTAATACCCTTTCATTTTATAGAAATAAGTATGTAAATATATCGATCATAATTAACAATGAGTATGAGTAAAAACGTTTTAAGTCAACTTCAAGTTGACGGTAAATTAAAAATATTCAATTGAAGCTCATAAAATCGTCTTTAAGATAGATTTCCGCAAACAAAAAATCACAAACAATGATATATCTCGAAGTTGCTAACCAAAGTCAAATGATAGCTATAAAACAAACGGTAGAAATATCTGGTGTGGCCGCCACCCAACTTTCCGACTACACTGGTACATTGTTTACACATTTATAAACTCTCTAAACGTGTAGATAGACTATAGAGGGTGAAACACCAAAACCGAATGTCCATAAGATAATAATAATAATACTATATCGGTATTATAACTTACTGACCTCATACTGTTATCATACTAGGTTTATTTCTCTACTTCTTGTTTATTTATTCTTCAAACGCGGGTGGGCGATAATATTCAAACAATCGTGTGAGCTAATGCGGTATAATGACGTCAGTTCTCCATTACGTCACATATCAACTGATATATATCTCTATAGCGCCTAAACCGCTCATCCCATTGATCTGTAAATCTATATACATTTTTAAAATCACTGCAGGATGAGATGGTGTCCGTTTGGTCAAAATCGGATGAATACCTAAGAAAACGTATGTGACATTTGCCACTTCCGGTTGTCAGATTGTCACCAAAAACAATCCAGTTCGACCCCCGGTAATTCTAATTGTGTACACCAAATTTCAGCCCGATCCGTTGTTCCGTCTGGGTGCTATCGTGTTCACGGACATACCTACACACATACACACATACACACGTACACACATACATTTTCCAGAAATCATTGCAATCGGTTCAGGGGACCCCAAAACGCGTATTTCCGCTAAAATCTCAAAAAAAAATTCCGTGGATTACAATGCTTTCCTTCTAGGAGTCGGAAAGTAAAAATTGTTTCCCTAGAAAAAATGAAACACAATTCGCAATAAAAACATAGTATGCCGACCATTGAATTAATTCTAATCCTCGTGGACAGAATTTCGTCCTTCCCGCGTCCGCCGGAGAAAAATAATTGAGTTTGCGAGGGCCGGACTTGGGGCCAGGAGGGCGTTAAGGAGATTCTGGACACTTCATTAAATTTGAACCTACGACAAAGCTGGGCTGCGAAGAAATGAAACTAAATTGGGGACGGGTGGAAGACGGCGACGCTGCCTACGCTGATGACGCCGGGTCGGCGATGCGGCGACGGAGGGTCGCTTTTTATAATAATAATAAATATACGGAGCCGTCATGCGAGAGCGCGTTTTATTTCGCGCGGGAATTTAATTGGAAATAAAGGGCTCAGCGGGTGGGGGGGGGCGTTTTCTTCACTATAGAGGACGAGGAATGCTTGTTCTTGTGATATAAAGCTGGCCAGATGAAATTTGCGGTTGTAGGGTGTTGGCGTCGGCCACTGCGCTGCGGAAGGAAATGTTACTTGATTGTATCAGCTTGTTGTTGTTTGGATTATCCATCTTTATTCGCGTTCGGGTGCATTATAAGGCAGCGCAAAGGGATAATAAAATTGCTTCATAGTAGCCTATGGGTTGAGCTCTTCCAGACAGCCGCAGTAACCACAATAACATGTTGGTTCCACACGGTAGTGTGTTTATAACGGGTGCGCGGGCGGGGCAATCTAAGCGAGTTTTACATAGGAGTAGTCTCTAGCCCTAGTGTCAATTTAAAGCTCAGGCCATGTCAAGTGAATATTCTCCAAGTTGAAAATACATTTACTTAAGTTCTATATTTCCGGGAGAAAACCGCGTCAACGACGATAGTCAACGTTTTGCACTCTGTTGCAAGAGGCATCTTCAGGATGTAACAGTAAGACAGCTACGAAGAGAATGAACGTGTGTTTTTATAGGTACCTGGCGCAGGTTTTCAAACAACTATTGGTTGGGAGAGGGTTTTTGGGTCGCTGTGATTGGCTGTGGTGTCGTAGAAGTGCTTTCCAGCTGTGATGCAAATGCCAACCGTTATCTCTATTGAGATTGGAGGGATGTTTGAAGATTTCGATCACTTCACGGATTCTACGAGGATAATAATGTGATTCCGCGGGAGATGATTTTTGTTTGGTCGAAAAGTATTGTGTGGGTCACACAATACTTCACACGTGTTGTGTCTGTGCTCAGCAAGAACCGAACTGGTGATCTACCCCAGCCTTTTACAACGTTCATGTTCTGAAACCCGATAGACGTTTGAAAAGTCAACCTTCAACAATTACATTTCTTACATTTTGCGGGTATAAAATTTGTGGCATTTTTAGCCAATCACAAGTTCGATCATATCTATTGCTACAGCTCCAGCACTTCGTTCTTAACGAGAACGAACTATAGTAGAATAGGAAGTTTTAAGTGTTGTTATTCATACGTCAGTACAGTTCGCATTGCACAAAAATCAGAGAGTAGTCGCACAAATGACGTAATTGCGTCAACCGTCCGGTTCAGTGGACAAATTTAACAAGTCTCGCTATTCACATTGTGTGGATGGAAACCTGCCATCGCATCGTCAATAAGAATTGATGGACAATTTTTGTTGGTAAATCTTATGTGTTACTGATTCAATTTGACGCATACATACTTATTGCTAGGCAGCACTCATTATCCATGATAATTCTGGTGACCAAGTTTTTCCCAAGTTTACTAAAGTAGTATCATATATCAGTGAAAATCCCACACGTTATTAGACATTGTCGATTAATCTTTATTGGGTTTAGTAGTCCTAAACTATCTTCAAAAGAAGTTATTTCTGGCGATAACTTTTTAAAGAGTCAAAGACTATTATAAATTTACTATCTTTTCATTAGGTTCAACTTTTTTCACAATCTCAATCTTCAATCATCTTCTGATCTCTAGTACCACTATATTATGCGCGTAGAAAACAAAATTTCACCTTGCATAGTTCCATATGTGTCTCGTTCCAACTATTGGAAAGTATTAAATTTTATGTCCTAATGTTTCAACTAACAATAGAATTGCAGTTGAAGTTAGTTTTAGAATTAAGTTTGAGGTCAGAATTTTCCCACTAACACTACTGAAGAACAGTAGCGAAAAAAATTGGAATTCATTGTATGTGTTTGTATTACACATACAATGAATTCCATATTTTCCTCCAGGATCTGCGCAGGTATTAGGTAACGCATGTTGTCATAACGTTATCACTATGAAATGCGTTATCATCTTCATGACTGATTTGTAACTTTACTGTTATAAACCTATTAAAACTGTATAACGCCTATTGTAGATGCAGTTTATAGAATAACTGCTATAGATGTTTCCAACCAAGAAGAGCACAGTTTTGTATGCAACCAAATATACGCGGGTCAATTATAAACCGTACACTGGGTATAATTGGTTGCATATGTCACTGTGCTCTACTTAGTTTAAAACTACTCTACCAGAAAAAGCAAATTTTATTGTTATTTACTAGAATCGGCTCGAAAACTAATTTTCTTGTCAACTATTAATCACTATGGACGTAGAATTCTGCGCTATTTAATTCGATTGCAAGACACATTTCGTGAATGCGTTTCGATCTCCCACTGAATCAAAACTGGTCTACTACGCAGATAAACAGAGCAACTTCACGGTATTCAACTAAGTTTGAAATAATTAACTTTATTAAAAAGACTTTCACAACTGTTATTCTCATATCTCTTTAATTTCAATCATGTATATCTATTTCAGAAAGAGACATTTTTGATGTTAGATAGCAGAATTAAATTGGTTTTTAGTAACTTTTATTATTCGTCAAATAAAGAGGAATAATTTATTAATAAAATATTTATCAATAAATAATTGCCCTTTTTACATTTTTTATATAATCTAATATGAAATTTGTTCTACAATACTCAAAAAATGTTCTTTCACATTATCGAAAAAAAAAAGACATAAATAAACTGTGCCTCGTTTCACCCTGCAAACAACACCACTGTAAGAAAAAGGTTAAGGCCAATGAAAAGACAGCTAATTTATAACAGGTTATGACCCTGCAAGAGGTGACTCGTTTTCCACACTGTATCTGTCGGTTACAGAAAGAACGTTTGGTTGAGTTCAGTACATATGAGAAAAGACCGCATTAAAAAATGGAAATATCGTCGATAATATCTAGTTTTAGCAAAAGCTAACATAATCATTAGAAAAAAAACTGATTTATATTATTCATGCAGCCAATGCGGTGGCCACAAGAGGTACAAGAAGACCAACTGTAATGTGCAAGGATAACAGCTATCATTAGTGTACGAACATAATCGATTCGCTAATTGCATCGGGAAGACCGAATTCGGTAAAGTGCCGTTCGGAACATCTTGAACATAGAAAGCAATAAAGCCAAAAGGAAACTCATCTAACAGTGCTTGCGCAGCGCCTTCCGCAGTACGAAGCCGTAGGACCAACTATACAACGTCCTAATCTACAGCGCGAACATCGTTTTATATTGTAATCGGTAATCTGGCGACCGAATTGTGTGTCACGAAGGTGGTTACGAAGACATTTTGCTGACCGTTGACCTAAAACGATAATTCTACGTAATCGGTATAACTTTTTGCAAGGATCGGCCCGGATGGAACTTTTATATCAGATCCGGACGTTGTTCGGACTTAATTGAATTTTGCTGGATACACGCAATTATATCACGGGGTTAGTCTACCCCCGCGCGGTAGTGGAACAGACCAGCCGAAGCGGCACGACATTAAATATAACTGTTATGGCGACGTTATCTATATTTATTTTTATTAGAAGACTTACCCTGAACTGATATTATGGATGTATACGAGCCACCTTGCCTCGTTTCCTTTTGTAACTATAATGGAAATTGGTGGTGGTTTTATCTTGTATAGCTTATGCGTATCAAGAATTACACAATCAAATTGCTTGCTGACACTAATTGGGCTATACTTTATGCATTAAAATTATGACAAATGGACAAATAATGTTTTTTCTCGATCGGACAAAACTAATGTAGGATATTAGGAAGCGTAAGGTAAAGTTTGGATATTTTATAGATATAGATGTGATCTGGGTGCTAAAGTTAAGAATAAATGTTACTTTACAGGAATTCATAGCGAAAAAGTTTCCTATTTGAACCTATTTTAATTGTTTGATTGTAATATTTTAAGTTTAGAGTATAAGAGTAAATACCGACAATGTGTTTGTTAAAAGTCACTTTTCCGCATATTTTCTGTTTATTTTTAATTGAGTACAATTGAAGGCACATAAAAGCCTATGTAAACTTTTGTAATTTTTGTTTGACATTCTGCTTCTGTTTTCGCAGCTGTTTATTAGGCGGACCACGTAATAAATTGCACGTTGTAATTAATTGCAAAGTTCGCTTCGTGTTTCCCTTCTCGTGGGAGATGTTTTGAATATATGGCGGTTATAAGGGTGTTGATTTTCCATCATTGTGAAGATGAAAAGTGATAATCCTTTGTTATGAAATAATCATAGTCACTGTACTATATACGTAAGCATTAACAGGACACATGAACAGGACAGGAAGCATGTCAACCTATCATTTTATGTTTGCAAAATGGAAATAGATTAAATAATAGAAAGTTATAACACAAATCAGACCATCATAATTAGCGTGGAAAATCATAGTAGTCCTAAAGGTAGCTAAAAAAACCTCCCAACTTACCGTTTAAGACGTGGACGATGATGGTCTTTGGATTGGCGTTCGACGGGTTGCAGGTGTACTTCCCCGAGTCCGCGTTCGTGGCCCTCTGGACCAGCAGATAGCTGACGGTTATGTCGCCTTTCTCGGTGATTACGCTGACACCGCCCCTCGGCGAGTCGTAATTTATCTCCTGCAAGCGGAAGAGAGAGACGGTGAGATAGATTCTGCCGTGAGTTCGCCGCCGAATGACAACTTTTCGGTTATTTTTCACGGGCGGCCCTTCATTAATCGTCCGCGCGATGCGATGCCGCCCACGGCCACAGCCGATAAACTTTCCGCGTATTTTTCAAACGGTGACGGTCGCGTGAAACGGGACGCTCCTCCGTATTAAGTGGATGTTTGACATCAATTACGCGCGTCGCGTTTCCCTACCGCGCTCAATTTCGCCCGTTTTATGTCCAAGGCGTTGTTGTTAACGATGATAGGGCGAGTTTTTTTTTTATCAGAAGAGGTTTGTGCGAACTCTACTACCTGTCGTATCATATTTTTAACGACCACTAAAAATAGCTCACGTTATATATTGTAGTGGTTTGAAATTATAAAATATGTTATTTTTAATAAAAATCGAGTACCCGGGAAAAAGAAGCAGACGTTTGTTAATTGGTAGACGTTGTTAAGGAGATAATACATAGAAAAGTCAAAGAAGACAGAAAATGGAAAAAGAATGGCGACGCAATTTGAGTCGAGATGTTCTGAAAAAAAGGACGAGATACTTGAAAAGTTTATTGAAAGACTAGAACATCTTTTAGTCTAAGAACAAATAAGAAACCCAAGGAAGAAAATTGGCCAACAGAATAAAGAATAATGAAGAACGAAGAGTGAAGAAAGAAGAGTCAAAGTTTAGAAATTATTGGTATTTTATGGGAAAGGTTCATTAGGTAACAATTTTATAAATTTGACAAACCAAATTAATTGTGCTACTCCTTCGTTGAGCGCCAAAACAAATTGTACAATTATTAAAAACTTGGATTCTTTTAACAATAACTTTAATTTCTATTTTTACAGTTAGTATTAGTAAATCCCTACATATTATCTTAAAATAAAAAAAACATCAATATTTATTTATGGTTAAACCTGTTTGGTTTGTTTTTAATTTATGTATATTTAGATATAGATTTATTCAAATTCTGTACAGAATAGAGTCAAAAATAGTATGTAGTGTACATTCTAACTAAAGACTTCGTTCCCTGGACAAACTCATCTATTAATTTTAACCTGTATAAATTTGATTTGTAATTTTAGTGTTATTACCCGAAGAAGCTAGACGAGTGTGATACGAAAAGATTGTGACTTTTGCCTACTATGACCTTGAACTAGTTCTGATTTAATAAAGTAAGTGTGACAGCTCGATGAGATGTTTTAAATTTAACGTTATTTTATAATTGAAAAATCGTCATGATAATTACGTCCACCGGTCCTGACGATGCGGAGGGTTGTATTCTGCGAAATGTCGGCAATGAAATAGTCGTAAGACTAAAGTAAGCTATAACAGTTTTATTGATTATATCTAATATCGTCCTGTCCAAGTTTAGGACTTAAGAGCACTTTTATGCTGACGAGTGAACAAAGGATAACTATGGTCAGTATAAATAGACTTGCTTAAATGAAACCCTTTATACATGCTTTTTCGTTCTGGCGCAGTTCTCGAACGGAGTAACACAAAAACATGCACGCAAGAGTCGAAACACACTATTTCAAACGGAGCTTGTAAGCTCCTTTTATAACTACGCGCGTAGGTAGCAAGATTGTTGTCATTGACATAGAAATATCAATGTATCAACTATGGGAATAAAATCTACGCGCGTAGCTATAAAAGCAGCATTACGCCTGGGTTACGAAACACGCGCATTTTGAACGGGCACTCAACGCTCCATCTTGACGCTTTGAATGAAAACGTTCATAGCAGCCGTTTCCGTGCCCCAGCCTTTAGGTTGTTTTTGTAGCTACGCGTGTAACTTGGTCAATATTTCCTCCGATTTAATGCATCTTTATAAAAATCTACGCACAGGTGCATAAAAGCAGCCTAGAAATGCTCTACTTACCAACGATAAAAAGGCTACTGTAAAACAAAATTGTACCTTATAAATCACAAAGTTTCGAAGACCAAACAACTCTGAGGCTACCGCAAACCAATAAAACCATTCTTAAACTGCGAACTATAGATAAATATGAACAACGTCTCACCCTTCGCCCTGCCCGAGGAAGAAATTAAACTTTACGTTATTTAACTTGTTCGGAACTTCATTTACGATTGTATTGTTCCACGGCGCGACTAGAAAAATAGCCTTACTTCCGTAATAAATTACATTTCTACTGGAATTTTCTTCCAGCAGTAACGGCACACACACTGTAAAACAGCAAAATCCGGCATGAGAGGCAACACTCTTGCGCTTTTTTCCAACGGCAATAAATCATAGATATAGATTGCCTTTCGCAGCCGCCTTGACTGCTTTAGCTCGCGGGGGGTAGTTGAGAAGGGGTAGAGTGGAGAGGGATGAACGTGTCGAATTTATGTGACCTTAAAATTACGGAGCCTTAATGCTACGCTGATATTTTACATGAGAAATTTATCAGGTACGACACCCTCTGGGGGTGTAGCTAACGCCGCCGCCAAGGAAGTGTCAATTGAGCACTCAGGGTGTCTGGTGGCGGTGCAATTTATAAGGTGTCAACGTACCCGATCGTAAATGTCGCGGAAATTGGGTGATTTTCGCTACAACCACTCGCACCTGTAATCTTGAGGTTTTAGGGAAAAACGTATTTCCATTATTCATATTTGACTTCTATACAAATTTTAAATGATGGGAACAGTGGGGCCGCTTTTCTTTGTTATCTTCATGAGCGATTTACCCGCGGCGTGCCGGCCCACTGCGTCATGTACGCTGATGACACGACTATGGTTGAGCGAGCGGGTAGTGAGGAGCTCTCTGCTAAGATCACGGAAGTATCTGTGGCTGCCAATGGTTCAGAGCCAACCAGCGAAGTTTAAACGAAAGTAAAATCGAAAGAATTCTCTTCTCTTGCAATCGCCGTGGAGAAGAAGAAACAAAGAGCGTACAAAGAGCCTGCAAAGTTTATTTATGCTTTTATTTATGTTTATTTAATGTTACTGTCACTGTCACTGTTAGCTCAGCTGAGAATATTAACATTACCTTATGCTTACATACCAAAACAACTTATAAGAGCGAAATTGGAAACTCCAAGACTACAAACCAGGGATAAATTAACAAGAAGGAATGGCAGAACGCAACACAACCTAAATGTTCCTCGCCACAGAACATGGACTACAGCTTCACAACATCCACATCTGCAGATCTATAACAAAACTGCAAAGGAATGGAAAACCCTCTTCATACAAGGATTTAAGAGTCGGATAAAGAAGATGCTGTGTCAGCAGCCAACGTACTCGGTGGAGGAGTGGATGACTTCATAGTCTTGGCCAAACAAGGATTATGACTTTATCAGCACACATTGTACTTTGTTTTGAATTAATTTTTATGTCTTTAAATTTTTACAATGTATGTGTTTTCCTTCAGACAATAAAGAATATTATTATTCTTATTAATATTAATAATGATTTTCTCTATCTATATTAGTTTTGACTGCAAACTGCACAAGTAGGTGCGCCCGGGACTCCTCACAGGACACTGTCCACTGGGATATCGTCTCACACAAATTGGAGATGGACATACCTAATGCAAGCTGTAGATTCTGCTATGCGATTATTTCGCACTACAGTGCGCTAGGTCAGAAGGACTGACCCAACACTTGTCGAACAATAATTGACTTCATGAAAAGGCTGGACATCGATGGACTGTAATGTGTAAGGCATGTCTACAAAATAGCTCAAAGTACCTATCTCGAAAGGCCTGTGTCCTGCGACCCATGCATACTACACCATACCATACAGGTAAATGCTGAATTACACCCAAATGTTTGTGACAAATTGTTTTATTTTATAAAATAGAAGAAAGTCTCCTACAAATTAATTAGAAGTGGATATTAATCAAAAATCTTTTAAATTAAAAACCAAAGTCAACAACGATTAAATATAAATTTAATCTAGCTTAGATTGTTGTATTATAAGCTAATATAAGCAGACTGATTATACTAGATTATAAAACTTGTAATTGATAACAAATACAATAACAAAAAATTTAAATAAAAAATGTGGTGACGTGTACTTACTAATTTTCTTAACAGATCTGGAAATATCAATTATTACAAATTATTATTTTTGGTCAATTTAAACAGTAGAGAGTATTTTTCGGGCATTACCGTCATCTTAAATGCAACCGTAGAGACTTTTTGTTGTTGTTGAATTTAATCCCGTTTTAAACGTATTTTTTTATGATTCATTCTCTACGAATACATAAAACTGACGATATGCAGTATTTTTTCACGGAAACAACGGCACACACAATATATCAATTATTTATTAGTACAAAACAAAAAATTTAGGAAATGCACATTATGTATATAGAATGTGCAAACACAGAAATACGCATCACTGTTTTTGTCATTGTTTTTGTGCAGCGGCGGTCGAGTGGAGGGGCTGTGTACAAACAACCTATGGAAATCAAATCAACGGTATAAAATGCTAAATATTTAACTCACACAATTCAATCTTGTAAATTTAACGTGCGCATTTAGAATTGATAGGGCTTCTTTATACATTTACAATAATCAAGTTATAACCCCCAAATTAATCCATAGTGTTTCAAAGTTAAACTACTGAAATCTTTTTCTTCTTGTGGTATTAGAAGTTATAAGAAGTTATGTATTAAGCATTAAGATAAAATATTTTAGATACAAATTCAATTAAAAATAATAATGAAAATTAATTTTTAGTTTAAAATATTTTTATTAGTAATAAATATTAATATAGACCTATTAAGAATTAACTGCAAATTAACTCTTAATTTGTACAACTTATTGTACAAATTAAGAGTTAATAGAGATGCACCACACGTTAATCAATTCCAACGTCATACTCATACTTTCCTTTAAATTAAAACAGAAAAATAAAAAGATTAAAAGAAAATAATTAAAAAAGCAACAAAAACAAAACAAGCTAAATAAATTATAATAAAGGTTTATTTGCGGTTGGTATTTGAATAAAGAAATCTATCTATCTATCTATCTATAGCCTCCAGGCCCAAAAAAAAACTGTTAAATGCTGAATATGTGAAATACACTGAACTCTCTAGTGGTTTTCCTCTGACTAGATTATTACATGGCGCCGGGAAAACACTAAACAAAAGGTGGTGGCGTCAATCCGTTCACGTCAGAACGGCGGTAATAAATCATGAGGCATGAGGAAATATGGCGACGTGTGTGACGCACTGGCACGCATGTCCCAAAAGTCCGGAAACAGTAACCGAGTGGAAACACAAGTTGTTGCCACTGGTCCAACCTCACCCTCACGAAAAACCTTCGAAACACCGGGACTAATAAATCTGACGGCGAGCGGAAATGACAAAATAAAAACCACTAGCCGAAATACTTGAATTATTATAAAGGGTTGCGCTGGTCCACAGGACTTAGGGTCCTGTTCGTTCGTCGAAATATCGAAATTCAAAAATGAGATAAAATAGAAAAACAAACAGAAAGTAGCTTTTTATGTCTTATGGGAAGAACTATGCATTTTTGGGATCATGAAAAATATGTAAAATACTGAATCTGCGTAATTATAATTATGCTGTCATATTCAGGATACGATTTACCTATGTATGTTATGTTGCGATGGCAGCAACCAGTATAGGGTGGTGTGCGGGCTGTCAAAACTGTACATATGTTGTGCGGACGCATCCAGATAATATATTATCTTGCACAGCTATAATTATTATTTACCACTACTATTTTCTAGATTTTGTGCTTCAAAAGTTTATAATTTGTTTTGCTAACACTATTATAATATAAATAAAAATCCATGTCACCAAAAACTACTGTTTTAAGTTTAATTCACTAATTTGTTCTTCTTCTACTTCTACTTCGATTTGATAGAAAAATTGAAATCGACTTATGCACAAAAAGTGTTCCTCCATTCTCCAGCAATTCAAGGACCAATCTTTCAAGCTAAAATTGCCCCTTAATAATAATTGGTTTATTGGTGCAATATACCAACATGAAGCTGCACTTTTAATTAAGTGCAACCTCAGAGATGCATAAGACTAGGAGTATAGTTTGGTGAACCCGACAGGGTATTAAACAACCAGAAGCAACGGAAGCTGCTCGTCTAATTAATCCAGTAAGGATAATAGCTGGCAACTTATGCCTGTAATGTGCACTTTGGCTGTGTGGTGCGGAGCAACAAAATACATCCTCAGTATGCGGTCTATAACAAATTTATACCGAGCGGCAGTCAGAGGATTTAATTTTGACGATAATGCCGCTTAATGTGATTCAGTTTCGTACTAGTAACATGCACTGATCTCTTGTATACCCGTCTACATACTACACTGTCGTGAGACAATAAAATAATACGTCAGCGCTTGCACGTATCCCAGATAATCTCCATTATGGGAATTGATTTAGTTTGGGATGGATTGCTGCATATAGGATATGTATACAGAATTGGCTCTATTGTCTACGATGTTTCGACAGTGGGTATTGAGTAATATTAATCAAATATTACTAGATTAGCTTGATTATATTGAGCTTTGTAACAGTAATATTATAACGAATGTTATTAGTAGAATATTAACAGAAATTAAGTAACAAAATGATCATGTTTAAATTTGTACATAAAAAAGTTAATCGAAAAGGATTCAAAGACATGTATTTAGTTCAAAGGCAACGTATTTGATAATATTCTAGTTATCCTAGGGAATTATGTAGTAAACAAAAATTTATATTTCCAACAAGGATTGGAGCTGATTTGAGCTATGTTATAATCATAAATATGAGAAGAAAATGTTAAATATCTTTGTAAATATAGAAAATTCAGGGCTAAGTTATAAACCAAAATGGCCGATTTCAGAAAGAGCAGAAAATCTCAAATATCATTCAAAATAGAGGAGGTTTTGTGCTATGCCTGTAATGGCAATATATTAAATATATATTTCTATTAAAACATCCACCGGCGCATCCACCATTTTTACGAACGGTCATCTTCAAGAGTTATCCTAGCGAATTATGTAGTAAACAAAAATTTATATTTCCAACAAGGATTTGAGCTGATTTGAGCTATGTTATAATCATAAATATTTATGCCTAAAAAAGGCAAAGAAAATGTTAAATATCTTTGTAAATATAGAAAATTCAGGGCTAAGTTATAAACCAAAATGGCTGATTTCAGAAAGAGCAGAAAATCTCAAATATCATTCAAAATAGAGGAGGTTTTATGCTATGCCTGTAATGGCAATATATTAAATATATATTTCTATTAAAACATCCACCGGCGCATCCACCATTTTTACGAACGGTCATCTTCAAGAGAATTTACGTAAATTTGCATATTGCATTGCATATTGCATTGGCAGATATGCATCAAGAGCATTAGCCGAGAATGATTACATCCAATTATGCCAAGCGAACTCCATCAACTACTTAATTAAATAAGCTTTAGCTTTAAGTTCAGTTGGGCAGCAGTGGTCTGATAATTTACAAACGTTGAGTGGGAAAACCGCATATTCCCTCCCCGGCGCAGAGGATTTAATGAAATTACTGATGTTGCTGATATGTACATTCAGATTCTGGAAATAGTATCAACATGAAGTTTAAACACAAGTAAACAACGTGTTATCCATTTACGAAGTGAAGTATACAATAATTGGCTATCCTCAGAAAAAAGCCCCATCTTCGTATTAATTTATATACATAGAAGACGCATTTCGACCTCATCATTGATCCTTTTTTGTTTTCCAAGCAAATTGTCTATAGAACTAGATGCAATCTATATAACTCCATTTTAGTACGACCTTGTAATATTGCACAATAGTAAGCAAGGAATTCATAATAATAATCTCATCGAAGCTCAAAATATAGAGCCGCACAAATACGTGCATTACTGTTCAGATCGACATTGGATTCCAAGCAGAAACATCCGAGAGCACTCCACGGCATTTCGTAGAATAAAAATACATCCAATAAGCTACTTTCCCGGCCGCTGTAAATAGCGCAACTTCCGTACACAAAATTAAGTCAATAAAGCCGAAAAATAAGGTTTCTTTCCGGATGGTATAGCTCAAAATAACAGGTTCAATTTCACGATACATTGTGTAGCTATTTCTTTAACGCCTTGTCGTCGATTTCACTGATATTTTTCTTCCTTTTGTTTTGTGAACGTAACTAGAGATGTGAAAAGAAAAAACAGTTATCATCGAGTAACACAATTCTTTAACAATTTTAGACATATACTCTATTATAATGCACATAAACAATCATCAATATCAGAAGAAAGTTTTTAATCATTAACAGTTACTGTTGACCCAAAAAACAATGGAAATTTGTCTGATACAATCGTATCACGCTATGAGCGGGAAAGCTCTTGAATCATTACGGCGAAACGCTGAAAAAATCGGTTGCTGTAAAACTGCCTGACAAGATTGAACGGTCTATTCTATCGCCATATCTCAAAGCAAATTGCACGGCGCTTTCATGGCATTCTCTTTGTTCATTGCACCTATTTTTAGATTCTGTGTCGCTCCAGAAGCGGTCGTAACATCCATTATTCGAATAAAAGCGGAGTTGGCTAATTTGTTAGAAACGTGGTACAACACTGCAACAGTCCTAGCAGTTCAGAAGGAAAGAAATCTAGACAAAAAAGTCTGAGAAATAAACTAATTAATATAAATTAAAATAAATTACATTAACCTGACAAAAATAAAACTTTTACCTAACATTACCACTAAATTTTCAAGTTTAATAGAAGTAATTTTCTGGACTGAGAATAAATTTCATGCCTAATAAATGCAAAATTTGTTAATTACCTCGGGCGATTTGGTCTGAATCCAGATAAAATTTGACTTGGATCTCCAGTATGAATGTTTAATTGGATGAAAGAAGAGAGAGGAAGCGAGGGAGAAAGCACGTTCTGAAAAGGCCTCGTGAAGTTCCCGTCCGCCAACTTTAAAGAATATGATAAGAAAACAAAAGGACCAAAGGTTCTCCTAATTGGATATTCAACGTACAAACGACTCTGACGAAAGGACCTGCATAAATTGGAAATTTTTACGCATTATTTACCATTTGTTTGCGGTATACCTAATACTTTTAAAAGCGTTTTGTTTACTCTATCTTGCAATGCAAAAAATCAACATTAATTTCTTACTTGACTCAATTAAATTGATAATTTCTCTACAAATATTTGACTCGAGTTTATTTGACAGGGACAGTTGACAAAGAAAAATAATCAATCATAAAGCCCTTGGGTATTGACTCCATCGGGTCACAATCAGATCGACGCGTGCGCCATCTACCTACCACACAATTAACCATTAATTATCGTAATGATGTAGATTATTAATTGGTGTTGAAGTTTTTACTATGGAAAATTGGGCTTACAGTCAACGCTATTCGAACGTGTTTTTCAATCTATTAATACTAGATTTTAAAATAGACCGCGTTCTAAATTTTATATAAAGTTTTAGACTATTGAAAATATTTTTTTTTTAATTACCACAGCGTGTTTTTTAATTCTGACCATTTTCTTTACATCATGTTGAAAAAATCGTCACAATCGATCAAAAAAATTCGAATCCAAATTATGGAAGATAAAAGTTAAATTTCAAATGTTTCATTTACAAGATTTCATTTAAAATAACGCATCTTTCTTAAAACATTACTAATTAATTTGTTTTTTAAACTGAGCATGCGAGAACATGACCAAGGTGCTTAATTATTCCACAAGCTGTTACAAACTTAGACCACAAAAACACTACCTCGCGTCGCTCACACAGTGTTTAATCCAATTAAACAATTTAAGAAAATTGTATATGAAGATAGTTACATATTTATGACTTTTTCTCCTTCTATATTTTACACTTCGTGTTTATACAATAACATACTTGTCGATATATACTGAGCTATATACAGGGGCATTACTGCAACCCATTGCATAATTGACATAGTTACGGAGTCAGCAAATTTACCTCGGTCAAGTTTACCGGATATGTGTCACAGCGTAGTTGATAAGGTTAATTTCTAATAATTGTTGTACTCGACAGAATTTTTTTTTTGAGGTTTTAGCGAAAAACGCGCTTAAGGTCTTCTGAATTTATTGCGATGATTTATATGTGGCTATGTGTATGTGTATGTACGTCTGTGACGACGATATGTATATATTGCCAGGGTACAAACTGGATTACTTTTGGTGACAAACTGATAACCAGAAGTGGGAAAAATAACATGCGCTTTCTTAGGAATTTAAACGATTTTCACTAAACTGATACCAACTGAATTACCAATTTACAGATCAGTACATTGAACGGTTTAGGCGCTATACACATTTTTAGAAGCTGTCTGACGGTAGCCGACAGCCTTAGTCCATATGGTTACGAACTGGTTCTGACGTCAGCGACCACTAACATGACATGACATTTAATGTTATTATATGACTGACATTAAGTTGGGATCCGGAGTTGCTGTGGCTGTGTCTTCACGAAAGGAAAGTATTATAGTTTTTGACATTTTGGTGTTTAAACACAGATATTTTATGTATATGTGAACTCCGATGCGAAAACGCACCTATCGTGCGAAATAACGGTGCCTATCGGAAGAGACCTTACGTGCGTAAATAGCGTGCAAGATAACGTCACGAAAGGTCCCTTTTCGCATCTGAGGTCACATATATTGTAATGTTTTGAAATTATAAAATGGTATCTAACAAAAATTAGCACCCTGAGCTAAGAGAGGCTTAAGAAGTTGATATGGAAATAAAAAGTAGATTGATTAAAACAAACAACCGGTATTAACACAAAGTTTTGATAGAGACTTGTAAAGGCTTAATATTGAACCAATGACTATCATAATCTCTAAATCATTAAGTAAGACAACTAAAATCATATAGAATATAGAAGAAAATTAAATAAGGGTATTGGGCAAAGAAGAAAGAAGCACAGAATCCAGAAAGAAAAGGGAGAGTGAAGGAATAAGTAAGAAAAATTTTGTATTTTGGAATTTTTGGGTTGCAGATTTTTGAGTTTTTTTTATATATTTTTTATACTACTCACCTCACCTTTCTTTACACACCCAAAATAGGTTGTACAAATAATTATTTCAAAAATTGTGTTAACTAGGTAGAATTTTGATGAATTTGTCTATAATTCGCTGAAAGAATCACCAAAATCACGATTATAAAAGTTATTGCAGATCAAAATTTGTCATATTTTACATCATATTTAGTGAACTGAAATGTCCTTTGTTATTTATATTCAATAGCATTTTGGATACAGCCACGACAAGAAATTCAATTAACAAGGCTTTGGTACATGTCTCGCATCTCTGGGCGTCGGCTGTGTTTGCCGAAGGGGTGTAGCAGAACGGAGGGAGAAGAGGGTTGGGAAATTATTTGGACGCTGCTGACTTACCGTTGAGTTATGATTCCAAGTTATTGTATGCGGCGGCTCCGGGCTCTGTTTGATTATACACGTTAGGTTCATTGTGCTACCCTTATTGATGTACATCTCTGGGCCGCCCAGAAGCGTGGTTATGGGCTCTGCAACAAAAGAAACTCGATCAGGATTCAGGGAGTTATAACGCCGAGAATAATCCAGAATAGAGCTCGCGCTATTCCAGCAGAGTTTGTTTCATAAGAGCTGTAGTAGACGAGTCGGAATTAACAGCATTGCCGGTCGTGTAAAAGAGCTCTACACAGATTTGGCACTATTGAAATATTTTTGGTAAATGTTTGTGTGTATGTATGTATTTACAATTACCAGGGGACGATTTGGATTATCTTTGCTCAAATGTGATAACTGGACGTGACATATTAAACTGATTTTAACTAAGCCGATACCAACTCAACCTGCAGTGACTGATGACTGATGAGAAGAACGGTTTAGGCGCTGTTAACGTCCGTAGATGCAGTCTGGCAGGAGAATCATAAACGTCAGTGGCCACTGAAATTAAGTTGGAATTCAAAGTGGTATTGAAGATAACCAAAACCAGAACTTTTCTAATTACGTTTTTGGTTATTTTTTGTCAAGCGATTCGTAATTAAAGTAGTGCTCGAAGGGGCTTGTTTGAAATCGCGTTTCCTACCGGTAGGACAAATGGGGTAATTATATTTTCTTCTTTCTTCTTCTTCGGCAGACTGGCGACGATACTCTCTAATTAAAACAAAAGGCATAATTAAAAAATGGAAATTGATGCTGACGACGAGCGTTTCTGTTCATTAGCGGTAACGATCCGTTAAGATAATTGGGTCTCCTACGCCCGCTCTATCCGGGAAAGAGTATTCTCCGTAGAGATTATCGAAACACAAGCAATACGAGCAAGAAAAAAAAACATGAAGTAACGCCGGAAGTACCTAATGACATCCATTCCGGAACCAGCTCCTTTGTTATAATAGCTTTATAAAAGTTTGTTTTACTCTTTTTTCTCCATTAAGTTAAAAGCATTTAGTTAACACTACGCTAGTAGTTGTCCGGGATATGATATCGTGATTGAATAGAAGTAAAATATTAGAAATATGTTATCTTGAGTATGTTTTACATAGCAATACTTGACCAACGTTTTTATAGTTGCACAGATAACGAATGAAATCGAAATTCTTTACGAAGTACTATCATTACAAGTGGGGATATAGCTCAGTGGTAGAGCATTCGACTGCAGATCGAGAGGTCCCCGGTTCAAACCCGGGTGTCCCCTAACTAATTTTTGTACTTTTCTATAGTTACCTTATTATAAAAGCTAAAAATTGTTCAAATTGTTCAAAATTGATAATCTTCAGCATAACTACGTAATTGTGTGTCGAGATTCGTTTCGGTGCTTGAGACGTTCACGTATTAATAAACAGAACTTCAGAAGCTATTACGTGAGTAGAACGCAAGTACTTTTCATTTATCATGTCTTCTCACAACAGGTAAAGGAATAGAATTGTACGAAAGAAAATGAAATAAAATAGCTAAAATAAAATAAAAAAATCTTGCGGGTCTAATAGAGATGTAAGCAAATAAGGTAAGCATGTTCAAGAAAATTAATTGTTTAATTGAAGTAGAATATAACACAAAAATAATAAGTATTTACAACATATTTACTATACACGTAAATATTTTGAGTATCCCCTAACCGACACATATTATGTAGGTTTAAACCCAATCTCAAGCAGTACACTACCAAGCATTATCTGATTCTTCATTCGAACCTTACTTAATTGCAATTTACAGTCTATTGATTGCTTAGTACACAAGCTGCAACTATTAACAGTTGTGACGTCGCGTCGCTCACGTAAATCTTGCTTACCTCAAAAGTCAATAGTGCAACTTGAGATTTGATTATTAATTCGTACGGCTGCTCAAAGCTCCTTTTACGTGAGTTTAGTTGAAAAACGTCTGGTTATAGTACGCAACTTAATCACAAAATATTATCTGCAAACATTTTTTAATATTAGGACTACTTTTCATAAAAGAACACAAAAAAACTGAACCTCGTAAACTACCGGATAACAAAAACAAACAGCAAAATACACTCATTCCTCCTAGCCTTGCCGTAATATTGGAAGTGATATACAAACAAAAGAAAAAAATAACATACATAAACACAAAAATACACCACAGAAACATAGAATTAGGTTGATTGATGACAGAGAAGCCATTGTATTCGAAATAATACGCGCGCCAAATAAATACATTTCTTGTGCTGAAGTAAACAGCGATACAGAGATAGATTGGGACACAAGAAAAGACCTACTGGGATCTATTTATCTTCCGGTGATAATTGAACGGGACTCCTTTCCACCAGAGTTGACAGCCCTTCATAGTTAGATATGGCTTACCGTTGCAAAACCAAGATTTATTGCGTCTAGATCCGTGTCGTCTAGCAGCGGGGATATTCGGAGCTTACCGTTGACACCGTTGACACTCTACCCGACACCACACAAAGAAACTATAAATACTTTATCTACGAGTAAATAACACGTTCATTACGTACGTATCAATGGCGATAGGATCCTTAATACACTGTTCACCAATATTTGTGATAAAAGTACCGTTCGGTGATATTATCTTAAGATAATATTGAAAAATAATATTCCGTTTTGTTCTTATTTTACAAGCGTTGATTTATTTTCTGGACACTTTTCTGCTTTCTTGCTATAGTGGTTATTTGCAGTTTTTATTTTCCGACTAGACCCTAGAAGGAAAGTATTGTAATCGACGGAAAAAATCGAGATTCAGGGGAAATACGCGTTTTGGGGCCCTCGATTGCAATGATTTGTGTATGTATGTGGGTTTGTGGGTATTTCTGTAAACACGATAGCGCCCAACCGAAACAATGGATTGGGCTGAAATTTGGTATACATGTTTAGAATTACCAGGGAACGAACTGGATTGTTTTGATCACAATCTGGCAACCGGAAGTGGCAAATGTTACATGCGTCTTCATGGGGATTCATCCAGTTTTGAACAAACTGATGATACGTGCTTATCCTCCAGTGACTTTAAATGTGTACACAAATTTGCAGATCCATTGGATGAACGGTTTAGGCGCTATAAGGTTTTCTAGAAGCAGTTTGATAGAATTCACAGCCTTCGTCGCTGTATTGTAAATTGTCAGATTTTGAAAAAACGTCAATGCCACTGACATGACATGACATTAAATGTCAGTATGATAAATGTAATTCTGTCAATGAAACTGACGTTAGGTAGCGTCCAGAGATGGCTCTGACTTTACTAAATTGAATAATTATAAAAGTGTTTAGATATTTCATTGTTCCAACGATGTAGTCGTAAAGTAGGATGAGGGCCACCCCAAATATTTCAGATTTCTTTTTAAAGAGTATTAAATAAATATGATTGCTTAGAATTGCTTGTACTCACAGTATTTTGGAGGCAGACCAACAAAAACAACATTATTTGTTGGTACAAATTCTTCCTAGCTAATATAATTTTTAAATAACTTGGTGTGGTCTGTGAGACCGAGAGGGTCTAACTTTCGAATATTCTGTGAATAATTAAGGCCCTTTATCAAATTTTTGCCCACTTACTTTTTAATGTCCAGTTAATTAGCAATGAATCCATCGATTCTTTTCTATATGTTAATATTTAACTGTCACTTAAACATTAAATTTAATTTCAACATAGCGCCTGAGATCAAACAGTACCCTGCTATACCAAAGATGTCAAGTAAATCAACGATCAACAGTCCAATTCTCAAAACAATATAAACTATGTCAAGAATTATTCTGACCCCGGAAATCTCATTCTCTGTCTCATTCTAGTTACTGTTTTGAGGATTTTTTATTTTTACTTTCCGACTAGTCCCTAGAAGGAAAGTATTGTAATCGACGGAAAAAAAATTTCGGGATTTCAGCGGAAATACGCGTTTTGGGGTCTCCTGAATCGATTGCAATGATTTCTGGAAAATGTCTGTATGTGTGTATGTGAACACGATAGCGCCCAAACGAAAGCGCACAACGGATCGGGCTAAAATTTGGTATACTTATTTAGAATTACCTGAGGACGAACTGGATTGTTTTTGGTAACAATCTGACAACCGAAAGTGGCTAAAGTTACATGCGTTTCTTGTGGATTGATCCTATTGCGATCAAACTAATACCAATTCATCCTTCAGAGACTTTAAATATGTATATAAATTTGCAGATCAGTGGGGTGAACGGTTTAGGCGCTATAAGGGTTTCTAGAAGCAGTTTGACAGAATCCACAGCCTTCGTGGTTGTATTGCAAATTGTCAGATTTCAATTTCCACGTCAGTGCCACTTACATTACATGACAGTCGGAAAGTAGGGTGAGGGCCACCCCAGATATTTCTAAATTGTCTCCAATGTAGATTTTTTGTTACCTAGAAATGGCCCTCAGCCAACTTTCCGACTACATAGTTGACTACATAGCAGTGGAGTGTCTGAACACTATTTATTTTTGTGAAGCCAGAGCCATTCTGGACCCTACCTAATGTCCGTTTCTATGCCATAATGACATTTGTCATGATGACAGTGAATGTCATGTTCAGACCGTTCATCCCACTGACCTGCAAATTTGTATACATATTTAGAATCACTTGAAGGTGAACTGGCATCAATTTGGTCAAAATTGGATAAATCTCTAAGAAAACGCATTTAACATTTGCCACTTCCGGTTGTCAAACATACATACACACATACATACATACACATGCACAATACATACATACACATTTTCCAGAAATCATTGCGATGGATTCAGGGAACCCCAAAATGCGTATTTTCACCGAAATCTCGAATTTTTTTTATACCCGGTTATTATTTCACACTCAATTATTTCCTTACTCTAAAATATGTTCTCAGTATTCATAATACTCATGACCGTAACACTCACACCCTCATGACTATCTTTCTTTACAAACACCACAGGGCGTGGTCATTCTGACAATCTTCTTTACATCGTGTCGGTGAAAATCGTCTCCATTGATCAAAACAGACCCGAGTTAGGGAAGACGAAAGTCAAATCTAAAAGGTTTCAGTTAACAGACAGTATGGTTTTTGGAAATTAACGTGTCAAAGTGGAGCAGATGCCAATACATCGATAATTTGAAATTAAAACTATGCCGGGAGAAACTTTATAAAGCTTGTTAACTATCCCAAAGGATGTCCCAAACATGGACCACGAAAAAAACAACATGTCGATTACGAAGATAAAATAAGTTGTGGAAAAATTATTTAACAAATTGTGGCTATTGGGAAGAAGTTAGTTATTCATGCTTTCTGTGGATGGATGAGGAATATAATAAATTTTCATCTTCAGGACCAGTTCTATTACAGAAATAAGACATTATGAACAGTCGTCATAACTTGCTGTAAAGGTATGGAGATGTACGATTTTCTTGTTGATTTCTACAAAGTTAAATGATTAGATGTAAAGGCGTTGGCGGGTATTTAGCATTTAATCCAAAACTACTCTGAATCTCTTTAATGTATTAACATATTTATTCAAAATTATGAATTTTGCAATTGACAATTGAATTACTTTGACTAAGTTTTTGGATTTTAATTAATTAGTTATTACGCAAATTAATTGAAGGAAACTCCTATTAATGAGGCAAAAATCCACTGGATTATTTATTTTACCACCTAACTGAATGAACTAAGGCTGATAACACTAATAAAATAAAACAAAACTTCCCAAAACAATAAATATATTGACAACATGAAGAAACCAATCGTTTGATGCTTTAAAAAAAATGAAAAATGAATATTCTGCACAAAATTAAATTATAATATGAATGCGAAGTTGATTCAGACATTACTTTTATCAGAGATAACAATAAACAAACCACACTATAGCACCCTTTGATACCCTCAAAAGTCTTTGTGACTCCCTTACAGGTAGAACCAAATTAACGTAAGTAAATATTTCCTAATAAATTAAATAAGATCGAATATTTGAAAAAGTCCCAGCGCACTGCTCAAGTGAAACAGAACTTACCACTTCTAAACATTAATTTAATCCACATAGCTTCATGTATTCTGAAATAGTAATTCAATAATACATTCTTGCAACTCCACGCGTCAAATATAAAACAATAAACCACCATCAAGAGGTTTGTCCTTATGAAATACAATCAGCGCACAAGACATCACAAATTCAATCATTCGTATCGCGGATGTGGGTACGTTACGAAGAAAAAACAATGAAAAGAAATTTGTCCCGATCCATCGTCCAGATCCTTCATTATATTCAGCCGTCCCTCGAAGGACGAACGAATCCTTGCAAGGGAATTGTCGCGATAACACACGCGTCCAGCTCAACTGACGACCAGTAAGCCCACCCGGCGAGATAACGTATTCAACATCTTGTTATCCGCGTCGACGACGTCTCTGCGGCCGTCTACTGCGATCGGCCTACTTTGTAAATAACCTACACTTCCCGCTTATCCGAGTTTCCCATCAAATTTTCTTCCTGTACGTCATTTTGCCCCGACCCATTCATCAAAGCCGAGATCGTTTGTATGAAATGGGAAAAAATCCCACACGTTCGATATCCCCATCCCCTTCAAGTTAAGCATATGCTATTCTCAGGGGGCGGGAGGTGAGGGATGGAACCATCTTTCGAACAATGGTAGTGGGTATGTTCTTTTCGTTTTTGGGATATGTCCGATAAGTAGGGCGTATTTTTCGGCCGGCGATCGGAGAAAAATGACGACTTGTCGCGGATAAAGTCGGTGAGGGGGCGTACAAAAGAGGCCATTAGGGTGCAAGATAACTCGTGCAAGATTTCTACCCACCCATCTAATATGATTACCGATTGATGCGGATCCATTTTGAATTGATATGTGAGAGAGTAGAGGTTCTATCTAGTGTTAGGTACAATAGATTGATTAGAAGAATCGAATTATTAGTATGCGAGCGATTTTCATAATCGAATATTTCGGTTCTCGAGGTTTGTTTTGTCATAATAATCAGATTCTCCATTAATAATTGAATGAATTGAATATTCGAATTATTAGTATTCGAATGCTTCGCACACTTGAATTATTCGGTTCTCGAGATATTTGGGTTCTCGAATGATTTCTGCACTTGAGATATTATTCACCACGAACGGCGCATTTTGCTTGGGAATTAAATAATATACTGTTTCCAACACTACTCTTGATTTTGTATCGTTCACTAGACCCTTAGCAATAAGTACTGTTAGTCTCATTAAGACGGTACAATTATTTTGAAAGTTATAAGCTTTTGAAAAATGTTTGTCAATATGTTTGCCTTTATAAATTGTTCTCTTCACTTTATATTGTTTTGCCTGACATTTGTAGTCTACACTGTTGACTCATTTGTAAACTCTCTAAACGTATAGAGGATGAAACACCAATTAAACGAATGACGTAAGATAATAGTAACTATATTGGGATTATAACAATACAAATCACCTCTCGATACAAATAACTATTGTCACGTATACGTGTGTTTTCCTGCGAGGTTGTCTATTATTCTACGTTGTTTCAGTCCTTCATTACGTCACAAACCGATGGATATAAACCCTTATAGTACCTAAACCGGTCATCCCATTGATCTGTACATTTGTACTGCAGGATGAGATGGTGTCAGTTTGGCCAAAATCAGATTAATCCCTAAGAATGCGCATGTAACATTTCCCACTTCCGGTCGATAATTCTGGTTAGTTTCATTAAGATTATTTAATTATTTTTTAACTTTTGGCTTTCGCTTGTGGTATAAACATTAGTCTTGACTTCAAATTGTTAGATTTAGATTCTTGGTAATAATTCTGGTTAGTTCTGGTTAGTTAACGTTGTTTAATTATTTTTGAATTTATAAAGTTTTGAAAATGTTTATTAATAACTTCGCCTTCACAAATTCTCCCTTTGATTTTATATTATTTTGTCTGACGTTCATGGTAGTTTCAATCACTACTCTTGACTTTGTATTGTTTATTAGACTCCTGGCAATAATTATTGTTAGTTTCATTAAGATTGTATAATTCTGTTGAGTTACAAACTTTTGAAGAGAATATTTATACATATCTTTGCACTCATAAATTGCTCCTTTGACTTTATAGTATTTTGTCTGACATTAATGGCGGTTTCAACCCCTACTATGAACCTGAAATCATATCGTTTATTGGGGGTCTTGTCAATAATTATATTTAGTATACTTAAGATTGCCTAATTTCTTTAGTTAGAAACGTTTGAAAATCTTTTTCAATTACTTTGCTTTTCTAAATTATTTCCTTGACTGATGACAATCAATTATCATTCGAATACGCTCTCAATAATCGAGATGACACAATGAGACAAAGAACCGATTATAGTCGATTGTTTCATTCGAATGCGCCCATCATGAGTACTAGCCACTTGCAATGTTCAATGAAATACAGCTTCGCTTTTGAGATTTAATGTATTTGATCTTGCCAAAGAACAAAATACACACCATCCCCATGTAATTTCACAATAATCTTTCGTTTATTTTCCTCAGTGGGCTTTAATAATTGCACGATGACCCCGTAATCGTTTCTCAGTCGAGTCCAAAATTTCTGTGAAGTGGATAAACGTTGACAATCCACTTGTCAAGTGCAGTCGGTACACGGGTTAAAGTGAAGGCCTTTGTGCACAAATTTCCCTTAATACGGTTAAGTATCTTACGTCAAACAATTAGACAGCGCTCGCGAGGACACAGCGGGTCTGAATTTAACAGCAATTATGGGAGCAGCTTTTCCAACCGTCAACCGAAGCTTCTCGCTGCAGGCCACCAACTTGTCCTGCCGTTCCTTTTTTAAGACTGCTCCCGTCGCCAGGATAATATTGTCTGCGTTGGGCGTTTGTAGTTGGCATCCATGGTGTAATATGTAGACGCACAGAGGGAGAAATATTCCACTCAGTTAAATGTTTTTTTATTAGTTGTTACAGTACAATAATTTTTAAACTTATAAAAAAATATCAGACAAATATGCAATAGAAATGTGTCAGAACAATATCAGAACATTTTAACACTATGTTTGAAAGATGTTGAATTATATCAATATACTCTCAACTGAACTAAAACTATAATCCTCGTATCGAAAATCAGTGGTGCTTGTACATCTAAGAGGTACATTCCCGTCATATCAAATATCCTTCTGAACTCGTTGACAGCAGGAAATTGAAACGTTACCAACAAGTCAACCTACCAGCATTAAACGTCGTCTCTGCTACATAAATCTGTTATTGCCGTGGTGGGAAGTTTTAACAGCGAGATATCCGGCTTTTTTTTTTCGCTTAACCGAGGGATTTTGTATTTTTTGCAGGAAGAAAAACTTATAATCTCCGGGCGTCTATAAATCCAAAACAAAAATTCAAGCCGCGTACAGCCGTACATGGCAGATTGTAATACCCAATTTATTTTATCAGCGACCGCTTAAAATCCAGGATCTGCGTGTTTTTATTCGCGATGGGAGCGATTGATAGGAAATTGCAGGGTAACCAACCCACCACATTCTCTCTCTCGTTCGACTTTTATCCCTATTTCTTTCCTCCGAGTTTTATTTTGATTTTGCGATAGCTTGGAGCTGGATGAAGAGTGATCGTTCACAGCTCGTAGCGGTTTTATTCTAGCAACATGTGGAAAATTGTCGAGCACATATGCTGCACACGTGCTATTTTAGCAAAATATGAGGAAAATGCTAAGTTATTCTTTATAGGTATGTTTCAATGTAATGCGCATTGGTGTCAAATAAACGTACCAGAGGAAATAAATCTCTGACGCGTAGATCGGTTACAGCCAAATACGACGATAAGGGCGTTCTGCCTTTGGCAAGGCAATCTTTTAGAATTCTTGAGTTCTCTTAATTATATTATGTAGGGAATTCCGTCGAGGCGAAAAGCAAAAGGCAAGTAGTAAGCCTTTGAAATATCTCTCTGAATGTCACGATTTGCGATTAATATTAAACGGAGAAATGGTAGAAATTTAACGTTTTAGTGAAAAACGAAGATTCTTGTTTCTGTTTTCTGTTTTCAAATATAAAAGTTATAAACATTTAGACAATTAATGATTATTATTAAATCTAAAACGATCATTACTAGAACACAAAGATTATAACCAGATATCATTGCTATTCTCTCGCAAAATTACGAGGCTCAAAATTAAACATTACAAGCAGCAGAACTGAAATAGGATATCATTGCTTATCCGAGACATCAGAACTCCTGAAACTCCACCCGGGTAAATAATTTCATCCACTCAGGTTAATGACTGCGCTGCCTGAAGGCAAGAACCACTCGGACGATATTAAAAAATGTGCATTCTTCGGGTGAAGTAACATCTGCCGAGCGCCGCCGGAAAATTCTTAAATTACATCGAAACTATGCAGGTGCTCTAAACTGCGAATACTTGCTAAAATTACTTTGTTTACATAAGGTTGCTGAGGAGCAACCTCAGTTTCGTTCTGTATTACGTTAAGACGGCAAAAGCTCGGATATCTAGTTAACTCTGTGCCGTAAGGCTGTGCTGCTATGTGCACTTCTATGAATTCTTAATTTAATCTTGCGATCTGCGAGTGGCTGTGTTAAATATAGACATCTTTATTTCAATAGTTCAATATGTGGAGCCGGAAATGTTTTCGAATTATATCTTATATTCATCTTTATTTTGGCTTATATCCTCAATGTTTTTATCATGATTATCATAATAAAATTCTTGTCCGTTGAAAGCTGTTTTTCGCTTTTTTGACAAACTTTCGGTTTCATAATAAGCAGTAATATTTTGAGGAAATATGCAATTCTGTTGTACCACAAGTTAAGTTCACAAAATGCATATTATCAAATGAATCTCTTCAGTTTCGGGCCTTTTTACATACCAGAAACAGGTTTCTTTTTTTTTCAAATTCAATCCGAGATACGGCCAATCTCCATTGATCAGTATTCAAATTACAGCTTTTGCTGACATCGCCGTCAGTATTGAAACATATCGAATCGGCAATACCATCCAAACCCCAACTGGATCCAAACAAAACCAGTTTACTTACCCCCAAACTACCTTCGCGGGATAGATAAGGTTACGGATTCGATCCCACAACCCCGTACATTTCCCAGGCAGAACGGACAAGAGAAAAGGGGAGCCAAGGATAACGCGCCCTTGGATAGCACCGCCCCTATATATTACACACTTTTGCTGAATATAGAAAAATAGAAATCGGAAAACCGAGAGACCGGAGCCATTTACAGAAACAAAAAGACTTTCAATGTCTCTATCTTCACTACACCCTGAAATCCTGCATCTCTTTCACTCCTACCGTGATAGTTTGCTTCGTGTAGTTGAGATCGACTGAAAATTCAGCGAGGGCGTTTGCTGAAATTGACTGTAAGGGCCGAACGACGAGAGATCGCGTTCGATTGCCAAATGCACCGAGCGGTATTAACATCGTATCGTGTTAAGTGCACCTCCGGCTTCGAGGAATTTCTCGCGCTACGCCACTGGGCGAAATCGTTCCGTATAAATATACGTCAAAACAGCGTTTTTCTCGTCGAGTTTTCGGTGCGGCGTTTACCGACGCGCTGATCGTCGCTACGTGTAGGACGTGTGAGCGTTTTCCTCTGCGATAAATGTGAACTACTCCCATATTTGACGTCGGTTCCGAGGGCATTGTTCACGAAATTGCGCTATGGCAATTCGTTAGAAATTGGCGTTTAGAGAGGGAAATTGTGTACTTATCAGCGGTAGTAAAATTCAATTTGGTGACTGATTTAATTGGACCTGTTCCAGGTGGCCTATGTTCGAACGCGTGGAAATACATTCATGCACGAATTTGGTGAGATTCGCATACGATGGCGTAGTACATTATCAACAATAAAATTGTTACATTTTTCGTAACCGTATTACTATAATCGATTCAAAGATGTAACTGAGTTAGTTTCCTATGTAAATTATGAATAGCACAAATTAGTCTTGGCTTAATTATATGTGATCCCTTTTTAATATATACCTATATTATAATACTTTCATAAATTGCATTATAAAAACTATAAATAATTATCAAAGTACTCATTTCAATATAAATGCCATAATATTAACCTGTTTTATATATTGAAACTACAAAGAATCGACAAATGCAAGAAATCCGTGCTTGCATCGAGAAATCAGGGTTGTGAACGTCTTTTGCAGTTCGATAAAAAAATGCAATTAATGACTTGAAAATAAAATATATAAAATGCAAAATATTAACTTTGTAGGCCTACTGTAACAGAAGTTATTCTACTGTGTATTTTGGCAAGAAAAACGTCCAGCGTGTATGATGAGGATTTTTATAGACAACTATTCCAATCCTCTCAATAACGGAGATATGAAATGACGAACCTAAAAAGTAAAATGACTATTAGAAATGAACTGTACTATGTCAATTTCGTTGCGTTACGTCTTGAAAATGAATAAAAGAAGACAAGTCAGTAACGTAAAAATTGTAGTGTTCAATTTGTAGAAAGAAGAAAGTTTTACAGACGAGAAAGGAAGGACAACTATTACGGCAAACTCTATCTAATAATATTTGTTATTACTGACCTTTTAAAATTTAAAATTCCAAACGTAGAATAATTAAAAAAGTTACCATTTTTACACCATTAAGAATCTAAATGTATGGATTAATTATTACACAACATATCTCACAAAAAGAAACTTAAACCAAAAAGTATCGGTGAAACAAAATAACTGAAACGGCTGTCATTCCAATTTCACATCTATTTTTCGCATTTATCTCGAGATCTGACATCAACCGACGCTACATACGTTTTTCTACCCACGTAGCGTCGGCCATACCACTCAGTCGAACATACATATATACATGCATCGCGTCCGCACTAGACTACAGCAGTCTGAAGAGCGCCCTTTTATAAATTGCGCCGTATAAATTCGCAAATAAACGGCGCGCGCGATATGAAAGGCGGTGAAATATTGCATTCTCGGCGTAAGTTTTATAGCGACCGACGACGAGAACAGAAAACGATATGCACCGTTGGTTGGCTGGTTGCTGCCGGTCGGTCGCCCTGACAAAGCGATTCGGACATACATACATACGTGCCGAAACGTAGGGCGCAGTGAAACTTACCGACGACGGTGAGTGCCATCGAATGGCCGATAGGTGGCGTCGTGCCAACTTGACACTCGTAAATTCCGGTATCTCTCCGTTGCGCGTAACGAATCTGCAATGTCCAATCCTCTGTCATCGGATTGTGGATGCATGAGAACCTCTGGTCGGAAGTGTACGTCGACCTGCCCACTGTTAGCAAATGGAGATCTCTGTGACGGATCCATGTTACCTGCAAAACGAAATTTCGTTGTCAGTTTCAATTTATTATTTGTGATATGTCCAAAGCATTGTTTTCACGTTTCAAATTCAAAATTTTTAGGAATACATCAGTCTATATATTGACATGGATGACTATGCCTCATAAAAGAAGTCAATTTTTCAGAAATTTCACTTACACCAAGTTATTATGATAGACATTTGAACAAGCCCGTTGGTTGTTATCGAGGAGCAGTGAGCCTTCTTCTTCTGCTACACTAAATCGATTTATTTTCTCACTTTGCTTCACCCTTTTTTGTTTCTAATAGAGATCCCCAGATATTTAAACAATAAATATATGATTTGTTGGTCTATAAAGAGAGGTCATATCTTGCTTATTGTAATTTGCTATATGTTTCCTACAATTTTTACTATATACAAATTAGAGGTGGGTAGTTCGTGAACGAACTAGTCCGAGAGAATGGCTCCCGGCTTAGAACAAAAGAACTAGTTCTTTAAAATAAAAAGAACTAGTTCGCAAAAGACCTGCTTTGCTAAAACATATCTCTATGCTTATCTCATTCAGTGAACGACTTGAAATCTAGTTCGAAAGTCCTGCTTTGGTGAAACATATCCCATTCAGTGAACGAGTTGTGGCGACATCAAACGAGCGACAAAAAATATAATTAGAGTATAGTTTTTTTCCTATTGTATAATGGATTACACTGTTAATAGTAGTTTCGCCAGTATATGTTATACTATAATTTATAAATAATACCCCAATTCCACCTAAAATTGCAGTATGTATAATGCTAAAGTACGTGCAGCAATATGTCTTTTGTGCCTTATTAAATAAATATTTAAAAAATATACCTAAATAAAATAAGACAACGATTCTTCGATCAATATAATTATAAATAATTATTTATTTTCAAAACAAAATAACGATTCTTCAAGAAAAAGACAAAGTGGGAAGGCAGACATCGATTCTGTCCAAACTAGATCCTAGTTTCGTTTGGAACGAGATATAAACGTGCTAGAACACACAAAGACACGTTTATCGAAGTAGTATGTCTCAGGATCACAGTAGTTCTTCAGAACTTTTTGTGAACTAATCCGGAAGAACTAGTTCATTAAAAAGAACTAATAAGCCCATCTCTAATACAAATATATAATGAGTTGGAAGAGCTGCAATTACAGTACTGAAACCCAACATAACATTACTGTTTTATGTTTTTATTATTATCTTACATGAGAGAAGTAAATTACTTTATTGTTTTATTATTTGGTGTTGATGCTATATGAATGAATAACGTAACTGGTATGATAAGTATTCGTTGCGGTAAACCACGCCCTTTTGGATTAATACAATCATGCAGACTAATAGCGTTTTCGACTTATACACTCGATGCATGCAGTCTCATAATGTATAACAATAATAAACCATTGACAATGAGAGAACTACTTTTCTGCTTCACTTTTAATTCGCTACAAATTTTAAATAAAGAATATATAGTTTTGTAAATCTAGTATTACGCAAAATAATGCAAAAATAGATTTATAGATATTATTTTCAACAAACTTATGATTAGTGAAACGCGATTAGTGAATGGTCATAGATGCTCAGGTAATAATTGTATTGCAATGTAGTCGATCAACTACGAGCAATGATGTTTAATACGTTTAACGCCAGATATAAACAACATATTAACAATAAACATCCATTATTTTAAAATTGGTGTGGGCAGCTTTCATTAGTACGCAGTACGGATTTGTGTAATTAATGTTTTACCACATTTTACATTTAAAATGTTTGACCAACTCGAATTTAATATATATGAAGGAATAAATTTATTGCTGAGATATTTTTCAGTTATTACATATTTATTACCATTCCTGATACATATACTAAAAGTATTAAGTACAATCAAACGAGATTCGATATCAGTTGTACGTTTCTATAACACATCACAAATTTACGCGAGAAATGTGTCAAACAAAGAAACCTTTTTCAGCACCGTGCATATTTACTTAGACCCTTTATTACAAATTATGCATTTTCTCCCTAATCATAAACCCAACTACTATGGCGAGTATACGAGGTAATAAAAGGGAAATTATGAAAAGTGTAGAGCGACGGTTGCGAGATGAGGCGTATAGACCGCCCTGAGCACGACTTGAATATGTAATTCAACTTTTTACGCTAACAAAAGCAAATTGCGAATTAACCGAGTGGATGTAATAACTTTCTACTGGGTATGCAGAATGAGTAACCGAGGATCTATGTGCCTGTATGTGTGGGGGTGTCTGTGTGGGTGTGTGTACCTACGCTACGTGTGCATAATCCTCTTGGATTTACGCTCGGACATTAGCTCATGCTGTTATATGCGTTAGAATTGCGACGCGCGCCCCAAGCGAAAATTTCTATGGGGCAACGGCGCTGTCGAGTTCTACTACAACTACGTCCATGGACTACGATATAATGATATAGTGAACCGGCGATATAATCGTATATCGCCGATTCAGTTTGTCTCTTATAATCGTATCTGAAGAAAATTTGAGTTATCACATAGCAAAAGTTGTATGGTACTGTGATAATTCGGACTTTACCTAAAGCAAATCGGTGACCAATTTGCGCACAACAATTTCAGAATGAAAATATCCATAGTAATTTTCAGTGCCCAGAATTTTACTACATATCAACCTATAGGTCCTACAAAATAACGTCTAACCGATGGATATTTGCGAGCCACGTCAATTTTAATATGTGTCGGCAACAGCCGACAGCACAATCCGTACCCCCGACATTTCACAATTGATCGGAAATGACCAAATGCCACCCCAAGCCCACTTCTGCCTTTCAGCGCCAAACTGTCCAAAATTACCCAACGACGCAAGCCTTTGTGCGTAAAGGAAATCGAACCATTGAAAAAAGAGCGTAATTAAAATAGCCACCGCGATTGAAACGTTTGTTCGGTCGGGTCCCACTTCACCCCCGCCCCACCCCCATCAAAATTAATTTGCCTCCGATTCTTTTGTCTGTGAAGTGGTGCTTTATGGGGCTAGCAGGGATTCCACAGTGGCGATTTTGACTGCCTTTAGTGGCCGAGCAAGTATGGGTGATTATTTTGTCGAACGGCTTTGGAGGGATTGCCGGTGCCTTTTTGACGTATTGATGCAGATTGAATTGTTGAAAGGGGATGGATGCTTTCGGTTCAGCGGATTTCGGGATAATGTTTTGAAAGGGGTTGCTAATTGAATAACATTGTGTTATTTGTTCAGGACTTAAAATTTGTAATTTTTGGAAACTCGTGAAAAATATCGTGTAGTTAAGCATCAGCAACCAGACTAAATTTAAGTCAAATCAATGGGAACATTTAATATTTCTTGTTCTATTATTAGCAATTTATATTCGATTAATATAGCTGGATAGTGATCTCAAACTAGTTGTTATTAGGATGTACATATTGTACATATGTGTTTATGTACAAATTTTTTGCGAAATAGAATCTTCTAGTGTAACTTTTCAACCCTTTTGTCACATTGTAATCAGTGTGAAAAACTGAATAGGGGTCATAACCTTAATTAGATCGGGTGTCGCTGACTTTTCATCGAATAGCCAAAATTTCGTAAAAGAATAGCATCGCCAAATTTTAATTATCAGCAAAAATAAACAAACTCATAATTTCGACGTTATATACGACAAAATAGACTTTTCTATTTTCTAGATATATTTCTATTATCTTTAATGGCCAGAATTTTCATCGAAAAAATACTGAATTTTTCTTTCTGCGAGACTGAGCGTTTTAATGTGGCCACGTTTACAGTTTAAACTTTTTTACAAATTTGATTTGAAAATTTACGACAAAATTTAACACTGAACAACAAATCCAAGCTGTAATATAGCAGAATCCAAATGACATTTAATCAACAGTTTTTGCTATATAATAATATGCATATAATAATACAGACTTAATGCAGAATACAAACAATAATGAGCACCATAAAAACCTGATGGCAAACCCATTTGAAAAACGTGCGTTTTCCGGTGAACTGCCCATACATTATTGTGCAGAAAATAAATAACATTATGCCAGTAGTGTTCAACTATAAGCTGTGAAGCTGTGTATCTGTGTAAACATACAGAATATCCACACTATCACCGATAACCAGACCGTACATATTTGCAGCGGTTAAACACACAAACTGTGCCACCACGACGCGATGACCTGTGAAGAAAATCGATCATCCTTATTTTTCAGTCATCAATCGTTGGCTGGCCAACGACAGGTAAACCAATTACACGCCACGCGATAAATATTGAATTGCGGCGGGGAAAATTGCACCGTTAATGGACATCGCTAATTAATGATAATTTACCGATGGGGATCCATTACATTTATTACGTGCCGCGTTGCACAGCACGCGTCACCAAACTTTTCAATCAAATTATATTAATCCGACCGGAAATTTGTCACAAAAGTAATTAATGAAAGAATAGTATCGATCACATAATATAACCCGTGTTTATAATCAAATATCATGGATTGCTTCATGTACTTTGGCGTAGAATTGAGATAAACAGAGTTTGGGGAATTGGAAATGGAGAATTGTTGACTTTTGGAGACAATAGCACACATATTGGGCGCGGTCAGCGAACTCAACGGTTGTCAACAGTTGGCAACAGTTGAGAGCATGATGTTTTCTGACGAAATTTTCGAAGAAAATAATAATATACGTTGCCACATAAACTTACATTTACATTAAATTATGTACATTTGACTTGGCATATTCGATAAATTAAACAGCAGTAAATTTTGAATTTAAAGGATTTCTAATAACGAGCACATTAGTGTGCGAATGATGCTTAATTATTCTACAGGTGACATCACCCAACATATTCTTACCAAATTAGTACAACGTGTGTTAATTAAAACTAAGATTTTCGATTTTCGTTACAAATTGCTGAAAGGATGGTGAAAATCGGCAAAAGTATACCGTATATAGAAGATGAAATTTAAAACGGTGTTCTACCCATTGTGCAGGAAATTTATGATTTTTTCCTTTTTATGGTGAAGGTAATACATTCTGCAACAGCCTTTTTACATCGTGAAAACCGCTTCAGCTATTGCAGGCACCTGCAACTTAGCGCGGTAAAAGTGCATTACCGTTAGTAGGCACTAATAATAAATAAACCGCGACCATCCGTTCTAGCAACAAACAGAACAAACAAGAGCGCAACGATGGCGGTGATGGTGTGCACAACACCATATCGAAATTACCATAACGGTGTGCCAAAAATTGCACGGTTATTCGCATAATATTTGTGAAATATGGCAGCTCTGCGCTGCAACAATTACTGTACACAAAACAGGTCATATCCGGGGGCCGGCAATAACCTGTAACCTAATAACCAACGCGCGTACCAGTCGAGAGTTACCTACTGGCGGCTCAGTTCGCCGCCCCCAAGCTACTTTTATAAATTTGTTGCCGCCGCCACATCATTTCAATATACGGTAGGTCCCGCGATGCCTCTAGATCGGTTTATGTTAACATGCTGCTCGATCATATTAATTGGCCTATTTGGTGTGTTGGAGGTAATTAACAACGTTCAAATACGATGTAATTACAATGCATACTACAATTGAATGTTTATTTATTGGCAGAAACTTGTTTTTGTTGTTGTATTTGTTATATCGTATGGTCAATAAAAAAATAAGTATAGTGAGCCATGATGTCGGCTATACGCTTTTGGAGTTGACCTTAGAACACAGATAGAAAATTTAAGTAAAAAAAAGCAAAACAAAACTGATTAACTAACCTCTAAAACTTGCATATTGATATAAAGCATGGAGGGGCTTAACTGTCAAATTTTAGAATAGCGAACATACAACATTCTTCATAGCAAACTGAACCTTTTTTTCTATTGAACTTATTATATTACTTTTAAGCAAAACAAACCCAAAGCAGAATGTCCACAATACAAATCAACTTTCATTTTCTATAAAATAAAACAAACGTACCGTTTTTAGGTGTAAAATACGTGTTATGAGTGTTTTTGTAGTAATCTGTAGACAGAGACTAAACAGGTACTACACAAACAATATGTGGATCATTATTTATTGTTGAATGTTGCCAAGTTTATTAGACCACATTATAAAAGAATATTTTATTCAATTATTTGTTTTTGTATCAGAAAATTTTGAGACGAAACCTTCAGTAGTAAATAAACAGCTATCTGAAAAATATAAATAATTTTTTTGAAAATAATATTTTGGCATCAATAACAATACTTCTCAAATGATCTATACTCGTCATGTTATGTGGTTTGGAACACCCTCTGGAACAATTAATGACCTTGTTTAAGTTTTTGACTACTAAACCAAATTAATTAGCAATCTTTTGATTCATTTCGATATGTTGATTGTCAAGGATGATTCAGCGTGTAACTTAAATTTTGCTCCTGAACCTTGAAAATTTAACTTGCTCATAGCGCAACAAAGCAAACAGAAGTGCGTGTAGAATTGATAAAGCCAATCAAGTGACTGTGACCTAATTACTATTTCAAAATTAGACTAATGAAGTCCTTTGCCTTTTTTCTTACTATATAAAAAATTTTGCGGGTGTTAATTCTAACAACTTTTTCACATGAAGTACTTACTATTAAACTAAGTTCAATTGACATTACAGGTATTCCCCTACAGTGACGTGAGAGCTATTTGTGTAGTAGGCGTCAGTTTGTGGCTGTTCATGATAAATGTTCGCGTTCTGTATCTGTTCCAAGTTGACATATTTTTATCCTGTCTACACCAATTTCTTGAATACACATAACATACATATAACTAAGTATGTAAGATGTAACACACATACATATACACCCACATACATTTTCCAGAAATGATTGCAATGGATTAAGGGGACCCCAAAACACGTATTTCCGCTGAAATCACGATTTTTTTTCCGTCGATTACAGTACTTTCCTTCTAGGCTACTAGTCGGAAAGTAATACAACCGAAAACCATTTGAATTGAATCAACGTACCGAAGTATTGCCGTAAATTGGTTTATTTATATGTCTGATCATACACTAGGGCACATTTTACCATATTTTTTTTCCATTTTACGACTACGTATATAATAATATATAAAATAGTACCGATATGCAATAATTTATTGGACTGTTCAACATTTCCTCGCTTCCTATATTCAAAAGCGCCCACTTTACATATTCTTTCAATAAAAATTATAACTTTATAATACCGGGTGACCCACGGCATAGGTACCGGCCTTTAATATTTTTATTTATAAAGATAATCGAGTGAAATTTGGAGAAGTTTTATTAGACAAAAATTGCCATTTTGTGACGTATTGCTGATGTTAGTGTGACTTCCGGTTATTCCGGAAGTGATATCATCTTTGGAATTTTAAATAGAAACATGTAGTTTTTGCAGTATTTTTGGATTCAGAACGTTATGCTGAATTCAAAAACGTGTCGATCGTCAATTTTTATCACCTAGGTAACGCAAAAATAACTTTTTTGTTTAACAATCTAGGACAAAAATACTGCAAAAACTACATGTTTCCATTTAAAATTCCAAAGATGATATACCTTCCGGAAAAACCGGAAGTAACACGAACATCAGCAATACGTCACAAAATGGCAATTTTTATCTAATATTATTTCTCCAAATTTCATTCGATTATCTTTATAAATAAAAATATTAAAGGCCGGTACCTATGCCGTGGGTCACCCGGTATATAAGGATATTTTTTAGTTAATAAATACAGAAAGTACATAAACCATTGCTCAATCGCTAGCACCAACAATCTCGCAATTTTCAAATATCTACATAGATTTGTTCAAGAACTGAAAAAAAAAACAGTTTGTAATTAATTTTAAGCCAGACATGTTTTAATGGCAAATGCATTACAATAGCAACTAGAGATTATTTGTGTCATTTAAAAAAAAATATTCCGAACTAGTTCTTGACAGTGGCTCGGATAAATGTAATAACTGTAATAACTTCAATTAATTTCTAAATCTAATAACTTTTTAATTTAATAACGTAAGGCTATTTTGAAAACTTCTTTCACTCGGTAGTTAAGTGATTGATAGTTGCCGATATTACCGACAATAATATAGTCAAGTTCAGAATTTTACCAACAAATGTCATAGTTATGGGAAGAATTTACTAAAAGAATCATCTAAATTCACTAAACATTACAAGAGTTATGTCTTCGTAAGTTTGCATTTAAGTCCATCATGGGACGATTTAAATATTTAAAACATGTTACATTTGTTTTAAGTGGACTCTGTACCAAACAACTGCAAACAACAATCTGTGGAAATGAAAGTATACGATCTATCTAAAGTTTGCATCCACATTCACTGTATTAAATTATTAGTGTGCTATGTGGAAGTTTGTAGAGTATACCGCATATGCAGTACATAATTAGTTTTAATACAAACTTTGCCTATATATGTATTTCGCGTGACGTTCAGACAACATAACTTAGTTAATATGTCGAAGAATTTCGCTTCACTACCTACCTGAATTGAAATGCCGAATTGAGTTAGTTAATGGATTTTCTGATTCCATCCACATCGAATATCTTACGCAAATTGTTGAATAATCAAATTTATAATAATAATTAATAGACCCCGTGGGTGCTTTAATTAAACTTCAAAGCTTATAATCAATAAATTTAGAAAATATTATTTGTTTATAAACTATAGCGCAGGAAGTGCGGAGTTAATAATAACATTATGTTATAATTTATATAATAAAGTTCACAGAACGGTCACGTAATTTACGATAATTCGTAATTTCGTCGGAAAGGGGTGGTAGATCGGCCTTGCCGATATGACGGGTACGAATTATAGAAATATCAAGAAGCGGTTAACGGGTAATGTATAGAGGGTCACCAAATTTATAGCTCCCTGCTCCAAACTGGCCCAAAATCGAATTTTAAGCCTAACCGGTTTAAACCGGAACTGACCCCGTACTATATTATACTCACTTATCTAAAATTTATTGAGTTATGATTTCCAATAGCGTGCGTTTTCTGCTAATTGCCAACCGATATCCATAACACTTGAATATATAAAAAAAAGCAGAGAATTGATGCCAATTTTACATATATAGCATAAAATAGAAATAAAATGTTTTTTTTCTTCGGTTTATTCTTAAATTACAGCGTTATTGTCAAATGTGTAAATTATTATCATTTCTCAAGTTGTATGTATTTAATCTCTAATAACCTTTGGAATATCTGCTAGATTTTGTGGATTCTTACAGCAAATTATAGACAAATTCTTCCAAATTCTTATTAGCTAATACACATTGCCCAAATAGTTATTTCTACAACTTCTTTGATTTGGGTAACCTACATGATGTTTTTGTGGTCTAAGTTTGGAAGACCCTATGGAACAATCAAGAAACTATTTTATAAATTGTAATAGCTTGGAGAATTTTGGAGAATATATCTACAATGTGCTGAAAAAATCATCCAAGTTCACGAAAGATTCAGAAATGTTAGTAGAGACCAAAATGAATAAAACTTTAAGTGGGCAACGAGTATATTGCCAATATCTATTGAATATTAAACACAATAATACACAATAAAGAAAAAATTACAAAAGAAAGAAGAAAAATACCCCTGTTTAAACTTAAACTTCAAACCAGTTTTCCTACAATGTTGCGAAATCTGCTATACAGAGGATTTGCGATATAACTTTTCCTCCTCTGTTTGTATAAACATAAGTAACGGTAAATCCCAGGGGAGCATGCCGTAAGGTCCAACGGAGGACTTGCCTTGTTACCAACAACAATCAATCTCGAAAAGGATCGTGCGCGGTAAAGGATCTCCAGAGGAAATAAGTAAATATGACCCCCGTCGTCTACCGTTCGAGAAAAAGTGCCTTTTCCTTCGTCGGTCGGTCGGTCGGTCGGTTTGTCCTACATTCCAGTCAGCCTGCTTTTCGAAATTTGATAGCCCGCTTTGGAAAGGTCAGAGAACCCACCGAAGAAAATACACCCCCTGGTAAAGTTTATGTGATTTCGTTGGGAAAACCGTCAACTGCGAACTGATCCTTATCAGGTAGTTTTTCGTTTAAACAGTTTGTAATTTATTTCCCAACCATTGGCTTCATGGAAATCGTGGTTTGTATCGTTCTTCTCCAGCAACAAAAAAAGGTAGCCATAGGCAAACCCTATTTCCAAGTAATATTTCACACACCTTTCCAGAAAATTAATTTTTGAATTGAAGTATACAACAATAATTAAATTTCATTATATACCTATGTCACTATATGTATTTACCACGTATTTACTATTTACGTAAATATTTTGAGCTTTCTCCTAACCGACATATAATAAATAATAGGTCTGTTCGCGGTAACAGTTTCTAACGGTTTGCAAACGGTTTGCAGGCTCGCCCAATGCGATGCCTTGCTATACTATTCCCCTACTCACCTCGCACTATTGCGTCTGGTCAAATTCAGAAGTCAAAGCTATCAAAACCCAAGTTGTGTACTATAGTACAAACCAGGAGAGCTGCAGATGACTCATCGCTTACAAGGTTACGAAACAAATATACAAAAAGAAGGCTGTTTCATTCTAACGTGCGTGATTGATCAAGCCATTTGATTATTAATTCGTACGGCTGTTCAAGATTCATTTTACGTAGCTTACTCAGTTGAGAAATGTTTCTTGATACCGGCGTAAAAGACATATAATAGAGGTGTTCACTTTTAGGGCAGCTTGTAATTTCTCGGAATTGATTCGTTTGTTTTGTCTATAGACGACACCTACGTAAGACACTAGAATTTTCTGATCATTTCCGCTTTCTTTCCTTAGCGAAAAGTGGTCGAAAGAGGAATTACTAGAGGAGAGTCTTAAGTACTTGAACCCTAACATGAGACCGTAGAAACGCGCTATCTCAATCAAACCATGATAAGGGTCCTGGCAACGAAGTGTGACCGGAACAAGTAATTACTTCAAACGGATTTCTGCGTTCTTAGCCCATAAGTAGAAGACGACAAGAGGAAGATAAAGAGAGAAAGGGAAAGTCACAAACTCTTGCGGATTTCGTACTTTTCTGTATTTTTAGATTGCGGCCTTTTCGAAGCTATTGCGTGTCGACGTTAGCTGATATCTTGAAGTCCGCAGCGTAGAAATAGTTCTTATGCGCTTTATTTACCTCCGCATCTAGTGTTAGCGACCTCTGGGGGCAATTTGCGTAATTAATTTCGCTACTGTTATGAAATATTTCACCGGGTTGACGTCAACGATTGCTATCTAGACGGCGTTTTATAAAAAATGGGAAGGAGATATGTTCTCTACGTACGATAGGACGTTATATATCGCTGCGGATATGAAGGTATTTTGCGAATATAACAGTAAATAGAGGTATTTCTGCATGCAGCCTAGTAAAATATACTTGAAGGTAATAATGTATGCAGAAAATGTAACTATGGTATAGAACTTTGATATAGAACAATAATTCAAACTTCCATACAATTATTTCGACAATAGACATTACGTATTTGTTACTGTTATTTAGAGAAAAGTAAGACAGTTTGTATAATTTGTCTATAATGCTGAAAGAATCATTAAAATCCATTAACAATTTGCAAACTTATCAAAGTTCTTCAATAGGTGGGCCATCCTAAAACCCGTATTTATTCAAAAGCCAAAACAACAAAAGATTTTGTAGATACATAATATGGATTATTGCCATTTGAACTGTATACGCTACTCGTTTTTGATTGATCAAGTCAAGTAAGTTCTTAAAGCAAACATAAGGAAACAATTTAAAGTACGCAGTAAATCATGGAAAATAAAATACCTGGGATGGCCCCTACCTAACATTCTCACTACCTCGTTGACAAATTAAACGTCTAATCATCCGCAATTCTTCAATTTCATAAAACCGCGTTACAGTATTTTCTTTAAATCCTAAATCCAAACTAATTTGAGCCTGCAAAACATAGGTCTACATAGTACAGACAACCGCCGCAGCGTGTTTAACACTATAAAAAATGCAATATGTCATCTTATACGGCAGTTATTTGTTTAAGTGTTTTCCATATCTTGTTATGTCAACGGGAACACGCATTACGCGAGTACACAGAACATAATTCTCCCATCGGGGTTTCCCCTACGCTAAACGATATCTCCCGAGATTATCTCAACTGAAAACTCGCAGTAAGCTGACGTGACAAGTATGCATCGCGTTCCCGAGCACTGCATGCGGTTGGCAGACCGCCTACTGACACGTTTTCCCATTCGGACAACAAACCTGTGTAAACACAAGTGTACTGACATAATTCAACCAGGACCAGGTAATTTTCAAAGCATTTTATGGTATACGTTTATTATAGATTAAATCGCAGAGTAACATACATGACAATGTAATAATCTTTGTAAAACAATGGAAAAAACATCATAAAAAATTACATTAATCTAACATAATCAAGACATAATGCCTGTTCCCTTTATGTATCATTCATAATTACTCCTCTATATTATAGCTGATTTTTCACCAGTAGGACTGAAATAATTTATTATTGTTTTATCATTCGGCATAATATGTGACTGACAGACATTTTACCACACTTTAAATGCAGAAATACCTATAGCAGAAAATTGAATTATGTCTAACTGAATGCTCTGCGAACCATACACCACTTCGTATGCACCTTTAAATTATGAAAAGTTTCCATTTCAATTCCCAATTTTTCTGCGGAGTCTGCAAAGTTCGTACTCGAACAAAGCCCGCTGCATGTATCAGCAAAACTTTTTCAATTCGATCAAAAATTCGCCACCAAATGCTCCGTTTATTTTTTCATACCTATTCCTGAAACCAGAAAAAAAGAAAGGGCAAACAAACCACCTCGCGGACGCTTGAATTAAACATGACACTGTAACACGTGATCTGACCCATGTAAATGCCCCATTGGCATGTGAATTAAGGTGGCGATAAATCTTTAAGTGGTCCCATGAGGCAGCCTACCGCGACAAACATGTATTTACATTAGAGGGGCTCAACCTATATCATTTGTCGTGTCGTACGAGCGAAGTTAACACTATTGCCCTCTTGAGTTTTGAGGTAATAGGAGTTGTTTATGTCCAGTACGAAACCGCAGAAATGGTTTCATAGGGGTGATTATGTGCTACCTAACAATTTGACAAACTTCTATCTTCAATAACTTTTGTAAACTTTGGTGGATTTTGATGATTCTTTCAGCAAATCGTATTTCGTATTTCTTCAACTCATTTGATCTGTGTAACCGACATGATGTTTGACGTTGATCAAGTTTTCGACGATTCAGCTTTAAATTACTTTAAACAGTGTAATTCCTGTGACGAATTTTGAAGAATTTGTCTATAATTCCCTGAAACAATCATCAAAAGCCACCAAAGATTACAAAAGTACTAGTCGCGCCATCTACACCGTGCGTAAAGTATGCTGTAAATGGATAGAGTCGTAGATAAAAGCCATTATATGTAAACCTATTTAAGTGTAATTATATTGTTCGTTCTCATTACAATTTGGCGTTTATCTTCCGTTGAAGGAGCCTTTAATGCTCAAAAAGTATTATCAAAGTACACGATCTAAATCAGGGTCTTAACGGGCGTCTATAAACTGCAGCGCACACACGTCTGCCGCGTTATAAAAAAGCTTTTAAATTAATTGACCGCCAGCTTGAAGGTTTTAATGGACTATCATTAGCGAGTCCTCTGAGGGAGTCCTTCTAGCTCCAGTCGGCTTGATGGGCCCATTCAGCCCATCCGAAGGAAAAACGAATTTTGTATCTTTACGGCTGGAAGCAGACAGGCGACAATATAAAACCGGTGACGTATTTTTTTCCGACGCGTACTTTATTAAGTAGGTCGGCATAAACAAGCTAATAAAAACAGAGGGTGGTGGACAGTAGCCGGGGGGGCACACATGAATGCAATTATGCCGGGTTTCATGGGTAGTAAAATTCGCATGCCTGCCCGGTGGCATCTTTTCAGAGGGTAGGTCCACTCTAGAATTGTCTGAGGCTGCTTAATTTGCTCTACGGTCGGTTTATATTTGTGCAGAAATTTAGAAGAAGTTTGGAGAACTTCTAGCAGGGCTAAAGTCCTGGTTGCTTTGTCCGGACACCGAATAAATAAAGAACTTAAAGAAGGATTAAACCGGAAAACAAGAAAATCAGCTCTGGAATCAAACCATAATTATTACAGATGCTAAATAATCAATCTCCAGTGGACCGCGCTGTTGGATAAAAGTGGTTCTGCTCATCTTTCATTGCGTGTTTGTGAGGTAAAAATAAATAATTTTTTACGTGATATGTATGCTTATTTACGGCGTTACATTTTTGGAACCCCAAAGTTGACAAATGACCAGGTATTAAGTAGTAGGATATGTAATCTTGGAGTTTATACTGATATTTTGTTATACTGTCTATATACCTTGGGATAAAGTGCTTTGTAAGACTGAACCTAACAGTTTTTGTTCCTCATACTGAGTCACATCACCTATAATAACTACAGTTGCTTGAGCTTGCTTCATGTCACCACAGAAAAAAGAACTAAAAAAAGTTAATTAACGGCCATAAAATCCCTCTAATGATTGAGTGGCGTTGATTTGTGGATAACCTATATCCGTTGCTCTATTCATCCTGATTTTAGGAGCCAATAAACAAAACCTCGACATCCGGATGGGTCACGAGGGTTGTTAAAAAACCCTTCGATTAGCAGACTTAATTAGAATGAGAGTGGCTGCGTAGCGCTGATTGTGAGATTTTGTTACATTAGGCCCCCTTTCCCTAATTAAATTTGGGAACGGTTCGTTACGTAATTCACTTGAGTACTGCAATATTCCTTTTATACAATCCTCCGTCCATAAAAAAACCCTATTTTAATACTGTTTAAATGTTCTCCATATAACCAAATTATTGAGCAAATGCAAGCACATTCTTGTCAAAATATTTCAACCCGTAGTACTTTCCAACCTAGCACCTGTTTCTTTTTTAAATAATGTTATTCCAGATCAGCATGGATTTGTCAGGAACTGCTCGACTACAAGCAATCGTTTGTTGATTTCGTTTCGCGTGGTCTAGAGAATGGGCTTCAGTAGATGTATACACGGATTTATTTATCTAAACGTTTGTTAGGGTTGACTATATTTTATTACTGTCGCAACTCGCACCTGGATACCCTAGACATACATGGGACACTACTGGGTTGTTTAAACGTTATCTAACATGGAGGAAAAAATTGTTAAAATTAAGAATATTCTTTCATCGGAAATCACTTATCGCCTTTAGTGTTCAATTATTTTATTAAGGGAAAGTTCTCATCAAACCCGACCAAAACACTCGATTTTTTTTTTGTTGCATTTTTCGATAGCTTATGAAGTGTATAATATCTGTCCAAAGCGGTTTGGTCCATAATGATTGTACAGAAACGTAATCCCATAAGAAAGTAACTCATATTTATTCACGAAAATTGACTTTGCGTGATAATGAGTATCACACAACGATCTTTTTGAAATGAGCGCCTGTATTACCATACTCTGGTAAGAATAGTTACCACCACCAGATACTGCAAGATGCGCTACGGCGTTGAAATAACGGAAACGCATGCGTCCAACGCCGGTCGGTTGTACACTCGCTTTTTTGCTGTTTGGAAAAATCATGTTCTTCAAACTGGTCGCCATGATATCTCAAGAATTACTCGATGGATTGACTTGGATTTGTCTTTATTTCAAAGTAGATAAAATTTACTAGATCCTAAACCTAAATTCAGATTATATTAGTCGTTCTTTTTATTTCTAGAACAATTTAATGAGCGAAGAATGAGGAAAAAATGGTACTAAAAATTCACATGTCCGCCATTATAAAATTTGCTGATTTTTTTATTTCGGATGACATGCTGTGCGATGGAGACCGTTTGGGTACCTTTTTTTCAACTGGACATTCGACGGCGTAGTAATACTTCCCATGACACTTTTGTGCACCAAATAAAAACATTTGTCTGCACTTTAAGAGTCAATAAATAACTGACAAAAAAACTCAAGTTGTTCGTTTACTTCCTTCTGTAATAGTAGGATGGTGGGTTCTTGGAATGTGATTATTGCATGACAAAAAAACGTTCTAAAACATTTAAAGTCAAACACCACAACCCCCAAAGACAAGACACCACTATTATTGCCAGTGCAGCATTTTAGCAGGCAAAACTAATTAAACTACTGATATTAATATTCAACTAAAAAGAAAACACTTCTCAACAAATTAACAAATTTATTACATAAGAAACAAAGAAATGAATAAATAAAAAAATATAAAAGAGACACTTAATTCATCCTTAAAATTACTATCTAGAGGAGCTGTTAGATTCTCGTAAAAATACCAAGAAGAGAAAACACAAAGGAGGAAATAATAATCAGCTTACCATTTACAAAACACAAAACACTACACTAAGTTACATAGTAAAAATATCTGGGGTGGCCCTCACCCAACTTTCCGACTACAATGTTGACATTTAAACGAATGTCCGTAAGATAATAATATGTACTACTATTAGATCATAACACAAGGCACCTTTCGATACAAATAACCATAATATTATACTGTCACGTATCTGTATTTTTCTGCGAGATGTTTATTTATTCTTCGATCGCGAGCCGAAAACATGTGGCTGCATAAATGCTGACACATACAGTGAACCATCCATGAGCCCTTCATTACGACACAAACCGAAGGCGCCCGATAGGTATAAACTCTTATAGTGCCTAAACCGCTCATCCCATTGATCTGTAAATTTGTATACATATTTAATGTCACTGCAGGATGAGATGGTGTCAGTTTGGTCAAAATCGGATGAATACCTAAGAAAACGTATGTGACATTTGCCACTTCCGGTTGTCAGATTGTCACCAAAAACAATCCAGTTCGTCCCCTGGTGATTCTAAATATGTATGCCAAATTTCAGCTCGATCCGTTGTTTCGTTTGGGCGCTATCGTGTTCACGGACATACGTACACCGTACACACATACACACATACACACATACACACATACACACGTACACACATACATTTTCCAGAAAACATTGCAATCGGTTCAGGGGACCCCAAAACACGTATTTCCGCTAAAATCTCAAATTTTTGTTTTCCGTCGATTACAATACTTTCCTTCTAGGAGTCGGAAAGTAAAAATAAATGAAAATCTACAACATCTTAATGTACGATATCACAGACAGACGGGCGGTTCCATGGCATTCTCTGGCAACACCACGTCTATGTTTACGTTGGGGCCGTTTCTTCAAGTGGCCACTGCAGGCTTACTTGTGACCCAAGGCCTTATTTAGGACACATTAATATATAGACGTTCATACAGATTACATCGTCGTTGTATTTTGTCTCCGATAACTTCATTATACATAATTAGTTCGATGTATACGTGTCTTATTTCCAAACGTCTTACATTAAGTAGAATGCCGAATGTCGACTGTTGATCTCGACTGTTGAATATCGAATGTTGAATACAGAATGTTCTCCCGTCATTTTTGTGGCTCCAACTTATATCCCTCATGTACAAACTATATCGGTCCACGATACCATAATTTATAATTAAATAAACAACACACACAGAATATCGAGACACAAAACACTTAACGAAAGGGCCGTACTGATTTGGGCCATAAAAAATAGATTTACGAGTCTGCTAAGTTGAAGAATATAATAAATTATGCCTGTGCGTGTGAATAGGTCAAACAGTATCACCATTCACATATCCGGCATCACACACAATTTATCTCAAATCACAATGAACAAAATATGTATGCAGCTGAAATTCCCAATTATTACACTTCTATGAAGAAAAAAAATCAAGAAGATCACCTTATTTTTGGACCTCTAGATGAGAACCTTTCCTTAAAGATGTTAAAGCCTGCTTCATTCGTTACAGTGTCTAAATTCTAGTTCTTATTAGTTCTTATTACAATATACCCCAATTCAACGAGAGAGTCAACTATAAGAAAGCCAATAAAAAATCCTTTAACCAGATTCCCGAATGCTTTTAATACATCTAAATTGGCCATACAAAATTTAAATATATCCAACAAATCAACCCAACACCCAATAACAGGAGATCATTACCACACCATCTGATAATCTCTCAGCCCTTAACAACTTCTCGCAGCGCCACCGCGTGCTGATTACAGTTATTACAAATTACGACCCTTAATAGTCTTGTTTAACTGGTACCGCTAAGGCTTGAGATTAAAATTCTCGAATGGATCTAGAGTCCGACGCGAAACGCCGGCTTGAAGGACCAACGGCCTACGAAGCGGAGGGGGATGCATTAGGGTTGCCAGGGCCTCAATATTTTACATAAAACTTTATGTATTTAATAAAGATATTCTAGTTCCTAAGTTTACGAAATATACTAGGTGTAACATATTTCAATGTGCAAAAATTGAGGGATAATAGAATTTGAGCCACTGGTCATAACGTTCTTATTCACTGATATATCAAAGGAAAAAGTTGCGGCAACACTGGTCAATTTTGTGTCATATAAATGACCTTCCGAACGATTAATAACTGATTAATAACTGAGAAGGATAGACAAATTTAAACTTTGTTATCAGCTAATCAGCACCTATCATCTCTAAAAATGTGTCTACTCTACTCAAACCTCTTACATACTGTAGAAGCAGAATTTTGAAATATTTTAGCCAGACAATTAGCCAGAAAATGGATTCTCTGCTTTGTGAAAAACTGAATTATAATTTTCAGAATATCTGGTAACCTTCAGTACGGTTTCGATTCCAAGTCGACTCGAAGGAGCAACAAAGAGTGGCAGGGTGGTGGGGGTGCGGCCTGATTCAGATCGAGGTTTCCCGTCCTCTCCAGCCGCCGTAATCATATTCATAAGGTCTTAATTGGAAGTTAGACGTTGTAATGAATCCGGCCGTAAATTTTATCGGGTACCAATTTAGCGCGTTTTATTAAAATTCCATACGCAACTGTATCCATTACCGGAGGCCCATTAGGACGACTTTATGGGTCGTGAACCCCACCCTCAAACTTCGCGGATTGTGTTTCCTTCCTTGGTAACGGCGCACGGTTTGGCTGCCACAAACCCGAAGTCCGTGACGGCTCTGTGCATATTAGAAGGTTAATTTAAGTAGTGGGGGGGTACGGGGTTCAAGCAAAATTGAAAAAGGTTTTTAGGTCTCTTGCAACATTTTGACGAAATTGTATTATAACAATTTCAATTAGTCTGCCTTATATTATAAAAGTAGCAAAGCAGTGGCATAATCAGTGACATTTTCATAATTTTCTTGTTTGTACGAAAGTTTTGTTGTAAGTAATTAGTGTATGTTGTATGAAATAATACAACATGGTTTCAATAAGTGAAACCAATACCATTCAGAATTATTTGTCTGATACAGAAATGAGTAACAAAAGTCTGCAGGATTATTTGTTTTTATTTTTATGAGCGTATGTCTTGATTTTTCATTGCTAACTACAAATATGAACTATGAATTTTACATATCACATCACATTTTTAACAAAATATCAAAAAGGTCTTAAATCTGCTATACTTCTTTAATTTCGTAAAACCACAGCCACTCTAGAACCCAACCTAATATCGCGACGTACTGTCTTCTATAAACGCTTAAACTGTTTATCCCATTCATCTGTAAATTTTATATGAAATCTATAAGTTTGTTTTGGTGACTCTATGATTTAGATTTTCGCATGTGTTGTGATACTCAAAATTGGAGTTCTTATTTGTACGTAGCAGTAAAAAACCTATAAGTATCACAAAGGTTTATTAAAAACCGTTATTTGTGATAAATATGCAGCTTTATTTGTAACGGATGTTGGCTATAATTTTTGCCGCACTACATTTTTTCGTAATTACTAAAACTGGTTCAGCTGATACCAAACTGCAACATACTTAATAGATTGATAATAACTCACCGATATGACACGTCATTGGTATAAATGGATAATCATACTATTGGAAAGAATCCGCGGCTGTTCCGACCGTCACCGGACGGTTATACATCCCCCGCGTATCATATAAAAATATAGAAATACCCTCTTTAAACAGCGATAATGATACAGCGTAAGGTTAACTTACCCGGGGACACCCGTCTCAAGAGTCTCCAGTCTATGTTATCTATTTTCTTGGACTCATAGGTTAGCTTGGTCATCTGCACAGTTTATCTTATCACACCCCTAAATCAACCACAACCTGGATGGAACTTTACACACAAGTGAAGCAGAGCAGAATGCACTATCCAGTGCCATTGCTACCATATACAGGTGCAGGTCATGGGGCAACACACATAATATCCTATTATGGCACCTAGGAAGTTAGCTAGCTAGGTATTTCTCCACGACAAGGGGATACCGCCATAAAGATCAACCCAAGTCAACTCCATATCCGACAAGGGGGTACCGTCATAAAGACCAACTTAAGTCAACTCCATATCTGACAAGTGGGTGCCGTCATAAAGACCAACCCATGTCAGTATCATTCTAGATTCTAGAACAACAACAATACACCTCACAGAACTACATCTCTAGAGCAACCCCACGATACTAGAACGAGAAGATATTTCACACAACTCAACACCTAGAGCCACGCTATGGTACTGCCTGGCCTCTTTTTCTAGAGCCTCTAGGTTGCTTTCCCCTAGTGTTTACATTAACTCTAGTACCCGTAACCCGTAACATTAACCTTCGTACCCGTAACCCGTAACCCTCGTAACCACTGTCATAAAGACCAACCCAAGTCAACTCCATCTCCAACAAGGGGATACCGTCATAAAGACCAACCCAAGTCAACTCCATATCTAACAAGGGGGTACCGGCATAAAGACCAACCCAAGTCAACTCCATATCTAACAAGGGGGTACCGTCTTAAAGACCAACCCATGTCTGTATCATTCTAGATTCTAGAACAACAACAATACACCTCACAGAACTACATCTCTAGAGCTACCCCACGATACTAGAACGAGAAGATATTTCACACAACTCGACACCTAGAGCCACGCTATGATACTGCCTGGCCTCTTTTTCTAGAGCCTCTAGGTTGCTTTCCCTAGTGTTTACATTAACCCTAGTACCCGTAACCCGTAACATTAACCTTCGTACCCGTAACCCGTAACCCTCGTAACCACTGTCATAAAGACCAACCCAAGTCAACTCCATATCCAACAAGGGGGTACCGTCATAAAGACCAACCCAAGTCAACTCCATATCTAACAAGGGGGTACCGTCATAAAGACCAACCCAAGTCAACTCCATATCTAACAAGGGGGTACCGTCATAAAGACCAACCCATGTCAGTATCATTCTAGATTCTAGAACAACAACAATACACCTCACAGAACTACATCTCTAGAGCTACCCCACGATACTAGAACGAGAAGATATTTCACACAACTCGACACCTAGAGCCACGCTATGATACTGCCTGGCCTCTTTTTCTAGAGCCTCTAGGTTGCTTTCCCTAGTGTTTACATTAACCCTAGTACCCGTAACCCGTAACATTAACCTTCGTACCCGTAACCCGTAACCCTCGTAACCACTGTCATAAAGACCAACCCAAGTCAACTCCATATCCAACAAGGGGGTACCGTCATAAAGACCAACCCAAGTCAACTCCATATCTAACAAGGGGGTACCGTCATAAAGACCAACCCAAGTCAACTCCATATCTAACAAGGGGGTACCGTCATAAAGACCAACCCATGTCAGTATCATTCTAGATTCTAGAACAACAACAATACACCTCACAGAACTACATCTCTAGAGCTACCCCACGATACTAGAACGAGAAGATATTTCACACAACTCGACACCTAGAACCACGCTATGATACTGCTTGGCCTCTTTTTCTAGAGCCTCTAGGTTGCTTTCCCTAGTGTTTACATTAACCCTAGTACCCGTAACCCGTAACCCTCGTAACCACCGTCATAAAGACCAACCCAAGTCAACTCCATATCCAACAAGGGGGTACCGTCATAAAGACCAACCCAAGTCAACTCCATATCCAACAAGGGGGTACCGTCATAAAGACCAACCCAAGTCAACTCCATATCTGACAAGGGGGTACCGTCATAAAGACCAACCCATGTCAGTATCATTCTAGATTCTAGAATAACAACAATACACCGCACAGAACTACATCTTTAGAGCTACCCCACGATACTAGAACGACAAGACATTTCACACAACTCGACACCTAGAGCCACTCTATGATACTGCCTGGCCTCTTTTTCTCGAGCCTCTAGGTTGCTTTTCCTAGTGTTTACATACACTAGGGAAAGCAACACGGATAAAGAGTTTTTAGCAGTAGTTTTCCGTACGACACAGTTTTGCTGTTACTCATACGGAACACATCTCATACAATTCAGTATTTTGGTTATACGTCGTCGCTAAATAACAACAGCATTACGTTGAGTCGTAAAAGCGCGATGATGGCGACCTTAGCGTTAAGTGAAAGCTGTCATCCGAATATCACATCGTAAACTTTACCCGACGTAAATTCGCATACAACGCCATACGCCGCACCAGAGGTAATATAAAAATTGCTTACCGTCCTGTTTCCCAAGTTCCTGACGCGACAGTTCATGTACGCCGTTTTCTCGACCAGAGCGGTCACATTCTTGGTGGCGCTCTTGTCGAAGTAGGGACCCCGATCGATGATTATCGGTTCCAGTTCGTTCTCGCTGTCTAGGATGTTACCGTCGTCGTTATCTGTTTGGGACTTCGGCCGGCTCCATCCTGGAACGAGGAAAGAAAATTTATTATAGTCTAACTGTTCTCTTCCGCCCTACGTGGAGTTTTGAGGTTTATCTGTGATAGTATCTGGATGCACGCATATAAGAGAGTCGACTGTGGAGAATTATAATTTTATACTCCCAATTGGGATTCGTTTCGCTACTATGTTATGCAAATAATGTCGTAAATCAATGTTCTTGAGGGTTATTTTTTTATTCTGAGATTGGTAAGTTGATTGATGATGTTTGTTTTAGTGCTACTCAACACAATTTTTATTCATCTCGTTTCGAACCGGTTTGATTTTTGTTGAAATTTGTTGTAGCATTGTCTTCATTCACCTAAAGAATAATACCAAATCTTACATATACAAAATACGTTACTTTGAAACTTTTGTAGATGTGTGTGATTTTGTAGATGTTTAGGTTAGAGAAGGCGTCACTGTAAATTTAGCTTCTATTTTTATAATGAATCTTATTTCTAAAACTCATTCGATCTGTGTAACCGACATAATGCTTTTGGGATCTGAATTTTGAAGAACCTGTGGAAAAATGAAGGACGTCAGACACATGTTCGCAAAATTTGTATTGAGAAAAAACTTATTTCGTTATTTATGTACCAATGGCGTAAACTAAATATTTAGGCCCTCGATCTACATCGTTATACATCGATCTATGCCTGTGGTACATACAAAATTTTATGTGTTGTTTTAGGGATGTCGTGCAGTGGCATTTCTGCATCTTACTTGGTTGCCTCAGCACTTTATGCCCCGATATCACAGTTATAATTAATAATAAATAATAAATTTGTGTCTTCTAAATTCTAATATAATGTCCAATTTTGCGTATCACGTCTATTTTTTGAGAAAATTAGGGTCAAAATTAGGAAAAAACGTGATTTTGACATTCTTTACAGATTTACACAAAATAAACCAAGTGCGCTAAATATATAAAAAGTATCTAAAAACAAACGTTAACCGTTCTATTTTTACCAGAAATAAACAAACACATTCCCATTGGTGATCTGATAAATTGGATACGTTTTGGACTACTAGTTAAAAACTAAACTAATTAGTAATGTATTAACATCTCATTTCGATATGTTCAGTTCCAAAGAAGATACAGCATTTTAGCTGAAAACTTGTAGATTCAACTTTCGTCTTCCATGGATCGGGTAAAGAAGATTGCGAGAATTGATATGCGCTTTGATAATTACAAAGAAGATACATGTTACCACTTCTTATACCGCAATGAAGAAAAAATAATGTCAGTAGTCAAGTTTGAAACACCCTGTACAATAACTAGGGCTCTATCCGTTAATTGCCTCTTATACTACATTGAAGTTCAGTCAATTCTAAGTGCACTGTTACTTTTTCATCGCCAGAACTTAACTTTAGTTAACTTTCCAAGGTTTCAGTTATAGTTCAATGTGCAAGGATTAAGTAAATACAGTGGACCTTTTTCAACAATAACATAATGAAATTAACCACAGAATTAAATCATGTAAAATTTCATTTTCAGAGTTGTTACTTCTGCTCTGAGGCGATATCTTTTTCAAAGTAGGACATGAAGGAATCGAACTATATATTTCATTTTTTTTACAATGCGCTTGTATGTGACCTAATCGGGTTACAGATCTCATAATTCTCTATGCTTCCTGGTGATGCAATACATGCTAAGACTAATGTCAAACGGCTGTCAAAAATAAAAAAGTGACAAATCCGATATAAAGATCACCTTCTTAACTGGGTTAGGTCCGCTAAAGTCGCATTTGAGAAAATATGTTTTTTATACTTTTCCCGACATAAGTCGTCATGTGTTATCTATTAGAAGAAAATCTATAAAATGCAAAATTATGTAATATGTGTTTCACGTTTCAAGTTTTACCATTAAAAATTGTATTAATTCAACATTTTTGTCAATTAATCATTTTGTGGCAAATTTTACCACTGAAAAATATTATGACATTAGTTATCCTTAAAGAACTCAAGGAAAAGCATTCTTTTACATATAAAAGTATTATTACAATGCCAAACTTTATAACAAACCTGGACATTTTAGGGTACCTAAAGATATTTATGACACTCTTTAAAATAAAAGAACGAAGTTAAGAATACTGTAACAGTCGCTTACATGTTATTATAAATTAAGTAAAATACCCAGACTTGTTAAAACAGAATCTGAACAGTTATGAGTACAGTTCTGCTCTATGTGCTAATTCGGGTCATATGGGGACATTTAATTACTGACAGCGCATATGCACCTGACAGATTTAGCGCATCCTGAATATAAATTGCGTTACATATTATTTCGGTGCAATATTTCGGGCCTCATTGTTTAAAACATTTATACATTTTCCGTCTGAATATTAATCAACATTTTCACCGTACTCCGATATTATTCATCGACGAAATAATTATCGCGGCAACGCAAACAGACCGAAAATAAAATATATGCATGTATATTGATACGCGGCGACGAAACTTTTGCAGATTTTATCACATTTAACATTTGATTATTGTGCAATTTGATATACTCTGTATTTTATTTTTATGATTGATTGTATGTATATGTATATTGTTAATGGCTCATTATAGAATATGATGTATTGAATAATTATATTTTAATGATTGATGATGTTATAATTTTAGATTGAAATTGAGAATGTCCTTTTTTTATTAATCGTTCAAAGGAGTAGTACTAGTCAAGTATTTTTTATACACAGGATTACATTACTTACAGAAAAAAAATATATCAGTTATCAATATTATATCCAAACTACTTGACATTTTTACTACCACTGAGATATATTTTCTATGATCGAACCCACTGGTTTCCAACCGATGTGTGGCGACCTCCAAAGCGAGCGCTTTGGTTCGCTGGGGTTTGGCAGTCCAAAGTTAAATTTAAAGGTAAATGATAAAACTTTAATGATTTATATATGCTAGGTGCTAGATTTGACTGCGACGTTTCAGCAACAAAGCTAAACTATCTTACAAAATTGCTCTGGAAGGTGCAAAAATATGGCGCACCATACAATTTCAAGAACTGTCATCAAACTTCGATTATTAAAGTTGCTTAAGCTAGTTCTTGGAGCAACGAGTGAAAATGCACACAAAAATGCACCTTGCACCCCAGGCAGAGCGATTACATTGCATGATTCACCGATTTGCCCTTGCTGCCAAGAATTTTCCAAAACCTTTGCATGAAGTGCCTTGATTCTTTGATGTCAATTATATAAACTCTAGTCAATATTAATCCGTTTAATGAAGAACTATGGAAAGATATGAATATTGGTGCCATTTGCTTCTACTTACCTCTGCAAAAGTAGAGTTTTAACACTTCTGTAGATGAAAACAAAAGCCAGAAATAAATAGTGTGCAAGATGGCATGTTATTGGCAAAAAGTCAACCAGACACTTTCGTTGAGTTGAGTCAAATGTATATTTAAACAACCCTTAATTTTCTGTTTTATTAATCAAATATCGCAGATGAGAAGGAGCGCCGTAAAGGTCGTTTACAAATTAAAATATCTGGGGTGGCCCTCACCCAACTTTCCGACTATATTATTGGACAGAGCCACTCTGTACCTTTTTCTATGACATAATAACATTTGTTATACTCACATTTAATGTCACGTCATATCAGTGGCACTGACGTTTGTCAAAATCTGACAATTTGCAACACAGTGACGAAGGCTGTGGATTCTGTCAAGCCGCTTCTATAAAAGCTAATAGCGCCTAAACCGTTCATCCCATTGGACTGGAAATTAGTATGCTTATTTAAAATCACTGGAGGATGAGCTGATATTAGTTTGGCCAAAATCGGATAAATCCCGATGAAGACGCATGTAACATTTGTCATTTCCGGTTGTCATATTGTGGCCAAAAACAATCCAGTTCGTCCTCCGGCAATTATAAAGACGTATGCAAAATTTCAACACGATTCGTTGTTCCGTTTGGACGCTATCGTGTTCACAGACATACACACACACATACACACACATACATACATACATACATTTTCCAGAAATCATTGCAATCGATTCAGGGGACCCCAAAACGCGTATTTCCACTGAAATCCTTCTAGGTACTAGTCGGAAAGTAAAAAGGGTTGTAATTGAGAAAAGGTTGGGAACCACTGATGTAGAACATTATCGCCGCGCCACACTAAAACGCAAATCTCATTCCATAACAAAATTGGACAATCGGCATATTGACAAAATACGGATTTTGTCATTACTAATTTTTCAACAACTCCGCTATGGGAGATGAAATGCGACCACTGCACGCATAAATAAACTTTAATTTCGCTGATTGCCATCACCATTAACGCGAAAAAACCGTGGAAAAAAGCGCGTGGAACGTGCAATTCGCACAATGCCATCCGTGTCGTTGGGATTTTTGTGGTTATGTACAGTCCTTTATGCGGACGGGTCCTGGGGGGCTGTTATATATATTTTTTCAGCAGCCGCAGTGCGCGGTTTCCGGTAGGCGCACTTTTTCACCTCCTTTTTTTAATTAAAACGACCCCCGTGTACCTCAAATGGGATTAATTTCTGTAATTGCATGTTATTCCGCTAACATTTTGAAGGTTATGGCATCTCATCTCATTAACATGATGATAAGTGCTCAGTTTGAATCGACCTCATTACCCAAATGGGCAACGCTTAGTTAAACCTATCATTATTTTAAATTTGTATGCTAAAATGCACGATAAGAACTGAAATAACAGGGAAAGATTATGTTTTTATTTTTTTGTGGAGGTGCCATACATATTTTATGCTGACATATACCAATTACATATTTTGCACATTATATAAGGGCTAAATTCTTGCAATAATTGCTTGCAAAACTATATCAATCTGTTTGCCGATCTTGGTACAATAGGTTCGTTAGCGTTTAATATTGCTGGTTTGCAGAATTGCCATGCAATAACGTCATCCATTATTCGGACAGCCTTGATAATATTCAGCGCCAGGACTCGCCAGTCGCCATTACTAAACGTGTTACAATACAAATTACCCCGTTTTATCTGAGCAACTATCACCTGTGCTAATGATGACAAATTCGTTGACTTACGTTGACGTGAGCTTTTTAAGTGTTGGTTAACAACACGCTAGAAGAAGATGTTAACCTTAAGTAATGGCATGGATAATGCCATGTGATTTAAATTTTAAATTTACGACTATGCCGGTTATACGTAGATTATATCATAATAATATGGATAATTTCTTTATTGTTAACATTGATTATTTTTAAAATATTAAACACAATTACGATTCTCTCATTCTAGTTTATTTCACAACGTATTTAGGTATATGACAAGTAAATAATCGGTCATTCCCTTTGTATTTAGCGGTGCTTAGTCAGGACAAGCTCCATCCTAATTAATGTATTTCTCGACACCGCTAGTACGATAGACCGCGTCGGAAATTACGTGCAATTTACACTGCACGATGCGTTTGGCGTCTCATGTGACACTCGTGTGACAATTATTGTGTTGGTGCTTAGACTACTAAATCTGACTGCTAAGCGACATGTTTGTTCCTTGCAATGACGTACTCAGACGCTTAAGACCTTCAACCAGAGATTAGTTGGATTATACCTGGATGCATTCAGTGAACATGTACAAGGCTTACACATATTATATTCTCTGACGTAAATGAATAGACGTAGCTTGGCAGTGTTAATTGAAAGTTTCTCAAAGGACAATTGCATACAACGAGAGCGAAAGATGATGAGAAATGAAGTAATTAATGAAATACTTCAACAAAGTGTTGGCAAATCAATGGAAAACATAAAATTATCATAATTTTTATATCCCCGGCGCATCCACCAAAATATTAAATGACGATTTTCATCAAAATTTAGCTACTTTTACAGTAAATTTCAAAACTGTATGCAAAACATGAAGATGAAGGTCACTATCCTACCTATAATGCAAAGTATTTACAGTAGATATACTAAAACTACTTCAGAAATTGTTCTGTCAAATACTGGATATACCCAACGTACTAAAATATTCGGAAATAACTGAACATTCCGGCAATGCCAGAGGTTGTATGTGTTTCTGGGTATACGGGATATAATAATGTCAGTTCGAAACCCGTGTTCTGAGGTCGCGCGGAGCATATACAAAGCTAGCTTGGATCGTGAGACTTCCGGGTAACTTGGTAAATGTAATTTACGTATGAGGTCTGCGCCGAGACATGACAATGCGAAGTTGCTACCCATATAATATAAAAGACACCGAATGCTGCTTTATACTGAACAAGTTGACATGTTATTAACACCAAAGGAATAATATAAAAAAGAAGATCATAGAAGATTATCTATTGATGTGCTCTGACCTGAAAAATGGTATTGGCGAGAAAATAAAAAGAAATATATTTATCCGAGTTTTTGCATTTCAATCGTAAATGGTACATCTCTGAGCAACGTGGTTATCCGACATAAATCCCTGGCCAATAAAGTATCCAGTATAGTTAGAATAAAATCATCAATTGGACACAGTCTGCTCTGAAAGTACAAAATTCACTATTTTCAATTTTTGGAACATAACAACTTCCAAACTGGTCGAGAAAATCCTACAGCACAATGAGAATCGGTGTGAAAAATTGTATTCAGGACCACAATCTTAATAGGAAGATAGTTGACTTTTTATCCACTAGTCAAAATTTCATAAAAAATCGCTATTTTAAAACTAAAATTGTTTCAACTAGCGCACTTCGCTATCTTACTAAAATCGAGTACATTGATTACAAATTTGCATAGAACAAATGTATATCTCTAAGTAATAGTTTCCGAGTAATGTTAAAATTTTGATTTAATTTGTAAGCAAAAAATAATTGATTTCAGATCTGTAACGTCATAATGGTACAACGTAGGCATATGAAAACCTATATAATTTTGATTTACTTGCAGAAATCTTTTGTCTGCGAGTATACAACCTTTATGACAAACGGTTCAAATGTTCGATTTCTTTCTACATCAAAGGACTAAACTTTTTATCAAAAAAATAGCGTTTTTTGAGAAACAGAGCATTCTAATGCGATATTTTTTTCTTATGCATTGGACTGGAGCTGATTTAAAAAATGGTATTAGTTTTCTTATAGAACGTACATACCAAAGACAAAATGAAAAAATATTTTTTTGCGGATTTTTGCGTTTTACTCGCAAACATCTTGCAGCAATGGAGTTGTCATAAATAAAATTCTGGAACAATTTCCCATCAAGTACCGTGCACATTATGCACTATTTTCAATTTTTAGAACATCAGAACTTCCGAACAGTTCAAGATAAAGATAATCCAGCAGCACAATTAGTGTCAATTTTTGACGACTCGCCAAAATTGTGTTATAAATATCATTTTAGAAACTATAATTCCGAAGGGTCTTCGAACGACATAAAATCGTTGTTGCTTTTTAAACTAACTAAACTAAAACGAGCACGCTGAATTCCTATAGAAAAAGTGCCTATAGTTCTCCTATCTAATATAGTTTCGGAGTACCTAAAGGTCATATTTCTGGGCAGTTGCCAAAATGTCCAAAGACTATTTTTTTGCTCTTTAGCAATTTCTATTATAGTCTATTTGAATATGTTATGAAAAGTTTTAACTAAAGTTTCTTGAATGACACATCACATTCTTCTAAACTTTGAACAATCTTGAACTAGAACACATAGAAAAACAAAACGGGGAATCAATTACTAGCTGGGGGTAAGTAAATCGTTAGCTAACGCCACCTGGGGCGTTTGAAATTTGAAATTTGAAATTTGATATAAAACGTAGAGAGCGCGCAGAGGCTCCTTTATTTGCATAAAGACCCGTCCTTAGCGCCCGTAAACCAAAGTTTCCTCCTGTTGTATAAATTCGTTATAAAAGAGCGCTGTGGCGTTGGTCCTGGACGCAGGACAACAGGGAATGCGAGGCCTCGTTGTTGGGCCTCACCGGCAGCGACGGTTGTTGTAAGTTAGTGCGCCCGCGGGAACTCTTATAAAAGATTCAGTCGGGAGCTGAAAGAGTAATCTCGAGCAAAAACTACTTTGTTTGACGTTCGGCTTCAGTCGACCAGTAAAATTCACTCGTCCAAAGTTTTCCCCTACCACGGACTCTCCACCGCTTTCGTTCTCGTCTTTATTCGGCCAAAATTATTTAAAAGGCATCACTTCGTAGCGAGCTCGCGTATCTAAATGCAAATAGTGCGTAGGCAATGCGACCGAAGGCAAGTTGAGCGGGCTTATGTTCTTTTCGGGAAAAATTTACGTTTTCAATTTATTTTATGGTTTCTCTGGTCTTAAAATGAGTTTTATGGATTCAGCTAAAAATGTCCTTTTGCATCTCTAATTGACGTTATATCCTGTCATTGTTCCATTGAGACTTAAGTTAGACAGAAATGGTTTTAAGGACTCTTTACTCTATAAGGACTCTTTACTCTATCAATCGGCCACCTAAAAATTTTACAAACTTTTATCTCCAATAACTTTTGTAATCTTTAGTGGATTTTGATAGTGCTTTGCTTTCAGCAAATTATAGGCAACAGTATTTCTACATATAAAATTTTATCTGTGTAACCGACATGATGTTTTTGTTGTATAATAATAAGAGGAGATACATAAAGCTAAAGATAAGTAAAGAACAAGAAAATTTCACAAACACACGACGCCAATTAAAAAAAAATCCATTAGCAATCCAAACGCAATAAACATGCATGTCGACATACCAAATCCCAAATGCAAACAGTACAAAGTGTCACGTGTAATTTACATCGATACGACGCCGTCGCGCCGTGTGGCGGGAGGGGGCGGAGTGCCGTTTTCCAATTTCCTTGATAGATCGGCTCTCGACGGTCGCGCACACAGATCCCAGATGCAAATAGAATGCGGGATAGCATAACTGCAGAATGTCCCGGCTCTAATAGAGTTGCAACGAAGTGTATAACGGGCTCGCTTTGTGCCATCTGCTCAGCCGGACCCATCTATCATTTGATCTGCGTGTAATTGGTTTCAGCGGAAAGCTCAATGTATGCTAGTTTCCCACTAACTGACGGTGTAACAACGGAGGAAATCCCCAAACGAGTAAAGGTCTATTCAGTCTGGTGCGCGGTTGTACGAACGCGAACACGAATACAAGGTTTCTCCCAACTAACGCGTACACGAACACTATATTTTCTGAACTATAACCCTTGCTGCTAATGAATCTTGTAAAATAGAAGGTTCTTTAACATGTCTGGTACTTTGAGTATACAAGCCCTTTTACAAACGAGAAAGTTTTGTTAATCAATATCTTGAAGCGTAGGGATGATCTAATGCTGTCTTTGATTTGTATCCCAAAACACAAGAGACCGTATTGGAGGAACATCAACATGGCCTTATTTACTTTGTGCTGCGCTCAACAAGGAAGTAATTAACCCACAGACCACGGATATCGGAGTAACTGCTATTGGTTCTCTAACAAATGTTTATATTCGGGAAGATAAATACACTTTAGGGCATATCTAATGGCAGTACAGGATGCACAGAGTATAGACTATAGAGTATAGACGGTATTGCCGTTGATAGGAAATTAGAAGAGACTTGTTTGACTATTTCTTCATTAAAACGTTACTACCACATCTACGAGGGCAATTGTTACAATAATGTTAACTCATTGAGATACAGGTATTTAATAAATAATAAATCTGTAGAAGCTTCAAAATTCGGTCAACACATTATCACTAAACTAGTCCTAGTTTAACAAAAAGTGCTGCAAAAAAAGATGCCTTACCACTCGACATCACATTGGTCTGAAGCAGGGTTCTCTGCATTCATCAAAATATCGAACTATAAAATATAAACCCCGATCTATGTACATTTGTATATTGCAAAATGTATAATGTGTTCCAGAAAATTTGTGAGTTTAACGTTCGACAGCCAGCATGCAAAGATATTAGTACGTAGCTCAACAAGGGTTTGGTCCAGATCAGGGTGGAGATAAATAAAATGCACAGTGGGTTAGAGATGTGGTATATTTATAGTGCTGGATACGGGAAGCCAAAGCCCGTGTCGATATCACACAACAATACAACGGTCTTTCTCAAGTACTACAGCTTACTACATTCAATACTGAATGATCTGTTATGATTTGCAATTCCATTTAGCCCGACCATCCATTTGGCTCGATATTTGGGCCTAAAATGCGGACATTTGGACCTAAAAGACGGGCATTTGTGCCTAATAACCGGACACAATTTTTTTCAAGTTTAAGTAAAAGACGTTTTAATCGCATACGTTTGTGTTAAACGTATAATACTTGTTTAAGTAAATCGAGACGAAGGCCGGATTAGCCGGATACCCTATATTGTAGCCGGTCAAGATCCTTAAATAGCTGAACATGTCCGGCTAAGGCTGGATGCCTGGCAATCCTATTTGCCATGCAAGTCATTGAACCCAGACTCTATGTCGGCCTCCTAGTAACCCGGTGCAGTGTCAGCGTTTTGACTCCGGTAGGTGTACATCGGAATGTCTTGCATCAGCATACCAGTCTGCCGCCCTAAACCCCATTGTAGTTTGATGACTCTTCATTACTTAGTAACAATATTCATACCCAGTTTCCCGTTTATTACAAAATCTCCGCGGCATGAATATTTGCCGCAGAGATTGAGTTCAATCTCACCGATCGTATCTCATCGGATAGAAACTTGACCGTACCAATTTTGTTCTACCGTACCTCAGAGAGTTCAAAGGAGTTTCATATAAAAATCAAGGAAATTGTTAAGAAAACCAGAACTGAGATTTTAATGATAAAATAATGCAAAAAACGCATACATGGCAATTATAGGCTATAGATACGTACTGAAAAATGCTTTAAAATGTGACCTGCCCAGTATAGCTACATACTGTTTCATAGTCAAAGTGCCGTACCTAATTTATTTCAATTTTACAGGAGAGCACTTTGAACTTGCATCGTTATACGTAATCAAACACGTAACGTTCTTGGTAGAAACAGAATAATGACAACATCAAATATGGAGAGTAGCGATATAGAAAACCGTTGTGAACTTATAGAATATTATGCAATGCCTGTATATGCGATGTTTGAATGAATAATACAGTTGGATAAACACATTTTTCTGCAGTAATTTTTCTTATATCACTAGTGGACCAGCCGTAGTGTAGCCCAGCTCAAGCAACCTTACGTATAATGGAGAAATTCGCAGTGGTCTATGTAGAGTGTAACTTTGGTCTACGTATTTAGATTTTTTCCAGCTCATCCTCTAGGGTCTAGGAACGCTTTAATGCTTGGATCATAATGGTATCTAGAAATTTCAATCGATCAATCGCAGATACTGCAAATTATTAAATGCAAACGTGTAGGAATTGGCGAAATTTCCCAGAATTCTGCAGACTCCTCATTGTTGCTGAGTCCACTAAATTGCAATTACGGCGTGGAAAGCATTCCGATTGGTATTCACCAGGAAAACTGAGCGAGTCGGCGGATGCAGCGCGGATACTTTAGAGTAAAAAGAGCGTAGACGTGAGTTATACGATACGAGGCAAGAGGCTGGGGATCCCCGGCGACCCTGCAGGGCCTCCGATCACGTACGGTCTCACCGCACAGCAGAATAATATATCACCGACGGTGTCCGAGTTCTCGTGAATTGCATTTGTAGGGCATAACGGATCACGTGGCCGGTCTAGAAATTAATTGGTCCTGTCTGGTCCTGTCTTAGAGCCTCCTTGCACCACTGCATCGATTTTGCAGCCGTGTAGACCACAGGTGTGAGGTGCTGCACTGGACTTGACTGCATATTATCTGGGTTGAGCTGTGACCCTCTTTAGCCTATTGGCTATAGATCATTCATAATTAGAGCTCAAATTAGGTGAACTATAGATGCATTTGTAATAATTATAATAATTATCACATTTACATATATCATAATAACAAAATTCCGTGTCTACTAACAAAAAAATGGGTTAGCCCCACCCAACTTACTGACTACCTTGTTGACACCTTGAAGCGTTGAAACCTTCTACAATATTTAAATTTTGTGAACTTAGAGCCACTCTGGGTACCAACCTAATATCAGTCATAGAATAACATTAAATGTCATGTTATGTCAGTGACCGTCCCTGACGTTTAGAAAGCTAATATAAACGTTTATAGCGCTCATATCGTTCATCCCATTGATCTGAAAATATGCATACATGTTTAAAGTGACTGAAGGACGAGTTGGTATCAGTTTGGTTGTGGTTTCAACGTATTTTCGCTAAAAACTCAATTTTTTTGTCGATTACAATACTTTCCTTCTAGGGTACTAGTCGGAAAGTAATAAACAAAATTTTTCATTTTATGTATAATTTTGTTAAATTTTCTAATATTTCAAAAACTTCTACTGATAGAAAACTGTATAATTATGTTTCTTAAACTTATGTAGAAAATTAAAATCTCGATCGGATAGGCTAATGGCATATATGGTAAAACAGTAATTTATTTTTGAGCAACCATTTGATAATATCTCAGCAGTAACTGTACCAATTTTTGTCTTTCTAGCTTGGACGGTGGCTGTGAAATGCTGGTTCAAGGAGACAGTGATTACTGATAAGTGTCAGATAAACTTTAATACCAAAATAATTCGTCGGTTTCAAAAATTGAGTCTAAAAGACGCAGGAGCATTAGAACACAAAAAAAAAGTTCTAACGAACAGGTTGCGTGGAAGAACTTGCATAAATTAAATTTCGATCAAGTGTGACGATTGGTTTTTCCCCTGTACCTATGATTCAAACTATGAAAATTGATGCACTAAATTACATTGTGGCAATGAAGGCATCGTAACTCATCGTGGTTCAACAGGCATCCGAAAACTGTTACCTGTAACGGGAGCATACGTCACGGTAACGTACATCCAGAGCCGTCAGGCGATCGTGAAAAATAGTCTTGCCCATAATCATTTTCATACGTCTACGACTAACTCCCCCTATTTCTGCGCCCACCTTGTGCGACCGTACGCGGCATTACGGTGTAAAGAATGCCGACCCGTATATAACGTCCAGTGGAAAGCGGAATATAAATCCAGTATGACAGCAAAAGGAATAGTTCCGATAACTCTCGCGCAAAGGAAGCGCGCCACTGATAATTTATTATTTCGCGTTTTGCTGGCCCCCGTTTTCGACATTGTCGACCCGGTGGCGGTCGCCAGGCTATCAGTGCGGCCGCCAAACCCCGCCTCGGTCCTACGGACCCCATTTTAAAACTTTGTCCTTTTGTGGTGTTCTCGCATTTTGAGTGCACTAGAATATGAGAGGGTTTTGATGGTACTTCTTCGTAATGGTCAACATTTGTTGTGTCAATGCTATTGCAGGTATTCAGCGGATTCATTGTCCACAAAACAAAATGATTTCAATTTGTGTCTAATAACACAGTGCGACAAAATTCAAGTATTTGTTTGTGACTTCTAGTTGCTCATCACCACATGAATGTGTAGTTACTATATAACTATTCTGCGTAGATGGTTTTACTTAGTTAGCTAAATAAGATTTTTAAGTCATTTTCAAAGTTTTTGCGTCGGTGGTGTGTCTTATTACCTTAAAAATATCAATAACATATGAAATAATTAATCAATTTTTTTCATCAAAAGCTCCATGGAAAGGTAATAAAATGTAGAACATGAGAAGTTTATATATTTTGTGTTATAATTACAGTATGGTGTATTTTTTTTATTTTAAATAGAACTATACCAGTTTTTTTTTACACAAATTACAAGCCCAAGTGCTAAACCTGAATTAATCATAATGGATGCTATACATATGTATACATGACTGTGTACACAAAAAAGTGGACAAAAGCTAAAGCTTTATCTTATCCGAAGCCACCGATTCCGACTTTACTCTGTCACTGTTACAGTACTGAAAATGTAACGTTATTGGTTTTATTAAAAGAAACTACATCGCTCAAAACAATTAACATAGTATATTTCATAAAGATGATTCCAAATAAAAATCTGAGATACTCGAAAAAATCCTGTTTTGGAAGACATTTGATCTAGAAGGGAAAAGTTTTACGGAACTTGCCTGGGGTGCAAATTTAGAATTTTTATTTATGCCCAAAAACTGACATAAAGACTAATATGTACATGTCTAAACTTTGTGTCGATTTATTCAAGCTCAAACTACTTATGAACAACTGCAAACAAGACACTGTACGCGTTGAAACGAAAATGTCGCGTTCAACGTGTTTCTGCAAATTCTAACGCGATCGTCGGCGGGAAAGTATAAAAGAGTCGGCAAAGCGCTTGTGGTCACAGTTTAAAATTTTGTGTACAACCGAACCGGGGAGAAGATAGCCATAAAAGATATCCATAACTTTTTTTGTTCGAATTTCTTAATGAAACATATGTCAATCGATAGAGCTATTCAAGTAGTATACCCCAGAGTTTTGCCCATAAAAAATACCGAACGGTTTAGCAAAAAAAATGATTTAATTACCAGCGCGTAATATAAAACAGCTCATGGTGTCCTCAAATAGAATTGCAAATAACGCCATCCGCCGATACCGTAGAACATCGGGGATAACAAATTCGGAATCTACATGAAATTCTGCATCTAGTAATGGTATCAATACCACACTACCCTTATGGTTACAACCCCTCTTACATAAGTAAAGCTGTAAATTGGTGTGCGGCTTATCAAGTGCTTTATATAAATGTTTATAACAATTGCGAAAGTTGATGCATAACTTTAATTTATACGTCAAATTGTAGGTAATTAATAGGGGTAACTACCCTGAAAAGGTCGGAGTTTTACCCACTCAATAACACCCCTGAAATGATAATAATGGTAACCTACCCCATAACAAAGAATACGACGGCAGACAGATAAAATAATTAATAACTGTTGTAAATATTCTTGCATAACTTTGATTTATACGTCAAATTGTAGGTAATTAATAGGGGTAACTACCCTGAAAAGGTCGGAGTTTTGCCCCCTCAATAATACCCTTAAATGATAATAATGTTGACTTACCCCATAACAAGGAATACGACGGCAGACAGATAAAATAATTAATAACTTTTGTAAATATTCATGCATAACTTTGATTCATACGGCAAAAAGAAGGCAATTAATAGAGCTATCCATCCTGGTATGCTCAGAGTTATGCTCGATAACACCCTTTAAATGACCCTGATGTGCACCTAATACGCCATATGCAATAGGCCGGTCGCGGTCGGGAGACTACAATAAAAGATATCCATAACTTTTTTTGTTCGAATTTCTTAATGAAACATATGTCAATTGATAGAGCTATTCAAGTAATATACCCCAGAGTTTTTCCCATAAAAAGTATCGAACGGTTTAGCAAAAATAAAATGATTTAATTACCAGCTTGTCATCTAAAACAGTCCATGGTGTCCTCAAATAATAAGCCGCACACCAATTTTGCGCTTTACTTATGTAAGAGGGGTTGTAACCATAAGGGTAGTGTCGTTCTACGGTATCGGCAGATGGCGTTATTTGCAATTCTATTTGAGGACAAAATTCGAACAAAAAAGTTATGGATATCTTTTATGGTCGTCTTCCTACCGGCCCATTGCATATGGCATATTACGTGTCCATGATGGTTATTTAAGGGGTGTTATCGAGTGAGCATAACTGAGCAATCCAGGATGGCTAGCCCTATTAATTACATACCTACAATTTGACGTACGCCCAACGTTATGCAAGAACAGTTATAGAAGTTATTAATGTTTTTATCAGTGTGGCGGTGGCTTCTTTGTTATGCGGTAGGTCGACATTATGATAATTTAAGGTGTGTTATCGAGTGAGCAGAACTCCGAGCTTTCCAGGGTAGCAACCCCTATTAATTAAATACAATTTGACGTATGAATCAAAGTTGTGCAAGAATATTTACAAAAGTTATTAATTATTTTATGTGCCTGCCGTCGTATTCCTTGTTATGAGGTAAGTCAACATTATTATCATTTAAGGGGTGTTATTTAGTGGGCAAAACTCCGACCTTTTCAGGGTAGTTACCCCTATTAATTACCTACAATTTGACGTATAAATCAAAGTTATGCAAGAATATTTACAAAAGTTATTAATTATTTTATCTGTCTGCCGTCGTATTCCTTGTTATGGGGTAAGTCAACATTATTATCATTTAAAGGGTGTTATTGAGTGGGCAAAACTCCGACCTTTTCAGGGTAGTTACCCCTATACATTTATATAACATTTATATAAAGCACTTGATAAACCGCAGACCAATTTACAGCTTTACTTATGTATGAGGGGTTGTAACCATAAGGGTAGTGTTGTTATTTGCAATTCTATTTGAGAACACCATGAGCTATTTTATATGACGCGCTGATAATTAAATCAATTTGTTTGCTAAACCGTTCGATATTTTTTATGGGCAAAACTCTGGGGTATACTACTTGAATAGCTCTATCGATTGACATATGTTTCATTAAGAAATTCCAACAAAACGTCCCGTCACTAAAGAAGCTGAAATAGCATATGAACTATGAACAATATTTTGATGAACGGATAGTACATAATGTACTTGGGCTCCAGATAAACTTTCAAAACTTGTTACACCTCGTTAATGTTATGGTGGCGACGACAGCGGCATGCGATGCAATTCGGTATACCAGCAATGTGGACTGATCCTGGTAAGCCAGGAGACACCAGATATTCAAAAACTAATGAGGGATGAAAGGTTTACTGAATTATTGACAGACGATCAACAAATCACCTGGAACGCTATTATGGCAGTAATAAACAATTTCCTGGGAAAGCATAGGACAGAAAATTGTCGCATTTTAGTTGACGATATGCTGCAGTCGTTTGCTAAATTGAATATATCCATGTCTCTGAAGATACACTTCCTAAATAGCCATCTTGATTATTTTGAGAGACAGTCAGCATCAGAATCTGATAAACATGGTGAAAAGTTCCACCAGGTTGCTCTCCCCATGGAAAACCAGATATAAAGGAAAAAAGCTAGACGCACTGCTAGGCGACATTTGCAAAAGGAAGTAATTGACGAAGGTGTCGACGAAAGTGCATGGAAGCGCTGGAGACTATTACAAAAGCAGCAATGAATGTGATGGCGGAAACGCAGATGAAAACTATGATGGAAACAGCGAAGAAGACATTTATGAGCTACCACAAAAAAGAAATTTAAGAAAGTTAGTGTAATGTATTTATTGTTCAAATAAATTTCAGTTACATTAAAAAAACATTTCAATAAAATAAAATAAAATTAATGCATTTAAAACCCTATTACGCCTTTTTGTAATCCTTTTTAATTTTCTTATTTCCGACTGCTTTGGAACTCCTCCCGGTGGCAAAAAAATTTATGTATATATTCTTTTCATATTCTGGAAGGTATTGTCATTCCAAAGCTATTGAAGATAAAAATGATGAATTATTTCACATTTTATTGATTTTCTAAAGTAAGAAGACATACCGCCGGGTCAAAAACTTTGAAAATTATTTAAAAATCTTATTTAGCTAACTAAGTGAACCATCTATGCAGAATAGCTATATAGTAACCACACTTTCATTTGGCGATTGGCAACTCCAAGTCACAAAATGACTGTTGCACTGTGTAATAGGATATTTCCACCAACAATTCCTGCTCAACCGGTGGCATATTTATTTTAAAACTTTGATTGTATAATGTTATTGGACTATACATATATACGTAACTATGCAATAAAGTAAAATTCGTTAACAGGCCCTTTTTAATGGTGCTATTTGAAGTCGCAAATAGGTTTTGAAAAGGCGCTTTTCGCACCCTTTGCACCCGGCACATCGACCGGTGCCGTGACAGCAGATATTTCTATCTGTCAAAATTGAGACTGATGAAGATATTGTTTTATACTATGGCCATCAATGGCTATACTAAACAATATCTTTATCAGTCTCAATTTTGACAGATAGAAATATCGGCTGTCAACAATACCAACACTACGCATATGTCAGAATAACCGATAAACAAGTTAACTACAATGGTACTTAGTTGGGGTTAATACACTAGCGCCATCTCTAGTCTCGGGGAAACCTAGATATATTAGGTTTTATTATAGCTACCACTATCTAACATAATTATTAATATGTATACTTGACTTGTCCAATGTGTAATCTTTACACAAAACCAATAACTATTAATGAACCCCTTATTGTAGAAGACCTATTTAGGGCGTGTATTAAAACGAGCTTCTTTGTAAAGATTGTCACACAGTCATAATATTTTTTTAAATTACCACAGCACTTAGTTAATTTTCACAATCTTCTTAGTTCATTCTCACAATCTTCTTTACATCGTGTTGATAGAATCATCAGAATCGGTCAACAACACCCGTTATAAAAGATAAAAGTTATATTTAAAAGGGTTCAGTTAAAATACTGTATTTTCTTTGAAAATTAATGTATCAAAATCAAACAAATTCCTGTACATAGCTAATTAACTTGGCTTTAACAATGCCTAGGCGAAAACTTGCTCAAGGTCCTTAATTGTTTCAAAGGGTGTTCCAAATTTATACCACTAACCACTGGTTACATACATAAAATCAGTTGTAAATGTAATTATGTTGAAAGTTGTATTAGCTAGGAGGAATTTCTAAGAATCTGTCCATAATTTGCTCAAACCCATCAAAATCTACCAAGGATAAGACAGAGATCGAAATTTATCGATTTTTAGGTTAGCGTTGTTTTGCTACTGCCATGTTTATTCTAACCATGCACTCAAATATAGAACGCAAACTAAAATATCTACTTACATTTCTCGCTGGTATTCACCACAAATTGATTCAAATCAATCAGGAACGCCGCAGAACAAAACAACAAAGGTCACAAACGCGAAACACAACACAAAATTTGCCCAAATTTACGAGGAAAGTGCAGAAATTCTATCGAAATTCGTACCACGATTCAACCAGCCAGCAAACCACAGAATAGTAAACAACCAGAAGAATATCTCTCGGCGGTACCTTTGATTTTTATCGGCTAGATTTCATGACCTCGCGCCATGTTGTTTCGTACTTAACTCAGGGCCGGCATGTACTTTTTGTGAAGAGCCGTGTGTTTAAGACAAAAGTGAATTTATTTTATAATACACAGTATTAAGACATAATTAGGATTACAGGGGAAAATTATAGGAAACCAAAGGCTATCGTACTATTTACGATTTATTCGTTTTCCAAATAATAATTTGCTTTTTTGCTCATTTGTTTTTCAAATTAAAATTGCGAAATTTTAAAATAATCACATACGTGAATAAAGATGCAAAAAATACATGTACAAAAGATACATGTATAAATATATGTATACGATGAACACGCATGTACAAAATTTATAGTTTTATACAATTTAATAAAGTATTCCCTGAAACTGACCCTTCAAGACTAGGAAAAATCGTAGGTAGAGCGTCAAGCTCTAATCTAATTTTCAGGTAGTTGGGAAACATAAGCAGTTCAAAATGTCCTATACTTGATCTGTGGTTGATATGGACAGTTTCGAGTCGTGGCAAATCGTCTCGACCACATAACATCACCCCATCTTCTTCAATGGAAGTTATATACATAACACGTGTCTGAATGAAGAATGTATAAGCATTAATTTGTTATAACCGATGTCCTTTGGAAATGCGAGGAATGTTGTAGTTTTTATCTTTTGCCCTCTCTTATAGTTCCTAACTAAATTCTATGTAAAACTAAACTTATATCACTAATTCCTAATAACAGTAATAACACACTACACTCAGATAACGGTAAGATAACTTAAAATCAATCACGAACAATAATGTGCGAAATCAAGTAATACACGGGCTCAATACGGTCCTGCACTTTCCATGCAAACAAACTATAAATGACGAACCGGTAGGCGTACACATTTCACATACTAATCGTCGACGTTGAGGCGATAGGTGGTAAGTATGTGGACCGTTGCAAATTCCGTCAACCTAAATGGCACAGCCTATGCGCGGCGTTTACTTGCAACTGATTGGTTGTAATTTGTCCTATTTTTAAAATGGCCGCACGAAACGCGAGAGGATCTGCGCAAACTTTCCCGCCAACACAAGATATCGTTCTGGTTGTTTACTATTCTGTGAGCAAACTACGTTCCTCACCTTACTCACCTATCTACATACACACTTGTTGCAGCGCAGCCGGCGGAATAGGTGCGCATGTCAGCACGCAACCACGGCTATTTTCAATAGTTTTAATTGGGATTTTTGCTCATTTAGATTCAGTTTGGTCCAAAATATATAGGAAAAATGCAAATGTCGATAAGTGTATGTTGAATTGTGTTAAAATGCGTTAGAAGATGAGCGTGACGTCATCACTGAAAAAGCGCGCTGCCACAGATAGTCTGCCGGCGCGATGTACTTGTTGATTCTCCATGACAAACGCGTAGAAACGGTCTGACTACATTAGGGAAAATTTTGCACGATACTCAATTTTAGTTTAATTTTAATTATCTAGGGTGGTCCACACTCCACTTTCCGACTACCTCGTTGACACATTAAACCATCGAAACCTTCTGCAAGTCTTCAATTTCGTAAAACCACAGCCACTTTGCATCCTAATCTATGCCTGGCCACTGACGTTTGTCAAAATTTGCCAATTCGCAACCATAGCGGCTAAGGCTGACGCTACGGTCAGACTGCTTCTGTAAATGCCTGTAGCACCCAAACCGTACAACGGATCGGGCCAGTACTTGGTATACTTATTTAGAATTACCAGCGTACGATCTGGGTTGCTTTTGATAACATCCTGACAACAGGGAATGGTGGATGATACATATATTTTGACCAATGGATTTAACCGATTTTTACAAAACTAACACCGGCTCGTCCTCCTGTAATATTAAATATGTATATCAATTTACAAATCAGTGGGATGAACGGTTTAGGTGCTATCAGCATAGAGAAGCGATTTGACAGTAGTCGCAACCTTGGTTGCTATGGTTGTGAATAGACAAATTTTAATAAACGTCAGTTCCCACTGACATTAGGCTGAAATCGAGAGTGGCTGTGTCAAGTGAAGGTCAACGAGGTTGTCTGAAAGTTGGGTAGAGGCCGGCCCAAATATTTTTTTATCAACATGGATCACTGCTATGGAATAATACAAGCGGTGTTTTCTTTCTACTACTAGCTGTCAGATTGGTTCAAAGTTATTCTGGTTATCAATAAATTTATATCATTGCAAAGAAATTTACAATATATTTTTAAAAATGAGAAAATGGGAATTTCAACTGTTACCAATACAGCAATAGCGCTCAGAATATTGCTTTCTTTGACGGTTTCGGTTGTATCTGGGGAAAAGGTCGTTTTCAAAGTTAAATATCTGGGGTGGCCCTCACCCAACCTTCCGACTACATTATTGGCACACTGCACTGTCTGAACAGTTTTGCAATTATACAATTTTGTTAAAACAGAGCCACTCGGGACCATATCTAACGTCAGCTTCTATGACATAATGACATTTGTCATAGAAGCTGACGTTAATGACATTTGTTTATTCTATAAAGACTATTCTATATATAAAATGGATCCTCTATAATATTATAAAAGTCGTCGAAATGTTCATCGACCTTCGAAAGTTAAAAGGCATATCAAAATCCATTTAAAAATAATAAGTACAACCAACACAAAATGTATCTTCCAATTAATGCAGTAAACCAGGAATGCGGATAATAACCACTCCTTTTCACAAAGCAGATTGCCGGCGTCTCCGTATGTATAAAAGCGTTGCGCCCGCATGGCTGCATCGGCAAGCCTCTAGGGAACTTTTGCAAATGGGGAACCAGCACGAATGATTTTCCGCGCGATATTAAGAATATTTTGCATAAAATGCACGCGGGAGTTGGCCACGTCGAGAAGAAACCCTGTACAGCTCAGAAAATTTCATGTACATAGGGAATATATAGGGGAGAAAGGAAGAGATTACAAAGGACGAGCTGGCAAACAAATTGTATGCAAGCCAGTGAGAAGTAGGTTTCTATGTTGTATTTTATTGAGTCAACCCAGAAAAATGTGTTTGTCGTTGTCAACGAGAACAGTAATGTTTGATTAGCATGACGTGGTTGATTTCAGCAACAAAATTTAACCAACTGAAAAAAATCTAATATTCTAACAGTAAACAAACATCCACTGCGATACACAAAATATAGCAAGAAATAAATTCGATGATAACTAAGTCTAGTAAAATACTTGAATCAAGTTTGAGAAAATATTTGACTGATATTGGTATTAGTTGCTTCTACACTACTGTAACATACTTAAGACCGTATCGATACATCGCTAAAATGGTTTTACCGACTTACTATGTTTATCTGTTATTTTTGCCTGTACAGAAGATTAGTTAAAAAATTTTTCGGTGGATTTTGTCATTGCCTTTAAGTCATTGTTTTCATAGTGTAGCTAACGGTTTAGAGTCAGGCTCCATGAGCGCAACTTGATGCAAACGGTGACAAAGACTATACATCGTCGCTCTCTAACACATTTCTTATATTACAGATTTATGTAAGCACTGTATTTTCATTAAACTGGATAGTTGCCTAGCGAATTATGTTATATCCAAAAGAGGAATTGTAAAAAAACTGAACACTTACCGTATCGTTCAATTGTTTACTTAAGAATCTTAAGAAATGGCAAATGGAAATCAATCCATAGCAATCATACATAATTTTCCTATGTGGGATTTATGAACGTCGCTATGATATTTATAGCATGTAACCATCAGAACTGAAAGTAGAAATAAACTAGTTCTAGAGAAACTTGCTTAGTAAGCAATTTATTTATACCCGGACGTTTATTCCCGCCTGTAATTTCGTAATTTCAATAATAAGCGCCAAACATGTAATTTCGACGGTATTCTAAGAATTTTCATGCATCGATCAAACCTGTACTATTATTTCCACGTATATGACGCATACGAATTCTTAAAATACGTTACCAACACTTAGGCAATATATGCAATGCGCAGGTGAATACACAATAAAATAACTATTAAGGATAATGATATATTTATAAACAGAAACCGACCCAGTAAAGCACACTTCTTGTTGCTGTAACAAATTAGGAACACAACAGGAAATACACTAATTAGGTTGTACATACTAACAATTACCGCGGGTAGGTAAAATTAAGTAAGTGCTACATAATATTTATAATTCATATAGCCTGCATGTCCTGTTTTATTATTAGAGATAGCAACACAACAAAAACTTTACGCTAAATATAACAACAGGCGCCCTCGACAGTATGCAGAGAAACACGTCCATTATCCACGGTAAGTAAAATACTTGGAAAAAGTGCACTCGTCAGCAGCGTTTGCTAGCAGCGCCGCGACGCTTTTTCGAACTACGGGACAAAAGCTACTTTTTCACTTAACTCTTCCGTACTCCGGCGGGAATTACTTGACGAATCGGTTACTTGCCAGGACCGGATTTGTACCGGACGCAAGGATAAAAGTTTTATCTGTAGGAATAAATGCGAAATTGTTGCAAATACGTAAAGTCTTCACTCGTAAAGTTTTGGTTGCCGCGCTGGGATATTGCAAAGCTATCTCATACTTCCAATACAGTTGATATTTTACGATAGCCAGAGATAGCGGATATTTAGAAAATTGTAAAACAAAATTGTATTTCGGTTAGACAAAGTAAAACTTGTTTCGTATAAAGTATGCACATGTACATGACAAGAGTGTAGTTCCGGTGTATAATAATATAAAGAATATATTGTTATATTATACAATTTTAGGTTATCGGAGATGTTTACCGAAAATAAGTGCTCCACTTTTGATAGTATGATCAAACTGAAATGTAGTTTAGAACCACATTTTAAAACATACTGATCAAACTGTTGTAATCTTGATGACTCGTCGAGCAAATTATAAACAAATTAGTCGAAATTATTCCTATCTGATACAATTGTTTATAATTAATTCTGCAACTCATTTGTTATGACAAATAAGGACCTTCATCAAGATTTTGTCTACAGAGATTTAAGGCAAGTTCATTAACAATGTACTGTATTTGTTTCATTTCAATATCTTTATTTTCAAAGAAGATACGGTATTTTAATTGCAAACTTGTTAGAATTAATATTATGTGTAGTAATAACGGTAAAAAAGATATCTTACAGCTTCTCATGTCACCACCATGTTGAGTAATCAAGGATCTTTTACATTATTATAATGTCGTTTACACTATACTAAAGCCCTGTCAAATCTAAATGCACTGCAATACAAGTTCGAAGTAAGTTAAAAGACTGAATCTTCTGCGACAAGTAATATATCGAAATGAAACATTACATTGATAATAAATTTGGTTTTATAACTGAGTAGTCAAAAACTTAACCACGAATTTTTACAGTAGATTGAAGAAATCATCCGCCTTTTCCATGTTCATATAAAAGTATGTAAAGAGTAAAACAATCGAAACTTGGAGCATGCAAATATTTGACAATGGACGAAAAAGCGCACTCACTCTAATGTACACTGTTAAAATTCAGCGTGTGTATAAATTAACGGACTTCACGGTGTTCTTTGTGTAAACTTTAGTCGAAAATCTTAATACAATAATCTTTAAAAAACATAATCTTGGCAACGTTGTATTTATGTGTTTGTCTTAATTAATCTACGGATGAGCAATTTTCAAAAATATTTTACTGGTAATAATTATCAGATCCAATTTCATTTCAGAAAAGACTGAATCTTTTCTACTGATTCAACTGATCTTGACTAAATTGATACCAGCTCATCTTTACTTTAAATTAAAAGACCAGTGACTTTAAATATGTATACCAATTTACAGATCTATAGGATCAGCTGTTTAGGTTCTATAAGTCTCTATGGTTCCGAATTAGCAGATTTTGATAAACGTCAGTCATCACTGACATGACATGAGATTTAGTTTTATTTTATGGCCGACATCCTCAACCTGATGTCGATCCAAAGTGCTTATAACAAAAAAAATAACTTGTCCAAGGTCCTTAATTCACAATTAAGGACCTTGGACAAGTGGACCGTGCCGGTTACACATATCAAATGACTTTCAAAGTTTCGATGAATTTCGAGAAGAACTTGTTTATAAGTTAGTAAAAGAATTATCAAAATCTACAAAATATTACAAAAGTTATTGGAGATTAAAACTTTTCAAGCTTTTTTCGTGGTGTTTTAAGTGTTGGCCTAATTTCGCCGGAAATTAGGCCAACATTTAGTCAACAACTTTTATGTAGGTAAACATATTTGTGTAACATTAACATTATATAAGCACTCAAGTGGAAATTTTATAACACAGCTGATGTCAGGCTGACGTCAGAGGTGACGTCAGAGCTGACGTGTGAAACTTTTTCTCGTACAAGAATAGTTTCATATTGACAAGGATACAGAATAAATTACACCACATATAAGGCACCTGACCCTATTTATTATTTTCCTCTCATATAGGTCGACTGTACAAGAATCTGTTACGTAATGCAGCGGGCGCTGTAGTTTATGTACGCCGGAAGTTATAATTCTTCGGCGAAACACTAATACCGGACGATAAGTTTGCTGCGATAATCCCTCAAAGTTTATTGCCTTGACGTTGGATGTACGATTTGTTTGCACGTACCCTTAAATGACTTCCTGGGGTTTTACTGAGCAGTATACCAAGTGGATGCGGATAACCGCATATATATGTACCTAATAATGTAGTCGTTAAATGCCTCGTTTTCTATTACGGGGCAATTTTCTGAGCTATTCTTTCGTTATTGCGGCACGGTTAATGTCTTTCTTATAGCGTAGGTTCTTATATGACCGATAAAGGTCGCGGTATTTTATATAACGGTAGCTAATTAAGAACAACATTATGATCATTTTATGATAATCGTTTTATAATGTATGTTATTAACTTATAACTTCATTTCTTAGACGTGTTTGAACTACACCGCGAAGTTTTGCTGTAATTATTGTGCTTCGACGCTATAATACGTACTAAAAATAATTCAAACAACTAGCATTTGCGTTACCTGGTATTCAATACAGCATGCGTTGAAAGTGATAAATATACTAAGAGTCAATTTTGGATCTATTTTACCACTTTGAGACGTCATCACTTGAACTGTTTAAAATAGAGCAAATCAAACACCACCGTTAGAATGAGCGTAAAAATTTGCTTTAGGGACCTCAATAACCTTAATTTGATCATAGGTGTTTCACTTCTTAACAAATAACTAACTAACTAATAAATTCTAGTGTTATTTCTACCAACAATCATCTCTAAAATTTAGAAATTTGGAATATGATGATGTTTCATTGATGTAAATATACAGACAATAATCCGAGCAGGTGTTAACGATTTAATTCGTTATTAGCAAATCCTTTTATTGAAGTACCTCGCAAAGGTGTTCGTTACAATATTAGTATGGATTCATTAGCATATATAGGCAATCCGCTCAGATGTGCTTGGACGATTGCGTTTGTTATGTATCGATTTCCTCAACAAATTTTTCAATCCGTTCTTTTAAATACTATTAACACATTGTTCTGTAACCTCTGATAACAAAATCAAAGTGCTTTGACATCTTATAAGAATCATTTAGGTACCGATATAATAACCTCGGCCTGTATATACCTACACTATAAAGAAGTGCATACTTTAATTTAGATACTGTGTGTTATGTTGCATGCCAAATAGCTAACGAGATTACAATGATTTTATCAGAAATTAAAACATCATGTATGCATTTATGCTTTAAATCTTTAGTACACAACAGTGAATAAAAACTGACATAACTCGTCATAAATCGACAAAAAACAAATGACCAGAGAAACATTTTTGCATGGTCGGGCGACTTTTACGTCGGAGCTTACGTACAAAAGTGCTCGGCGATTTATTCCGGCTGCGATCGTGATATTTTTTGGCACCGCTGGCTCTTCTGTTTCCGGTTGCGATTTTATTATTTTGCGAGCGGGTTTAATGACTGCCGGCTCTCGTAGCCCCCGACCTGCATAAACTCCGCGGAACTGGAAAAATGTCAACCAGAGGCGACACAGAATTTTATACACACACACTCTGAAAAAAATCAATCCATTACACAGAGCGAGCGAATCACTTACGTTGTTGGTCCAGCATTTTGAGCATGGTTTACCTGTTTCGCGAGTTGGGTAGACAGAATTTACAATTTGGTGGAATGTAACTGAAATTAACCCGCATTTTTATCGCAACAATGACTTTATGTACCACTATATCAATGATACGGTTTCATAAAATTTGCGGTTGTTTAATTTTGTGACATATTACGCGTGTATGAAGCTTTGAAATGGAAAGGATTCAGTCGATTCATTTTCACTTCAACTGTATACACTAAAGTATTCATGACTACTGCTGTGCAGTCCTTTTAAATATTGAGCTCAAACTGGGCATAAGCGGCAAGCGTGCCACTGCAGTCTACTGAAGGAAATATGACGACCAACATCTTTTGCCAACTACTCTCGTCTCCTAGCAATATCCTAGATTTCTTTTTATAGCGTCGTTCCATGGTCAGAATCTTTCAGTGAATTAATTCTGTGTCAATTTTCCTTTAAATTTAGCATTGTGTCAGTTAAAAGTAGAGGTTATTATCTAACATTTGTTTTAAACATTTTTTAATACATGTGCTTTAAACGTACTTTTTTATATGTATGCAGGACACATTAATACTTTCTGAAATGTGATTATCCATTATCCTACAAGCAATGAGTATCCGTAGAATATACCAAAGTACAGGAGATGCAAAATTCTGTATTTTCTGAGAAATTATCTTAGTAGTATGTAGAAATGCTAGTTTTGCATCCGATAAGAAAAATAAAGTAACTAGTTTTGGACCTTGTTTGAATACAGTAGACCGATTTTAAATTTCCTGATTATAAATTTTTCTATTGAGTGTTCTCAAGTAACAGTGATGTACGTATAAAGTAAAGATTATCAAATTAAAATATCCGGGGTGTCCCTCCCCCAACTTTCCGACTAAATTGTCGACACATTGAGTGTCTAAACAAATTGGCAATTATTCAATTTTGTGAAGCCACATCCACTCTGAACCTCAACCTAACGCCTGTCATAGAATAGCATTTAATGTCATGTTATGTCAGTGGCCGCTGACGTTTACCAAAATCTGACAACTACAGTTTGCAACTACAGCGACGAAGGCTGTGGATTCTGTTAAACCTCTTCTATAAAAGCTTATAGTACCTAAACCGTTCATCCCATTACTGTGTAAATTGGTAGAGTAGATTTCAACTAAGAACTTTGCAGGTCTTGACTATGCGCCGTAGACCATAGTCTGTATTACGGTCATATATTCCTTCCCGGCGCGCAGCTCGTGCACGTTTCTTAGTTTAATTCTACTCTACCCATACATATTTAAAGTCGCTGGCGGGTGAGCTGGTATCATTTGGCCAAAATCGGATGAATCCCTAAGAAGATGCATATAACATTTGTCACTTCCGGTTGTCAGATTGTCACAAAAAACAACCCAGTTCGTCCCCCGCTAATTTTAAATAAGTATGCAACATTTCAACCCGATCCGTTGGTCCGTTTGGGCGCTATCGTGTTTATAGACATACACACACATGCATATTCCAGAAATCATCAGGGTACCGCAAAACGTGTAAATCTCGATTTTAGTAATAAAGTAAAAAAAGCACTTACTTTTATATTTACCACAGTGGGTGGTAAAAGAATAATCACAATCGTCCAAAAAATACCCGAATTGTGGAAGATGAAAGTTAAATTACAAGAATTCAAATGCCAAGAAATTTCAGTTAAAATACTGTATTTTAAATTTACATATTTCCAAATACATTTTGGCTTTAGTGATAAGGCGAAAACTTGCCCAAAGTCCTGTTCCACAAGATGTTCCAGACTTAGACCACAAAACATCCGATCGATTACACATATCAAATGATTTGTAGAAATGATTATATATAATTTTCAATATTAATATCCACCAAAGATTGGAAAAGTTATTGTAGTCAAACCAATAACGTCAAATTTTGAGGTTGGCGTTTTTGTTTTGCGTTGAGTGTAGTTGCAATGAAAAGTTTTCTGCAGTAGAATATACTTATACTATGGAAATGAATGCCCGACATAATCTTGTAGATCGATTACTTCTATTGTGACTATTAATAACTCTTAGCTTGTTCCTTCTAAATAATGTTATAGTAACGAACTATGCAATAAAATTATCTTAGGCGGAATAATGTTTCAGTTAAGTACCAAACTTACGTAAAATCGTTTGACGAAATAATTTTGAAATGCAATCATGTGTCTTTAAGACAACATAACAGTACTTGTCAGGCTTCCATCGAAGCACCACCTCACCCTCGGCGATTTAATTAAAAATCAAGTACCACTACTGAAACAGGTGCGCCCTCATTAACCCCATTATAAAATCGCCGGCACGTAAAATTACCACCCCTAACTAGGTTTGCGTCGTCGGTCGCTTGGTTAAAATTCCAACAGGGCGTCCTTGGCCTCAGCTAGTTTAGACTTGTCACAGCCTCCGCCACTAGCTAAATAATGAATGAAAACATCCCACTGTATAATTATTCAAGCGGTTATGTGACGATTAAATACAGGAAATATAGTGGAATCCACGGAGATGTGGGAAAAGGGGTTTAAAATGTGCTAGCCAAAATGGCGGATGCGCCGGAGGAAGGAATATTAGTCATTATAGTAAAAATAAACGTGGAATTATGTGTTATAAACTCGTTATAATAAGTGAATTGATCGACAAAAATTATATGAGTACATGTTGGTATCCATTTACATTGGTAGAGTAGGGGGTAGAGTTAGTAGGTAGTTAGCACTCTATCGCCAACTCGACTATTATAAACAGACTACTAAAGATTGTTACCGGAAATCGAACCCAACGAGTACTCTACCGCCTACTCTGCCAATGCAAGCGGCTCTTAAGTGATTGTGCGAAATGGAATTTCACTCTCACCGCCATTGGTCGTTTATCTAAAATTTAAAGCGTGAGGCGACCCCCAGATGATACTCGAAAACCCTCATCTGCACGAACCTATTAGAGGGGTAATGTATGATAATCTGCGGCATCCCCAAGAAGCGCCGAACGTCGGGATTAGAAACTTTGAAGTCGCTGATGGAACAAAGCCCTTCCACCCACTGAAAATCATTTCAAGGCCTTTGCCGTTGCCGCCCGAACCTTTATTTTTACGCTCCTGATGGCTCTGTCACTCAGCTGCACCTTCCCTCCCTATCGATCCGATGAAGTGCATTTGAGACAAAAACTGGGGCATATATTCTGCAATCCACATCAATGACGACTATTTACAGCAATACAAATCTTAACATCCCCCAACAGCTGTCGCCAATTACAACGGGTATCGGCAGAGTCCCCTTATTACCGCCCACGCCTCTGGAATTTCTTAAGATGTCGTCAAAAACGTCAGTAATATTTTATTTGATCAATTTCCAACGCTATTTATGACGTACAACTTATGATTCTTTTAATAACTAGGTCAATCAAAAACATGCGCTTTAAAATCAATTTTAGGGCCGGGTTTACAAGCGTTAGTATAAAGAGTAGAACAGTTATTCCGTCATAAGTTTGTCGCAAGCATAAATAAGGTGAATACGTGTTACAAAGCATTGTACCTGTAGCAATATTTATTCTAAGATCACTATTGAAGTTGGCATGAGTTGACAGCGCTGGACTCAAATTTGTAAAGCTTGTACGACCTGCAAAATTAGCCTATATTTGCTGCAAAATGCACCCTATATTTATTACATAATATTAACTTTTAGTGTAAGATAAACCATGAATATTATTAATAAAGTTTTGTTTCATCTACGAAGTTATCATTTTTCATTTTATCAGTATGAATTATTTCAATATTTTATTTAAAATATAGTGACTACAATAAAACATTTATTTGAGGACTAGGTAAAAAAATCGTGAAAAATGGTGACCAAAGGGGTTGTTTCAATTAGAATGTTTACTTTGCTAATTAAAATTTATTTCTTATTTTGATTTTTAATTATTGAACCATTGATCGATTAGAATTCAAGAAAACCCGTTAGTTTTCGGTTAAATCAAAACATATTAAATATTATTTGAGTCACTGCTAAAATTACACTGAGCAACACAAAAAATACACATTAAAGGTGACTATAGAACTTGTCTGAACTAGAATATTCATTTCTGCACACCACGTCCAGATAAAGCGATATTCAGAGTGATCTATGCAAATCGTGCAGTAATTTGATCTCAGATTAGAAGAAAGAAATATGTACAATGTTATCTCATAAATACTAGACGGAAAGTAAAAAGTGATCAAAAGTTCCTAAAAATAAGCAATTATAATTAACTTTGCCAGAATATGCAAAGAGATGTCGTAAGAAATATGTCTTAAAATATTCGGCTTCCTTTGACGTGATTTATAATAAGCAATGTCATGTCAAACGCACAAAAAAAAACAAATGGTTACATAATAACTAACCGCAGCATAGCGGTGTATGTTTTGTTGTCTGTATATCATATTAATCTCAGACTTACGGTTTAAACGGTTTATATGGTACTTCGAATACCTTTCCATCGATAAATAGTTGCTATTACTGATGCGACAAAGTTTAAGGTGTACTACTCTTAATAACAACAAAGCTATTAATAATACGTCATTTCGGATAAAATGTATACCCTGCTGAAACTTTTTAATTATAAGCTGTCGTAGTTTGGTTGCATCAAACTCCATAAGTTTTAATGCATGACCTAAATCAAATTTATTTTCAAGTCATGTAATTCTCTCTCTGAAATAGATATCTACAATTGAAATCCATTTTCAATATCTATGGTTAGTAAAATTATTGCCAATGATGAGCATGTGTGAAATTTACCAAGAGCCCAGCAATAGATAACCTGGAAATTTTGGTGAGAACTAGTGATAATTCGAATGCAAAGTACTGTTCTTAATGTATTATACTGACATATTTCATTTTGAAGGTATTTTCAGTCTTCCAGATTTTTTCGCACTGTATATCAATAGGTTCATGCCAAACAAGCAACTAAAAATGCAGAGCTAATGTCCTTTATACAAATTTTTGAGAGAAAATACTACAGTGTGTTAGACACCAGAAGAGAGGCTATAAAATGTCAGAATAGGAACTTTTGAATGTGACTATTGCTATAACTATTGCTATAACCTATTGCTATAAACTATTGCTATAACTTTAAATTAGGATAAACATGTAAACCTATAAGCTGGTATTGCTTTAAATGAACGAATGCAATAAAACATTGAAATAAAAAAAGTTCAGCAATGAAATAAATAATTTATTAGTTATTTTTAGAAACACTCATCAACTTAAGTTAATCTTGATACAATTAAATAAAATTGTGTTAATTAATTATAAAGGAATATAAGTAGTATACTCTTTACTCTACAAAGCAATTGGAATAAAATATTTATTTTTTATTTTATTAATACGTAAAATATATTTAATACTTTAGTTGTTTTAAAAATTGGACACTTAAATACGTACGATCTAAAATAAAACTTACCATGAATGGTCAATAGCAATGCCATTGTGAAAATCACACAAGGTACAGACTTCATGGTGTCACCCACTGTTTTGGAACTAAAATGTTTGTATTAAGACTATATATTCTAATCTTGCGTGAGGTTACGACTTTTGATATGAATATATAAACAACAGGTCATATATAAACATTAGGTCATTTATTTAATTTTTTACTGTTTGGTGTCCTTTTCTTAGCTATGATTGCATTTTCCAGAAATCATTGGATAGATTTATTCCGTTGATTACAATTTCATCCTAGGATACTAGTCGGAAAGTAAAAAATCCGGGGTGGCTCCCACCCAACTTTCTGATTACATCATTGGTAGTTTGAAGTGTCTAAACACTTTTGCAATTATTCAGTATCGCGAAGCCACACTCCTATTCGTCAGTTATAGAATAACATTTTATGTCATGTCAGTGGTCACTGCCGTTTGTGAAAATGTGCAAATTTGCAACACAACGGCAAAGGCTGTAGATTTTCATACTGTCGTGTACGAGTCGGAAAGTAAATAGATACTCAGATACTTTGATATAAATTTAGGCATGTAAGGTGTTTATTTAAATGTATACAAATTATCAAATCCTACAATGTTCGACAAACTGTCGACACTGCTTTATTAGTATCTGTAGTTAAAGATAAAATGTCATTTCTTTTAAATTAACGTTTAACATTCTTTAATTCAATTTCTTGTACTATTTGTCAATTCATTTATGTTGATCAAACTGTTAATTAATGTAATTATTTCATAATTTTTTTATGGGCGAGTAGCTCTATCTGTAGAGCGTTGCTCTCCTGCTAGGAAGTCTTTGGGTTCAAATCCAGACATCAGCTGAATGAAGATACTGGTCCGCAGCCTTTCGGGGCCGTAAAACCGTGAGTGCCGCCAACCCGTTGAACAAAACCACCTCTGGTTTTGTCGTTATCAAACTCACTCAGCTGCAGCGGAATGAACCGCACCAAAATCTACGACTACTACTTAACTAACTAACTCCTTTTAAAGATATGTTAGACGTTTTAGACTTTTTTCCACACTGTAGGTATACGGGTGTGCATAATAAATTGACGGTACCACAGTCAGTGTATAAATTGGCGGAATAAAAGTTAATACGATTCCCACTATAAAAACTAGATTAAAAACGATTCATACAGTTTCTCGTTTAATACTTGTTTAATCTCGGGCCAGCCATAAAATAAGTCGATATTTTCAACTTAATTAGCGCAATATCTGCGGCGTAGTCGACGTATGCATTTGCAATCGGGAAATTGGAATAAAACTTTAGAGTAGGGAGCGTATCTGAAATAAGCCCGAGGTCGAATAGACGCGAGTACGGAACTTTCAATTAGTTGCGATTTAATTGCAGGTGTTTTATTTCACTCTTTTTTTTTTCGAAAGCGAGAAAATAAATAGAGCGACCAATTAACTACGTGAATACGGTACGTAACTTGTTTTATTTTATAGGTTTAGTGCTACTTATTTATATGTCGGAGCAAGGAGTCGCAGCGCGTAAATATTTATTGTTTATGTTACGTGCTGGGCGGAATCAAAACATCAACCACCGAGAGGCTAACGAAAAGGCGTTTCGTGGACACAGACAGCAAGACACAACTAATTGAGACGAGAAGCGGGTCGGTTGATAGTTTTGGGATCGTCTGATTCCTTGTATCTGCAATAAAGCTAAACTTTGTGATTGATCAAGAACTAAGAACTTTGTGTATTTTGCCATCCAATAAATCGTGTAGTTAAACATCGTTCGTTTGATTTGAGTGTTGTGACACAAATTGTAAAGATGAGTCAACGACGAGGTTGTAGACGCCCCTCCCCGTCATCAGAAGTGGGATGCAACTCGCAAAATGAAGAACAGCCACAAAACGAAAATCAGTGGCGTGCGCTTTTGGACCAACAGAACAAGAACATGATGGAATTAATCAGCATGATTAAAAAGCCTGTAAGTACTACTACACATTCCATAGTACTTCCGCAATTTAATCCCGAACACGATGGGGCTGATGCTCGTGCCTGGTGTTCGACGGCTAATTTGTGCATGTTGGAGAATCCTTTATGTGGGAGTGCACTCTTGGTCACCTTAAGTCGAGCTTTGTCGGGATCTGCATCTACATGGCTTTCACAAATTTCCTTTGAGGGAATGACATGGTCCCAGTTCAAGGATCTTTTTGCTGCTCGCTACGATTCTACCGAAACTACTGCAGCTGCCATCATACGCCTGAATAATAGCAAACCGGAGGATGCTGAGTGTTACGCGGCGTATGCTGGGCGTTTGATGACGTCACTAATAACGCGACTGAAAACCCAGACGGTTGAACAAATCGCCATATCCACTGTGTTGGCTCATTTAGCGCAGTTCGATACACGTCTTCAGCGACTCGCTTTTACAACGGAAATCACTGATCGAAACAAGCTACAACAAGAGCTGAGAGCACTTTCATTCTCCAAGAGAAAGTCTACTACCTTTCAAGATGAGAAGTTCGATTCCAAGCGACCAAAACTGCCAGGTCAAATCAAATGTTACTACTGTGGCAAGATGGGCCATAAATCAGCAGAATGCCGTTCCCGCAAGAATACGAAGAGATCCAGCCATCAGTCTACCCAGAAGATTGTTACCACACCAATCAAGAAGGACGTCATATGCTTTGCCTGTGGCGAAGAGGGTCATTTTGCCTCAAAATGTAATCGTTCTGTCGAGGCCACTGGAAGCAACAAGGGTCAATTCGCGCAGAAAAGGGTCAACTTATGCGAGGTCCTACCTAGCACTGGTCAACTCAAACATAAAGGTGAGGTATTTGTATTTTGTTATGACTCTGGTGCTGAATGCTCTCTCATAAAGGAATGTGTTGCGTCAAGACTTTCTGGTAAACGTTTCAACAATGTTATTTCTTTAATTGGGATTGGTCAATCTACAGTAAATAGCACAATCCAGGTATTGTCTAGAGTAATAATAGATGAAAATGAGTTAGAAATCTTGTTACACGTATTACCGGATTGTTATTTAAAAAATGATATTGTTGTCGGACGCGAAATCCTTAGCCAGGGGTTTTCTGTTTGTATGACATCAAATACATTTAGTTTAACCAAAATTAAAGTTGTTGATAGTTGTGTAATTAGTGATTCTGTATTAAAGGACTGGCCGAATAAAATTGATACCGACATAACAGATGTAGAAAAGACAAAATTGCTGTCTATACTAAATGACTTTAAGTCATCTTTCATAGAGGATATACCGCGTAACCGCGTTACTACCGGACAACTAGAAATACGATTAATAGATCCGAATCGTACTGTTCAGAGACGTCCATATCGTTTAAGCGAAGACGAGAGAAAATTAGTTCGTAATAAAATCAAAGCTTTATTAGAAGCTGGAGTGATTCAACCAAGTTGTTCACCTTTTGCAAGTCCAATCATTTTAGTTAAAAAGAAAGACGGTAGTGACAGAATGTGCGTGGATTATCGCGAGCTTAACTCAAATACTGTACCAGACAGGTATCCGTTGCCTCTAATATCAGATCAAATTGCCAGGTTGCGTGGGGCAAACTATTTCACGAGCCTAGACATGGCTAGTGGATTTCACCAACTACCTGTACATCCAAATTCCGTAGAATTTACAGCTTTTGTCACTCCAGACGGTCAGTATGAATATTTGACTATGCCTTTTGGGCTCCGTAATGCACCGTCCGTTTTCCAGCGAGCCATAATAAAAGCGCTTGGCGACATCGCCTACACTTATGTTATTGTTTATGTGGACGATGTTATGATTATAGCCGTTACCGCCGACGAAGCACTTGAAAGATTACGCCTCGTGCTCGATATCTTAACGAAGGCAGGCTTCTCACTTAATATTACAAAATGTTCATTTTTAAAACGTCGAGTCGAATATTTGGGATACGAAGTTACAGCAGGTGAAATTAGACCAAATCCACGAAAATTAGAAGCACTTACTGCATTACCACCACCGACCTCAGTCACGCAGTTACGACAATTCATAGGTCTTGCATCTTATTTTCGACAATTTGTACCTAAGTTCTCTCAATTAATGGGTCCACTATTTCGGTTAACGTCTTCTAAGGGAAATATTGATTGGAAACCGTCTGATGAAAATCTTCGTCAAAAGGTTATTTCTATTCTTACTAGCGAGCCAGTTTTGATTATTTTCGACCCTACTTATCCAATCGAGTTACATACCGATGCAAGCGCCGACGGATACGGTGCAATATTAATGCAAAAAGTAAATAATAAGTCTCGTGTGGTTGCATACTATAGCAAATGTACAACATACCCTGAATCTAAATATCATTCGTACGAATTAGAGACGCTGGCTGTAGTTAATGCTGTTAAGCATTTCCGTCATTATTTGCACGGGCGCCAATTTACCGTGGTCACCGATTGCAATTCGCTGAAGTCAGCTCGTACAAAAGTAGATCTCACTCCTAGAGTTTATCGATGGTGGGCATTTTTACAAGCATTTGATTTCGACATAGTGTTTAGACCGGGAACTAGAATGTGCCATGCTGATTTCTTTTCCCGAAATCCTCTTTCAATAAAAAATACTACTACCAAACAAATTGTAAAGGTAGATCAAAAAAGAATTGATGCTGCTGAAATTACTGATAACTGGCTTTTAGCGGAACAACAACGTGATGAGGAAATTGCAAATATAGTGTCTAAAATTAAAAATAATGAGCTTAGCGACGATGCTGTAAAATCATACGAACTACGTTCTGGGTTATTATACCGCAAAATTCAACGTAACGGGAGAACTCGATGTTTAGTTATGATACCTCGATCATTTAGATGGTCAATAATAAATCACGTACATGAATCTATAGTTCACCTAGGTTGGGAGAAAACTCTAGATAAGGTTTATGATCACTACTGGTTTGAAGGAATGAGTAAGTATGTGCGAAAATTTGTGGATAACTGTCTCACATGCCGCGTATCCAAATCAAATTCTGGTAAAGTGCAGGCAGAGCTTCACCCAATCCCAAAAGTTGCGATACCATGGCACACTCTTCATATTGATGCAACAGGCAAACTGAGTGGTAAAAATGACACGAAAGAGTATGTATTTGTACTTATAGACGCATTCACCAAATATGTGTTGTTGTATCATAGTTTACGTATTGATACTGAAAGTAGTATGAGAGCATTGAAATTTGCTATATCGTTGTTCGGTACTCCTACACGGGTAATTGCTGATCAAGGCCGTTGTTTTGCAAGCAAAGAGTTTAAGGATTTCTGTAGTGTGTCCAATATCAAGCTTCATCTCATAGCAACAGGCGCTAGTCGAGCGAACGGTCAAGTAGAACGTGTTATGAGTACACTGAAATCTATGTTGACCACTGTTGAGTCTAGTAATGACGGTTCATGGCAAGAATCATTGGGTGAAATACAGTTAGCATTAAACTGTACAACGAATAGAGTCACTAAAGCTAGTGCTCTAGAACTTTTGGTCGGTAAAGTAGCACGACCATTAAGTTTAGTCTGTAACGACGATGAAGAACTACAAATTAACCTACCTGAGTTGAGAGAGCAAGCAGCAAGCAATATTAGTCATAACGCTGAACATGATAAATTAAGATTTGATAGGAATAAGGCTAAAGTCAAACATTTCGTTATTGGTGATCATGTTTTAATAAAAAATGAGGAACGTAACCAAACTAAGCTAGATCTAAAATACAAAGGGCCGTTCAAAATTGTTGAGATTTTAGATGGTGATCGTTATTTGTTAAAAGGATTGAATAATAACCGTACTTATAAGTATTCCCATGAATACCTTAGAAAAATGCCTGAATGCTGTGTAACAATGGATGATGTTGATGATACAGAAAGTGACCCAGGTGAGGGCACATCTTGTACCGAGGGAACACTGAATTGACAATACAAATAGTAGCACGACGTTATCCATAATCGTAGCCTGATAGAAATCGGCGTCTATGTTGCATAGTCCGTGGGTGCGCGATTTTTGGATAACAGGTTCGTGTGGAACTGACGGTCTCTTGCAGGAAGCGGAGACCAGAGTTCAAATGTGTGTGAACCGGTATCGAGCAGGAGGCTGATACACGGTTTTGTGAGCTAGTTTCTAGAAGTTGAGACTAAAGTGTATCTTGCAGTAAGCCGATACAGATGTGTTTGAATTAGTCTCATGCAGTACGCTGAGACTGGTCGATTCAGTGTGTCCATTTTAAATTAAATAAAAAAAAAGGGGTTAATCCTTATTATCAGATTTTTTTTCTAAGCTAACATGGGTATACAAGAAAAGAAATAGAATATTTATGTAGACCGAATTGTGTAGATACTTGTACTTGTAAAACTATTTTATGTTTCTAGACATAACACACGAGGACGTGTGACTTGTCAGGATGGCCGTGTCGGAGCAAGGAGTCGCAGCGCGTAAATATTTATTGTTTATGTTACGTGCTGGGCGGAATCAAAACATCAACCACCGAGAGGCTAACGAAAAGGCGTTTCGTGGACACAGACAGCAAGACACAACTAATTGAGACGAGAAGCGGGTCGGTTGATAGTTTTGGGATCGTCTGATTCCTTGTATCTGCAATAAAGCTAAACTTTGTGATTGATCAAGAACTAAGAACTTTGTGTATTTTGCCATCCAATAAATCGTGTAGTTAAACATCGTTCGTTTGATTTGAGTGTTGTGACACAAATTGTAAAGATGAGTCAACGACGAGGTTGTAGACGCCCCTCCCCGTCATATATAATTAAATTGTAGAACAATCAGTGCAACAATCGCTTTGGACCCTAACCTAACAACAGTCCTAGAACAACATCGCCCCAACATTTAATGTCACGTCATGCCAGTGGCCACTGACGTCTATCAAAATCTGTCAAATTTCAACACAGTGACGAAGGCTTCTGCAAACCCATCATTCTATTTCTATACTACATCTATACTGCGTCATACTGCTTCTACAAGCTCTTATAGTGCCTAAACCGCTCATTCCGCTGATCTGTAAATTAGTAAACACATTAAAAAACTCTGGAAGGAATTTGATCAAATTTGCCACTTCCGGTTGTCAGATTGTGGTCAAAAACAATCCAGTTCGTCCATTGGTAATTCTAAATACGTACACGAAATTTCAGCCGATTCAGAAGATTCGGCCGGGACCCAAAGTGCGTATTTTAGCTGAAATCACATATTTTCCGTCGATTACAATACCTCTTAGGGTACCAGTCGGAAATTAAAAAAAAAAGATTTTAAAAGGCACAGATACAATACAGCCCAGTACAGCTGATATAATCATAAAACACCCCAAAATTAATTAACAATTTCTTAAAGAACAACATTGTTCATGCAGACCATAAGAAAATATAATTCCAGGAAAACGTACGTTTTACCGCCCTGAAAATACACTGTTTACTTAATACTTGAACCGGCTACAGGGTAAATTTAATTATGTTTGTAGGTGATGTTCATATATTCTCTTTATTTGCGGTAGGTTCGGCTATTCAGAGGGTCGTATCCTTCTGCATGGAACAAACGCGGCTGACTGCAAAATTTTCCGAAGCGTAAGCAGAACGTATGGTCGTATAACCGAAAATAACTAACCCCAGCTATGGAACGCACGACCCAGCTCCAAACCAAAGGGTGTGGAATCGATAGACGGCCCGTCTGGGGGATTAAAGCCGATATATGAATTATGGTGAGTTGGATAAGGGGGGTTTGCGTTAACACAGAAAAGAACAATCCGGATTTTTATGGTAAACCGCATATTCTGTTGGGAGTGAGAATGTTAATACCCTAATATGTAGGTTTACTAACGTATTTATTTTGTTCCGTTGGCTACAATGTTTCAGAATTTTCTAAGCTACAAAACAGAGTTTGAATTAAAAAATAGTAGCCAATAGAACAAAATTAATGTGTTAGCAAACATGTATATTCGACAAACAACGAAACTTGTGCTGGCATTTGTGACTGCTCGAGCGCTTTTAATCGTCACCAATTGTACGCTTGACAATGTTGCCATCCGTACTACGATTGTAATAGATATATTACACTGAAACAAAATCTATTACTTTATTACGTTCTACCAAATTATCCAATAATAAAATTCTAGTAAAAGTTTGTCAACTGACTTATATTAATTCACCATACAATACCCCCGTGCATGTCACTTCTAATTCCAATGTTGCTAACATACAAACAGATTGAGATAAATAGACATTGAATATAGCTACCTAATCTCTTCACTGACCTTTGGAATATGTCGGAGAATGTTGGTCGTTGTTGAATAAAGTACGTTACTTTCTTGTTAAAATCCATCAAATTGTGCCTAAACTAAAAACCAGTCAGTCTAAAATACTACTCGAACAGCCGAGTGACTGTAGAACACAATTTCATATTGCAATAGATGCAATACATGACATTTTTTACTACCTTTTGACTGCTTTTTACTTTCCGACTAGTACCGTAGAAGGAAAGTATTGTAATCGACGGGAAAAAAATTCGAGATTTCAGTGGAAATACGCGTTTTGGGGTCCCCTGAATCGATTGCAATGATTTCTGAAAAATGTATGTGGGTATGTGGGTTTATGGGTACGTATGTATGTGTGTATGTCTGTGAATACGAGCGTCCAAACGGTACAACGGATCGGGCTGAAATATGGTATACGCATTTTGAATTGCCAGGGGACGAACTGGATTGTTTTTGGCAACAATCTGACAACCAAAAGTAGCAAATGTTACATACATTTTCTTCGGGATTTATCCAATTTTCGCCAAACTGATACCAGTTCGTCCTCTAATGATTTTAAATATGTATGCAAATTTGCAGATCAGTGGGATGAATGCTTTAAGCGCTATAGGAGTTTATAGAAGCAGTTTGACAGAATCCACAGCCTTCGCCGCTGTGTTGCGAATTGTCAGATTTTGACAACCGCGAGTGCCACGAACATGATATGACATTAAATGTCAGTATGACAAATGTCATTATGTTGTAGAAACTGACGCGTCAAGAGTTGCTCTGTTGTAACAAAATTGAATAATTGCAAAGCTGTTCAGACACTTAATTGTGCCAACAATGTAGTCGGGAAGTTGGGTGAGGACCACACCAGATATTTATTGAACAGACATAATGTAATAGTAACTTACTGCGCTAATGGCAGTAAGACTATTGTCCTATATTTCCTCGAAATCCTTTCAATTAATTGCAATTGCAGAAACCTTGTTCTTTTGATCATTTGAGAATTTAATATAGCTCTAAGGTTTATAGCTATTATGTAGTTTCGGATGCCTAAACGGTATTTAATTATTACAAATATTTAATAGTAAACTTGACTATACAGTATGGACCAACCCTAACCGCCGCATGAGATACACGAGAAAGCGAGAACGCAATATAAAGGCGGTCATTGCGTGCTCCCACCAAGTAACGTGCACCAAGCACGCGGCTGTGAATGCGCGGTGGGGGGAATTGGTGGCGATATGTTTGGAAACGTCTCGCTTCCTCGTATATGAAATACATGCGACGGTCTGGTCTGGTCAATACTGTATATTGTTATCACAATCATAACTTCTGGCAAATCACAGTTGCCTAATAAATCTTCCATAACATTGATTTCTTCCATATCTATGGTATTAGTATAGCTCACTTGCCAAATGCAACACCAAATGAACAAAATATGTTGTAAACTCTATGCCCGAAACTGGAGATTTTGGCCATGAAAACACCTTACAATTATGATATAACAACAATAAAAAAATAGTATTAAAACTAATAAATTGTTAAATGTTATCAACTTTTTCTCTATCGGCTTTAAATAAACTAATTTTTCGCTTCATTTTTCTCCACTGTGATTATACGTCTTACGACAGCCAAGTTTACTGCGAGCGCATCACTAATCCCAGAAATCACGAAATTGCGCCCTCAGGGTGGATAAGTCTCCCTCACGAGACGCTCATATACGATGTATAACCTAATAAATCCGAACGACAAAAAAAAAACGAGGAGGTGGGGGGTGAGGGGGTGTTCCTATTATAATATAACCGTCGAGTGGAGGAAAATGCTCTCAATTTGTTGTCGTGACCAGTCAACCGGAGTAAGATATCGGACTAAATTCACTCTTGCCTTCATATTGAATTTAAGATGGTCCAAATTACTATATTATCATGTTTTTACCAGCTTGTTTTGGGTAAAGGTGGAGTAACGTGTGTACGTTCAAGATGTATATAATGCAATCTTTTAACAAAAGTTAAAATACAATATTTATTTATACAATAAAAAAAAATTCAAATAGTGAGCAAAATATTGCGTAGAGTTTTCCTTTGGTTTGTCTACAACACGAAACAGAAAACAAAAGGGGGATGCGAGTATTCTAAAGTCTAAACGACATCACCATTGCCATTTCAGTATTCTTGAAACGAGGTCGACCACTGCTCACGTACGCTGAAAAGACGCACGAAAGGGTCATTGTTATTCGAACTTTCCAATAAGGTTTACATTCGCATTACATTCGTCTTGAGCCCAACAATGTAGCAGATCGATAGATACCACTATTTGTCGTTTTTTAAATTCTCGTTACAACCAGTTGTTTTCCTTGCTAACGTCTATAATCTTATACAAATTAAACGCTTGACAGTTCTTGAGTTATTGATAATGTTTATCAGCTGATCGCAAAGAAAATAATAGTGCGCTTTTATCCATATTTTATTGCGTACTGCATTAAATATTTTTTAATGAAAATAAACAACAAGAAGGAATTGCTTCATTTTTTGGCAAAAATGTACGTATATTTTTATAAATATTTAACTACTATTTATATTAGAATACGAGATGTTGGAAGTAGTTTGAGCCTGACAGTACGCCAGACACAGTTAAATTAAAGTTAAATTAAAAACCCAACAGAAACTTGTTTAACCCAAGTTCCCAAATGTGAGTTTGTGCCTATGCTTTCGCGAAAATGTATCAGCTTTGCAATTTTAATGAATTTTAAGTATTTATGGCAAGCAATCCGCATAAAATTGTACGCTAATTTATACCGCGGTCAATAGAAGAATGTATGTATATTTCGGACAAGCAACATAAAAGCTATAATTACTGGCTATGCTCTTCTAAAACGGACGATAAATATCTGCGTTGACAGAGATAGCAATAGATAAAAGATAAACAGACACAGGCAGTTTTATTAGCACAATCACACAACACAGTAGAACTGTTTCAAACCAACTCGAATATCGTGAAGTTGCATAGTGGTAAGATGCTCAGTAGATCAGCTTTCATTCAATGGCGTAGTTTGTTTGAGAGATTAGAACGCATTCATAAACTGTGTCCTGAGAAAAATAATAGTTTGACATTGTACGGTCATAGTAATTAATTGTAAAAAAGAAAATTATTGAAGTATTCTTTGAAGTTTTCCAGCTGATACTAGCTAATAGTAATAAAATTAATGAAATCTCGAACGTATCCCAGAATGTGTGTGGTTATATTCACGTTGTTTACTTTTTGTGCCAGCTGTTATTCTATAAATTACATCTACAAAAGGTGTTATAAAGTTGCAATATATAACTTATAGTGCACATTTAGCAGTATAAGCGACATTTTTGTTGTTTATTTCCGTTTCAAAACCCCTTACGTACGAGACACCTATGGAATGTCTCGTATCGTATTATACGAGAGTATTCAAGTTAGTCTACTTACTATTACTTTTTATTACAAATCACAACGTGGCTAGTAAATAAGACTTTCTTATCTGAATAACGAATTTTTTTCGGAAGGCAAAGATAATCACATGTAAAATATATCCCATGCATTATAAACTATGAATAAAAAATTTTGGAAAAAGCGAACAGAATATCAAAATAAAAAGTGTATTTCTTGTGTAGATTATGCTTTATCCATCTAAAAGGGCAAAAGTCGGGAATATTTTGGTAAATATTATAGATCAATTGCAATTTGTGGAATTCTAACCAACTATAGGCAATAAAGTTTACGTGTGACGTTGGGAACCGATGTAACGCTAAATATTGACAACTTCGAAAGTAAAATAGGATAGAAGAAGATACACCCTTCCTATTGCAATATTCATATTATTGCGACATTTCCCAGTACTCACTGCACCATCTATTCATCTCTAGCGTACAGTCGAGGAACTAGAAGGCGCATGCTGCAGCTTCACTGACGGCCCTTCGAAACTTATGGATGCCGCAGTGGATATTACAAACTCTCGTAATATAGCAATGTTGTAGATTAAAATAAATATAATATGTGTACTCCAAGTAAAATAATTTAAGAGGTAATTCACAATTTATTAATGACTGAATGAAACATTATTCACACTATATGATAATAACAACTTAAATAATGGTTAGTTATTTATTATATACCATGTTATAAACCTCCAACTTTCGTACATAAGACATGACAATCGAAACTCAAGTATGTAAAAATCATTTCCTGGTACTGCACGTGGGCCTGCGTTACTTTCTGTTGGCGACAGGGCTGACATAGATGTAATATACTCCAGGCAGTGAAGGACACCGTCATCCAAATGCATACGCTGCCTTTCAGCAGCATTGCTAACGTCGACGCTTTATTTCCCTCAATAGTGCTCGCCAGGATTTCTAGGAATGCAGAGCTTAGTTTCATGCCTGCGTCCTTAAAGCTAGGTCACCAGTTACACAAATGGAGCACAAAAACTCAGTGCAATTTCCGCCATCACGCTCGGTTTATTGGAGGAGCTGAATGTGTAATTATATTCTATAGATTGGAGACTTCCGCGGTCCGAATCACTAAAGTCTAGATTTCCGAAAGAAAACCGCGTCAACGACGATAAAGTAGTCAACGTTTCGCACTCTGTTACGTCCTGAAGATGCCTCTTGCAATAGAGTGCGAAACGTTGACTACTGTTTAATCTTCGAGATGGTGAAGAAAAAGTTCTTGATGTAATTTTAAAAACTGTTTTATTAGCAACTCATTGATACGAGTGCGACTGTACCATACACAATCTGATGGCAAAGTGGTGTTAAGCACTAAAGGAAAGGGGTACATGCCCACTACCCTTGTCAAGTGGAATAGTTCCATGCAGGTACACGGCGACGTCGTAATCTTAGTATACATAAATAAAACGAATACACATAACACTTGAAAGCAGTTTAACATTTATATATACAGGTCACCCCATGTTTAGTCTATACATAACTATACTTTTATATAACAACTACTTTATCGTCGTTGACGTGGTTTTCTCCCGGAAATCTAGTACTTACATATTCTAAACTTTTGTAAATGCTTGTTTGGTATACTTGTCTAAAATCAATTAGTAGCGTTTGTAAAATTATCAGATCTAATAACACATTTGCATATTTAGTTTCAGAAGCAACTAAAAGAATATTATTAAAGCGTGTTTTCACATATATAATATGTACATATTAATGTTCGGATACGTTGCTGTATAAAAATATGGGTGACGTTGTGCAGCCGAAACTATATTGCCGTAACAAAAGTTTTCGAGCAAACAATTTGCATACACGATCCAAATTACTCTTCCGTGTCTCTGTTCTTTCCTCGCGAGTACGAAACTTTACGCGTTCACCCACATTCTGCAACTGTACCGACTGACTCAAACGTCAAAAAGTTTATAAATTCCCCCGTACAGTTATTTGCCCCACCGAAAGTTACGATAGACTTCCACTGTAGAACATTCCACATGAGTACGGTCGAATTTTGTAAACAAGAGACCGACCCCGAGACCTTTAATGCAAATTGCCCGATTACAGTAGTCCTTTTAACTTTAACTAGGTCAACCGATTTTTAGTTCGCGCCGCCCTTTTTTGTGTCGATCCGTGTATTGTTTTACAAAATCGAGTGGTGAACAAACTCCCGAAATTGAATTTCTATAAACAAGGCGTGCGTTATTTAAAAGTTTTTGGATGTTCTACTGTCAGGGATCGGGTGAAAGAAGGGCCATTAATAATGTCGACGTTATATGCCTCTATGCCCCGAGTCCTAAATCTTTTCCATTACATGTAATAGCTTTTCATTATCTTGATAGGGGCGCTGCCAATCCATTTTCGTTTCGAGAGGCGAATCATATTATTCGATCGATGAGATTGGACTTTCAGGTTATTCTGTTACATATGAAGGTGCTTTGCAGACTAATTAATTAATTTTCTGCATAAATCATTGGCGCAGATTGTGTCAGGCTTATTAATTAGAAAGAGGGTGATATTCATGCAAATAATGTTTAACTTCTCTGGCAGTTAAGATGGCTGCAGTCAATTTAAATTGTCAGGATTGGAATTTTTGTGGGAATAATTTGAAGATCGTTTTCATCGATTTTAACCGAACAGTTGCGATTTTTTGACATCGGAAAAGTAATCATTAATTAGGGTAATAATCCTTTTGAATTACGATTGACAAAATTAAATAAAACACTGCCTAATTACATTACAATTTAGACTAAATCATTATTTAACTTTGTAGCGTCTCGGGTATTAGCGCACGAAATAATGTTTTGATATAAATTGTTTCGTGTTGTAATGGAAAGGTTTAGACAATCCTGAGTTTAATTAGGTAACGTCAACACTCGTATTTCCGCTGTTTAATATTTTTTCTCAGGTGGCTTCTTAACGTAAAATTCCGTTCTGTATTCTTAACAAGATTAATCCACGAAGCCCCCACACACACTCTCGTAAATACGAACGCAAATACTCCGTGGATATCACATAAGCGGAGGGTAAGCAGAGAAAACGAGTAAACTTAGTTATGTTGACTGCGAGGCCTCTTTTCGTTGCCCATTCCATAGATATCCCATCGAATCATGTGCGTTCCCAAGCGTTTTGCGAGTTCTGCTTCCTAATACAGTTACTGTGGGTTTAAGAAATACGCATTCGATGTCGGGTGGCGCCGGTATTGGTAGGGGAGGAGGATGGGTCCGATAATTTTTCATCGAATTCGGGTCCTGGGAATTTAGTCCGCCTTGTGAGTAATGAAATTTTGTCCCGCCGACCAAAGAAATTTCAAATAAATTCGGAAAACGAGGAAATATAACGGTCGAAAGATAGAATTGTTTGCTCAGAGGAAAACTTAAATTTAAACTTTCGATAGAATACTTGCAGAAATCGTTTTTACTTTCCGACCCGACGGTACCCTAGACGGTACCCTAGAAATATGTATTGTAATCGACGGAAAAAAAGTCAAGATTTCCGCGGATATACGAATTTTGATGTCCTCTGAATCCATTGCAATGATTTCTGGACAATGTATGTACATATGTGGGTATGTATGTATGCATGTATGTCTGTGAACACGATAGCGTCCCCCAACGGTACAACGGATCGGGTTGAAATTTGGTATACATATTTAGATTTACCGGGGGACGACCTGGATTATTTTTTGCGATAATCTGACATCCGAAAGTGGCAAATATCACATGCGTCTTCTGCAGGATTCGTCCGATTGAGATCAAATTCATACCAGCTCATCCTCCAGTAACTTCAAATGTGTATACACATTTACAAATCAATGGGATGAAGGGTTTATTTTGAGGTGCTAAAAAGTGTGAGGCGCTAAATGCACTATAAGCTCTTATGGAAGCGGTTTGACAGAATCTACAGCCTTCGTCGCTGTGTTGCAAATTGTCAGATTTTGACACACGTACAACGGTACAACGGATCGAATTGAAATTTAGTAAATATGTTTAGAATTTCCTGGAGACGAACTGGATTGATTTTTGTGACAATCTGACAAGAAGTGGCAAATGTTTCATGCGTCTTCTGAGGGATTTGTCCGATTGAGATCAAACTCATACCAACACACCCTTCAGCATCTTTAAGAGCTAGATTTTCAATACTAGTTTAAATCACGGGTGAAGTTCTTATATAAGCTTTGGCGAATCTGACAGAAATCAAGAATTGAACGGAGTTCAGTACAACTTAGAAATAAACCAGTATTAAAAAACTGGCCTTAAGTATGTATACAAACTTTCAGATCAGTGGGATGAACGGTTTCGGCTCTATAAAGCCTTTATAGAAGCAGCTTGATAGAATTCACAGCCTTCGCCGCTGTGTTGCAAATTGTCAGACTTTGACAAATGTCAGTGTAACTGACATGACGACATTAAATGTCAGTATGACAAATGTTATTTTGTCATAAAAACTGACGTTAGGTAGGGACCATAGTGGCCTTGGATTCCCAAATTGAGTATGTCATTGCAAAAGTGTTCAGAGAGTCCATTGTGCCAACGATGTAGTTGGAAAGTTGGGTGAGGGCCACCCCAGATATTTACCATAAAAAAATGACGACGTGGTAAACAAGCTTGTATAATTATACAAGTGTCAATTATGTATGAGTAAATATGAACCCGGTGATCGATATCAAGGACCCTTTTCGGTATACTCAACCAGTAAACAACGTGTTATATGCGTGACATGAAAAAAAGAACCTGTAACGATCAGCATACCGACCTAATTATGGAAATCACCCCAATTGCCCAATCTGGCAATAGAACACAGGCACTGCGTAATCATTGTATTTATTACGGAATTAGGGCGCTATTCAAGAAAATTACGTCGCAATTACCAAGTTTACCAACCCCAGATTGGGAAGTAAATACAATTTGCAACTAGGAACTAATTTTAGTATTTTTTTCATTTGTTATACTCGAACGCAACATATAATGATTTGACGTCAGTTCTGACATTAAAATGAATATTATTTTACTTATACTTATGTTTTGTGCTATATTGTACCACACTTTTGGATTTCTCATTATTAAAAAAAAAAACATAAGTTACGGTAGCTGATTTAGTTGTTATAAACTTTTTGTCTTAAAAACATACAATGGTCAATACCATTCAGGATTCTCATCTGTTTAAAAAATAACGCCATGTGTTATGTGTAACACAGGTAGGACAATTATCATGGTAAACGTATAAGTACCAGCTGGGTTTAATCCCTCCCCCCCTCAGTCTCGGATTATGCGGAAAACATTTGGAGATCAGCGTTGCTTAAGTGAATAAGTACGGTACATCATTGCCACATAATACTCTAAACTTTTAAGCTCCTTAATCCAAAACACTCTCACGTTCGAGACAACGGTAATAATTCCAACGACGGCGACGCTTCTGGCCGTACCAAACCGCGAATTAGCGTTACACACATCATAGAGTTGGTTAATTATTATCTTCACACATAAATGAGGGAATTACCGTTTTCCTCCCTAATGTTTATATGTATAGGAGTTAATATGGTCATGAAAACTGGTTGTGAGTGATCGTGTTTATTACAAATCTTCTACGTGTAGTTTTCTATGTTGCGTTTGCACAGTGAACAGACTGAACAGTATATTAAAACTGTATTCTAAAACTATAAAACCAAATTCTAGAGTTGAATTCCATCAATAATACCTTCAATAATAATCGTAAGATACAGAGAACCAATTTCGAAACAATAATTACAATAAAGGCAAAACTAGAGGCCACAACTACAATAGTCCATCGTCGATATCAAAGCAGGAAATAATAGGATTAAAGAATAATTTGTATGCCATCCGGTCGACACGGCACGTCCATAGGCCGACCGCAGAGTAATCCAGCATTAAATTATTATCCTCCCCCAATACAGTGAGCAGAGAGACAGGCAGAAAACAAGGACATTCCTGTTATTGCAATATAATCCGCGGTAGAAATTAGCCCCCGGGTTATTTGCGCGTAACGGGGTGAAAAGTGGTAGGGGCTAGATGATCTTCCCCATCCGGATTTGCATATACACACGGTGGCAGAGGGCCCAAATTCCGATTTCACGGAACCCGGCTCGGTTCCTATGAGGCGCACAATCAATCTCTATCAACCCTGGATTAGATAGAAGACTATTCCAGGTGCCTTTGTTAACGCCCTTTTGTTGGCTACAATATTTATTCTGGTATAAATTGCGACTGTTAAATATGGGGTATGTCACGTAGTACTATGTGTACTAAAAATTCTTCATGCGATTTCAACAGTTACAATTATGATCTTGGTTGTTTTCTAGTACGCATGATAATTATAATGTATCTTTTTAATGATAACACTACCTACTTTTTGTGCATCAATTTAATCATTTAACCTTTTATTATCAGTACAGTGCTGATACTACGCATTTTGCTTGGACTGTTTTCTTGCGAGCCGCTTCAATTCCATAAGGATCTCTACAAATTAGGACATTTTTACAACGTTTGAGTTTTTATGCTTTTTCTTTAAGAATATTCGCGTTTTTAATAGTTTTGTTGGGAGTAGTTTTGTGCTGGCATCTGTTTGTCAGTTAAGTCTTTATAGAAACAAGCGGTGCAGCTAGGATTGGTCCAAATAGTAAAAAAAATGAAAAAACTTTTATCAAAGAATTTCGGCTACATTACGTTATGCTCGTTGTGCAGGAAGATATGAATATGCATTCATTACTTCCCTAGACGCTGAAAGAAACTTTTTAAAGATATATTATCCTATTGAAGAATAACTTTACTTTAGACTGAGCAACATTTATTGTTTTTATAAACAAGAATCCCACAATGTCATGAAAAGGCAACGACAAACAATGTATTGCTTCCGTTCATAAGGTTCAAACAGAATATCAATAAATATAAATAAAGTTTTTTATTTTTATTAAATGTACTCTTAGGGTTAGTTTTTCAATAATGGTTTATTTCTAAGTTTTACTGAACTCAGTAACCGTGGTAACTGTCAGATTAGTGAAGATTTGATTGATTGGTTATTAGACAGTAAAAAGCAGTACCGAACTTCGGTCATGGTTTAAATCAGTATTGAAAAATTAGCCCTTACTCTTACAAATTGTTGTTGAATGTACTGTTTATTTTCAAGTTTTGTTTTTCATAATAAAAAATGTACTAAACTTCTTATTTACATTTATTATTAATAATCATAATTTTTTATTGGATTGTATATGAAAAGTATGTGAGTAAATGTGTAAAACTTTTTGTACATTTCTCCTTTTTTTTCGCACACATCGTAAGCATTCAATTATCAAATAAAATACTTATAATGCTTTTTTTTGGTTTTATAACGCTTATTTTCCTAAAAATAAATGCATAAAATCCGCGGTCTACTTATCAGTAATATAAACACTTTATGGTCTTTTTCTGGACGAGATTTTATAAAAAAAGTAAAACACAAATTAAAAAGTGACATTATGAGAACTGAACATAATACACAAACAGGTTTCCTTTCCAGTACTAATAAAGAATGCAATTACATGGACAGTTTTTATGTCTTACTAACGTATAAAGACAAGTTTTATAACTGTAATACGCGGGCAGAATATGCCACTTTGCGACCTAGGTCATTAAAGTTTGCTGAGGTAACAAGCAAAATTTCCGCCGCACGACATATACTTGTCATTGTATGTCAAATATTAAATGTCAGTGTCAGAGACATTTTATGATTTTGTTTAAGAACAAAACATGGATAAGGCATAAACGTTTGTATGTATCTCGGGTATAACTTTTTAACACGATGTCCTCGAGGGCCTCGTGTTAAAATACATACAGTAGATGTGTATGCCCTTGGTGCATAAACAACTATAATGTTTATAGTGATTTTATAGATATTTTCATTGAAGAGCATCCAGGCAATACTGACTTACAACTGTTTTCGTACAGACCTTTAATTCCAGCCTATCGAATTTATGGGTTCTCACCTGCAACAAAAAGAAATATCTGGGGTGGCCCTCACCCAACTTTCCGACTACATTGTTGACATTTAAACGAATGTCCGTAAGATAATAATAATACTATATTATTAGATCATAACACAAGGTACCTCTCGATACAAATAAACATAATATTATACTATCACGTATCTGTGTTTTTCTGCTAGATGTTTATTTATTCTTCGATCGCGGGCCATGTTATCGGCCTGCTTAAATGCTGACACATACAGTGAGCCATACGTGAGCCCCTATTACGACACAAACCGAAGGCGCCCGACAGGTATAAACTCTTATAGTGCCTAAACCGCTCATCCCATTGATCTGTAAATTTGTGTACATATTTAAAGTCACTGCAGGATGAGATGGTGTCAGTTTGGTCAAAATCGGATGAATACCTAAGAAAACATATGTGACATTTGCCACTTCCGGTTGTCAGATTGTCACCAAAAACAATCCAGTTCGTCCACCGGTAATTCTAAATATGTATGCCAAATTTCAGCCCAATCCGTTGTTCCGTTTGGGCGCTATCGTGTTCACGGACATACGTACACCGTACATACATACACACATACACACATACATTTTCCAGAAATCATTGCAATGGATTCAGGGGACCCCAAAACGCGTATTTCCGCTAAAATCTCGAATTTTTTTTTTCCGTCGATTACAATACTTTCCTTCTAGGGACTAGTCGGAAAGTAAAAATTGAAACGTTAGCTGCATAAACACATTATTAGACTTTGCAAAGTTTTCAACTAGTTTCCAACGTGATTTCATACGGAAAACGCGGTGGCGTCTCTGATCTTCCGTACCTATAAGTCAATGCTGTTAAAACTATTCACAGACCTCGTCCAGCAAAGAAATTCATTCTGGAGTACCTGTAGCAGCAGAACCTTTGAAATTGCACTTCGCAGGATGCACAGCAAACGTGACTTTCCAAAAGTCAAAGAGGATCGGACTGAACTTGCAAACTTAAGGTGCACGAGGAAATAAAGTTCCATGGGCCATAGTTGATACTTTTGACAATTTTTAAAACCCGATAAGGATTTATAGGATAAAATGGCGAATGAACAGAGATACTAAATACTAACAAACATTAATTTAATTAAAAAAGTTTTATAGGTGGCTGTTTTTGTATAGTTTTATATTATAACAAAAACTGTTTTACCACTAAAAGCCTTTTTAGGGCGTTGAGTATTGATTAATAAATGATACGGATATTGATCTATTTATAATATTGTTATTGAATGTTTCATGCTTTTAATAGAGCGCACAACATGCATAAGTAATAGATTTTCTATGGTAAAATAATGATTCTAATACGAGAGCAGTGAGCCAAAGTACATTGAATTATTTATTATTAAACGTTCCGGCCAGATAGATCAAAGGCAAGTTTTATTTGTTAAACCCTTAATGTAAATCTAAGCAGCGCCGGATTTAAGGGAGGGCAGACTGGGCTGCAGCCCAGGGGCCCCCACCAAAAAGGGGCCCCCACCAAAATGAAACAAAACTGACTAAAATAAAAAATTATATTTAAAATAATACTATTTAGGAGTGCTTTCAAATTCAACGCCGGGCGACCGACGTCCGCGGGCGTTTGAAATACATTCAAATAATTGGGTTTTTCAATGAATTTCAAACGCTCGACGTCGCCCGGCGCTGAATCTGAACGCACCCCAGGGGAACACTAATAAAACCAGCACAACAGTTTAACACTTTTATTCGATAGATAATATCGATTAATGCTGTCATCAGCATCATCTACCGACTGTTCGACTGTTGTACAAATCCGAGTTCGGAAACGTCAAAGTGGGGAATACGTACCCTATAACCATACTACATACATCAAACATACACACCAGACATTTTTTGACACACCAGACTTGGTGCGCCCTCTATCAATGAATAGACAAACTCAACGTATTGACAGCCGGTTTTGCATTGCGGTTGTTTATATACTTCGTCTATCGTTGCGCACGAAAGTCGCTCGTTTTTACATCATTGTTCTTGTGTGTACTGGTGACCAGTCTATATAAAAAAATGGACAGAGGAACAGATCGTCATAAAGTAAAACGAGCTTACCAGAGCGGATCGGAAAAGCGTAAGCTAGCGAGAGAAAAAAATATAAAGAATGAAGCTGTTATCGCAAAATCTCGTCGAATAACTGACTTTATAAGCTCGAAATCTTCTGCTAGTTCTGTTTCTGTTCACGATTCTGAGCAAAATGTAAGTTACAGCAATCTAATGAATTATTGGGCATTTGTTTACTTTTAGAGGAAAGGCTATTTTTAGAGTTTTTCTTTTGGAATGTCCCCGAAACGCTCAAAAAACGTGTTTTTTTATCGAACTTAGGCTGGGAAGACAAAAATTAGAAGTTTTTATGTACTTTTATACGTGTACAAACCGGATTTTTTTCGCCACCAAAGACAGTTCAACACCCTCGTCTAGTTTAATTTAAACTAAACTAGACGAGATGGAGTATGTTCAAGTACGTTTTGTCGCAAAGTTTGGCTCATAGCGATCAGTTACTTTTTGCAACACTTATATCTAGACAAAATTAATAAAGTTGGGTATTTAGTTTTCCCAATTAATATCCGCGTTCAATTTTCTAGGTGACTAATGAAGATTTAACGGCTGAAAAGCCTATTGAGGTTGAGGTGGAGAGTGAAGTCGAAATCATTTCGAACGATGACTTAGGTTTGTGGCCTGAGCATGTTGTACAGCAAATTGATTACTGGGCAAAAATGGGAAGCTCAAAACTACAACACTGTGATGAAGAGTTGCTGAAAAAAAAATCTTTTCAACAAAAAAATTGTGATTATACTCGAAGGTGCCACACAAGTATGTTTGAACGAAAGGGCCGTAATGGTGACATTATTAGGCGATCGTGGCTATGTTTTTCGCCAGCTAATGGACGGGTTTACTGTTTTGTTTGTAAATTGTTTTCCACAGTACGCACACAGTTTACCTATGGCGGTTTTTGTGACTGGAAACATGCTACCACTCGCCTAATGGATCACGAAACATCTAAGGAACACCTCAATGCTGTTGTGAATTTTGCAAGACGTTCAAAGGAAGTTGGGCGTATTGACCACGAACTTGTACAACAAGCTGAAAATACCATAAATTATTGGCGTAATGTACTAAAAAGACTTGTCAGTGTTATCAAGTATCTAGCTGAACGTGGCTTAGCATTTCGCGGAGAAAATGAGTTACTAGGGTCGCCCAAAAACGGGAATTATCTCGGGTTGCTTGAGCTGGTAGCCGAATACGATGGTTTTCTGAAAGAACATATACAAAATCGAGCAAATTGTGGTAGCGGTCGTACTAACTATCTTTCATCAACTATTTGTGAAGAAGTAGTACAACTGATGGGAAAACGTGTTTTTGATGAGATCATTTCACGTATCAAAAAGTCCAGGTACTATTCAATTTCACTTGATTCCACACCTGATGAAGGCCATGTGGACCAATTAACCTTAATATGCCGATTCATAGAAAGGGATATTCCAGTTGAACGATTTTTGACATATATACCCAATCAGGGCCACAAAGCGCAAGAGATGTTTGACGGCTTGATGAATTTTTTACAAAAACATGATATAGACATCAAAAACTGCCGGGGTCAGTCGTACGACAATGCTTCGGCTATGAGTGGGAAATATAATGGTCTTCAGTCGAAGGTAGTAGCAGAGAACGATTTAGCGTCATGGATTCCTTGTGCGGCGCACTCACTGAATTTGGTCGCAAAAGCCGCTGCGGAGTGTTGCACTGCTGCTATCGACTTTTTTGATTTTTTGGAGAAAATATATGTTTTCTTTACAGTTTCAACGTACCGCTACAATTTGCTGATGGAAAGTTTAAAATCGTGCCAATCTTCGAACCGTGTGATAGTACCAAAGAGAGTAGATACTACACGCTGGTCCTGCCGAGTTGATGCTAGTAAGGCTCTAGTACGAGGTTACGAGCAATTTAAAGATGCACTAGCGAAAATATCGGATGATACTGAGCAACTTAATAAAATCCGTTGTGAAGCAAGCGGACTGTATAATCACATGTGTATGCTAGAGACTGCTATATATGCAATATTCTGGTATGAGATCTTGGATAGAGTCAATGCGACTAACCAACAGCTTCAAGACCCCAAACTAGATCTGAATACTGCAGTGGCAGCTATGAAGTCGCTGAAACATTTTATTGAAACAAAACGTGAAAGCTTTTCAGAATATGAGCGTCAGGGTATAGATAAATCCAAAACCACGCAATATGTGGTACATCGCAAACGTCAGCGCAATGTGCGTTTAAACCCCATCGATTATGCTCAGGCACAAGAAACAGAATTGACACCGTCCCAAAAATTTCACGTCGAAAGTTTTCTACCAGTGATTGACCAGTTTCTTGTGTCGTTGGGTCAAAGACTTTCCGCGTATGAATTGGTTTATTCCCGATTTGGTTTTTTGGGTCAGCTAGAACACCTCAATTCTAACGAAATTAGTGATCAGGCAATGAAACTCGCCAACACTTACAAAGAAGACTTGGATGAATGCACTGGGATTGAATTCATACAGTTTACGCAATTTTTCAAAGAGTTTTTAGCAGAGAGAAAAGAAGTTAGCAAGGAACTTTTTATGTATAAGTTACTAATAGAAAAAGAAGTAAAGGATGCTTTTCCTAATGTGGAAATAGCGCTTCGTATGTACCTTGTACTAATGGTAACGAACTGCAGCAGCGAAAGGTCCTTCTCAAAATTAAAACTGATAAAAAATAGACTGCGGACATCAATGACAGAAGAACGACTCAACTATCTTGCGCTTATGAGTTTGGAACGCGACATTTTAAGAGAAGTGTCATTCAATGACGTCATTGAGGACTTCGCTCAACATAAAGCAAGAAAAATACAATTAAGTTGCATATAATACTTTCTTACTACTTGTTTAAATATTTTTAAGTTTAAAGATTAAATCTCTTCCTTCCTTATTCTGATTTATTTTATTTTATTTATAATTTATACTTCTTCATTCAAAATATAAACTGTACTGGATATTTAATAATAAGGAAATTGTACTAATACTTACGTGTTTGCAATGCAAGTTCATGATCAAGTAATGTGCTGATGTCTTTAAGGCCCCCACAGCTTTTCTGCCCAGGGGCCCCCACAGCTTTTCTGCCCAGGGGCCCCCACAGTCTTAAATCCGGCGCTGAATCTAAGTGTACATTTCAACTAAAACAATCAACCGTTCTGTTTAAATCCGCGAAACAAATCGGATCAAATTAGTATCTACTTATGTCTTCTGGGTTTAATTCGAAATACGCTGGAGTTATTTGCGCAATAAAAGGGATTCTCTTTGTCTCGAAATGGGTCTCATAATAAACATAATAATAAGAAGGGTCAAATTATCAATGCTGATTAATTTTAATCCCGAATAATAATGCTGCCAAAAACACACACAACAAATTTAATACTTGAATTATAACAGTATATAGGTATATACAATATATACATGCGACAAATCTAAGTCATCTCGTATTGCAATAAATGAAACTATAAGAATAAATGAAATATATTAAATTACATTATGTATTTCAATAATAAATATAAATAAATCCCCAAATCCAAATACTGGTAAGGTGGAAATTTTAACAGACTATTCCTCTTATCACATAAGTATGAGGTAACAAACGAAACATTCGACAGTTGCATTTTGTAAATATACTTCTTGACATCGTGCAGTATTGAACTGTTGAACACTGCCCCGTTTCCTATGTTCAAAAGCACCCCACATTACAAATTATTTCTATATTTCTATTTTTTATAATAGATAAAAATATTTGCTAATAAATAAATAGAGGAAACCTTTACTGAAGCGCTAGCACCAACAATGTTGCAATTTTGAAATGTTTACAGTAGGCTTACGCGTCAGTTTTAAAAATTGAACAGTACACCCTTTTGATTTACAGCTCTTCAATTTTAGATTTGTATCAAGTGATCGATAATTGCTGATATTACCGACAATAATATAGTCAAGTTCAGAATTTAGCTTTAGTTATTTTAGCTGTTTTAAAACTACCCCGTATACAAAACTGCCCCTACTGCAAATAGTACTAATTACAAAATAGTTCTAATTACTCACCGGCGTACTTTAGAACTCATAACAGCTACTCCCACAGCACTAGCCCGAATATTAGTTCCGCGATTAGGCACTTACCTAAATCAAATTTTCGGGACTATGAATGTAATTCCGTGAGTTAAAATTTTCGAAACGACCAATATAGTAAAGCAATTTTACATGAATTAAGATAAAACTTCTCAAGTAGTGGCCATTGTTTTATATTTATTTTAATTTTTTATGACTGTGTACATCGTTTTTGCTTAAATTATGGAAAATATTACCTATATTTCTAAACCTGTATCTATTACCTACAAGTATTTGGCCATTGGCGCCACCAAGAAAATAGTTTTAGTATTATATTATATATATATAGGTTGTGTATAAAGTAACGACACGCGGAAATGTTTTTCGTAAAATTCCTAGTCGAAATTCTTAATGCAAAAATGTTCTTTCCTGATTTGCGTGTCCTCAGCAATCATAAGAAAAAACTTAAACTTGGCAACGTTGTATTTAGGTGGTATTCTTAACTACGGAGTGAGCAATTTCTAAAAAAACACTTTACTGGTAATAATAAATCTACCCAATTTAATTTGACATGTTATGTATGTTATATGTATGTTGGGTGAGGGCCATCTCCCTCACATCCATTAGGTACTTTATACACACCCTGTATATTCTTATTTCGTCTATCATGTTTAATAATTTTATGTATTAATTTTGCTTTTTGATAAAATGTTAGTCTTAAAATATATTCAAGACATCCCGACTACTGTCAAGACCCTAAATTTGTTTCCGTGTCCCGAAACGAATTTTGGATACGGGTTTTAAAAACTCTCCATAGCACAGGACCTCAGTACTTAATAAAGTATTAATTTCAATTATGGCACAATTTAGCGATTACTTACTGTAAATTTATATTAAACCTGTTTGATTAGGATTACCTTGTAATAGCATACTTAATAATTATTGCCTTCAAACATTCAACACATTCAACGAAATAACTTCTCATTTAGGGTGAATATCATACAATACCATTTCTATAACTGCATTAAATATCTGGGGTGGCCCTCACCCAACTTTCCGACTACAGCGTTGGCACAATGAAATGTCTAAACACTTTTGCAATTATTCAATTTTGTGAAGCCAGAGCCAGCTAAAGCCACTCTGGATCTTACCTAATGTCAGTTTCTATGACATAATGACATTTGTCATAATGACATTTGTCATAATGACATTTGTCATACTGACATTTAATTCATTAATTTAATTAATGTCATATCACTGGCACTGACGTTTGTCTGACAATCGGCAACACAGCGACAAAGCCTGTAGATTCTGTCAAACCGCTTCTATAAAAGGTTATAGCATTTAAAGCGTTTATCCCATTGGTCTGTCTGTAGATAGGTATACATATTTAAAATCTCTGATCTGTTGACATTAGTTTGGTCGAAATCGGATGACTCCTGAAGAAGACGCATGTAATATCTGCCACTTCCGGTTGTCAGATTGTCACAAAAAAACAATCCAGTTCGTCCCCCGGTAATTCTAAATACGATGTAAATACACATTCTACAAATTATTTATTATTCTTTTCTTATGTACCATATTATTAATAATATTGTTATAAATATTAAGGTAGTGGGGGGTCTACTGTGTCTTAGTGGATCATTATCTCTTAATCGGCGTTTCTGCAACACCTAAACGATCAATCAAGGCAGCTATTGGCCGCTTAACATAATCGACGTTCACTTTTGTTTTGAACGTTTTGTGTACCGCTTGATGGATGCTTAAGGTATGTAAGCAGCCACCAAGAGATATGTGCCGTTTCTGCAAGTCACCCCTTGTATATTTGTATTAAGCCATAATAAATAGCACATAATAGTATAGTTAACACCTGTGCATATTTGCCTTACATTTTAACCATTTATCACTTCATCTTCCGATTGTAAAATCGTCATAAATAACTCGTGGCAAAGCCAATATCGCTCTGTACAATCTTTACTGGATATAAACGAGCATACGGAGCGGTTTCTTCATGAATTTGAAAGGGGACATAGCTCACGACGACACAGTAATCAATCGCTATCTGCTATTCTGGGAAGTTTTTACGACAGTGTATATTACAGTGCAAGCCTTGAAGCTCGTCTATATTTCAGCTTGAACGTGAAATATTGGTTGGAAACTCGCTCCGGCTCAATTTTATTGCCCCATACCGCATTCATTGGCGTTATTAATATTTATAAGCTCGGGTACATTGTTTGTTGCTAATGGTTTATGCGACAATGTGCAAAAAAGCAATTTCGGTGAGTAGGAAGTGTAGGTAGTAAAATCGATACCCGTGAAAATTTCGGTTAAATTTCAGTTCAATATAAATTTTCATGGGTACATCTGCGTGGCAAATTATGGTGGTAGACGTTTTGATTGATGACGATTCTTTAACGATTTATGCGTACGATTATCAATCGCATATATCAAGCTTGAAAGTTGTCGAAAAGTTTTAGCAGACGCGACGCGTAGGTGTATTAGATAGACGATGTTTGTTCAGACAAGTGAAACTGGGATGACATGTTCATGCTCAATAATCAGTCAATATTTACTTACGTCACGAGATACAACAGCACTTTGTCATTTTTTGCGACATCCAGTTTTTTACAAAAGGATCTAATAATAGGAATACTATTTCTGTGACTCCTACATTAAATCTAAACACTGTAGTGAAGATTGCGATTTCCAAAGTGGGTGGTCGCTTTTCGTTTCCACATTTCTCAGTAGTAGGGTAGTATCAATTCCATGATAGCGTTCATTTTGCTGTAATAATATTAAACAACCTTTAATAGATTTACTTCAAAGCTTACGAAGTTACATATTATTAATGAATAAAGAAAATACACATTTCATTTACCTAACTTTATATTCCTTTCTACCCAATTTTGTACGTACAGTTCGTAACATTACCCCGAAATACGGGTAACAGCGTCATAATCCGCTCGCATACTAAATCTGGACGGCTATAAACAAAATGGGCATCAATCGGCTACGTCGAGTGAAATTAGGTTCATAAATCCGGGGAAAGATAATCCGGGTGCGCGGTACTAAAACGGCAAATTTTTTCATGTCGCCGGCCGGCGCGGTATCCGCCGGGGTGCCACTCGACGAAATTGAGCATTTTAAAAGCTCATCCCTCCGCCACACCCCGTCCCATTGTATCCCACAGAAATTACACTTCTGCATTCGCCAGCTTATCCGGCGCGTTTATTTTTCACCCGCCGGATCCGCTACGTAGACTTGCCGCGGAATCGCATTTTTCTAATTGATCGCGTCCACCCATCCCCTTCCACCCTTTTTTCATTAAGCACGCGTTAATTCAGTCAGCCGTAATCACGGAAAAAGCGGATCTGAATAAGCAGTATAAACCGCTTACGAGTAACCGATATGTGGAGATTTTTGTTCGATTTTGCTTTGGAAATTGATGTTATTGAGTTATATATCTTCTTTTATATGTATTTTCTGCCGTACGTTATGTGACACGTTGAGAATTTTTGAATAATTGGAAGCATAAGGTGAAATGAAACGATTACGTCGGAAGAGATTACTTCGGTAATCTTCGATAAACATAATTTTTTTTCACTTGACCACTCCACCGCGATAAACAAAATGATGTCTATTTGAGATCGCACGATAAGTTGCCTCATTTTGCATTTGCTATGCATCGACGCGCTACAACAAAAAATCTTTATAGCACAGATGCACTTTCAGACAGCGAGTGCAGAAGAATACCATCCGTTCGCAATAGCTTTGTTCGAGCAGCAGTAAGTTATTAATATCGAACTAACTGCAAATTCTTCAAGGCGCATGCGCAACTAAGGACTAATTCGAAACTTGTCCGATATTTGTCACTACTCGAACGCATTTAATCATCACCAACTGTATTCTTGACAATGTTACCAACCACCGTACTGCGGTTCTAATAGATCTAATACACTGATACAAAATCTACCACTTCATACTTATTTCCTTCTACTCAAATTAGTTAATAATGAGATTTGAAGTTTATCATTTTTTTTCTTTCAGTTGTGATTAGTTAATACCACTATTATGCTGGGAAAAACAAATCTAGTAAGCTTTGCTGTGGCGATGACAACACTGCACCTGATACTAAACATCATCATCATAAATCATAGTCAACAAAGCGTCGTGTCAAATGGAACTTCACACAACAATTTCAACTGACGTAGCGATTCTCGTCGCCAATTCGTCACTAATTCCAATATTACCAACATAAAAAAAGATTTGTTTGTCGCCATTTTTTATAATGCGTATGCGCAGTAGAATACACTACTTTTTTGGACTGCTGCTCGAACAAAGCTTTAACACTAATGCGAGTAATTGAATTTAGCGAAGGGAAACACCAGAAATTATAAATTCAGGAAACCTTTCCTTCTAGGGGATCTAGTCGGAAAATAACAATACTTTGTAGAGGTCATTACATATTTTCCACTTGGACTACATTCAAGAATCCGCATTCTCTATGTAACTTCACTTTGCTACACGTCGAAAATGTTCAATCGACGCGTCAGGTTAAAACATTGCAATAAAAACGCAAAGTGAACGTATGAAGGTAGGTAGGTAGCCTCTTGTATATTGAATACGAAGGTTCAGGTGTTCGCGGATATACAGAACTGCGGGGATAATAGAAAAAGTGGGCTCACATAGACAGCGTGTACGTACAGAGAAAAGTTCTGGGTGCACTTTAAAGTTCATTCGAAAGCCGGTACACGTACATTCGATCAGCTTCGCCCCAACTTTTAATAGACCAGAATAATCTCGTGCAGTGCGAGTGCACACTTGTACCTACCCGTACAAAATTGTTTTCGCGACCTGCATAATGGACAACTTTTATGAAATATTAGAAAAGTTCAAGGCGATCCTAGACAGCTTCCAGACCCTAGTTTTCCTGAATCCATTAATCTAACTAACTAATAAAGTTATCTTGTTAGAAAAAACTGCTTTCGTGAAGTCTTTCTAGAAAATTCTTGAACTTTAACTAACAATAAAAGCACCATATAACCTCAAATATTTGTTTTTCGAAAGCTAATACTTAGCATTGCCATACAAATGCATTCCTATGACCTATATCTTTAATTTTTACATCAAGAGAGAATAAGCCTGTCAGGTATATTTGGAGTGTCGTTTCACCGGCGTGAGACTAAAAATGTAAAATCTCGGACCAGCACTTTTCTTTTCACCTCTTCAAATATTAAGAAAGCATATTCCTGGGGACGGTTCTTTCCAGATAAGAGGAAGAATTCCCGGCAACCGGGATGCCTCCTGAATATTTGATCCCCCATACGAAACGCTTCGATGCCTGTTCCAAAAGTCTCAAGATAGAGCGCCATCTACCTTCGCAAAAATGAGTGTATACTGTGTAGGTAATAGAACCGATTTTACGAGATGATTGGGGCGTATTTGAAATTCAAAAGTAAATCCTTATTTTATTGGCTAGGTAATATTTACTCGCGCTATCTACCTTGGGTCCATATTTTAGAAGACTCAAAGTACTCCTAATTTGTCCCCAAACGTTCATGATGTAAGGTGTATTTTTGAGGACAAGTGGTTCAACAGTGAGGATTTTAGTGTTTGGTAAATCTTATCAACTTATTTCGATCATTTAGTTTAAATTATATTTGTTTATTGCTATCTATGCAAAAGGTAATCTGGGTACGCGGTACAAACTTTTGACATAAATACTGCATCAGTGCTATTCTATTCAGAATGGTATTCTGCATTCTGAGTGTAGTAAAGCGAACAAAGGATTTATTTAAGAGACACAAACAAAGTAACCAATCAATTCAAATAAACTCAAATCATCGTCGAACCCATTTAAGATGCATTGCGCATTTTCCACGTCCTTTTCCACTATTTACTCGATAGAATTTGGAAGAACGTTCAGACGCAGGCGAAAGACATACATTGAAAATTGACGACGAAAGTTGACAAATAGATGAGGCTCTTAAAATTTTATAATCAGAGAACCTTCAGTTCCACCGGGCCGCTCACATTTTCCGAATTCGTCGGCTTATTCAATTTTACCCGAGTGCTACGCCTGGAAAAAGCGCTTTACGCGCGACGAATACATTTCACGTTCTCTCCGCATGTGCAATTGCACGTTATAGATTGTAGATAAATCACGACCGTCTGCTTAAGAGGATTTGCCCCGCCGACGACCTGTATGTCTTTTACGACGATACGCCCTCTCCTGACGGTCGTAGACACGGTGAGGGAATACTTATTCGGTTGAAGAATATTTTAAAGGTATTTATATAGATATATGTACGGATTTTCTCAAGTCAAATCCCATCTGTGAATAACCACAGCTTAGATTATATGATTATAACACTGAGTCCCAATAGAAGTAAAAGGAGGGTGCCCCAGGTCAGCGTATTGGGACCACTCCTCTATTCAATTTCTAAAAGTAACTTCAGACATCTAGGGTATGTGACAGTTGCAACATTTGCGGATAACACAGCAATAATGTCAATTGTGCATCAACAAGCTTCAACAGGATTCCACCTAGATCCAAAGCTAAGGTAAAAGCTATGGATACAAACCAAATGCTAAAACTCATTTGGCTGTACAGCATTCAACTTTGGTATTGTGTCAAACAGGCAAATCGTTCCAAGATAAACCACTTACTAAGGAACATCATCAATGCCCGTTGGTACATTAGGAATAGGAATCTACACCACTACACCGTGATCTTAGAGTCGATCTGTCGTGGATGAGATAAAAAGATTTGCCCCTAATAATGAATCTCGCTTTCATCATCACGTCAAAGTGAACACTATATAGCTACAGGCAACCAGAGTGAGCAGATTAAAAATGATCAAAGGCTACAAACTGGTGTAGTGTAATGTGCAAGAGGAAATGAGTGAAGTGAAGTTCTTTCAGTGTAGGATAAGGATAATGATACTATATAAACGGATAACTTATGACAGATATAAACTATTTTCTATTTTCTTATGCTAGATATAAACTATTTTCAACATGTTTGCAGCTTATGCTTTGTAAAAATAATATGGAAGCTAGTGTTGATTCTATTTGGCTTTCACAAGACTTGAAGACTTGAAAACTGAGAAAACCTACAAAAAATAATATGAATGTTTTCAAAGTGCACAATCTTAATTTTCTGACTAGTGCGCTAGAAGAAAAGTATTATCATCGACAGAAAAAAATCGGTATTTCATCAGAAATGTGAGTTTTGAGGTTTCCTGAAGCTATCCCATTGCAATGAAGCCAATCCCGATTCCCGGGATTCGCATTTTAATTACCGGGAGTCTGAGTTACGACTTTCCAAAAGGTATAAAACAAATCTTCTGGGACAACGTCATGAGTGGTATTCCAGTAATATGGTACGTCCAGTAATTTGCAGTCCTTTGGCTGTAATTTTTTTAGAAACCTTCAAAATATAGATTATCACAGAGACGTTTAAAAGACCTCATTACCACCTAATTGCTATGATTTCTAGAAAATATCTATGTGCATGTTTCGTTTTTTTTTTTTTTTTTTCAATATACAGATAATTACGACAGTTTAGGCGCTATAAGAGTTTATAGATGCAGTTTGGCAGTAGTCGTAGACTTAGTAGCTATGGTTGCGAGTTGATAAATGTTGATAACAGTGGCCACTAAGCCACTAATATGACAAGACATCTTGCGTGTAGCGCGATAATTGATACAGCACCCCATTTGCAATTGGCAACGGTGTATTATAATGTAAAAGTTAAGTGATAGACCATAGACCCCTAAATCTATATATAGCATTGTATAGTATTGCAAGCAAATATTTATTTGAAAATGGCATATTTATATCGACAACCAGTTGGCATCTGCATGCAATCTGCTCTCAAAACAAGTAGTAAGATGTCTTATTTTATAAGTACCACAGCGCGTATTAATTCTGACAATCTTCCTTAAATAGTGTTAAAAAAATGTCACAATCGGAAAAAAAATACCTGAGTTATGGAAGATATAGATTAAATTTGCAATATTTCAGTTTTATAACACTATATCGGAATGAATTACATTCCAATATATTGCTACTTAATTCGACTTTAAAATTGAATGGGAAAAACTTGACCAAGGATCTTCAATGCCCCACATGCTATTCCAAACCAAAGACCACAAAGCGATCATGTCGGTCACAGACCGACTAGGTAGAATTTCGAAGAATATGTCTAATTTGCAGAAAGAATCAGCAAAATCCATCAAAGATAAAAAATTTCCCGTGTGTCACAAAACCACCTCGGCAGGCAGTATAAAATTTTCATTTCAACCCAACTCAGCAAAAATTCACCAAAACCGCGCACACCGTACAGTGAAAACGGAACTAAACAAACATTGTACTTCAGTCAGTTATAACGTCGACACGGCAATTATGAAACAGCGGTCCAGAGCAAACTTACATAATGCAATATTTATAGAAACTAACTGCTGCGTTACAATTCAAAAATGGTCAGTCAGTAATTTCGCCCAACTATAATAATATAGCTGGCGCGGCATCGTCCGCAATTCAACGCGCCCTTCGCGCTGACTAAACACATTTCTCCGTTTTAATTAAGCCGAAAAATATGCACGGGGCGATTTAAAATGTCATTCCCGTGAAACTATTAGGGTAGGTTGCTCTCTATGCGACGAATAGACTCGACACGCGCATATATGCGCGACAATGTGACGATGACGGTCTGTTTGTCGACCGCGCTGCAGCAGCGTTTGAAATTTTAATCAAAAGGAAATTAAAATGTGCATTCTTACGTGAACAAAGTCCCAGTCCGTTAATGAGTTTCAGCGGTGCACGAATTTAATACATCTAGGGTTAATAAAAAGGGAACGAGTGCGCAGCACTACTATTTGTCAGACAAAAAATGCTCTATATAACTTTTGATTATAACTGCATATTTTGATTGTCATTGCATATTATATCAGGTTTTTTCAGTGTGTTATATAGTGTGTTTTTCATAGCGAATGAACACGAATTTTTATTTACCCAACCTTTCTTGGTTGATAATGTCAGTAGTGAAATACCTAAGAAATACCTCACTTTTGTAGTGTTTGGTAGATTATGTTGATTCTTTCAGCGAATCATAAACGAATTCCTCCTAGCTAATACCTAATTGTTTTGACTTGCGTAACCGACGACGTTTTTGTGGTCTAAGTTTGGAACACCCTGTTCATCAAGGGCATTGGTCAAAATTTTTCCACTCGTTTTAAAGTAAAATTAATTAGCAAGGTATTGGCATGTTTCATTTCGATATGTTCATTTTCAAAGAAGTGTTTAAACTAAAACCTTGCAAATTTTACTTTTCCTCAATAACTCAGACAACTTCTTGTACAGTAAGAAGATAAAAGAGTTGAGTAGTCGAAGTTCTAGTCCAGAGTCCAGAGTGGCTTGAGCTTTGCGAACTAGCAGAAAGCAGAAAGAGTTTCAATGTATGAACGAGATAGTTGGAAAATGAGTGACGGCCACCAGATATTTAGTTTACAGCAAACTACAATAACCGTTTAGTTTTCAATTAGGGGAAGCTAATGTCCCAAGAGAGAAAGGTTCAACAATCCACTAGGAGAAGAAATTTTTTTATTCAAGTTATTTTTGTTTTATTAGAATAGAATGAAACCATTTTCTCTAATAAACTGTATAAGGTTTGAATTAAGGCTATTGTATTGTATGTTATGCAATAAAATAACCATTTAAGATAAAGCAGTAAGCCTAAAAATAATAGAATTGTTTTCATTTTCGTTAATTATGTCAATTAGAAATAAGAATTATGTTCCTCATTGGAATGCAAAACAAATCATGGTTTTAAGATTAGAATTAATCATAGTATTCTCCAGTTTTCATATTTTTTATTCAATATCCATCACATGTAAAACAATGTGTGGGAAAATGAATTCAACAGTAAAATTACTGTTTGATTTTCCTTGAGCTATACCTAGTGAATACAAGATGCCATAGTTATCTTGAAAATTAAAATCTTCACTCTTCAGTAACAAAATAATAGTGTATAATGTATCACTGCTTGAAACCTTCATTAATATTAACTTCCCAGACAATTTGACGCAACTGCATTGGAAGTAATGATTTAATACCAATCAAACGCATGAATGTAGACCTAAAACGCTATTTGACATACATATGTAAAAGGTGTCACTTTGTCTGAACATATTAACATACACTACGAATACCAGTTTGACGTTTATATGCTCACGTGATTTCTTAGTGCTTACTTACGTGGGCATAAAGTACCAGGGGCAAACTGTTTTTTTTTTTTTTACCGGGGAGAATGTAGACCCCACAGTTACCAATCTAATGATTGCAGTGGCTCAACGGCACAGTGGGCCACTCCGGTGGGCCCCGGTAGCTCCGCCACTGTAAACTACCACATCATACCCTAAGGCAGTGGTTCCCTAACATTTTCCAATCGCGGCGCCTTTTTTTGATTAAATTAATAAAATATTTTTACGGCTAAGTAAATGTAGTCAATTTTTATAAGTAAAAGATAAAAATATATAATTTTGCGGACGCCGGCGCCGCGGTGCACAAAAAAATGCCACCCCATGACACACATTTATTATGTCAAATGTGAAATATGTCTTGTGATTTTTTAGGAACAAAACGTAAGATACAAAAATTTGTATGTACCACGGGCATATCACAATGTTTAGAGCTCACGGGCGACATTGTAACACGTTGCCCTCGAGGTCATAATCAGTTGCTTTACGTCCTTGGTAGACAAATAACTAAAAAATGCATCGGCGGGTTCTCTTCCCTAAAAAAAAAATTATACATTTTGCTGCAGTGCCATAAATATCAGGTATAATATTATGTTGATGACCAATTCAATTGTAGATGACCAATCCTCTACAATAATTACAAACTTTTGCCTTTGACAGAGTAAAATCGCCAGATGGGCTCGGCTTATTAGCTCCTCCACTGTATCCTTTGTACCTGCGATTACAGCACGTTTTGGGCGCCGCTGACGCCGACCGGAATCCTGATTGTGCTCCATTTTTACCGAGCAGCGCATCTGTGCCGCAGGGTTCCATTACGGGTCCCACATACACCAGAGAAATTGACGTAATTCATATACAACAGTTAGGGAGTGGGTGGTAGGGAGGGAATTGACGAGCACCGCTTGCATGTTAAACGCAATCCGGACTGACGTCAAATTTGTATGGGTGGGCGGTGGTACAGCGCCCCCCCTTGCATGTATTTAATAAGTTTCGATTCGTGCTGACGGTTACTCGGTAATGGAATAATTTATTGGCTTGCCGGTTAAAGATTTATGCGGTTAGATTCGCTCATCAAAAATATATTAGAATTTATTCCGGTTATTTAGACATTATTTATCGATTTTGATGGAAAGTGGTCCATAATTATGCACTGACAAAACTATGTAACGACCGAAGCAACTTTTTTTGTTCTATTTAGTAATAGGTGCATTAGCAGTGCATTAGAATAGCCGCATTCGGATAATCGATTATCACCAGTCAAGGAAACAATTTCTGAAGGTAAAAATATTAATAAACGTTTTAAAAAGTTTCTAACACAAAATAATGAACAGTACGAAGTCAAGTGTAGTAGTTGACAACACCATAAATGACAGACAAAATAATTTAACTTAAGAAAACAACTTGTGAAAATAAAAATATTGATAAACATTTTACAAAAGTTTAGAACTTTTAAACTAATTAAGCAATTTTAATGAATGAACAGTACAAAGTCAAGAGTAGTGGTAGAAACAGCCATAAATATCAGGCACAACAACATACAGTCTAGACAACAATTTATGAAGTTTAAGATATTGATAAACACTTTCAAAAGTTGCTAACTTCAAAACTAACTAAATAATCTTAATGGAACTATCCAGAATTATTGTCAAAAGTCTATTGACCAATATGAAGTCAAGAGTAGTAGTTACCAAGCGAAGCACTTCTTTTGTGACGAATGATATCTCGAATGCATCATTCGAGAACCCAAACATCTGGAGAATCACATTATTCAAGGGCGTGAATCACTGAAGCACTGATAAAATTCAAATTTTCAAATCAAATGATTATTAATCGAGAACCTTATTATTATCACACAATATTTCGAAAACCGAATTATTTAATTATGGAAATTCCTCGAATATGAATTATTCGATTCATCAAATTAGGTATTATGGCCAACACTAGTTATAGTACTCCTACGTCTTTAAAATTGTGAGTGTAAAAGCCGTTCATACCCGTCTGATTATTCTGCAATCTTATAAATCTAGATATACAAGAATATCTTCTACAAGACGCTTTCCCGGCTTTCCATTTAAGTCATATTTAAGTATCTTCAACATTTCGTATGTCACGTCATACACTTGACCGTATTTCGCGATAGATGGAAGCACGCTAGCGACTAGGGAATCCTGAACATCCACGTCGAAACGTCTAGAGCGCTCAACTGTCAGCGAGAAAACGCATCTCTAATTCCAATATATCTACAACCGCGTCCAACTTTCAAACGAGGAGACCGACAACCGCAGTGCATTTCAGTTATCGTTTGCGCCATCTAGCGGATAAATAAAACGACATCGTATGTGCGTCTGTTTTCGTGTCTGAAGTATTGTTTGCGCTCGCGGTCGTCTCTCGTTCGGAGTATAGTTTGGAAATTGTAAGCAAATGTAGGAATATTGCTAGCGCTCGAGGTGCTTATACGCCGTCGAAACTTCAAACTAAAGTACATAGTGAAAATCCGTCGACGTCCGTCGCACTTGGAAATCGAATGGTGGATGGAGTGGCTTCGCAAACCGCTTTGACGGTGAAATAATAGTGTATTATGCGATGTAGGGAGATTGTGATGCAGTTTTTCAATTCGTTTCGATGGTATTGCCATCAATACATCCTGCGAAAAAATAGCAAATTGTCCTCAAAAGCCCAATATGCGATAAATTGTCAGTGAAATGGTCGCCATAACTCTGAGACAAATAAAAAGTCTATGTGCCGGCCCTTCGATATGTAACGACCCGATGGATAAAATTTTATCGCGTAAATTTATTGTTGACAACTATTAAATTTTACAGCGCGATATTTTACACGTAATATTGTTCGTTTTATAATTTTGTAAACAGCTACAATTCAATAACAATGTAATTTTATTATCGATTTATTATATAGTCAAAGTCTCAAGATGTTCAAGTATACCCTTTTTGTGACTTTACAAGTGGCGAATTTTTGCTGACTTTGCTTCTTTTAGAGCTGAGGATTTTTACAAAATCAATGAACTCATAGGTATTATCAAAAGCACTGTCTGAATGTTCTTAATTAAGAAACATTACAACATTTGATGGAAATGATGAAAAAAAATACATTGTCAAAATACATTGACTGTAAAAGACAGTTTCGTATTGCACCATTGCGCTTAGTGTTTCGAGTACTAGAATTATAACTACATAGATACTATCCCATCCCAAGGAATCAGCATCATAAGAAAACTTACTTGATACCGCAATTGCCCTGTTTGCATTGTATTAAGTTTCATAATATGCTATTATGTCTCCATTACGAGCACTCAACGAGACTTGGGGCAAGTCACTGAGACAACAGTGGTCGTCTAAAGTTACCATCTAGCCCAATTACAGCCATCAAACGACATGCAATCAGCGGTGAGCAATTAGACGACATCACCAGTACAAAAGCCTCTTTAGTGATCTTACCATTAATACTATACACTGATACTATACTTGTTTTCAGCAGTAGTTCGCATGATTCATCCCTTAAAAGGTTACGAAATAAGATGTCCTATGTCATCAAAAGGGATCTGTCACGTAGGTCGAAAATAACCACAGAAATCGATTAGTCATGTGCACTAGTGCTCAATACAGGTTTAGATTTTCTGTAATTTCTAGGTATGAGGAAAGAGAGAATGTATGGAGGGAAAGAATTGGCTTTTCTTTTAGTGCCGGATGTTTGGAATGAAGTGTTCGTTAAGAAAAAAGTGTAGGGTTAGATCCGACAATTGCACGTAAAAAGTTGGAAGTGCTCCAAGGAGCCTCGACGACCGGAGAGAACTAATTTTGAAACTAAATTGGGGCAGAAACGTTTCAAGTTTTTGTCCGCAGTGGAAAAACTTTACACGTGCGGCAATTCCTTTTCCCAAAGCATTTGCAGTATTTATAGTGCTCTGATGTATATATACCGTTCATAGAATAACTAATTATAAATAAGCTCCTTTATTTTACACAAGATTGTTTGACAAATTAGAATTATTAGGAGAACATTATCATTATCAATTTCTAAGAAAATGTTGTTAGTTGTGCATACTTTTAGACTTTTTATACTGTTACTCCTGTCCGATATGCTTCTTGTGCTAAGAGTAAAATATCTTTATTTTAATCAAACTTGTTACCAGAAGAAGTTGTTTAAACTAAAATTTATGTTCAAACTTTAAATCAGCTACGTGAATTTTTGTTGGTTTTATTTTTTAATAAGCGAATCTGCAGTAACGTTACAAACTATTTCTGTTCATTTCATATAACACAGTTTTGATAAGTTTTTATTTTTATTTTATGAATTGATTACAACATTTAATAAGTTGACTGTGATATTGAGACCAATTCGAAGTTCCAGACTATTTTTATGAAACAGTAAAGACTGTCGAAAGATCTCGTGATAAATTTAATAGATGAAACGAGAGAGTTTTTGAAGGCAGTACCCGAAGAACAAATATTCCACTCCACCTAAAGGTTTCTTGTAAATTATGCATGTATTTATTGTCGGCGGTTTCCAACCAGCATAACACAAGATATTTATTTGTCTGCTGTGAGTCTCGTAGCGAGCACACAAAAAATAAGAATTACTATTTCTGATCATTTCACAGTACAAGTTTTTTTAAGTTTTAAAAGAGAGATTGCAACTCCGATTTCAAGCTCATATCTAGAAGTAGTATTCAAGATACACGCAGGTCGGAATTTACTTTGCTGACAACTCTTGTCAAATTAAAAAATTGTAACGTTTGAATAATTCACACATACAGAATTAACAAATATAGTCAAATTACTATCAAAGTTACTAAACCTAAACCTTAACAACTTCACTTTCCTAGCAACTAAAATAGTAACTTTTATACAGAATTGAAATCGGGGATTTTATAAGTCGTTACATACAGAATTGACAATTGTGTTCTAGTTGCTATCAAAGTTACGAAAACTTAACCTTTAACAACTTCACTTTGCTAGCAACTGAATAGTGCTGAATAAGAGAGTTCATACTTCAAACTTCATTTTGTCCAATAACAAAACAGCAACTGCAACCAAGATAAAAACAGATTTTAAAAGCCAGTGTTACATCATCTATCGGCGCTATCGAAAGTTATATTTAGTTAAATAGGAATACATAGACCTAGATCTTTCAAATGTTTCAAATCGTGTGATTAAAACAAAATATGAACGTGACTTTTAATTTTAATGTTGATCTCCATAAAAATGAAACATATCAAGTATTATAAAACTGACCTCACAAAATGCATTAATAAAAAGCAAACCGATGTACACTGCTAACCTTTATTAACATAAAGAAAAACAGCTGTGGTTCATAATTTTAAATCTGAACAACTTCGGTAATTAAAATAAATATAATCTGCCCATACATGTGACGTAATAATTGAAATTTTTACTTACCGATTAGTACCCTAGAAGGAAAGTATTGTTATCGACGGAAATAAATCGGGGTTTTAGCGGAAATACCCGTTTTGGGGTCCCCTGACTCGATTGCAATGATTTCTGGAAATTGTATGCATGTGGGTATATGGATATATTTGTGTGAGTAGTTTTGTGTGTTTGTAGGTATGTCTGTGAACACGATAGCGTACAAACGCTACAACGGATCGGACTGAAATTAGGTATGCTTATTTTGAATTGCCAAGGGACGAACTGGCTTGTTTTTGGTCACAATCTGACAACCGGAAGTGGCAAATGTTACATACATTTTCTTAGGGATTTGTCCGTTTTTGACCTAAGTGGGATGAACGGTTTAGGCGCTATAAGAGTTTATAGACGCAGTTTGACAGAATCAACAGCCTTCGTCGTTATGTTGCAAATGGTCAGATTCTGACAAACGTCAGTGCCACTGACATGACATGACATTAAATGTCAGTATGACAAATGTCATTATGTCATGCAAAACTGACGGGTCCAGAGTGACTCTGTTTTAATAAAATTAAATAATTGCAGTTCATTGATAGTTTATTGTGCCAACAATGTAGTTTGAATGTTGGGTGAGGGCCACTCCTGATATTTCACTTATTGATTTAGGACACAATGTGAAATGCAATGCAAAGTTTTCATTGTCAATTCGATCGAGAAATGAGATTAATTTGGATTCGCTTAGATGAATTTAGATACGTTCAAATGGAAAATTATTAATACACGTATTCTTTGCAATTTTAACACTTTGTTCCTCATAGTTGCTGTCAAGAAATCTTTAATACATAGATAATCTTATAGATGGTGGTTTGTTAATTGTAATAACAAATGTTAATTAAAAACATTTAAATTAAGTACCACAATCACAAATTCCGGCCACCAGTATTGTTCCTTTTATTCTCGCTCTATACATGGATCCTTGCAGCGGACTAGTGCAGCATTTTGGCAGACGAAACTCATTAAATTACTGATACTGATTACTATACTTACTCATAAAATAAACACTCATAAAAATATATTAAACTCTTTACTAAATTAAACTCAAAAGAAAATATCCATCAACAAAACAACAAATTTATTAATGAAAATAAAATAAATCAATGAATGAAAATATAAAAGAAGTTGTTTAATTTACCCTTAAATAAAATAATTTTCAATAAGAATAGTTGTTAGATACTCATAAGGAAATAAGGGAATGAAAACGCAAGTGAGGAATATAATCAGCTTACTAATTTACAAACACAAAATATATGTATGTTACGGTCATAGTGATAAATAGGTTATTATTAATAATTACCGGTTATTATTAATAATAGCCAAGGGGCGAGGTTAAAGTGAGGAATTTATCACATGAACAGGCTATTATTAATAATTTCCAGCATGCTGTGGTCAATGTGATATATTTCAATTCGATATTGCATTAAGGTGATGCTACAATATAATAGAGCGTCAGATTTGGAATGCTGTTAGTACCTACATAATCGCCACACAACGAATCTATTCACTGGGTTTTCAGTGTTGGGCCTTTAGTGACGTTAGTCTTGACTAACTTATTTAGTTACTGCTCATGACTAAAATAAGGAAGATTATCAAAACGAGACTAAAAAAATGCCAATCCATACTAATTGCATGCACGAGGGTGTAACTCTTTGGGTTATGCTTATTTGCGCAATTCTTAAAAGTTAAGTAAGTAATAAATTAGAAACTCGGTTTATATTATTCTGCCAGTGCATTTTGCAATTCGTGGCAAAAAAGAAATATTTTTATTTATAACTTATTATTTACTATCTTTTGAATACAAAACTTTAAAAAATGTTTCATATTTAATTTTGAATACAAAAGTCCTTCTAGACCTTTATTTTTTGTGGTAGTACAACAATGACACCATTTATATTGTCAAAATAAAACGAAATAAAGTTTGTAACAATAGGACGTCATCTTCTTTTGTTTTTGTTGGTGATAAACATTTTTATAATAAATATATCTGTGAGATATTAGATATACTTAGGGTAGGTATAGGTAATGGACATACTAATTTAGGGAAGATTGAGGCAAGTTGTTACCATGTTTAATCTTTTATTTATAAAATTATTGTCAAACACCAAAAGTAAAAATACCGTGTTAGGAACAGAACCATACAAAAATGTTTGCATCATTTGTGCGGTGCAATTTATGTAAAAACATCTATGTAAACTAGTCTAGTTCTTGCATGTACATATTTGCATTGAAATTTTGTTTATTAAATGCGCAACAGTTCAAGATAATTAGGATTTGAGAATTTACTTAATAAATTGTAATTATACATTTACAACAAACTACCCACATGCATTAAATATAAAAATGGGTGTTATTGATAATAAAATGGTTAACTTTTTTGAAAACTCTTTATAAACTGTTCTTTTTTATGTTTTCGTCATTGAGCCGTCCTTGGTTGTATACCAAATATCATTACCAATTATATCCAGTAGTTTCTAAAGTACAAGGGAGACAAAAAAAGCATTCTGTATTATCAATATTTTGTACTATTCGTAATTTTGGTCATTGGGGTAGCCGTACTGATGATTTGCGTACTGATGTAATAGCTTACATAGTAATCAAAATACCTAACTTAGCTAACTTCTTTGAAGACTGTATACAAAAGATCTTTTGTAAAAAGTAACATTTTTATCACTTTTACCGTGCCCGTTAGGAAATTATTAATAATAGCCGGTCCATGTGATTATTTAAGTGTTTCTAATCACATTGACCAAATGATGCGGTTATTATTAATAATAGCCGGTAATTATTAATACAAACCACATTTATCCCTTTAACCGTAACATATATATATACAAACCAAAATGCTTGCTACTGATGTCTATTACATCTTAAAACCGAATGCCGTTTTTAAATATCTGGGGTGGCCCTCACCCAACTTTCCGACTACATCGTGGGCAGAATGAAGTGTCTGAATACTTTTGCCATTACTCAATTTTGTGATGTCAAAGCCACTCTGTACCCTACCTAACATCAATTTCTATGAAATAATGACATTTGTCATACTGATATTTAATGTCATGTCATGTCAGTGGCACTGACGTTTGTCAAAATCTGACAATTCGCAACACAACGATGAAGGCTGCGGAATCTGTCAAACTGCTTCTATAAACTCCTGTAGCACCTAAACCGATCATCCCGCTGATCTGAAAATTTGTATACATGTTTAAAGTCACGGGAGGATGAGCAACTATCAAATTGGTCAAAATCGAATAACATTTGCCACTTCCGGTTGTCAGATTGTGGCTAAAAATAATCCAGTTCGTCCCCTGGCAATTCTAAATAAGTATGCAAAATTTCAGCCCGATCCGTTGTACCGTTTGTACGCTATCGTCTTTACAGACATACATGCACACACACACACATACATACATACATACATACATACATACATACATACATACATACATACATACATACATACATACATACATACATACATACATACATACATACATACATACATACATACATTTTCCAGAAATCATTGCGATCGATTCAGGGAACCTCAAAACGCGTATTTCCGCTGAAATCCCGAAATTTTTTTTCCGTCGATTACAATACTTTCCTTCTAGGGACTAGTCGGAAAGTAAAAATGCTCTCAAGATTTTTCATCTAGTGTCCTAACCAGTAAGCCAGCAAACAAACCATAGATTTATGACGGCTAGACAATAGAAAAATATCTGGGGTGGCCCTAATCCAACTTTCCGACTACAACTTGGTACAATGAATTGTCTAAACACTTCAATTTTGGAACGCCAGAGCCAATCTGGTCTTGAATCGGGTCCCTACCTAACGTCAGTATCGATGACATAACGGCATTTGTCATAATGACATTTAATGCCATATCATGTCAGTGGCACTGACGTTTGTCAATATCTGACAATTTGGTTTCTGTCAAGCTGTTTCTATAAAAGTTCCCCCCTAAACCTTTCATCCTACTGATCTGCAAATTTGTATACATATTTAAAGTCACTGGAGGATGAGTTGATATGAATTTGATTCGCGGTTTCAAATATTATTACTAGAATAGGAAGGTGTCATAACTGAGTACATAGACCAATTTGTCTCAAATTACAGTAAACACAAAAATGAATACAGCCAAAATCCCGTGTGCTACAGAATTTCACAACCTCACTCATAAAATGATGAGGTAATGTATATAAATTTCTGTTTTCACTTGATGCGCGAGTTGTGATGTTGTTGTGTAGTGTAAAAAGCGTTTAAAAATTTATCACAGGTTGACTGTCGCATATTTTCTATTGCAGCGACCTTAAAGGAAAAGTATGTTTCGGCCGAAAGTCCCTCTAGGCGGATCTAGGGAACTTTAACGTATAATCTCTTTAGGTCTAATAATAATGCACAAGTATACGCTTTTAAGGTTTTGTTAACTTATTTACCGCTTGCACTATGGGCGACCGCCTCCACGCTCCTCGCCTCCACAAGAGAGATATAAAAGCACTGCCACCCCGTCGTTAGTTCAGCCGACACCTGCTAAAATAATTAAACGTTCGTAAAGCTGCTGTACTTGCTTCCGTTCAAATTTAATTACGCATCGTCATAATTAAAGTTTTAACGGTCAGAACTCGAAATAACCCTATTGTGTTGTTGCTTTTGTCTAAATACTTTCTACTTTTTTTGTCGATAGTTTACTCACTGTGTTTTAAGTGTCCATTCGCATGAAATACATCTATTACAGCTCTTTTAAGAAAATTGCCATGAAAACCCGCTACAAGACAATTTTTTTAAATAACTAATTCTACAACTCATTTTATATGTGGAACCGACCTTTGTGATCTAAGTTTGGAAAACCATGTGGAAAACCAAAAATTGAGAACATTACTGAAGTTCACCTACTCAACTCTAGAGCCAACTTAGGTTTCATTTTGATATGTTAATTGTCAAGAAATCGACAATATTTTAACTAAAATCTTGCCAAACTTTTATCTTGCAACTAATTCTTCAAGATTCTGCCTAGCTGGTAAAATTTTAAATCATGTCTTTCTAAAACTTATTTGCTCTGTGTAATAAATATGATTTTATGGTCTAAGTCTTTGGAATAATTAAGGACAAGCTTGACCAAGCAAGTGCTTGCCTACTCAGTTTTAAAGTCAAATTAATTAGCGATGTATTGTCGTTTTACGATTTTTTACTTAAAACTAGTACATTTAAATTTGAGTTTTCTTCTTGTGGTATAAGAAGTTTTAAGATATCTTTTCTGATAATTACCATATCGCATGTTAATCCTGATAACAAAGACGGATTCTCAAATAGAAGGCAAATCCGGGGTGGCTCCCACCAAACTTTCCGACTAAATTGTGTCTAAACACTTTTACTATTATTCAATTTCGTGAAGCCACTCTGGACGCCAACCTAACGTCAGTCATAGCATTTATTGGTCAGTGGCACTGGCGTTTGTCAAATTCGGAATTTCTTAGGAATTCATCCGATTTTGACCAAATTGATGCCGGCGACTTTAAATATGTATACCAAATTACAAATCAGTGGGTTGAACCGTTTAGGCGCTATAAGAGTTTATAGAAGCAGTTTGACAGAATCCACAGCCTTCGTCGCTATGTTGCGAATTGTCAAATTTTGACAAACGCCAGTGCCACTGACATGAAATGACATTAAATGTCAATGTGACAAATGTCATTATGTCATAGAAACAGACGTTAAGGCTGTTTTACATTACACTAGTTTCGTCTAGAACACTGTGCACTAGATGAGACTAGATGTAGTTTCATATTCTATTCCTAGATGTCTACTGAAACAACACCGCATGTCGACGTTCAAATGAACTAAATACTTTTTGCTAGGTTATGTCTCAACCGATGACAGAAAATTGCATTGTTTCTAGTTTGTAAATTGGTTTCTAGTGTGAAAACTCGATGGAATTTGTCTGATTTACATTATGCTAGACCTCTTAGCTTGAAAACTTGGACAGAAACTTGGGTGCAGAGTTGCTCCATTTTGACAAAATTGAATAAATTGCAAAAGTGTTTAGACACTTTATTGAGCCAATAATGTAGTCGGAAAGCTGGGTGAGGGCCACAACAGATATTTTTATATTGTGTGTCATTGCAATAAAACATCAAATCGATTGGTAAGCACTATTAACAACATTTATTGGTGATTCAATTACCATTAATTTGATGTATCGAACGACCAGATAGGTCGTTCCTAACTCGAGGTATGGTGCAAATGGTGAAATTAACATTATTAACTAAATCAACTAAATAGTAACAGGTATGGTGCAAATGGTGAAATTAACATTATTAACTAAATCAACTAAATAGTAACATAAAAGCAAAAGAACATTCATACCTCAAAAAATATTCATAGAAAATCAATATGATTTTCGGATTTAGGGGACCAAACTTTATAAGAAATATCTGGGGTGGCCCTCACCCAACTTTCCGATTACATCGTGGTCACAATAAAGTCTGTCTGAACACTTTTGCCATTACTCAATTTTGTGATGTCACAGCCACTCCACCTAACGTCAGTTTCTATAAAATAATGACATTTGTCATGCTGATATTTAATGTCGTGTCATGTCAGTGGCACTGACGTTTGTCAAAAACTGACAATTTGCAATACAGCAACGAAGGCTGTGGATTCTGTCAACTCTTATGGCGCCGTTCATCCCACTGATCTGTAATTTTGTAAACATATTTAACGTCACTGGAGGATGAATAGGTATCAGTTTGCTCAAAACCGGATAAATCTCTCAGAAGACGCATTTAACATTTGTCACTTCCGGTTGTCAGATTGTCACCAAAAACAATCCAGTTCGTCCCTCGGTAATTCTAAGTGCGTATGCAAAATTTCAGCCCGATCCGTCGTTCCGTTTGGGCGCTATCGTGTTCACAGACATACATACACACATACCCACACACACACATACATACAGACATTTTTCAGAAATCATCGCAATCGATTCAAGGGACCTCAAAACGCGTATTTCTGCAAAAATATCCTTCTAGCTATAAAGAATTTTGAAGCATTTGTCCAGAATTTAATAAAAAAAATCATAAAAAAATTACCAAAAATATTGAAAAGAAAGATCAAAAATAAATTTACAAGATTTTTGTAAAAACTGTATCTGTATGTAAAACATATCGAAATGAAACAAATGCATTGCTAACTTAGACCATAAAGACATTATATTGGTTAGACAGATCAAGTTGTAAAAATAATTATTTAATGTATTAGGTATGAATTATTTAATAATAATTGAAAAAATCTAAATCTAACAAAAATTTCAAAAGTTCAAGCCCATATCATGCTAACCAACACAGTTACATTAATATTTCAGGGTACATTTTGAACAGGTGTGCATATTTTTCGGAAAATAAATAAACGTCCTAGACAGCGAAGAACAAAGGATTTTTATTCATTTTCCGAAAAAATTACATTAATTGATAAATGATTGCCTCTGGAAACAAACAAATCGACATCTAACCGAAATTTCAACACAGAAAAGCCCGATATAGCTGCCTATTTTCATTTGACACAGCCCGCTATTGCGTGGGGTTTAATTTTTTCGCTTCGATTTAGTTTTATCGGTGGATACCGCCAAAACGTTCGTGTACGTTTTTCGCATCAAGCTATTGTTCGTTGGATAATGGAATTCGGCCGAGTTGGTGTTTGTGTGTGTGTCAAATTGGTAGGTTTTCCATTCCGATCATGTCCAATTTCATACGGACATTGTGCGAGAAAAAGCCGTATTGTTGCATCCACAATGACGTTGTTAAAGGTTGATAAGGTAAAATCGCCAGTATTGTCAGTTGACACAAATCGTTGGGGTTCTATGATAAGAATTTTGAGTGATTTTAATTTATGATAGACTGAGTGGTTACTGCCTTTGTCGTCGACGAAATTTTGCACAAAAATCATACAAACACCAAAGTAGTTCAAAAGGGGTAACATTTAGATATACGTAAACTTTATGTGAATAGATATTTTTTTTAAATTCGGAATATAAAATGGCAACGATGATATCGACTTTCCGTGACCAGAAGTGACAACTGATACAAACTTATTTTATTTTTAAAAGTTCAGATCGGATAAAATAAGATTCCAATGTTTCAAACATATCAAATAAGCTTTAAGCGTTTTTTTAAATAATCTTTTTTTTAAGTTGAATCCCTAAATTAAAAAAAAACTTATTATTATAAACCGAATTTAGCTACAAACAAAGCCTACGGATCACATCGTAGTTACATAGTGTGCAGGAACAAACCAAAGTCTGGTTCATATTCGAAACCGGCTGTAAACACAGCTGCGTCAGGCATTATTAGTTAAATTCACTAAGTCAAAGTTTACCGTGAACATGAGAATTGGAAAACGGGCAAGATGGGAAGCGGAACACCCCGCAGACATCCACCCCAACAAACCCCAACTGTTTTTGCACGGAAAATCGATATCCGTCACCCTTTACCCCCTTTTAATAGTATCTTCCACACCGGTGATCGGGGAATGTCAGTTCTTCAAAGATGTCACTAACTGGCAAAAACATAGGGGTGTTTCTAGAGCATGGACACTACGCATCAAACAGAGTAAGCTGTGCAGCAGCTTTGGTAGGTGCGATCCGGCTGAAATAGGAATGGAAACATAGGAATGGCGTAATTGTGTTTGGGTTAAATATGGACGAGCTATGGGAGAGAGCTGTATAGTGTGTATATGTATAATTAATTTAAACTGTTTAATCTACAAAATGGGTAAATGCGAAAAAAAGAACCGAAACTAATTGACTTCGGTTTTAATTAGATAACGTGTGAATTGACTGTAATTAACGTTATATCAGGCATAAATTAATTTGTGTGCGATGGAATTTTCCCGAGAGGTTGTTGCAAACCATGTACTTCCCAATGGACATATATTTGACGATTGTTGATTAAACAATTTGAATCTGCAGCATAATTTACGACATTATATATTATGGATGTTAAATAGTATTATAGATTTTAAATTGTATTATTAAACATATTATATAATATTACAGTTAAATGTTGTTATTTTGAATTACCACGGGACGAACAGGATTGTTTTGGTGATAATGGCATATACTACTTGCTGTTCCTTAGGGATTCAATTGAAAATACAAACAGGTTGAGTTCCCTGTTTCTTTCATGGATAACTACAGACCATATGATATGCATTAGGCTAAAAACACACGAGGCGTCACACCGCCGCCGCGCCGATTAGTCCGACGTTTGCGTGCGTGCAAACGCAAGGTGAAATTCAGAAATGTGTATGTGTATAGTGTAGAGAAAATTATTTCAACCAAAAACTAGTAATCGTAAACAGCACTCAGCTATTGAGAAATGTCCATATGACTTTTTACTATAAACTAAACATACAAATCCACCATAGATTACGAATATTTATGGCAAGAGTTACATTTAGGAATTGCAAAATTATCACAATTTGTATTATCCCGGTAAATATTTTAACAAAAACCGGTTAACTAAGTACATTTTAATTTCAAAGCAGTGGATATGTTAGTCCAGTTTTCTGTTATTAAACATGTTGTCACATACAGTTATAATATGAACATAAAACCATGCGATTTCAAGTTTAATGCCACAAAAAGTGAATGAATAAATGCAGATACACTATTGCGTAACATTCCAGATTACTTCACGCAAAGCAACAAAGTAAAATATTGCATACATTTAGTCTGCATAAAATTACTATGCAATATTCTTCTCGCTTGCTACTCTGATTTCAATTATGGTAGTTAAAAATCTTGTGGAGTTTTGTTACATTATCGATGTTAGAAAATAAGGGGTCCAGACTTTTTTCAAACTGTATAATACTCATAATTGTGCTTATCTGAACTTTATTGATAAATTATATATTTTATACAGTTTTCGCTTGCTTCCATTATTACACTTTAATGTGGGAAGGTCAAAATGGCGGGAAAACGCGTGGACGCGCGACCCCCTACCCTACATGGTAGCGAATTGGTTGCCCTCATCAGTTGGCCAAGTATGTAGGTGGCGGGGACCGTCAGGACCCCAAGCTGCACAAAGAGAGGTCGGCAGTGAGTTCTTGTGTGTGCCGCCACTATGTTTCTGATGGCCCTCTTCTGCAGGATGAGAATTCTTCCCACGTGTCTTGACTCACCCCACAGTGTAATACCATAGCTCATTCTGGAGTGAAAGAGTGCATGGTATGCTGTCAAGGCTGCATCCTGCCCAATTATGTCTCTGATGCGTTTTATTGCGTAGACTGCCCTCGACAGTGCCATCTCAAGGCTGTCTATATGTGCCCTCCCCGACAGTCTTGTGTCCAACCAGATACCCAGAAGTTTCACCGTTTCCTCTGAGTTTTGGCTTCGTTCACGCTTAGTTGGTCTGCTCTGAACCAAGTGGACGCCTCGGCCGATGCCTTGTCAAGTTCCTTCGTCAGGCATTCAGTCTGGCAGTGGACGAGTAGTGTTGTATCATCCGCATACAGGGCAGTGAGTGCGGTTACGTTTGCGGGCAGGTCATTCATAAAGATGATAAAAAACAAAGGTCCAAGGAGAGATCCCTGTGCAACCCCGCAGATAACGTTCTCCATTGCACTGACCTCACCGTTCCAATCTACAGCCTGTTTTCTATTCTTTAGATAGGATGACACAAACTGCAGTTGAATGCCCCTAACTCCATACTGGTCGAGTTTGGCCAAAAAGGCACCATGCTGCATGCAGTCAAAGGCTCTGCTAAGGTCGAAGAGCAGAGCAGCACTATCCTCGCCATTGTCCATTGCGTCCCAGATGCCGTTCAGCAGCGAAAGGACCGCATCGATGGTACTTTTCCCTTCTCTGAATCCAAACTGGCTTGCGCTGAGAATACCGCAACGTTCCAAAAACTCTATGAGGCGCCTGGCGAATGCTGACTCAAGTACCTTGGAGAACACTGGTAGAATTGAAATGGGTCTGTAATTTTCGGCTTCGGTTGCATTGCCCTTTTTAAAAATAGGTATTACCTTGGCCGTCTTCATCAAATCGGGTACTACACCTTGTTGGAAGCAGGCGTTTAGGATGTCCTGCAGTGGTTCGGAAACCAGGTAAACGCTAAAGAAGTTTTGTACTGTGTCCGTTTATGTCAGTAGAGTAGGTATTTGGTTTTTAGGCTGTTTACAATGGTCTCCACCTCTTGGCGCGTTACTGGGGCAAGAAAGAACGATGTCGATGTTATCGGAACTCTGTTCATACAGGCAGCAGAAGATGTTGCCCCTGGTGTGATTTTCGACAGCAAGGTTGCTGCGACACTGCTGAAGTACTTGTTGAAGTCGTTGCTGGAGGGTCCATTTGCTGGATTACATCTGCTGCCTTCCGTCTCCCTCTTTATAATCTGCCATAAGTTTTTTTGCCTGTTCTCAGATTGAATGATGGACATGTGATTTCTGTTCTTCTTTTCTTCCTGAATACATTTCAAATAAAATTTCTTATAGCTTGAGTATATTTTTTTCAGGTCGTCTCCACCCCGTTGGTTATATGTTTCTGCAATTAGTTGTAATGTTTCTCGAATGTCATGCAAGACGTGTGGTACTCTAGGTGGTCTGACGGGTGGCTTGTAATGAATGGGAAATGCCTATTCAAAGCATGCGTGATATGTTCGGAGGAAGTACTCATATTTTTTGGTTGCATCATACTCCGAGTAAACCTTTTCCCAGGATTCTTCCCTGAGTAATTCAAAAAACGTGTTGTAATTTTTTCTTGAAAAAATGCTTTGCAGACATGGGATCTGTGACGCTTATTGTCAAAAGGATGTCGTGGTGATCGGATAGTCCTGGAAGTACATCCACTGTGTATTCGTTTATATTTGTGTAGATGTTGTCCAGTGCCGTCCTTGAATTTTTATGGATTCTAATAAAATCTTGGACGGTGCCAATGAGACCGTGTGAGGCCATAGCTCCCAAAAGTGCGATTGTCTGGTTTGGTGCTGACTTTGTGTCAACATTAAAGTCGCCGGCCACTGCTACTTTGATTCAACCTTCTCGCATTCTACTTCTGGAAACTCAGGCTTCAGAAATTGTGAGACGTCTTTTTCGTCAGTGTCTGGTTTCAGTCTTGACACGTATAAGAATGCTTTCTTGGGAGCGGTTTTGAGTCCACTTTCGTTGTTGGATAGGTCTTTATTGCCAATTATTACTTCCACGTCTTTCTTGCGCTCTCGTGTTTTCCGCTGGGTTGACCACTCAGTTTGCTTCTCTTGTGGGGGTATGGTGCCGTTAATTTCTCTTTCAACTATTTTGGCTGGTATTACTGCAGAGTCATGGTTGGTGTCTGAGTTTAAGCTTATAATTTGGTGCATCTTATGTCTTTGTTTATGTGCCAGGACCTGAGCGTAGCCTTTAATGGCTTTTGAAATGTGTTGTGTTCCAAATGTTTGTTCTGGTAGTGGATGCTGCACAGTTGAGTCGCTTAAGAGGAATCAGTACCCCTTACTTTCTACTCGCAAAACACGTAAAAGTTCCGAGGGGTTTTCTTCGCTATTAGTTCACAGAATCGGAAAAGCAATTCACCATATTATAAATAAAAGTTATATAATTTTCCGTCTAGTGGTAGATTTTTGATATTTGTGTTTGTTTTCGGCAAATTTATTGATGAATGTGACCTAAAATTGACGGATTTTGCGATTTTTTTTACGTATAACACAGGCTAAAATTGAAAAAAGTACCACATAATAGATTTAAGTTACACCTTCCTCTGTAAGTGTACAAAATTTCACGTGAAAATATCAATATCTGACATGTTTTTTTCACTCAAAACTTTAATGATGAAAACGCGTGAAAAGGACATATTTTCTGCGCCGTTGGTTCGGACTAGGTATGCAACCAAACGTACAAATCCCCTTCGACGGTCTTGGACCAATGGGAGTAAAGTGATATTCCATGGTAGAGATAATTTCAACTAAGAACGTCACGTCACGTGACTTCCCGCCAAGTGCGCAGTAGACCACTTTCCATTTAGCACTGTAGATATATGGAGCTATTTATCAACGTCGTTATTTTCCCGCCGCGCAGGTGTTCTGGTGGGGGAGTGACGTTCTTAGTTGAAATCATCTCTACAGTCCCAAGCACCATGTATTGGTATGAGACTGTGTGCCTGTATTTTCGAAGCATTATTATTCCAAGTGCGTGTCTAAAGGTCTCTATGACCTTGCTAGGAAGGACGTGCAACCTAGTCGGTTTGCAAATCCAAATAAACACGTATGATAACGATATAGCGAGAGGAGTCTGCCATACTTATTGCAGACTATCTCTATTAATAATTATTGCCTAAACATTAAAAAGAAAGTCAAAATTGTAATAGATTTTCATATATATATCTAGATTATGTCTAGATTATATTCTTATGCATAAAATATAGGTTATTTTTTATTAAACGATGTGTTCATGGTTCATTTTCACTGTTTATTTTTTTACTATCTTTTTTTTACTTTCCGACTAGTACCCTAGAAGAAAAGTAATGTAATCGACAGAAAAAAATTTAATTTCCGCGAAAATACGCGTTTTGGAGTCCCCTGAACCGATTGCAATGATTTCTGGAAAATCTATGTATGTATGTATGTATGTATTTGTGTGGGTATGTGTGTATGTATGACCGTGAACACGACAGCGCCCAGACGGAACAACGGATCGGGCTTAAATTTGGTATACATATTTAGAATTACCGGGGGACGAAATGGATTGTTTTGGTGATAATCTAACAAACGGAAGTGGCAAATGTCACATACGTTTTCTTAGGCATTCATCCGGTTTTCCAAACTGACACCATTTCATCCTGCAGTGATTTTAAATAAGTAAACAAATTTACAGATCAATGGCAAGGGCGGTTTAGGTGCTATAAGGGTTTTTATCTATTGGTTTGTGACGACGTGACACGTGACGTAATTGAGAACTGACGACATCATACCTACCGCGTTAGGCCACACGGTATTGTTTGATTATCGCCTGGACTCCGATTGAAGAATAAATAAACAAACAGTAGAGAAATAAATTTTGTAGGAAAACACATGGATACGTGACAATATATTATAGCTATTTGTATCGAGAGGTGCCTTGTATGTATTGTTATAATCCAGACATAGTATTATTATTATCTCACGGACATTCGCTTTTGATGTTTCACGCTCTTTAGTCTATGCGCTTAGAGAGTTTATAAATGTGTAAACAGTGTGTCAATGCAGTCGGAAAGTTGGGTGGGGCCACATCAGATATTTTAGATTAATTAACGTCAAAGTGGTCTTGTTGGCTTGTTTTTTCGTTGCTACATAGAAAATATCGTCCAATGTTTTTTAATCATACTTTTATTTACCGGTGAGAAGTTAGCCACAACAGTTATCCACAACTTTTTTTTCTGAACCGATTTTAATGAGTTATACATCATTGGAAAGCGCATAACGCCCTGAATCTCCCCTAGTTTTGCCCGATCGAAAAAATCATAATTAGGGCCCAAAAAATTAAAATGAAAGTTGGATTTCTCGCAATTTTTCCGAAATTCCCGGGATCATATCTCAGTTATTACACAACCTATCTCAACGATCTTTACACCACTGGAAAGGGCAGGTCTTCAACTACACCCCATAGTTTTGCCCGATCAAAATTGTGACAACTTCTGTCCAAAAAAAATTATTGAAATATTAGTGTTCTGAATGACCACCATATGCCAGCCACAACAGTTAATCCACAACTCTTATTTCTCAACCGATTTTAATGAGTTATACATCGGTGGAAAGTGCATGACGCCCTGAATCTCCCCTAGTTTTGCCCGATCGAAAGAATTAGGGTAAAAAAAATTAAATTGAAAGTTGAATTTCTCGCAATTTTGCCGAAATTTCAGAATTAGGGTCCCAAAATGAAAATAAATACATATTGATTTATTTTGTCGAAATTACCAGTGACGTATCTCAGTTATTACACCAAAATATATCACCATACTCACTAGTATTAAGTATTAACCCTTTTTCCTAAAGCCAATATGCTCTTATACAATGTGTCAAGTATGTAATAAAGTGTTTTTAAGACTAAACCTTACGCTCTAAAAAATAATTAACTTTAAGGCAATTAAATTTAATAAATGATGTAATGAATTACTTTGTTGCGATTATATACTGTGTGTTGTTATTTGAACGAATAGTTTCTCCTACTTATCCTACACAACTCACAGTTATAAAACTGATTAGTAGGGACATGTGCGCACGTGATATGGAAAAATCTACTATTGCATCTTAGATCAAGATTGTCGCATTCTGCGCAACATAAACACTTGTCTTCTAAACTTTCTTAATTCTGTTATAAAACGCCTATTATTGATTGTTCAAATGAGATTGGGTTTAGGTTATTCATTTTACAGTTTTGTATCAGGCACTTCGCATAATAGCACGTACAACCCCCACTATTTTATCCGTCCTTTATAAACTAAATCTTTTAGTTTATAATTAATGAAAGGTTGTGGTTTAGAAACTTGTTTTAAAATACCTTCAAATTTTCTTAAATAAAAAGCTGCATGAAATGCGTTATTTTCCAGTAGACCTAAATAGATAAATGTATGATTGTAAATATTTTCAATTGCAAGAGTCCATTGGCATGTATTGTGGTTAAATTGCATTAAAATCGATGATTTACTTAGTAACATTTTGCTATTAATATTTATCAATGAAGTGGTATTGGTAATGCCAACATATCCCTCTTATGTATTGCACAAAGAACAGATAAGTATTGGTCCAAACTCATACCAGCTCATACTCCAGGGACTTTAAACATGTATGACAATTTTTAAATCAATGACGTAAACGGTTTGGGCGCTATAAACTTCTCCAAAGCCTTCGTCGCTGTGGTAGCGAATTGTCACATTTTAGTAAACGTGAGCTTTTTCTCTTGTTCCACGTCTAGGACAGTAATTGCCATAATGTTGATCTGGCAAAAGGGGAAGCAGATGACAACTTATGTTTTCTATTGAAGTAAGAATTAATGGCATTAGGATATATTCCCGAGAAATGGGGTAAATTAGCAAGAAAATTAACGTTCAATTTCATTTTGCTGGCTCTAATTAATATTTTGATCGGGCAAAGCTATGGGGTGTACTTGAAGAAAAGATCGTTGAGATAAGTTGTGAGATATTCAGGGCGTTATGCGCTTTGATGTATAACTCATTAAAATCCGTTGAGAAATAAGAGTTGTGGATAAGTGTTGTGGCTGGCATATGGTGGTCATTCGGAACACTAATATTTCAATAATTTTTTTTTGACAGAAGTTGTCATAATTTTGATCGGGCAAAACTATGGGGTGTAGTTGAAGACCTGTACTTTCCAGTGATGCAAAGATCGTTGAGATAGGTTGTGTAATAACTGAGATATGATCCCGGGAATTTCGGCAAAATTGCGAGAAATCCAACTTTCATTTTAATTTTTTGGGGCCTAATTATGATTTTTTCGATCGGGCAAAACTAGGGGAGATTCAGGGCGTTATGTGCTTTCCAATGATGTATAACTCATTAAAATCGGTTCAGAAAAAAAGTTGTGGATAACTGTTGTGGCTGGCATATGGTGATCATTCAGAACACTAATGTTTCAATAATTTTTTTTTTGACAGAAGTTGTCACAATTTTGATCGGGCAAAACTATGGGGTGTAGTTGAAGACCTGCCCTTTCCAGTCGTGCAAAGATCGTTGAGATAGGTTGTGTAATAACTGAGATATGATCCCAGGAATTTCGGAAAAATTGCGAGAAATCCAACTTTCATTTTAATTTTTTGGGGCCTAATTATGATTTTTTCGATCGGGCAAAACTAGGGGAGATTCAGGGCGTTATGTGCTTTCCAATGATGTATAACTCATTAAAATCGGTTCAGAAAAAAAGTTGTGGATAACTGTTGTGGCTGGCATATGGTGATCATTCAGAACACTAATGTTTCAATAATTTTTTTTTTTGACAGAAGTTGTCACAATTTTGATCGGGCAAAACTATGGGGTGTAGTTGAAGACCTGCCCTTTCCAGTCGTGCAAAGATCGTTGAGATAGGTTGTGTAATAACTGAGATATGATCCCAGGAATTTCGGAAAAATTGCGAGAAATCCAACTTTCATTTTAATTTTTTGGGCCCTAATTATGATTTTTTCGATCGGGCAAAACTAGGGGAGATTCAGGGCGTTATGCGCTTTCCAATGATGTATAACTCATTAAAATCGGTTCAGAAAAAAACTTGTGGATAACTGTTGTGGCTAACTTCTCACCGGTCTTTTATTTGTACTCCTTTACTTTAAAAAAAATTACTTTAAATTAGTCGGTGCTTTCATCAAAATAAATGCCTTAAAAATAGTGCAAAAAACAAATGCAATACAATAGAAGAGGAACTATCGCTAAAGTGCAATGTAGAAACCGCTGATTCAATAATTTAGAGTAAAGGCGTTGAGTCTATTTTATCTGTTGTGGACTAGCCTCCAGGCGCCGAATTGTCGCGACACTGGTTAGCGGAACGGGGCAAGAGGAGGAAATAGATGCTTTTCGCTCCGAATGTACTCGCAACGAGAAGCACCGCCTTCGCCTGTTCCCCCGGCCACCCGACCCCGTAGCGAAACTATAGTCCGATGGGTACTGATTCCTCTTAAGCATTTGTCATTGATGATGGTCGATGGTGGAATTATCTTCGGTATGTGCTCGAGCTTTCTAGTTCTAATTTCACATTCTAGAAGGTTAATTTTTTCCCTTAGGAGGTGATTATTTTCTATCAGGATGGTGTTTTTCTCTTCCTGCTCCTTTATTATTCTTCTTAGCAGGTTATTCTCATTTGCTAAGTGGTGATTTGATGTTTCTTTGTGTGGGCTGACTGGGATAACCTCTTTAACCTCCGACATACTGACGTATTATTAATTGTTTGGTGGATTTTAATAACAGTATGACCAATTTCAATAAAAAATCTAAATAAAAATAATACTGGTAAATCTCATAACCTACAGAATCGAATATACCCAGGGCCGCGTTAGGCTAAGGCCGCACTACGGTGGACCGCCGCGGTTAAAAACCGCGGCGGTTTTAAAATGTACGGTGTTATGCTGAGGCTGCACTACGGCGGAACCGCCGCGGTTAAAATGTTAAATGCGGTTTTAAAATGTACGGTGTTAAATAGACGCGGGAAAAAACCGCAGTGCGGCCGCTTGTATTAGCTTCCTTGACTCACAAAATCACGCGGTTAAAAACCGCGGCGGTTCCGCCGTAGTGCGGCCTCGGCTTTAAATGGACGCGGGAAAAAAACGCAGTGCGGCCGCTTGTATTAGTTTCCTTGACTCACAGAATCATACGGCGGAACCGCGGTTTTAAAATGTACGGTGTTAAATGGACGCGGCAAAAAACCGCAGTGCGGCCGCTTGTATTAGTTTCCTTGACTCACAGAATGACGCGGTTAAAAACCGCGGCGGTTCCGCCGTAGTGCGGCCTCGGCTTTACCGTATATTTTAAAACCGCCGGGGTTAAAAACCGCGGCGGTTTCGCCGTAGTGCGGCCTCAACTTAAGGTGTATCGGCGCCCTAGGCAATTACTTTGTTGCCGCCCCTCATTTTAATGAAAATTTATATTATCAGAATTCACAGAACAGTACACTTTTATTAGTAAACAAAATGTTCACTCTCCAAAAAATACAAAACTTGTAAAAAATAAGCTGCGTAGGCTAAAAGAAATATTTTACTTGAAATATTCGATTGCGATGATTTCTGGAAAATGTATATATATATATGTATGTATAGTTAAACCATTGTAAAGGAGACCTACTCGCACGTGTAAGTAACCGGTTTTCTTATGGGAGAATTGGTCGTCTTTAAAATGGTTAGACCGTATGTGTGTATGTATGTATGTATGTGTGTATGGCCGTGAACACGATTGCGCCCAAACGGAACAACGGATCGGGCTGAAATTTGTTAAACGTATTTAGAATTACCGGGGGACGAACTGGATTGTTTTTGGTGACAATCTGACAACCGGAAGTGGCAAATGTTACATGCATCTTCTGAGGAATTTATCCGATCGAGACCAACTTATATACCAACTCATCCTCCAGTGACTTTAATACGTATACAAATTTGCAGATCAGTGAGATGAACGGTTTAGGCGCTATATGCTTTTATAGAATTGTTAGATTTTGACAAACCTCAGTGCCATCACATGAGATGACATTAAATGTCAGGATGACAAATGTCATTATGTCATAGAAACTGACTAGTTAGGGTCCAGACTGGCTGTGGTTTTACAAAATTGAATAATTTCAAAAGTGTTTAGATATTGCATTGTACTAACGATACAGTCGGAAAGTAGAGTTAGGGCCACCCCAGATATATGAAGATATGTGTTTTCACCAATTTCCATGTTAACCACACTGTTATTTTAATTAAACGGTTTTAGGTATTAAAATTAATTTCTGTAGGATTTTCACAAACAAATCATGAATTTTATCGAGAAATATTTTTGTAAAAGTTACCAATACGTGAAGTGTATGCTTTGCGCACTGTGTTGATTGGAATTGAACGAGTTTTTTTGGTATGCCGGATGTGTGCTTGTATATAGGTATGCTTCGCGTTCGCAGGTAAATTTTTTTATGCATTTCATATGTAGTTGTTAGATATTCGGTTCAGTTAGCGAGAAGCGTTGTAAGCCGTGTAATGTGACCAAGTTCGCTTAGCGCAATAGCTATGTATTTTCTGATCATAGAAGCTCTGATAGAAGTTTGAAGCAAAGAATAAAACGTATGTAAGTAATACTAAATTATTGTCATACGCATTATTATCGGCTAGTAAAACCGAATTATCTAACAATGCGAAATAGTAAGAGCCGACAAAAGCTAGATGTATTAGTCTCGTAACCAAGCAACGCCAATACCTGTTCACCACAATCGAGCTAATTTGCATTTTTCGGCCATCTTGCCAAACATTTTCGCGCGTCTGTGCGTTCTCTTTTTTTGACAGAATTTCACGGCGTACGCGCGTGTTGCATACGGATATACCAGCAAATATTCGCAACAGGTAATTTGTAATATTTTGAGTGGTGTTTTAAGTGATTTTTACCTAACCTATTACCCCGTGTGTATAAGAATCATGTTCCGTACTCATTTCAGCGCCATTAATCAAGTTTTGTTGAGTAATAACTGGTACTGGTAGTGTTTGGATCATAATGAACATTGTGGATGAATATTTGGTTATATTATTGTTGTAGATGGACAACGACCGTGATGTAGTGAAGTGTTGGACATTTAGTTGTGCGCGCTTTTAAATCTTGCGTGTGTAGTGTTGAATAGCAGCCGTGGATGCTCAAGGGAGAAAAAGGACTGACTAGGAGGAGGATTTTACCGGAGTGGCAGCTTCCAAGGACGGAGACATCTAAAGGTAGGTTCAAGGAGATGTCATCCTTCGTTGGAGGGGAAGAAGACGCAATAAGGTAGGATTCTTGGACTTCTCTAGGTTCGCGGCGCGTTATCGGTCTTTTTGACTCTCTACGAGTTCTGTAGAGTCGTCAAAAGCAGTGGTAGTGGTAATTATCTGACCATGATTGCTGGTATTATTGAAGAATTCCTGTAAGTGGATATTTCTTTGTAATTCTTGCGATACCTGGCAGAAACGAACGAGAGGGACGAAGATGTCGCTGCAGGTTAGCGGGGTGGTGGTTTGGGATCTTCCCCCTTGCTCGTTTCTCCTTCAAAAAAAGTTAAAATCTGTATTTTTTTTAAGTTTTAGGAGCATATTGGATGTGATTTAAGGCTCCCAGTCCCCATTGTTTATACTCTTTGTCCATGGATTAACTGCAATGATCAGGGTTATGGTTTTTTTTAAAGTAAGTAACTGAAGTAGTGAAATGAAGTTCTTTTGAAATTCTTTTAACAACACTGAGTTTATACGTTTCTTGTTGCAGATTACGAAGGAAGAACCTAACCGATCTAGATCAGATCTAGGACTCACAAAACTGACGTTTTCCAATGCCAGACATACAGATAATAGATGCCTTTTATAATACCTTATTTTTATGACAAATTTGTATGCAAATCTTATAATGTTTGACAGTGCCGGATTTACAAATGTGGGGACCTCGGGGCAGTGGGGGATGTGGAGACCCCTTAAATAAATAGTATGTTTTAGAATAATTTTATTTTGCCAACTGATTCTTGCTTCTTTAAGTTTGTGGAGGCCCCTATTTTGTGGGGGCCCCGGGCGCGTGCCCCGGGGTAAATCCGGCACTGATGTTTGATTACAATAATGCAGTGGTTATGCTCGAGATTTCAGCGGAAATACGCGTTTTAGGGGTCCCATGAATCGATCGCAATGATTTCTGAAAAATGTATGTATGTGTGTGTATATGTGTGTGTGTGTATGTGTGTATGCGTTTGTGTATGTCTGTGTACACGATAGCGTCCAAACGGTACAACGGACTGGGCTGAAATTTTGCATACATATTTAGAATTGCCAAGGGGCGAACTGGATTGTTTTTGGTAACAATCTGACAACCGCAAGTGGCAAATGTTACATGAGTCTTATTCGGGATTTATCCGATTTTGGCCAAACTAATATCAGCACATCCTCCAGTAATTTTAAATAAGGATACTCATACTAATTTACAAGTCAATGGGATGAACGGTTTAGGCGTCATTAGCTTTTATAGAAGAATATATTTGACAGAATTTACAGCCTTCGTCGCTGTGTTGCAAATTGTCAGATTTTGACAAACGTCAGTGCCACTGACATGACATTAAATGTCAGTATGACAAATGTCTTTATGTGATAGAAACTGATGTTAGGTAGGGTACAGAGTGGCTCTGGCTTCACAAAACTTGAATAATTGCAAAAGTGTTCAGACACGTCATTGAGCCCACGGTGTAGTCGAAAAGTTGGGTGAGGGCCACCCCAGATATTTTTATTTAAAAAGAACGTATAGTTCTTGAAACAAAATGTTCATTTCTTTCGAAATATTATGTTATTAAATTTAAATTAATTAACGTTCATACAAATACGATAGCTTTGAATTTAATAATTCTTATCAAATTTATTTGCAACAACCAAAGCTTTGTCTGTCACTATTTAACATCGATCTTTCTTTGACTTAAAGCAAATTCGTTTCATTAAAAAAAAATCTCTCTGTGTATTCCAAAACTCTTTTTCCTAGATTTTTCTACTGAAAATATATTGTTCGAACATTTTTATTTAAAATACCTGTCCCATACCTACAGCAATTTTGTTAGATGTGGTAAACGTAAACCAACAGTGTTCTTTTCTGATCAATACACATTTGCCCCGAATACGCTAACATAAGCACAAAAAAAACTACTGGGAAGAAGATAAATAAATAAGATAAAAGAAAATAGTCACTTTTTGGTTTAGTAGGTAACGCTAATAATTTTATTAGTCTTTATAATAAGAACTCCCTGCCATTAGAAAAGTAATCCTATAGATACACTCCGTCATATAGGTATATGAATCTAATAAAAGAAAATAATTTTTAAGCATTTCTTGCTGCCCCCAAAAGACTGCCGCCCTAGGCAGTTGCCTTTCTTGCCTAATGAATAAAGTAGCCCTGAATATACCGGTATATTTATGCTATTCTGTATCTAACCATAAAACATTAATATTATACATAGTAAAATCATATGTCTGGTAATATCCACAAGCTCCTCCTGGACTAAAACATGCTAACTTTTCTGTGGTTATGACAAGCATCGGTTACAACTGGAAATATCACTCGCCAAGATCAGCATCTCACAGGAAGAGTAGTAAACCTATGTATGAAATGGATTCTGCAAAACCCTGCTAATGCCGTGATCCAGTTAACGTCGGACGAACGCAGTAAAAACAGGTCATAATTCTTATGCAGCAGCATTAATTCTTACATAGCTTTATTATACCGCAGCTCCAATATCTACAGTGACTTTTGAGCAATGTAAAACCATAAATTTTTAGAGCAATTTTACACACGCTCTTATTATAGATTATTTTATTATTCTCAGAGTTCTTTGACGTTCACGTTTCATCATAATGCCACACGGGGCTAACGTGTTTTCAACTGTTTTCTGTGAAAGACAACAAACTCGTTAATTATTGTTCGGATTTGTTATGACCGTCCATATTAAAAAGGGGTTACTGATGGGTCTCAAACCCTTAACACTTATTGTGCTTAAATCTCGCAATTTTGTAACGGAAAACGCAAAAGAATCATACAATCTTTAAACTTTAAGCGGGTTTTTCTAGATAACTAGCTTTTACTCATTATAAACTTCTTTTCTTCAATACTTCTTTAACAATTATAAGGCTCAATCTTTTTCGCGTAGGCAGTAACCTCTTCGACCCGCAGGTAATAGCTGTCGACCCCCATATTAACGTCAACCATAACTGCTGGTAAGGCAGCACTTGGGTGCAGATAACGCGTATTTAATCGCCCGTAACTAACGGCACATAAAATGAGAATAGAACGCCCGACGTTCAGCACAATTTGTAAAAAAAAAGATTGAGAAAGGAAAGGGATGAGCTATTAACCACGTGGCAAAAACCGTATCGCGGGCAGCAGCTCCACACGAAAAACAAACGATTCAATTAGTCGCCGAGATAAAAGTGGGACGACATGCCCTCCACATAACGCAGGATTAATTTTGGACACTGTGCCGACAAATAACTCATAAGACTTATGAAGGAGTCCGTTATGATAGTGCCACCTAGCGTGTACAATAAAACTGACATGGATACCAAACGAACTTAAAACGTAGCGTATACGTATACGTTGTTTGATTGTAAACGCAGTTTAGGTAGTAGGTACATATTGTAAAGATGGTGCTTGCCGTTGGGAATAAACACCTCGGCTGCGCAAAAGTCAATATTGTTAGAGAGTATTGACGAAAGGTGGAAAGGGAGTTCTAATTTTCGCGAAAACCTTGAGCTGGAGTATCGGGTAAATTGAGAATTAATTAAATATGACCTCTGGTGCGACCCTTGGCCCCGATTAGAGGAACAATTAAAGACGGTGCCCGCTACGGTCTGACATTAGGGCACTCATAATGGAGCTCGTCCTCGAACAGATTAATGCCAATTAAGTACTTTCGGCCAATATTAAAGTCGGTACGTATTTAAATGTTTCAATATAAAGAATAAACTTACGTATTTCGGTCAGGGTTGACTTTGATAATGCATTTGTGGGATCTTTTATGCTGATGACGATCGGACGATGACTTCTGTCTTCATTCAAAGTGTGTGGGCGTAAATGATTCCCTTTATAGATATTTTTCGTTCCGACACAATTCTCGAAAGAAGAGACATAAAACATGCACGCTAAAGTGAAAATACAATATTTCAAATAGAGCCTTTTACAGAAACGTATCGGAGCACTCAAACTAAGCCCAGTTACAATAAAAATTCTGTCCAAGGGTACCGCTTTTAAAGCACATAGTGTCATAGTGCTGCTATTTTGCGCATTTTTCTCTGAATGTTGAATATATAAAATGAAGTCAACACACGTAACTAATCACAGGTGGACTGGTTATACCTAAGTAGATCAGAATAATCTGTTATTGTTGTCATTTTCTTTAAATTGCCACATTAAAAGTCTAGCTGAAACATTGGTTAAACGATATAGTTACTTATTCGTGTTAACACGTTTTCATTCTATTTTATTTTTCATGATATATGTAAAATGTTCAAAGGTGTAATTATTGGCACCTCTATTACTGAGACTGGCATAGACCTATCCAGTCATTGGCACCTTATATCACCTTGCAATAAAGGTAAAGAGTAAATATACAAATATATGAAATTGTTAAAATATGATAAAAATATGTATAATTAACTGAATTTTAATAATATAATATAATATAATATGCGACGCGGATCGACAAGATTCTTGGGTATGCGGGCGATTCTTATCTGATGTCTCCCTAACTATAATCCGCATAATAATACAGCTAAAACTTATTTAGAGAAATTTACCTATAATCGCCACTCAAATCTGATGATATACGTTGTAATATTGCACAAAATCACTTCAAAAGTCGACAAGTCATATTTCAACAACACTACCGTACAAATTTCACGCAATAATTAGTGGTTTTGTCTTTGAAAAAGTGATGCAGATCACGAAAACATCGCCCGTTCACTCTACCTAGGAAACAAGTCAACTAGGAACCGAACAACGTGTCGCGTTGTTGACATTGCTACGATACAAGCCAGCCTACAAAAAGCTGCACATGTGTACCAAATACACTGAAGTAAAGGTCCGGCGTGTGTTGGAATGTTAGAATGGTATTTTTTCGATTTCGCAATAATACTGATAATTAAAGATTTTACAAAATGTTGCATCGTTTACGTACTAAATATTTTATATAAAAGTAGTTTGGTAGTGGTAGTGGTGGTCTGCAATACTTCAGATGCTTTATTGTGTCGTGAAACCACAGTCAGTCTGCACTCCAACCGAATGAAAGTCATAGAATAACACTGTCATGCCATGTTAGGCGGGGTCATTATCGCCTTCCATCGGATAGGAAGTAAATCCGGTGTTCTCGTGTGCTCATGATACGACATGAACGTTAAAGAACACATACTGGGGGTGAAATTCCCTTAGTTCGATAAAATTCCAGGCCATGTCAGTCCACCGAGGTTTATCAAAATCTGCCAATTCGCAACCGCAACCGACGCAGGCTGTGGATTCTGTCAGACTGCTTCTATAAACGCGTATAACGCCTAAACCGTTCACTTCACTGGATGATGAGCTTATATCAATTTGGTCAAGATCAAATAAATTCTTAAGAAAATGCATATAAATTTACCTGTTCCGGTTGTCGGATTGTCACCAAAAACATTCCAGTTCGTCCCGGTAATTCTAAACATATCAAATTTCAGCCCAATCTGTTGTATACTGTTTGGGCACTATTGTGTTCACAGACAAACACATATGCATACACACATACATACAGACTCTTTCCAGAAATCATTGCAATGGATTCGGGGGACCTTAAAACGATTACGTTTTAAGGTCCCCTGAATCCATTGCGTTCTAGGGTACTAGTCGGAAAATATAAATCTAACCAAGCTATTTTGTATGGTCTAAAAACTCCAATAAGAATTAAAACAATTTCAGTCACGTCACAGGAAAAGCTTGCCCTTAAACAATTGAACCACCAAGTAGTCACAATAAAGGTAGAATTTCCTAAACAATGACACTAGGTTATCATAAACTATACCTTAAGTATATCTAACTTTATGTACATAAACATGTATTGTTCTATGTTCGCATATAGTACATTATTAATTTACCAAGAGATCTTGTTAACATTGTCCTGTCCGAGTGCACAAGTAGAACGCTGACTGAGCCTTTGTTATATGCATTGCAGCCAAAGCTTCTCAGTGAAATTATTAATAACAACTTCGCGCACGTCCCAAACATTTATATGGAAATATCGTACATTGTTGTTCGCACACATAGTACTGATATATTGTATGCTCTTCGCTACTCTAGGATTTAAATTTTCCTGTGGATGAGGTAGTAGAAAGAATGAATGCGATTTTTACTTTCATACTAGGACCGTAAGGAAAGTATTGTAATCGACGGAAAAAAATTGCTATGATTTCTGGATTATGTTTGTGTGTATGCATGTATGTATGTATGTATGTATGTGGGTATGTATGTATGTGGGTATGTATGCCTGTGAACACAGTAGCGCCCACACAGTACAACTATCGGGCTGAAATTTAGTATCTAGAATTACCAGCCGATGAACTGGAATGTTTTTATCACAATCTGACCACCGGAAGTGGCAAATGTTATGTGCATTTTCTTAGGTATTTATCCGATTTTGACCAAATCGATATCAGCTTATCCTCCAGTGATGTTAATTACGTATATAATTTACAGATCAATGGGTTCAACAGTTTAGGCGCTGTAAGAGTTTTCATCAGCAGTTTGACAGAAGCATTCATCGCTGTGGTTACGCACTAACAGACCTTGTTAAACGTGAGTGGCCACTGACATGACATGACACTGTGTTATTTTATGACTGACGCATAGATTGATGTTAGGTTGGGGTCCAGAGAGGCTGTGGCTTCACGAAATTGAATAACAGTAAATGTATTTAGACTTTTGTGTAAAACATTTAGTCGGAAAGTTCGTCGGAAAGTAGGGGCCATCCTAAATTTTTACATTACTCGCATTGAGTATTTCTCTCCAACTGCTTTCAAATGCGAAACGTTGGGTTGGAGGGGGGTTGATACAGCCCCAACCACCATCCCTCAATCACTTATGCAGCGTTAGCCGTTAAAACCAGAACCGAACTACTGATCGAACTTTGACGGTGTGGGTAGCTGTAATCGAATGGCTAAATTCGTTTTGGATAAGCAAGTCGATACAATGCCTCAGGGCAGACTTTCGTCTATTAATTCCATCGGTGCGGTTTGCTGGGGGCGGGGGTTGAAGGTCGGCGGTTCGGTTTGGACTTCCAAAATTGCTAACCTAAACGTTCGGTCCATTTGTGTTAGTTTAATAGCCCGGCTGTGGTTCGAGAGATATCGCAGGGACTCGTACACGCTACTCACTACCGACAGCGAAATCTAGATGTCGGTCGGTGCGGAATTACGTGTCGGTACGATGGGTCAGACCCGCTTAACACTAGCAATAACCACGTACACTATTTAAACGTCTTAATTTATTTCTCTCGTGTATACCTGTTTATTTATACGGATTTGTAGACTCTTTGTTATAGATAAATTCTTAGAAAGTGTCCTAGCTAACACAAGTTTTAAAATAATTAATTCTACAAACCTTTCTATGATGTTTTGTGTTCTAAGTCTGAGCACCTTTTGGAACAATCAAGTTTTCGATTACTCAGTTTTAAATCCAAATGTATTAGCAATGTAATGTTGTCTGATACACTGTTTTCATTTCAATGTTGCACACTTAACTTTCACTTAAATGTCTTGTAAATTACACTCGTGCATAACGCGATGAAGGAAACAGCAATTGTCAGGGCTTTACTGCAATTTAAAATTCAATCAAGTGATAGACCGGTAATTACCCTACCCTACAACGTGTTTCAAACTTATCCTACTAGTTTTTAGTTTTTTCTTATGGCATAAGAAAATACCCAAATAAATAACATATTTTACATATTTCTTAAGCCGTAAGAAAAAGTAAAAGCTAACAGATAAAACGAAGTTTATGGTGTCCAAAGTTGTGGATGATCAACCGACAATTGCATAAATAAAGCCAACAAAAACAAGTCATGTTTTTTTTTCTCATAATTGCTGCAGCGCTTGTTAGCTCTTCTTTCGCCGAATTACGGAAGATGAAAGCAAAATTTACAAGGTTTCAATTAAGAGGATGTTCCAAATTTAAATCACAAAAACATCATGTCAATTACAAATAACAAATGAGTTGGAAAAATAGTAATAAAAAATTTACAACTCATATTAGAAAACAAAACTAGTAAAAGTTTTTGGGTAGCGTTTTTTTTTTTATATCTAGAGCTATTCTTCGAATTCTACATCTATTTCGTAACAGGTATATTTTTTAGAAGGGTTGCCAGATTGTATTAGCATAAATACCGGAGACAAAAATATTAAGAATTACTGAAAATGTGATGTGGAGATCAGTCAGAAACATAGTCTATAGTCAACACGATTTTAAATTAACATAAGAACAGATGAAAAGAAGTTTATGGTGTCCAAAGCTTTGGATAATCAACAAACAATTGCATAATTAAAGCCAACGAAAACAAGTAATGTTTTGATATGTGGGGTTCACTGCTTTAATACTGGTTGGTAGCCTTCCTTATCAAAGCCGTACAGTGAACACTCAACTGGTAGCATGTAATCAAAACCACAACGTGTTTTGCTGAATACATACTGTTGAGTTCGCTGAACTGAAGTTAAACCCTACACTATTTTTAAAGTTTTAAGTATTTTTTATTTCCTGGTGTGCATAAGAGCTTGTCGAATTCTATAGTAATATGAATTCTAATTAACCTATCTTTTGCAAATTACTACGAAATATTTATTGATTTTGTTGCAAACTTTTGCATTGGTAACGATATACAGCAGAACTAACAATTTTTGTGTCTTTCTGATTGACAATTATCAAGCAATGCACCACTGTAAACAAAAAGCTGGCAGGAAATAAGCAAAAAGGTCGAAATATATTTAAAACCCTGTGGACAAGGTAGCTCAAATGTCTTTTTTGTTTTTTTCAAAATCAAACATTTTCATTTTATTTCAATGCGACATATAGGCAAAATTATAAACTCGTTTTAGTACAAAATCGATCGCTAATACTTTACAATCAAACGTAATAAATAAGTTTCGTTATTATCACTACGATTTAATTTCATTGCAAAACTACAGTAATTATTGCTTTGATAATTATAAACGTCAACTCTATTGAAACTGTTTTAATTATGACAAACTCACAAAGAAAATTTTCACAGTAAAAGCTTTGGCGGAGGTCGCTAATCGACAAAACTATAAGGTAGGATCGACACTAACCATCGACACTACCAATAGTTTATGAAAGTTGAGCTTATTGTAGGAGCTTTTAGTAATGGGGCGAAAAGTGATTTTAATTTTATTATTCCAAGCTACCAATTCCCGTGATAGTTTAAGAACAGACAAAATGAAATTTTTTTGCAAATGGCGGAGGAGCCGGCTCTATAAATCGCTCTTCTTTTCTTAAATCAATTTTATGAATCAAATCTTTCATTTTGGATTTGGAATGTCAGAACATTATTTTTAAATTACTACGCAAGAAATAAACAACACAAAACTAATGTAAAAATAAGTTAAATAACTCAAGGCAAACTAAGAAAATGTCAGAGTACATTTGTTGCTTGACCCTGTAATTTCAAATTTTAATGAAATGATAAAATTAAAACTACTTGATTTTTGCCCAAACATTATGAGCCACCCGGTACATAATAACAACATAGAAGTTGTTTGATTGTAAAATATCACAAGTTTAACAAACAAAACTAAACATATTACTGTTATAGGGTTAGGCGATTTGCGGGGATGCGTCACAGGACGTCCAGAATTGTCTCGTACAAGTCAACAGAGTCTAGGACGGAATTTAATTTTGCCCGGGATATTCATATGCCAGCCGGATACCGGAGATCTGGTAACCCTATTCTTCGGTTACTACTACAATAATAAAAATCTAGAAAAGGGTACTAAAACTAGGTAAGATCGAAATAAAGTAACAAAACGAATCCACAGAATATCTCAGCACCGTCGCTCCAGCGATTTTACGAGGTATTAAGTAAGTTTTATTAAACTGATTATCGATTTTAGTTCGGAGACGTAAAACTGACACCGTCCCTAAAGTAGAAAACTTTAAGTACGCTAAACTGAACTTTCTACGAAGTTAGAGCCACCACTGTCACTCTATCTACCTGCGTCGGAGTCCACAAATCGAGAAAATCGGCTTACCGCGGCCGATAGAATGAACTTAACGTGAAAACTCAATCAGTGCGCACTTATAAATAGATAAGGGCGTTCGTCACCTTGATATACGGAGCGGTAACTTTACTTTAGCGTCGTCGCATTTGCTACGTTTCGCTTAATTCGCCGCGGCGATGAACCGCCGGCCTGTAATTACCTCAGAAAGATTTACCTTCTTAATATCCATAAATTTTACGTTCGGTGGGAGGGGGAGTGAGTCGAGTCCGGACCTAGACCCGGTAAATTACTGTCATCGGACACTAAACGCTGAATATAGAAAAGATTTACCGGGCCTTCTAACGTATAATTTTGGCCGCTTTTTCGCCAAATTTAATTATTTCCAATGGTTCGCCGATTCACGACCGCTGATTTACGAGGTACACGAACCCAACCGAAGTATATTATTCAGGTGCGTTCGGTAATTTCGGAGACATGATAAACGGTAAATTCACAAAAATTATTTTTTCAGTGAGCCTGAAAGTTTTAAGCATTACTTCTTATAGAATAAACTGTCAACAGGAGTACAATAACTGGGGTTTCAGCTGCATTTTTATGTTTTGTGTAATGTGAGACGAATTCTAGTCTAGACGCAAAGCTAGAAAATACTGTGGGGTTGCTGCGATATTTACTGAGGCCGGATTTAGTTCTATTTTAAGCGTAGGTACAACGTTTGAAATGCACCCTAGTCCTACTAAAGATGTTGTATAAATGGGCTTTCAAGATTTGAAGCCCCCAGAATCAGATCAATGGGATGAACGGTTTAGGCGCTATAAACGTTTATAGAAGCTGTTTGACAGTATCAATAGCCTTAGTCGTTAGTGGGGATATAGAGTGGTTGTGGCTTCACGAATTTGATATATTACAGAATGAATTGACACAATCAATGTATCAACGATGCAGTCGGAATGTTGGGTGAGAGTCACCCCAGACTATTTTATAATGTAAGTGTAGTGTTACGTATTGTAATCGACGAAAAAAAAAATTCAGGATTTCAGCGGATATCAGCGGTTTGGAGGTTCCCTGAGTCGATTGCAATGATTTCTGGAAAATGTATGTATGTGTGTATGGCCGTGAACACGATTGCGCCCAAACGGAACAACTGATCGGACTGAAATTTGATATACATGATTAGAATTAACGGGGGATGAACTGGGTTGTTTTTGGTGATAATCTGACAACCGGAAGTGGCAAATGTTACTAAATTTGCGCTATTAATGATGAAATAAAGTGACATAAAATATTAATTTAAGTAATTATTTATTATCTATCAATGACAATTATTTAGATGGAAGGGAATAACAAATTTTGGGAAGAGGTTATAAATAATTATAGAAATTTTTCTTGCTTATGGAATAGTAAAGCAAAATCGTATTCAGACTGAAATATGAGGAATAAAGCTATAAATAATCTCATTGAAAAATGTAAAGAAATAAATCCATTGGCGGATAAGAACTGCGTTTTTTTTTCTGAAATTGCCAAAGCAACTGCCACACCAATAGCAACAATTTGTTGGTGGGAAAGTGGCAAACAGGCCACACTGAAGTCTCGGGTATACATGCGACCCCGTCTCAACGTGTATGCTCGTTTTGCTTTGAGACCGCTTGTCTCTGAGACCTGTGCCTCGCGGCATGCGGCGAAGCAAATCTCACCGTGTATGGCCCGTTTGAGGCAGCGTGATACAAGTGACGCCACAACTACTACATGTGTAATTATGTATCTATGTATGTACAGTGTACGCACACCTTGTAAAGAATTTCTTGCATTCTTCAAACAAAAACCTGCATCGGCCGACTTTCGGCTTATCATCGGTAAATTTCGGAATAAACAAATGGCCAGATGTCGCTGCTTCGTTGTGCGGTTTCCGTGTTTATTTCGTTTATTATATGGAGATTTCAATCCAGTTTTGACTTAGTTTCAGTAATTAGTGTGGTAAGCGAATTTGGTGGTCCTTTTTTTTCAAAATGCATAGCACTGATATCCCAGGGTAAGTTTGATTTTTGTGTAAATTACGATCGAAAGCATGCCCATGAACGCCGACGCTAATTTGCCTTTGTTGTGTCCAAAATTTAGACCGAACACAACGACTAGTACCCTAGAAGGGTCCAGAATGGCTGTGGCATCACGAAATTGAAAAAGTGTTTAAACACTAGAATGTGTCAACGAGGTAGTCGGAAAGTTGTGTGGGGACTACTCCAGATTTTTATAAATGGTAACCTGATTAACATTTGCTTATTTTTATTTCTTTAATCTTATAAGTATCTAACAACTCCTCCAATAGAAAGTGTTTAAGGATAAATTAAATTCGTTCTTTTTATATTTTTTTTTAAATATTTTTTTTATTTTGTTTGCTGGTATTTTCTTTTGTGTTTAATTTAGTTGAGTTCAATGCTTTGTTAAGTAAAGTAAATTAAATAAACAACAATAATTTATTGGCTTTGTCTCCCAAACTGCTCCACGTACAGCGCGAGTATAAAAACAATAACAGTGGTCGGAATTTGCGGTTGTGATACTTACTTTAACTGTCTTTTATTTCTCACAATCAACCAACGGCCATCTATTACGGATGCTAAAAATTCAAGCAAAACTCACATATAAAGTTTTGAATATATACTAATTCTTTTGGCATGTTTTTAACAACTGGGTTCACTAGTATAATCTATGACTAGTATTGTAATCGATTTTAATAGGGATTTTGGCGACAATACGTGTTTTGAAATTCCTGAATCTATTACAATGTATGTATATCTATTGTAATATATCTATATATGTACATATGTATGTAGGATGGTAGGTATGTAGGCTTGTGAACACGATAGCGCTCAAACGGTACAACGGATTGGGCTGAAATTTGGTATACAAATTTAAAATTATCGGAGAAAATACTGGATTGTTTTTGGAACAACCGAAAGTGGCCAATTCATTCATTTTCTTATGATTTCAACCTACTTTGAAACTGATACCAGTTCGTCCTGCAGTGAGTTATTAATTTACTTAGTAGCTATTTGCAACATCTATCAAATCAACAATTATCAGTTTGTTACATTAGTATTCGTTACTACTCATTAGTTGTGTATAAGTGTCTGATACCTACTGCCAATAACTTTTTTTAGCATCCATAGGAGCGCAACTATAGTCGTTGTGATTGCAAATTGGCAAACTTTTATATATTTTTTTATTTTTTTATCTGCAGTGGTCACTGACATTAGCTTGGGATACAGTGTAACTGTGCCTTAATAAAAGTGAAGCATTGCTAAAGGTTTTGACACTTTGACGTGTCAATGAGGTAGTCGGAAATATTTCCATTTTCGTGTTAATTTTAAACAAGAAAAATCGCTCGTACAATTGTTTTCCAGCTATATGACATGATTGCATATAATCCATTAGTTAACAATCCAGTAATTAACAATCTAGAGTTCTCGAACGGGGTCGAAAAACAGGGCACCTAGTTGTTATCATACTGCAGATTTGGCGATAGCCGTATATACTGACACCGTACGACAATAAATTAATTTGCCGACCTACAAAGGGACCAATCAATATATCTATAGGAAACACGGACGTGCCAACTAGCAGTTAGTTAGGTAGGTCAGATTGGAATTGAGATTGAGCCATTGCCGGATATCTCTAGGTTATGAGCCGGTGGTTTGCAATTTGACATGTTCGTCTGCTTTAATTGATCGATTACCTGGATGATCGCCCGTCCATGAGCTTGACTTGTGATCACATAGATTACTTGGACAATAGATTTAGAATGCAATCGATTCAACAGTGGTTGTTCGTGGAATAAATGGGTAATTTGTGTAATAGGTCGCGTTCACCAACGTTAACGTGAGCAAACGTTGTGCAATCCCAGGAACACTTTTAGTAAACGCAGAACAAACTATAAACGTGTCTGGTCAACGGTCGTCATAAAACAAAAAACGTCTCCTCTTGCAAATGCAAACGCTGTTTATTAAATGTCAAAATGACAAAAAAACGCGGTTACACATATAGAACGATTGCAAAATTACCGTAACTGGTAAATTACCGGTAATTATTCAATTCTTCTCCGCAACGATATTTTGATAATAAATGGTACATTTATACAAATAACTAAAAGCTAAGTATGTTTTCGTATCAATTTTGATGAATATTATTGGGCATTTTAGTACGATTTTATGTTATTATGGCATTTTGTCACATATGGCTAGTGATATTCCGATACCACCAAAGTATTGACACCTACTCAAATGAGTAGTACTCAAACCGGTTTTGCGATACTACTCATATGAGTACCCCAAAAGTATCGATACGTACTCGTATCGATACCTACTCATATCCATAATGATACCTTTTGTTAATTGGTCATTTTATGTAGTTTAAATAAACACGTTAAATATTTTATATTTTTATTAATGATTATACTTAAACAAAAAGGCTTTCTTGAGAAAATTTGGCAAAAAAATCCGTTGTTCTAAATATTTAGGTGACAACTTATTTTTCAGCCTTTGAAAATAAACATTGCAGGGCTCAGAAGTTGTAACTATGATGAGATATTGTTGCACCTTGTAAATTACACGGATAAAATGCCTTCATGTCTTCCCAGTCCGCAAATGGATGGTCTTTTAAAAATAAAACTGGGTTTGATTAGATACAAACACTTTTCTTTCGATGCGATAAGTAAGTATCGAAACAAAAGTATCGATAATTTACCTGTACCGGAACATCCCTACATATGGCATAAAATATCAACATAAAATGTGACTTAATATTTCAGATAACTTTTAAGATTTATTTTATTGCTTATTTATTTATTATTACGTCCCCAAAGAATCTGGTTCCATTAAACTTAATACAAATCAATAGTCCTGCGCTTATTAGCTAACAGAAAAAAACATTAGTAGGTATATAAACTTTTCAATAGAAAAGAGAAATTCAACAATAGATAGAAAACACAAGTGGGCGATACTATGTACTACACGTCATAATGCTACAGTGCTTTCTTGAGTGACACGATCGACTGACAAAAAGTCGACACTAGACACCAACGGCATAGTTGCATGCACTAACCAAGTTAATATAAAACAACATCGGGATTAAAAATCGGGATTTCAGCGGAAATACTTGTTTAAAGTCCCCTGAATCCACTGGAATGATTTCTGGAAAATGTATGTTTGTATGTATATATGCATGTGTGTACCTATGTGTACACACAAATTTGGTATGCATATCCACAATCTGACAACTGGAAGTAGCAAATGTTACAAGCATTTTAGGCATTCAACCTACTTTGACCAAACTGATACTCCAATGACTTTAAATAGGTACATGAACTTACAGATCAATGGGATGAAAGTTTTAGGGGCTATAAGCATTTATAGAAGCAGTATGACGGTAATTGCAGCCAGCGTTCGTAGCTATTGCTTGGAATTCTAAAATATAAATAAAAGACATATATAAATCCCTAAGAAGATGCATGTAATATTTGCCACTTCCGGGTACCCGGGGGAAGTTAGCAATAAAAGTTAGCAATAAGTTTGTTTTTCAACCGATTTTAATAAACGATCAAATACATCATTTTAAAGCTCATAACGTCCTGATATCCCATGAGTTTTGCCCGGTCGATCAAATCATAATTAGTGCCCTAAAAATACGAATGAAAGTTGACTTTTTCGACAATTTGGTAAAGTTTTCGGCATCATATCTCGGCTATGACTTAACCGATCATAATGAGCAATACATTAATCGAAAGCACAAGTCTTCATGTACACCCCATAGTTTTGCCCGATCGATATTATAACAATTACCGCCTGAAAAAAAAAATAACAAAGTACTAGCGTCGTGGGGATTTGGACAACACAGTGCAACCGCATGCCTTGAACACCGATCAACAAAAGCGTAAAAAATAAGCACTTCCTGTCAACCACTTATGCTAGTTTTGCCCGGTCAAGATTCCAACAATTAGCGGGCGAGAATAATTAACAAAGTTTGCGTTCCGGAGACATAGAGAAAGGGCCGGGTTGAGTGTTACGGTGGACAAAAGCAAGTTTTTTAAGCACTTCCGGTCATCCGATTTTAATAAATTATACACCAATCGATAGCTTAGGGTGGCAACCACTTATGCTAGTTTTGCCCGGTCGAAATTCAAACAATTATTTATGTAAATATTTGCGATAAATTATCGAAGTTCGTCGTGATATACACAAAATCACAAATCACATTGTCCAACAATTATGTTGTTGCACTATTAAAAAAACAAAAGCTTTATTATTCCAGCTTGCAAACTTTACATGAGCACCGAAACTTAGTGGCTATGTATGTCGACAACTTGAAATTTGGAATCAAATACGCAGGAGTTAAGATAAAGATGAAAATCTCGTTTTTCACTATGTACACCAACGGAAAAAATGATCTGGTATGGAAGGATCCGAACCCACGACCTTCTGCTTGCCGGGCCATAACAGGTCATTTTTTTCGTTGGTGCACATTTATATCTTCCTCTTTATGTTTCTGTAATTGATCAGTACCTTTGTGTTCTCTGTTAAATGTATAAACCGGATGATATGTATACATTACCCTGCCAAACGTCAGAAAATCCTATATCATTGGTTATGACATTATGACGAGGACTCGATTAATTAATAAATCTTCTAGTTGATGCCGCTTTATCATGACGCTAGCTGGCACCTTCAAATATTTAAAACTACACTGCAGATTTGTATTTATATAAACTATACTTAAAGAAACTTTCTAAACCTTATCCATTGGTTTGTACACCGTTGTACCCGACACGGTCCTTTCTTCATGTCTCCGGAGCGCAAATTTTGTTAATTATTCTTGCCTGCTAATTCTTTGAATCTTGTCCGGGCAAAACTAGCATAAGTGGCTGCAACCCTTAGCTATCGATTGGTGCATAATTTGTTAAAATCAGATGACCGGAAGTGCTTAAAAAACTTGCTTTGGTTCACCGTTGTACCCGACACGGGCCTTTCTCGATGTCTCCGGAACGCAAACTTTGTTAATTATTCTCGCCCGCTAATTGTTGGAATCTCGACCGGGCAAAACTAGCATAAGTGGTTGTCACCCTTAGCTATCGATTGGTGCATAATTTGTTCAAATTGGATGACAGTAAGTTCTTATTTTTTACGCTTTTGTTGATCGGTGTTCAAGGCATGCTGTTGCACTGTGTTGTCCAAATCCCCACGACGCTAGTACTTTGTTATTTTTTTTTCAGGCGGTAATTGTTGTAATATCGATCGGGTAAAACTATGGGGTGTACATGAAGACTTGTGCTTTCGATTAATGTATTGCTCATTATGATCGGTTAAGTCATAGCCGAGATATGATGCCGAAAACTTTACCAAATTGTCGAAAAAGTCAACTTTCATTCGTAATTTTAGGGCACTTATTATGATTTGATCGATCGGGCAAAACTCATGGGGTATCAGGACGTTATGAGCTTTAAAATGATGTATAATTTATTAAAATCGGTTGAAAAACAAACTTATTGCTATCTTTTATTGCTAACTTCCCCCGGGTCTTCCGGGTGTCAGTTTGTCACCAAAACAATCCAGTTCGTCCCCCGGTAATTCTAAATATGTATACCAAATTTCAACCCGATCCGTTGTTCCGTTTGGGCGCAATCGTGTTCACGGCCATACACACATACACACATACACACATACACACATGCACACATACATACATTTTCCAGAAATCATTGCAATCGGTTCAGGGGACTCCAAAATGCGTTCAACTGCACGCGAATTTTCTCTGATTCGTTAAATTTTGTGACAAGTGGCATTTTTGTCAACTCAAATAGTACATTACCGATGCGGTAAGTGACCATGATGTACTACAGTAGACGTTCGATCTCTTAGGTATGTTCTCACCGAAAGCAACTGCGACTGGAACCCGGCTTCAACGCAATCGCTCCCACCTATTTGCATACAACTAGAAAGTAACTCGGAGGGTACACGCGTACTATGACATTAACGTTGGGTTGATAAGCGATTGCGTTGATGTCGGGTTCCAGTCGCAGTTGCTTTCGGTGAAAACACTACCTTAGGGCTCGTTTTTCAATGCTTGTTTATTTCTAAGTTCTAGTGAACTCCTCGGTAACCGTGGTAAGAGATTAGTGAAGATTGATTGGTTATTTGACAGTAAAAAACAGTACTGAACTTCGGCCATGGTTTAAACTAGCATTGAAAAACTAGCCCTTAAACGATGAGTCATTAATTAATTAATTTTCATTTGCAGCACTCCTGGTTTTTTACTATAGGAACCGGTGCTCAATATGACAATGAGGTTGTCGAAAGGTTTGGTGGGGCCATCCTAGATATTTTATACTTTCTAATCTATTTTATATGTTTTGTTATAAGTATATCACACTGTTAATATTGAATTTTTGTATAATGAAGGACCAATTTTAGCAATCTAAAGGGGCATTTTCATTAATAATAACGTTGAGACTATAAAACGCTAGTTCATAATCCGCCGTTAATCACAGCTTTTAACGTTTCCACAATGCAACGCACTCGAAGTTTTCTAGTATCCACTCCCATACACATTATACACACTCAATATACATACACTCTCTCCCCTCGGTCATTCGAGTTTGCATTCAGATTATCTGCGGCTCGATCGATGATTAATCGGGTATTAAATCAACAAACCATATGTTACGGTAATTGTTTATCAATTTTCTGGCTCAAGTGTGATTACTGGCGGCCAACACCGGATACGCACTGACGGCACACCAATAAACCGTTAATGCAAACGCCATCAAGGCCGTTGATCATCTGACTGAACGATTGCCTGGATTTCCTGACTAAACCCTGTCGTACTGAGACATGATACGTCAAGTGTCATGCCATGCATCGACATAGTGAGGAAAATTACGTCATAGCGAACTGAACACGAAAAGGATTGCCATGATTGGCAGATGGCTTCGTTGTCAATGTGTGTACAGAGTGCGCCAGAACATCATGCACCTAATAGTCCTTTAGAACGTTGATCTAACTATAGTAACAACTTAAGATATAAAATAACAAAGAATAAAATACTATTACGAAAGAAATAATCGCCCAAGGTCGGGCGATTTGCGAGCATACGTCACAGGATATCCATTTTATTTGGCTTTTGCGTTCAAACACTACAACGGATCTGGCAGACATTTGATGCATTTCGAATTACTAGAGAACAAACTTGATTGTTTAGATTTAGCTGGGATTCAGAGTGATTGCGGCTTCACAAAATTCGTGTGTAAAAAAAATGTGTCAACAAGGTAACGTGCCGAGGTAATGTGCCAAAAGGAAAGTTGGGTTAATCGTAAGAACATTAAACCATATTTATTCACAATTCACGTTTAACTTTAAATGAAGATCTTAGACCACGACGATGAAAGCACTAAGGAGATATTTCGACATTAATATGGCAGACGCGAGGCAAATGCGCGTGCTTGGAGAAGTGTCGGTAAATAAGTTAACCGCAACGTTTAAAAACAACCAACTTCAAGATCAACAAAAGAGACAACAAGAAGAAATAGAAAAAAAAACATAAAAAACACTAAAAAACATAGGTGAAGAGAAGGAGCGTCAATCACAAACCTATATAAAGTTTCTATATAGTTGCAGGCCATTAAGATTAGTGACCTCATTGAGTAGGTTTAGTGTGTCATCTTTTTTGTGTTTTTATATTATAAAATTCGTAAAAATCTGTCAATGGATATTTGTTTATTTATTTTATGAGTTTCATGTTATGTATGGATGTAATTGGACCTTCTTTTTTAAGATGTTGTGCAAAGGATGATAGGTTATTGGTTTTTGTGTTGGTATGTTCTTTGTATCTAATGTCCAGCGAAGAGTATGGCCTATATATTGTGAATCGTAGTCACCATATTTCAGTTGGTATATGCCACTCTTTGTGTGTGTGTGTGTGTGTGTGTCAATTTTGTCCTTGTAGTTGTTCAATGTTTTAAAAAATATCTTTCAGTTGGTCTGATGATGAACATGTTCGTAATTAATAACCAGAGCTATAAATAATAAAAACTAGTTTGCAGAAGTTGGATTTTTTCCCTTTCTTCATCTTATCTATATGCTCCAGTTCTGACTTCTCGAATAAGTGAAATGACAAAAGAACTTTTGGTTTAGGTGACATTAAATTTTATAGCAGATTGCCAATTACTTTATTCCCCGGTTAAGCATTGATTCCCGATATGGGCAATGCGTTGCAATTCACTACGAGGCAAACGCTTTGCCTGTCCTGTCACAGAGACACCCAACAGTCGACAAAAGAGCATCGGCAATGGCGACAACCATGTATTCTGTAGTCAAGTTTTGACTTATACTTAATCTACCAGTACCAGTACTACTACAAGTTTGTCGCGCCCTCTACAAAAATCCAATTTCGTTTCGCAAATTTCTATTTCAAGTTGAAACTGGACAGGCGAAAACGGAGCGCTTCCAGCCATTCTACTTCCATCAGTTATGAGAGCCCTTTTTTAACTTCCAACCCTATCCTTTCCGATTAAATCGCGGGTATAAATGAAAGTTTTCGCATCGCCGACACTGTGGCCTTTATAACGTCCGGCTACTTGCCGCAATTTTGGTATAAATTAAGTTTGCGTAAGAGAGAAAGGAGAGACACTGTTATGCGACCCAGGTAAAATGTTTTAACAGCTTCGTGTCTGCGGCTTGTTAACTACTAGTGTTGTCGCCGTTTCTGGCGTAACAACTGTCGCGCTACAAAAAAATCGCTTGTCTGGCCATACGCATAGGCGGTCTATTGATCGCCTGTGCCTTATAAGCTATAGTTTATCAACCACAATCTTTCTTGTTTATACAAAATCATCAGTTTAGCTACTAACTACGATATTTGCTTAGAATCCACACTCTAATTATTATGTTTTTAACAATTGAAATGTTATTCGTTATCTTCTTGTCAATACCCCTGCATAAATCTTCTTAAATCACGTATACCTCAATCCAAGTCAAATTCGCGAAATGTACACTTCAAGAACACAGTGATGAAGGGGGAAGAAAGACAATGAACGGCACATCATGTCACCGAGTAATCACGTTTATCTTAAGGCACGAAATAACGTCGCGGTGAAGCGTCGCGACGACGAGCGGCGGGGTTAGGATAGCGTCGCGTTAATTTTGCAACCGTTCGCGCTGATGAATCCCTTTCACGTTCTCTCCTCTCCATCGCGATCTTCTGTTTACTTTTATTGGTCGCACCATTAAGCGCGTTTAAATTAGAGAAACATCAACGGCTAATCGATACGTTCCCTTTTCCGCTACCATCCCTACAAGTTTAAATCCCCCGCTGCGCCAATTCCAGTTCATTGTGCACGATTTAATTTGCATTGTAGGGGTATATTTACACTGGTTTTAATTGCGAGATATCTACATGAAGAATTTGTTTTTATTTGAAGATAGCAAATTTTACGGATAAGAGGAGAAATTTATTGTAAAACATTTTTAAAATATTGATGCATGGAGTTTGGTATCAATACGTAATATCTATTTTTTGTGTACAATGGCCCACATAAAATATTTATTTATAAGCAGGGGCGGCCTCTGCAAATATAGACGTTGTTTATGTTGACGGTTAGCCCATATTCAATCCGCGCATTCCCCTCCCGACGCCTACTTTGTATTCATGAAAGTGAAAAACATACAAATACTACTTTACGGAAAACGCGGACATTATGGAGATATATTAACCCCACATGCACAGTTTTTTTGTTAGCCGAAACGAAGCTGGACGCCCACCATGTCCAAATCGCTCGTTTAGTGCAAAAAAGGAAAACACAAATTCACTAATAGTGTATTTATATTTTGTAAAGGATTCCTGTATAATAATTTTTTTTTACTAGTATCATGTTTTCACCCTTAAAATAGAAACAAGTATGCTACCTACGCACACGTCCACCTCGTTATCTGTCTAGTAAACAACATTTTTGTCCGCACAAATGATGTGTTTTTATATATAGATTGTCGGTAGATCATACTTGATCTGAATACCGAAAGTTGGCGTCCAGACAGTTAACGGACTGTCTCTCCATCAACGTATCACCACATATAATTTAATTTTGAAAGGGCTAATTACAAATCTCAGAATTAGGTCGATTCAATAATAGCATTAACTATTCCAGCTCGGTACTATATGTATCAGCAATTCGTATGATATTCAAACACGTGCCTATTATCGGTTGATGAATACAGTCCCAGTATAGAATATCATTAATATTATCGTTGGTTTTCTGTTGTTTACGTTCAAAAGCAAAGCTGTTTTCTCTGTACAATCAACATCAACTGTACAATAAACAAGGAATAAAGGATATTTTAAATAAATAACGTAAAAACAAAAATCAATACACACCACCCATGAATATTGCAGGATTATAGCTTCGGTCTGTGTATAATACTGGACAAGCATGTGTAACTGTACAACAAAAGACGTTATTATGACTACATAAACCAAAGTTTGGACAGGGATTAACAGGTTTGAGTACACATAATTTGAGGTAACAAAAATCTTATATAAAATTATTCTTTTTAATAAATGAAACACAGAGGACAATATTATTTGAGTACTATCGTTTCACGGTATTACGGTCATTAATAATATATAATAATACTAGTGTTTAAAATGGATTACACAAAATGCCCTTTTGAGCAACTATCAAATCTATCGCATAGGTATTTAAGCACATTTTTTTCTTATTTCAATAAAAAGAACAAAAGCTTAACAGAACGTCTAAAAACAACAATAATGGTCTTAATTTCTATAAAACTAAGCGTAGGTATCAGTGAAAATTATCTGGGGTGGCCCTCAAACAACTTTCCGGCTATATCTTTTCACAATGAAGTGTCTAAACACAATTATTCAATTTTGTGAAGCCATATCCACTCTGGCACCCACCTAACGTCAGTTTCTATGTCATAATGACATTTGTCGTAATGGCATTTAATGTCATGTCATGTCAGTGGCACTGACATTTGTCAAAATGTGACAGTTTGCAACACAGCGACGAAGGCTGTGGAATCTGTCAACTTGGTTTTATAAACGATTATAGCTCCTAAACCGTTCAAAACAAACAAATTTGTATACATATTTAAGGTCACTGGAGTGGTATCAATTTGCTTAAAATTGGATAAATCCCTATGAAGATGCATGTAACATCCACTTCCGGTTGTCAGATTGTCACCAAAAACAATTCAGTTCGTCCCCCGGTAATGCTAAATATGTATACCAAATTTCATCCAGACCCGTTGTTCCGTTTGGGTGCAATCGTGTTCACAGCCATACACACCTACACACATACACACATATAGCTAAACCACTGTAAAGGAGACCTACTCGCACGTGTAAATAACCGGGTTTCTTATGGTAGAATTGGTCGTCTTTAAAATGGTTAGACCGTACATATATACACACATACACACATATATACACATTTTTCAGAAATCATTGCAATCGGTTCAGGGGACCCCAAAACGCTTATTTCGGCTGAAATCTCGATTTTTTTCATCGTTTGCAATACTTTTCTTCTAGGGTACTAGTCAGAAGTCAGATGTCAAAAGTATCAGTATCAATTCGATACATGAATGTACCTATCGATTCTGCATATCACTAGTTTCTATGCTAGTATATATTATTGAAAAATTATGCAGAATTACCCAGGATAACATTCATTTTGAGGTTTTACTTACATACATTGTACATTATGGTGTGTATTTTTGTACATTTTTGTATATTTTTTGAAGCATTAGTAAAAACATCAAGGAATCTTTACTGAGTATGAATAAAGATAAAATGGTACATAACTTCTCAGTTATTATTCTTGTTTCCCCTAAAATTGATGAAGCATGCGATGCATTAGATAATATTTTCAATCATAAAAATTTTATAAATTTTTAAAAAACAAATCTCTGTTACTGAGTCACCAAATTGCCCAAATACATCTGTCTTAAAACTGAACCCCACTCTCTTTATCAACAAACTTCAAAAGCCGAAATACGACGATCTCAGCGTCCCCGCACTTTACAGAAAATCGGGATAGATGAAATTCTGTCCGCTGATAAATTAAATTCCGTCTGTTTGTCGTTTTTACCGACGCCGACGGGACTGACGCGTCTCGGCATTTTACGCATTCGACGGCGGACCGTCCAAATAAGAACCAAAACAACTAAAGTGCTTGACTATCGATTGGACAAGAAATAAAGCCTACCTCTCAAAACCGCTTATGCCTTGTTTACACAGTGCAAGTTAACGGTCGAATTGATCAGGCGAGTTACAGAACTACTGCACTATTTTCATGGTGTAAATGGAATATGGAAATCTTTGGCCTATGTGTCAGCTATATGGTAATTGGTATGACTCACCGATTCATGATGTATAGACGTACGTTTTCTTCATTAAAAATTACACATTACAAAACAATTTTGTTCATTAGCTCTTTGCTTAGCTAGCTGCTCTACTGAATAGTCGTTTACTAGCACTGTGTAAACTGCCCTTACCACTCACGCACCGCTCGGAAGCCGGGCTACGATAAAGTGTAGGAACAAAAGATTCTGGCAAATTTAATCAGAGTTACTTAATTTGAAGTCACGTCCTCCACGAATAGGATTTTACTCCGCACTTTCTCTTTATTTATACCCTCAAACATTTTAAACCTCTTAGGATGTACTAAACTCGCCAACTTTACGGGTAGAGTTGTTCGCTACCACCGCAGGCAGCTCGGCTTCGTAGGAAATATTTGTTTCTGAAGCATGCCGCAGGTTAGCGACTTCAATATTAATTTGACGGCAACAAACACTGTTTTATTGATGGGAAATTAAATTGAGACGAAGCAAATTACCCACACAAAGCTTAAATATATATACACTAAGATGGTTCACAAACAGTTCAGCAGAGATGAAAAGCGCGCAAACCATCAGAGAAATGATCTAATTAGACATAAAAGCCTAATAAATCTTAAAACTCAAAGAATTGACAGGTATCTATTACAATATAAAAAGCAATTAGTGACTACCATAGTCTTTTTGTTTTTTATTGCGTGGTATAACAAGTTGTAAGATAATATATTTACTTTCCGACTAGTATCTAGAAGGAAAGTATTGTAATCGACGGAAAAAAAATTGGGATTTCAGCGGAAATACCGGTTTTGGAGTCCTCTGAATCGAGTACAATGATTTCTGGAAAATGTATGTATGTGTGTATGTGTGTAGTATGTCCGTGAACACGATAGCGCCCAAACGGAACAATGGATCGGGCTGAAATTTGCCTATCCGTAAGACACTAGCGCAGTCAGGGGTCTCCGGTTCAAGCCGGTGATCTGCTTCCAGGGTGAGATTTCTCTGTGGTTTTCCTCACTCCTTGGCTATTTCTGTGAGCCAAACATTTTAAGACGTTCCGCAGGCGTAGGCGATAATAACTTGCCAATAGTAAGGTTGGCGATTGGGGATGGTAAGGCCTGGATTATTATTATTATTATTATAGCATACAATATCCACCTCTTGGATACTTTGCATATACCATACGTCATAAACCTAATCTACCCATCTCCATGAACGAAGATCCACAATCCATCAAGTTCGTTGCTCGGTCTAGCGAGCAAAATAGGGTAGAAAAATAAGCAAAGCGAAGTGAATTGTTGCGCAGAACTGCCAGGCGAGATTATGGTGTAACAGACAGACGACCGACGGCTGGATGCCTAGGAACTTGGGCGCGTCTCATTTAAATACCGCTGACGGCTGCAGGAAATTTCAAAGCGCGAAGACAAAAAGTATTGAATCACTTTACGGAAAAAATAAAACGGCGCTAAATTGAATTACTCCGTCGGCGGAGCGGCGGCCGAGGCATCGCCCCAACAGACTCCTCGAACCGTCTTAAAAGAATTGTCTTCTGACATCACGTTTTTTTTCTTGGTTTTTCTATATTATACGGCATATTATAATCTTTAATTAATAGCGTTCCTTTTTTTGGCAAAAGTAGTACACATTAGAGAGCAATTTCGTGTTATATTGGTCGCATTCGTGGCGTTTTTTATGTGTTTTTGGTCCTCAATGTTGCATCTACACTGCACTGGTGTAATTTTTCTCCACAACCTCACAGTGCTCGTGCTGTCAGTGTAATATTTTTTTATTGTCAAATAATCATCAAAATCATCCAAGACTAATGAGCAATTTAACTCTGACTTATCTTACCTCCTTAAGTTATTTTAATAGGTATCCATACTACCCATTGATGTCTCTTAGTTGATCTGATGTACAGTTACACATTTTTCATGCGCACTAAATAGCACAGACTGCTTTTTGGCACTTTCACAGGTAACTAGCGCCGACTCTGGTTTTGTCACTAACATAATTCACCAACTCACTAACTGTCACTAACAAACACACTAACTCAAAAGTCGTCTTTCTCTTGAGTCTTTGGGATCAGTGTTCTCGAGGAGCTGGATAACCTCAACATTCACGTGTTGATGAAGTCTTTGTTTGTGGCTTCATGCAATATTCTGGATTTCGGTGTCTACCATATCTCCACTCTGAGATCCTTATGAAGATCGTCATTCCTAATGTACCAAGGACCATTAACAATATTTCTTAGTACTTTGTTTTGGAATGCATAATTTTTATATTAGTTTTTTTGTGTAGTCCAAGAGTTGAGCACCATACATCTATACATACTGGTTTCAGTATTTGATGGAACAACCAGATTTTGCTATGCACTGTAGGACAGAATTTCTTGCAAGGTCCCAATACATTTTTTCTATTGCAAATTCCCAACTCTGCTCAGTTCTTTTTGGCACAGGCTTTCCAGTGGAGCTTAATACGCGTTAAGTGTCATGTTTAGTTTTGGTTGCGTACGGTCATCTATACTTACCAAGATCATTGTGTCAGTAAAAGAAACAAGTACTGACTTAAGTTGGTTAAGTTTAATCCTTTTTTGTCCTGCCTTGAAAATTACCAAGGGCTAAATGGAGTGTTCTTGTCGATTCTTCGTTGTTATCGCCGATAGCAAGAAGACCTCTGTCATCAACAAAGGTTGCCACGATATTGTTTAGTTCAGGGAAATCGCTTGTGTAGAGCAGGTAAAATACTGGCCCTAGACAGTACCTTGCGGTATTTTATTTATTGCCAGTGCAATATGCGTGTTCTATTGGGAATGGCTTAGGTTGACCTATATTCGTGACAAAATTGCACTTGAGTGAGACTACACTCGGCCACATCAGCTTACCAACTAAAAACTCCTAATCAAAAAAAGTCACTTGTAAAAAAGAAAACATTTTATTAGCAAATGACGCAAGGTTAAATAAATCAATATCTACTCAGCTTCACGAGTTTATTCATCTGCTCAGGACCAAGCTAATGAACACATCTTAAATACACACAAATTAAATGCTCAATTACTTCTGACAAGTACCGTATGTGCATCACGTCATAGACAAAACTAATTACGCGTGATAATTAATCGTATGTGGTGGAATGTCGTCCGATAGATTCCGTCCAAACATGTCATAGCGCTCTAGATGGCGCTGTACGTCCGCTTAACCTAATACCATCTCCTTGTGTTTGATAACTCAAGCGTTAAGGCCCCCACGTCAGATTAGCAGAACGACATATTAGTCACGCTTAAGCCTTATTGTCAACGTACCGTTCATACAATACGAGCCCAAATATGATCAAGTGTACAACGGTAAATTGGCCTAATGATGTTTGTGATGGATGGTCATTGTAAATGAATGTAGTCAGGAATCTTTGATTTAGAAGGAAGATACAACTGAAACCTGAAAACTGCAGCTTACAAGAACAAAATCAGCACAGAAAAAGCATATCAGCTCATAAGCCATAATAATTTAAAGGTGTGGTGGTTTTGGTCTTAAAACTGAAATAAACATTGACGTATCTTTAATTTTAACACTCAACCACTAAGATTGTATACATAATATTAATGTAGCATTTTAGTTCAAAATATGAATGAAAATAAGAAGTTTGAAAAAATGAGACCTTTTCTATTCGCATTACAACGCCATTTCATCTTAATAAAGAGATTTTACGATTTAGAAATTGTTCGCCATTGTAAGTATGAATGGTTGACAGATCCCGACTTATAAAACTGTAATCTTCCATATGAACAAATATAATTTTCTTTTTTCAATCTTCGTGTTAAATTTAGCTGGTGAAACAAGAATGTCAACAAATGTTCTGACACGTTAGGAATTTCGCTTCCTCCCGTTTTTTAATCTAAGGTCTTGCATTTTTCATATGACTTTCCGTTATTAATTTGGGCTGCCTATGTCGAGAAACGAATTCTAGTATCTCCTTTTTTTACTTTGTACGTAGTGAACCCGACTTTTTATTAACGTTCTGCCCAGAAACCTGTCTCTCGGCAGAATGTAATTTTTAATATAAGTTCAAAACGTGGGTCGTCGGTCGAAATTGCGAACATCTCGCAGGCTATTACTACCTAATATCAGATCTAGTAATGCCAATCTTTTCAAATCGAATCTCGTTTGATACTCTGTTCGCATCACATCCGAAACTAATCTGGAAGTTAATCACGGGAAAGTTTAACGGTATTGATGTTTACTACCTTCAAGTTTCAAAGTCCAAACTTATTTCACGACTCCTAGAGATGACCCGAAAGTAAAAGTACTAGTAGTTTTAGTAATTGACACTTTAAAGTAATAGTCTAACTAATGCATTTTTTAAAATCTAATTCTTTTGTCAAATATAATCCAAATATATTAAAAACATTATTAGACTAGACCTTTAACAAGATCCGTACTTATTTAGCGAACAAAGGACATGAATTAGAAATGTAACGACAGATTCCTGGATTACGTCCTGCTAAAGTTGCTAATAATATTAGTCACGGACTCGAGAACATACATTCCGATATGGGGCACAAAGCGTGTACATTTACTTTAATTAATTTGAGTAAAGGACTCCCGAATGTGGAACGTTGGAATTGCATCTAAATGCAACATGCAATTAAGGTAGTGCAAAAGAAGAAATACGGAATCTAACCACTTTCGAATGAAACCTATTTTACCCAATTTACTATATATAAGTCAACAATTTCTTTTTTTAAATTTTGTAGAGTAGAAATTTTTCCAATTTCTGTAGAATATAAAAAAAGAGAAATTTTTATCTGCAATACGTTTCGTAACTTGTGGTGGATTTTGATTTTCTTTCAGCAAATTTCGACACACTTTTTAGGTCCTTCTTGATAATACAATTTTTTAAATAATTCTTTCTACAACTCACTTGAAATGTGTAAGCCACATGATGTTTTTATGCGTCATTTCGATATATTTATTTTCGAAGAAGATACATGGCCGAATGCACAGATACAACATTAAAATGGTTCTAGTAAACTACTAACTAAGGGTATGGTATGCGTAGTTACATTTTTAGTGAAAGAAAAATTTTGAAGAAGCTGTATAATTTTCTGAAAAAATCATCAAAACCCACCAAGAATTACAAAAGTTATTGACGATCAAAGTTTGTTGAAGGTATGTGTCTTTTTTAGCACTAAAAAAGACATCTTCAACATTGAAGCATACACTAAAGTAACTTGCATACATTGAGGTAATCTAGTTATGAAACTGTTAAGTCCACCATACAGAATGAAACCATTGTGTTATTAATTATTATTTGACTGACTTTTGGTTGTATAATAGTGTTTACACAGTTATTGTCGGAAAGTTGGGTGGAGGCCACTCTGGATATTTTTTGCCGTGAAATACACATTGAAGCATACACTAAACTAATTTGCATATACTAAAGTAACCCTTGTTATCAAATTGCAACTTTGTATGATTAATTGAATTTGATCTTCTGAAATGATACAATTTAGAGACTTGCTGAATTTATATATAGTCCGTAGTTGTCTGTATCAAATTGCAATTAATTTCGGGTTAGAAATGACGCGAGATTTATATACTGATGCCATTAAAAGTTCACAAACAACCCGTGAAACTCTCGCTCGTGTTTCATCCGTGAAAAGCGTTCGCTGTAAAAATATTTTCCGCAAGTTGACGGTTCTGTCAGTTATTCTAGTATAATGAGTGTATTTTTTGCCTTTGGGATCCGCGAAGAACGGCGGGAGGATTTTTAAAAAATACAATACATCGTGTTATTTTAATGTTTTGCTTTGGCTCGAACAAGAATATTTTAGAGTAGCTATTTGTTTTTCAGGTAAAAATTAGTGAATAATGAAAGGAGTGATACATAATTATTAGTAACTCATGGTTAATTATAAAAAATGCATTGCTGGGTAATAACTTATGTATATATGTTTACAGTTCGTACCTATGCAAAAATTATATTTAATTTGGATAATTAACTTTCAAAATCAGTATCAATCACAATGCATGCACTGTGGTCGAATGAATTATTGCCTGTTTTTTGATACTACGCATCTAAAAGGTATAACCATGCACGTTATTAATATTTCCAAATAATGGTAGCTAGTATTGACAACTATGTTATTTATGTGTAAATATATTAAATATGGGTACCGGCACAAATAAATGTATGTCATAAAATTTATTGCATTTTGAAACAGTTCAATATACATCCCTGTTGAATCGGATCTATTTTTATGATATTTATATGAAATATTTCTGCGTAATACGTATGAATATAAAAGCCTTCTGGCTATAAGTTTAAATATAATTCTATAAATATAATATAAAAAATTGCGGAAGGTTTAAACGCTTCAATGTGTCAACGAGGAGTGTTGGGTGAGGGACACCCCAGATATTTGTATGTTATTATTGCACCATCATTCCATAATCCAGGTCAACCGCCAACAGCAATTAATCAAACATTCTTTTCGAATGCGTGCAATTGAAGAATGCCATGTGCACAATACTCGCAGATTATTGAAAGAATTTACAATTTTGTCAAGCATACCAGCGTCGACAATTTTTTGCTAGACCTCAACTTCATTAAAACTACAATACTAGAGTCAGTTCCGACGCAGAGGCAATTGAAAATTGAAATGCGGGTCCCAGTCAGCGTGCTGAGGACACCAGCCTCATTGTTAATGCGTTAATTCCAAGTATTTTACTTTTAATCGAAACCGTTGACAGCATGATTAATGTCTGCCGAAGACAGGCAGGCAGTGATATTATTAACACAAAAGAATTATCTCTTATATATCACAGAACACGTAAAAAACTCAGCTGTGTTGTTGTAGAAAACGGCCAAGTTCAAGTTAAAATGTCACAAATCACGTCTTACTAACTTTTATTAAGGTTTCGCCTTTGAAAATTCGATAAAAATCGCGGACAAGAAGTCGCAGCAAGAAAACAGCAGCGAAGCACATAAAGTCAACTGGCGTACGCGTAGTCGACCTGGATTACCATTTTTACCGGGCCAAGTACGCAGTAACCGTATATCTGCTGTCCAAAACGAATAGCCAGTATTATTACATGTAATACCTAAACAACTAATTGTATGCATCGGTTTGCATAATAACTAAACAATTCATTCTGTTAAGTCAATTATTGGGGCCATTAAAGCCAATTCGAAAGCGGAGGCGCATTATAAACTTTTCGACGTTGGACATTCGTTAAACAGTCGGTCGCCAACTTTGATGTGTTGGCAAATCGCATCCGCGACGCGACGGCCACGTCAAGTTGGCGCAAATCGGTTTTCCGGTTCGACCGCAATTAAATTATGCAACGGCTGTACACTACGCGGTGCAACCCTTATCAGCGTATTTCGCATTTGCACGCGAACGCCAAACTCCCTTCAACAAATCTCTGTTTACTAATAAACCCAAGGGAGGGCCTTAACCAACAAGTTTAGTGTGCATAAGCAACTAACTTATTGCATTTCCAACTAAAAACGTGGACGATCTGCACGGTCTACAACACATACAGGTTATTATGCTTTGGTTTACATTGTAACATATATGTTAACATGTAACAAAACATCTATATCTACAAAACATCTATAATGGTTTATAAACCTTAGTAATTAGCAATTGACCGAGTAAATTGTCTATAAAACTAGTACTTAAAGTTAGTTATATCTGCGATTGATCTGAAAACTTTTTATATTACTTCTTTTATCCATTACTTCCGTTATGCAGTGCTGAACGAGTTAAGAAGTACGCCACGAGGGCGTCACGAAGTGCATATTAACCATACCGCCATTCGAGCAGCACATAAAAAGGATAAGGAGTCTTGTAAAACAGATGTTTCGAATGTCCGTTACGCTACGTGGAACGTAACTCGAGCGCAGCTCCTTAAATCATAAAGTTCGTGCGGCACCAGTACGAAATGTAAACATTGCCTTTAACGAGCGAGAAGAAAAGAAATTGAGAAGCCCGGCAACTCCACCAAATTTAACTATCTACTCCCTGTTTCTTTTCATTGTTTTTTTCGTTTCTTTTCGTTTCTTTTCGTTTCTTTCCGCTTCTTTCCGTTTCTTTCCGTTCCGTTCCGTTCCGTTCCTTTCCGTTCCTTTCCGTTCCTTTCCGTTCCCTTCCGTTCCTTTCCGTTCCTTTCCGTTCCTTTCCGTTCCTTTCCGTTCCCTTCCGTTCCTTTCCGTTCCTTTCCGTTCCCTTCCGTTCCTTTCCGTTCCTTTCCGTTCCCTTCCGTTCCCTTCCGTTCCTTTCCGTTCCTTTCCGTTCCATTCCGTTCCCTTCCGTTCCTTTCCGTTCCTTTCCGTTCCTTTCCGTTCCTTTCCGTTCCTTTCCGTTCCTTTCCGTTCCTTTCCGTTCCTTTCCGTTCCTTTCCGTTCCTTTCCGTTCCTTTCCGTTCCTTTCCGTTCCTTTCCGTTCCTTTCCGTTCCTTTCCGTTCCCTTCCGTTCCTTTCCGTTCCTTTCCGTTCCCTTCCGTTCCTTTCCGTTCCTTTCCGTTCCCTTCCGTTCCCTTCCGTTCCTTTCCGTTCCTTTCCGTTCCATTCCGTTCCCTTCCGTTCCTTTCCGTTCCTTTCCGTTCCTTTCCGTTCCTTTCCGTTCCTTTCCGTTCCTTTCCGTTCCTTTCCGTTCCTTTCCGTTCCTTTCCGTTCCTTTCCGTTCCTTTCCGTTCCTTTCCGTTCCTTTCCGTTCCTTTCCGTTCCTTTCCGTTCCTTTCCGTTCCTTTCCGTTCCTTTCCGTTCCTTTCCGTTCCCTTCCGTTCCCTTCCGTTCCTTTCCGTTCCTTTCCGTTCCTTTCCGTTCCTTTCCGTTCCCTTCCGTTCCTTTCCGTTCCCTTCCGTTCCTTTCCGTTCCTTTCCGTTCCTTTCCGTTCCTTTCCGTTCCTTTCCGTTCCTTTCCGTTCCTTTCCGTTCCTTTCCGTTCCTTTCCGTTCCTTTCCGTTCCTTTCCGTTCCTTTCCGTTCCTTTCCGTTCTTTCCGTTCCTTTCCGTTCCTTTCCGTTCCTTTCCGTTCCTTTCCGTTCCTTTCCGTTCCTTTCCGTTCCTTTCCGTTCCTTTCCGTTCCTTTCCGTTCCTTTCCGTTCCTTTCCGTTCCTTTCCGTTCCTTTCCGTTCCTTTCCGTTCCTTTCCGTTCCTTTCCGTTCCTTTCCGTTCCTTTCCGTTCCTTTCCGTTCCTTTCCGTTCCTTTCCGTTCCTTTCCGTTCCTTTCCGTTCCTTTCCGTTCCTTTCCGTTCCTTTCCGTTCCTTTCCGTTCCTTTCCGTTCCTTTCCGTTCCTTTCCGTTCCTTTCCGTTTCTTTCCCTTTCTTTCCCTTTCTTTTCCTTTCTTTCCCTTTCTTTTCCTTTCTTTCCCTTTCTTTTCCTTTCTTTTCCTTTCTTTCCCTTTCTTTTCCTTTCTTTCCCTTTCTTTCCCTTTTTTCCTTTTCTTTCCGTTTCTTTCCGTGTCTTTCCTTTCCTTTCCGCTTCTTTCCGTTTCTTTTCGTTTCTAAGTACAATATTTACACAACACCCATGGTTTTTAGTACAATATTTATACTGCATCTATTGGGTGAACTCAATCGTGTCGGCATCGGTTCAGCATTGGACCGTTTCACGAGATTAAAGGGTGGGACGACGGGACTCCCAATAAATGACAATCGGTTTAATCTCGTTTTAATCCGCAAGTATTGGTGGCAGTCGAAAACGAATGCAAACAATTCACAACCCTGCAGTCCGTTTATCTAAACGTTCGCGGCTGGTGTACTGATGATAATGGTGATCGAATTAAAAGATGTATACGGTATGAAGGTGATAGAAAATTTAATCAAAACCCAAAATTAGAAGAAATTATCTAGAAAACATATAGAATCAGTCTATATAATGCATGAATTATATTGTGATATATTTTTAAATATCATCACTTTTTTCTCTGCCTCTTCTGTTTTTTATTAATTGCATAGAAACATTTGTGGCGTATCGCGTGTAAAGTAATTAAAGGTGAAAATAAAATTCTAGTCCCTGGCTCAAACTTGCCGCACTGCGTCAAAATAAATTATTAATTTGACCAAGAATAAGCTGATTAATGAATTCAAGCTTGTTTGATACGACTATGGCCAGCTAACTCAGTAGCTGGTAGTTTAATATTCCATCAGATTATCAACTGCTTATTAATTACCTATAACGGATGCAACGCTTTTATTATAAAATGCGTGGCTGAAATATTACCAAAGTTGAATTGTTTACCTTTGGTACCGCCCTGTGTAGAATTCTTATACCTTCAAAGACGTCTTGTTGTCTTGGGTAGCGCTGAAAGGGCCATTTGGGACATCTACATAAGGACCTCTTTTATATACTTAACCTATCCACGTTCTGACTGAATTGCGGTGTGTTTCGAATGTGAAATTCGTGACGTCGTTTCACAATCTCTTAATGCTTTCTAAACGACATAAAATACCCATTATGTTAAAACAAGTTCTTTTCTTTTCTTTTTACCTCCCCGCAAGTTTCCCTAGTGGGAATGTATTGCAATCGACGGGAAAAATCGAGATTTCAGCAAAAATACGTATATAGTAGCGCTAAAATTTGGTATAAATCTTTATAATTATCTACAAAGAATTTATAAACAAAATGGAGATTAATGGTTTAGGCCGTAGAAACATTCATAGAAGTGTAGTAATTGGGAATTTCAGCTGCATACATATTTTGTTCATTTTAATTTGAGATACATTATGTGTGAAGCCGGATATGTGAATAGTGATACTGTTTGACCTATTCACACGCACAGGCATAATTTATTAATTTTTCAACGTAGAAGACTCGTAAATCTACTTTTTTATGGCCCAAATCAGTACGGCCCTTTCGTTAAGTGGTTTGTGTCTATGTATATTCTGTGTGTGTTGTTTACTTAATTATAAATTATGGTATCGTGGACCAACATAGTTTGTACATGAGGGATATAAGTTGGAGCCACAAAAATGACGGGAGAACATTTTGTATTCGATCATTCGATATTCAACAGTCGAGATCAACAGTCGACATTCGGCATTCTACATAAGATGTAGTCGATTTTCATTTATTTTTTTATTATGTAACTTAGTGTAGTGTTTTGTGTTTTGTGTTTTGTAAATGGTAAGCTGATTATTATATCCTAATTTGTGTTTTCACTTCTTTGTATTTTTACGAGAATCTAACAGCTCCTCTAGATGGTAATTTTAAGGATGAATTAAGTGTCTCTTTCATATTTTTTTTTATTCTTCATTTCTTTGTTTTTTATGTAATAAATTAGTTAATTTGTTGAGAAGTGTTTTCTTTTGAGTTGATTATTAATATCAGTAGTTTAATTAGTTTTGCCTGCTAAAATGCTGCACTGGTCCCATTGCAAGAACCCACGTGCAGAGCGAATGTAAGAGCAATAATGGTGGTGGCTTGTGTTTGGGATTGTGGTACTTAGTTTTAAATGCTTAACAACATTTATTGATCATAATCAACCGAACCAAGCCAATGTCATACTATTACAGAAGCAGTCTGACAGTTGCCGCTGGCTTAGCGGCCACGGTGGCAAATTTTTCAGTTCCATTTAATAAGCAATGAAATATTTAAAGAGAAAATCTTGCCGATTTTCAACATATATTAATTAATTTATACAATTTTATGGCAAATATGTTACCTATTTAATTGTTATTATTATAAGTGCGGACATAAAAAGCATTTGATGGTTGATTGATCCACAAATAGCAACAAAAATCCGTAATAAATTATTCATACATACGATAAATAATATCGATATTGTTAATACATAATTATATTGCCTGAAAACTCGTACGTTAATTTGATTTTCTCGTTAGCTCTGAAGAGCACACAAACAGAGCCCAGCAAACGTCCAAGCCCGTTGACATTTTAATCAAACAATTGCGGTTCCACTGCAGTTAAATATCATACCGGAATCGAAAAGTAAACGAAAAACTGTAAATTTGCATGGTCGGATAAACATATTTTGCGGATTTTTACCTCGCTTTGAGGACGCAGTAAACACTGCCATCTACCAGTCGTGCGTAAAATTCCGAAAATGCCATTGTTTACCTATTTCTAAATTAAATGTATGCTGCTTTGTTAGTGAAATCATTGTTGGAAATCTAAATATTTGTCTTTGTTTTGTGGTAATAATTAAGCGTCAGAAAGGCAGATGATATAACTTCTGCTGCATAATTTTCATTATTTTGACGAATAATTCTACGTAAATATTATTTTTAATAATATTAATAATATTTTACTTTATGTCTGCAACGGATGTAGCATGCAATATATTTTAAAGCTTGCTTGCATTTATGCACAAATAGTATGAATTTTATATTTAAAATGCACCTGTATCGTAAATAACGAGGTATCTGACAGATAACTAAATTATGCGAAATAATAAATTTTAACGTTTTGGCAAAGGTCGAAACTTTAAAGCTGTATTAAATATAACAAATCGGTGAACCATAAATACAATATAATATTTTATTTTGTTTTTCATTATAGCTAAGACACTACTAAATGATCTCACATATAAAGTAAGTTAAATAATTAAAAATAATTACATAGTTTCGAAATACATCTGAAATTACAAACGTTGGAGAACATAATAAGTTTACATTTCTTGCACAATATTAGTAATATTATTATTGAATAATATTATCTTTAACAAAAAAAAACACATAGTTATTTTGTTACGTATAATTATTTCAGCAGTTTCAGCATAAAAGTCCAATTAACCACTATGCAAATGCTGTGTGTGTGCTTTTCCATAGAATTTCTCTGGAGAGAAATTTGTGTTATCTTTTTGCGGCTCGCCGTATTGCGCTTTCAGTGCGAAACTTTTACAAGATTTATGGAATACATTATATGTAGTGCATCCTTGTAATATTTTGATGGATACGCGTCTGGCGCTACGGTAACATTTCCCAAACCGTCTGCTCCACAAGCAGAGATGACGCAAAAGCTCACTGTCGCATAACCCATGCATATTTATGGTATTATTATAAAATCCGCTTTGGTCTTCCAGTTCCTTTCATGCAATACTTATAAGATTAGTATTCAATATTACAATACTGATGCTAAAGTTGCCAAATGTTGTTTAATTTTAGATAAACTCAGGAATTTTTGCATGGTCAAAGGAAAAAATCTAATTAATTCTTAAAAGTCTATCGAATCTGAAGAAGGTAACGTCCAAAAACAAATACTTATTGTGGGTTATTGTTTACTGTAACTTGTAACAAAAGTAGTAACAAATGATTACATTTTTCTGTTCGTTTCGTTTCCTTGCGGTTCCCTTCGTTTCCTTTCCTTTCGTTTCATTTCGTTTCCTTTCGTTTCCTTTCGTTTCCTTTCGTTTCCTTTCGTTTCCTTTCGTTTCCTTTCGTTTCCTTTCGTTTCCTTTCGTTTCCTTTCGTTTCCTTTCGTTTCCTTTCGTTTCCTTTCGTTTCCTTTCGTTTCCTTTCGTTTCCTTTCGTTTCCTTTCGTTTCCTTTCGTTTACTTTCGTTTCCTTTCGTTTCCTTTCGTTTCCTTTCGTTTCCTTTCGTTTCCTTTCGTTTCCTTTCGTTTCCTTTCGTTTCCTTTCGTTTCCTTTCGTTTCCTTTCGTTTCCTTTCGTTTCCTTTCGTTTCCTTTCGTTTCCTTTCGTTTCCTTTCGTTTCCTTTCGTTTCCTTTCGTTTCCTTTCGTTTCCTTTCGTTTCCTTTCGTTTCCTTTCGTTTCCTTTCGTTTCCTTTCGTTTCCTTTCGTTTCCTTTCGTTTCCTTTCGTTTCCTTTCGTTTCCTTTCGTTTCCTTTCGTTTCCTTTCGTTTCCTTTCGTTTCCTTTCGTTTCCTTTCGTTTCCTTTCGTTTCCTTTCGTTTCCTTTCGTTTCCTTTCGTTTCCTTTCGTTTCCTTTCGTTTCCTTTCGTTTCCTTTCGTTTCCTTTCGTTTCCTTTCGTTTCCTTTCGTTTCCTTTCGTTTCCTTTCGTTTCCTTTCGTTTCCTTTCGTTTCCTTTCGTTTCCTTTCGTTTCCTTTCGTTTCCTTTCGTTTCCTTTCGTTTCCTTTCGTTGCGTATTTTTTTCCCTCTTCGTTTCTTTTAGAACAAGTCTACTAGACTATTCATTTTAGTCACGATACCTCCATCAAGCTGTCTTGAGTGGTGACCACTTGTGGGCGCACAGTTGAAACAATGGTGCACTCCATGGACCAACAGTAATTCCCAAAATGGTAACTAGTATCAATTCTCGACCCATTCGGAGAGCAGAATAATGAAAATCCAGCGCCGTCGACTAAATCTGTGCGGCCGAGGTTACCTCAATTTAAGGAAACACTTTTTAGCACTACGCGGAATTAAGAGTCTCGCTTGATGGATTGTTTCAGTGGGGCCATTCCGTCGACCGAAAGCTCCATTCCGCAAAAAGGGAAAAGAAAGCAGCGGACGGGAGAAAGGAGAAAGCGGGGAGAAAAAATGGCATATCGTGAAAGATCATTCGCAAAATGTAATATTAATGCTGCGCTCGCTAGTCTCGACTCTTGGTCCTGTTGAGAGAGCTTAAATACTTTATTCTTGTCGGGCATTTGTCATGGGAGTGTGTTTATTATTTTTGTAACAAGTATTCTTGTGGATTTCGTACATAATTAATGTACTAAATGTTGTACTGCGAGCGAAACAGCTTGACAGATGTCTTAAATTTTTAAAATTACATGGGGCGCTTCTGTGATGTATTTTTATTTAATTTTAAAATTCTTATAGGGTTTGCGACATTACGTTTTTTCATACAGAATATTTACAGAATTAGTGCATAATATGCCCTTTTCTAAAAGAAATTGCTCTATAATACCATTCTATTATTATACGCAGGGTTGTTGAAAGAGGACCTTTGATAATGCCACTTCGCTCTTAACGCTCGGCGACAAGAATAGTGCTTAATTACCATAAAAGGGTTCTCGCGGTCTTACATTATTCAGATGGGGGCGGCAGTACGTAGCAAGCAGGGTACAGAACTTTTACGGTTATTAAAAGACCGACACGAACGAAACCGAAACAATATAGAAGTGAAGTATCACGGAATTTACCTAGATGCTGTCGGTTTAAGTTTTTTTTTTTTTTTTTTGTTAATAAGCACTGAAGGCTGTATTTATTGAAACTAATCTAACAGATTAACTATCAATTTGGATCTGACTTCTTAAAACTAGGTTACTTGAATATAATAGCTTATCCAACGATGTCCTACTAATTTATTTGTCCTAAACTAACGGCACTGTCACTACACTCACTGTGCTTTGCTTTATACACTACACTAGTTCGAAGAGTTTAGTTCTTTTCAGTCTTCTCACTAGGTTCTGGTTGTCCAGTAGCTGCAAGGTCTCTACGTTGACGTGATGATGTAGGCGAGATTCGTGCTTAGCAGCAAATCTTTTTATCTCGTGGATGACGTTTGGGACACCAAGCTCGCGGTGCAGGTCCCTGTTCCTTATGTACCAAGTGGTTATAAGTAACAACTATAATATGATACCTATCTTTGATAAGCGCTTGGTACTTTGGTCGCCGCAGCTGATTTTTTATTGAAAATTGTTGTAGCAACAGTAAAAATATGGGTTTGTGGGAATAAAATATTGCACGGACAACTTTGCGAATGGAGACATGTGTTATTTAAAAATATGATGGTGTAGCATCAATGAGAAACAAATATTATTCGAAAGGTGGGTTCAGACCAAGTTCAGTAAATGTTTAGGATGTGTGGTAACTTTGGACCACTCAGTTATTTATTAGTTTTTGTCGGTTGTCAATAGGAGAGTTAGTGCAATTGATATGCACACATTCTCTCAGAATAATATTTTTCTTTCATAAGTTGCAGATTTTTGAACAGAAATTGTTTTACATTTTTTTTTGTTACAATAAGAACACTAATTTCCAAAAAATATGCCTGTAGCCAATAAAAACAGAAGCGTATAGCATCAAAATCGAATCATAGAAGGATAATTTATCATTCATTATTAAGAGTAAAGTAATAAAATATGTTTGTAAACATACTGTCAGGTTTCGTATATATTGGATTCTATGATTAATGGAAATTGAAAATTCGTATGCTGTCAATATTTTGATTGATACTCACCCACTTTTAACATACAGCTATTATTATATAGTTTTTAGGATGTTCATGATTTGTATTATACTCAAGAATAAATTTTATTAATCCAACAAACAAAATATTTTTTTTTTTAATTTTAAGGTAGCCATAGTCTTATTTTTCATTATGTCTCTTATTTAAATAAATGTTGTATTCAAGTAACCGGGGTTACATCTTTAGCCAATAAACTAGACTCAAAACAATCACTATCAACTCAAACAAACAGCTTATATCTAAATATATGTTATGTTGGAGCAATTCTCGTATTGTTCGTACAGTAATGCGCAGTGGCGTAGCAATGGGGTGTGCAGGATCCATGAGGACCCCCTCGGACATACTGACGATATACATCGCATCGCGCCTATCTAGGAATACCGTCACTAAAACTTGAGTTGCATTAAATTCATTTGCCTAAACTGAATCTTTAGTTATTTCTTTCGAGTACGTGAAATAGCTTTCGGACAGTTGTTTGCTTATTTTTATGTAACAGGTTATATGTTTGTTGTATTAACGTTAGTGATACTATAATATTTGTATTTAGGGGCCTCTGCAGCTATCCCAGCGAGGAGTATTCAAATAATCAGATATTATTAGATTGTTATACACAATCGTTTCGACAATTTATTTAATGATATAGGCACAAGATATACAAATAAATGTTCTAACAATAATAGAAACATTTTTATTTAATACTAAAACCTAACATACAACGTGCCATTATAAGTTATAACCACGGAAAAGAAACGCAACAAAAATAAGTGTATGATTTATATTAACTTAGAAAAAACTGTTCCGATAATGTCGTACGGAATATTTAATAATAATTGTGCTAAGTCGTATACATAGCTTAACTATTCATGTCGATTTTGAATGTTTTTCTAGGAGAAAGTATATGTGTGTGGAAATTTGTAGAAAAAGCTTCACGATATGTTCACAAAATAATAAATAGATTTAAAGTTGCCGTTAGGTTATCAAAAGTTCTAAATATTTTTATCAGGCGCCGCGCCGTTTGAAAATTGTAATTAATTTTAAATAAAGTTTCAAAATATTTCATCTATTTTAATACAGATTTCATCTTTTTTTGATTACACTTTGCGTCATACGTCATGGACATTTTCAGTGGTTCACATAACACGTGATAATGTTTTAAGTTTTAAGTATGTCTCTATAATAAGATCTTAAACCCAATAAAGCGTCATTCCTAGAGAACCAACGAATGGAATTTAACGTTTAGTGTGGGTATTTATTCGCTTCACAGCAAAACTATCCTATCTCCAAATTTGGCAAATTTGGTCAAATTTGGTCAAAGTTAAGGACAATATTGTTTGAGTACCGTATGTGATTAATGATTTTAATCACTATATAAAATAGTTTGAAACTACTTTTCCAACAGTTAGTTATAACCGTTGGTCTAATCCGACTGCCAGTATTACACAGAAAACACAGCTTGAATTCCACACTGGTAAAATCATGTTATTTATTACTAATAAATCTATTCTCTCTCCCTCAGGTTTTTGAAGGTTACAAGTTATCCGTTATCACTGTTTTACTCATCAAATATCATTTATTTTATATATTTTATTATTATAAGCAAGGATTTTGTAATAAATGGCTGTAGAACCAATACCGTCATCAAATTGTACAATTTTAAATTATTTTGAAAATACAGAAGACATATCGAGATTGCTGTTTTTACTAATAATAATATTAGTTTATAATAATTATTATTTCTAATTCTTACAAACTTTCTGAAACAGATTATACATTCTGCAACATACCTCAACAAGGGTTTAGATTTTATAGTTCAATATTTGGGGAGTGTAATATAAAAGATATTCTGTGTATTTTCGGAAGAAAATCAATTGTCAACAAACAACAAAAAATATTTCTCATTCCTTCGACACCGTATGACAGATATCTTATCATTTGGATTATGTATTACATTAGTAATAATATGTTGAATTTGAAACAAATTTTGAGAAAAAATGAAATCGATATTTCTTACTTGATATTTATAAGTATATATTTTTTAAAATATGTTATAGTGAAGGTAGGCAAATTAATAAAATTAATTAAAGGCAACCAAATACACCAAACCAACAAAGGAATGCAAATTATTCCTTCTAAAAATTCATATTCTCAGGCTGGGTTGTTAGTTAATTTCTTTATATTTCAGATAATTGAGCTAAATTTGCTTTTCTTTAATTTGTTTGTTTCTGTGGCCACATCAGTATCATGACAATATGTGCAAATTTAAGAAAGAGTTATTTCTTACCTGGCGTAACTAATGCTAGGAAAAAAGCAAATTTGAACAGGACGACCTCACAGTTAACCATTTTCACAAAACTATTCGTCGAACTAACCACAAATCTCCCAGAAACTTGAGAACATAACCACACCACACTTCACTACTTCTTCGCGTTGTCCACGATACTGAAAACGACTAGAGTACTCCATCTGTTCACATCCCCAGCATTTAACACACAAATTCATCCACCAACATCCTTGTATCAATAAAACTTTACAATTTAATCAGTTAAGTAACGAGTATCTAAAAAGTTTTACACTTAATTATTAACATGATTAACAATACTTCTTTATGAATAAATTACTTTAATTTAATAATTCACTTAGTCTTTACTTATTATATACTATATGAAAGTGTGTTAAATTTATTAATTTTAATTTATATAAATTTATTAAATGAAACTTTAGATAAATTCACTAATCGTCTAAAAACTTTGAGGTTAAATCTCGACGTAGCGGTCGAAAGTTTACGTTAAGCGCTCGCGATCTCGTATCGGTAGGGTTGGAGCGTATTGGGGTTGCGTCGCGACGCACGACGTCGGTGTACTGAGTCCCGGGCAGACGCGGTTCGACAGAATAGTCGACGCCCGGACCTGCGCTACTAATTCATAACTAGCGGTACTACGGGTGATTCTAGTAGTTATACTTACGTGCTTAAGTAGAAAAGTACCTACAAGGGAACTTACTTAAGGCCACCTTAGAGGCGGCTAACCTCAAATTAGAAAGAAAATTGGCGCGCCGTCTGTGGGAGCGATTTTATATTGGAGGTTAAGCGCAAGCACGCGATAACATGATGGAATTATAATTTGGAAATATTGGTTCTAGAAAAAAGGAAAGGAGAAATTTCTCAGGTGTTCAATTGTTGTAGAATTGACGTTTCATCATTTTACAGACGCGTGGTTTTCTTTTTAGGTGAAGAACAATAATTATCAAAAACCCTTATACAATTCGTAGACTAATATTTAAAGTCACATAAATTTTACTACATGCCTGATTTACATATTTCGTTCAGTTTAATGAAAACTAGTAAATGTTAAACGTTCAAAGTAGCTTAAATAAGCTACTTAAATAATAGCTTAAATAATATAAGTGTCGCTTATTGCATTGCACGTGAACATTAAGCAAAACTTAATGATCTAAACTAGGTATAAATTGAAGCGGCGAATCTACGGTTTAAAGTTTTAACTGACAGTTTGACTTAAGGGATAGCAAATTTGCGCTTTTCTCTGACAATGAGAAATGCTTTATGTCTTCAAAATTTTTTAGCGCGTAACTAACTGGACAACGCGTGTGTGTGAAATTTTCCACCCTAAGTTCTTGGAAATACCCAGGAAAAGCTACCCTACATATCAACACACACTTCTAACACGAACTTTAAACGTACGTTTTAAAACTTTCCAGATAGCCGAAGATTTCAATAACTATCTCAATTAAAGAACAACGGGTTGCCCACCCGTTACAACCACACTTAAATATTAAGGACCGCTTAGCTAAGCTGGACATTTAAGAGGAAGTGAGGCAATTAATGACTTTTAAATGATAATTAATGACAAATTAAAACAAACCGAAACCGTCACGAAGTACCATTTCAACTTTGACAGCTGCCTTCAATTTATAGACCAACCGAAGAACATAAATTGGTTTAAAAAACGTTTTGGAAAAACCTAAACAATTATAATCAAGTCACGAATATTTATCAAAAACTAAATGTCTATTCTTTTAATAAGTAGGTGTAAACACCAACCCAAATCAACTAAATCATTGTATACTTTTTGGGTTGAAAGGGCAAAATAGTTATTTATGCACCCAGGAATAAATTAGATGTTTATGGCCCACGAGAGCGACGTGTTGTGACAGTTACGGTTGTTAGTAGCCTGAATTTTGGACACATTTTTAAATAGATGATACAATAAGAAAGCTTAAAACAAATTTTATTTAAAAAAATAAAGAAAATAGAAAGGCTCTATTGTCACTAAAATGCAGAAAGATCAGCGTGTTGAGTAATAAATATCCAAAGCTTTCTTCATCAACTATTTTGTTGCAGATTACTTCAAGCGTTAAAATAATGAAAATAAATACCATAGAAATATCGGGGGTGACGTTTTATCTGCATTTATGAACCTACTCATTTATAAACTAAAAACGCACTATATCTACATTAGATACCGTCTCTAACTCTGACTAAGCTTTAGATTGCCGCGAGGAAACCGCGTCAAAGACGGTAAAGTTGTCAACGTTTCGCACTCTGTTACAAGAGACATCGTCAGTGCGTACGACAGTAAGAGTAATACGAACAGTAAGAGAGATACGAAGAGAATGTCATGTCGTTGACAACTTTATCGTCTTTGACGCGGTTTCCTCCCGGAAATGTAAAACTTAATACAAACGCATAATTTAATTTTAGACTTACTATTAATAGACTACTAATTGTCAAGAAAACAGTAAACGTAGAGAAAAAGGAGCGTTCGCACTAAGATGATTGATGATGAAATTCAACAACAACGTTCATTTTATAATCCATGGTTACATAAAACATTTTAAACTTCACAAATTCGTAAAAAGGTTTCAGTGAAAATATATGTACATTCCTCATTTATGAAACTCCAGCGCCGTATATTTCAGCTAATTAAAAACCTAAATCTGTCATGGAAGCAAAAAAAAACAGGTGATTCCAATTAACTGTAAAAACTCGTCAACAAAATTTGCGCTTTCGTCATTAATTGAGTTAGGGAATTTGAATAAAAATGTCACAATATTCCAACGATATCGAATAACTGCTCAGTTTGATCGACACGCGAAAAAAAACTCGCTTTAATACAAAATCGATCGCTACTACTTTACAGTCAAACGTAATTAGCTTCGTTATTCTAATCACGATTTAATTTCATAGCAAAACTACGGTGATTAGTGCTTTAGTAATTATAAACGTCAATTCTATTGAAACTGTTTTAACTATGATAAACTTGCAAAGAAAATGATCATAGTAAAAGCTTCGGTGTGGTCGCTAATCGACCAAACTATAAGGTAGTATGGACACTAATTTAACATACCAAAAGTTTATGAAAGTTGAGCGTGGTGCGGGAGCTTTTAGTACTGGTGCGAAAAGTGATTTTAATTTTTCAATTAATGCTTTTAAAGTTTCCGTTCGGTGCACTACCAATTCCCGTCATAGTTTGAGGACAGACAAAATGAAAAGTTTGTTCACAAATGGCGGATGAGCCGGTTCTAAAATACGATTATCTTTCGTAAATTAATGTTTTATGAAACAAATTTTTCTTTTTGGCTTTGGCATGTCACAAAATTTTAATTGAATTATTACCCAAGAAATAAACAATACTTTGCCATTGAAAACTGAGTAACTAAGATTACTTTATACTTGCATGGTCTGTATAATTCACTAACGGTATGTTTACTCTTTGGGTTACAGGCATTTAAGCAATGATAGAGGTACGAAGATCAAACAAATAATATTTGCTTCAAATCTGGAAAAGTAGGAAAATTGTCTCTAACTTAGTATTATGAATGACAAGATATCTGTCATACGGAGTTGTATGTACCAGAAATGTTTTTGGTGGATTGTTGACAACCAAATTACATTGGCTGGTTGGTAATGAACTGCTACAAACAAAAAGATGCCCTCCCACTCGACCCCAGATTGGTTTGAAGACCATACATATATATACCGATGGCATGGGTTATGTTCTTGTCGCGGTGCTGAATGCTTGGCAATCAGATGCTAAGCAAAATCGCTGGCTCTTACAGCTAAGAGCATGTTCTCATAGACATTTCCGAGTAAAACGGTAAACTCATTCTGCTTGGAAATAATATTATACAATAAAAATCCGTAATTAAGTAGGCACGACCATCGCTCAGCCAAAATTTCGTTGACAAGAATAAATTACAATAAATTAGAATAGGGACGGCCAAAGTGTGGAATAACGAAAGAAACAAAGACCAGGGGAGGAGAGGGAACGCCGCGACATTTGCATGTCAATTTAATTCCAGCTCACGTAAAAGGTGCCATTTGTTTGTCTGAAGTTAATATAGTAGTCGAGCAAATTTAAATTCATTTGAACTTAACCAGAGAAAATGCATTTGTTTTTCAGTAAGCTCATGGGATAGTTGACAATTTTTCACAAATAGTTCAATGGTACTAGTAAAGCGCAAGCCATAGTAGTGTAATCGTAGAACTTACCCATAGCCGCAGCCTTGCCATGGCACTCTGGCTAGCGCTTAAGCGGTTATATTAGAACAACTGAACATTGAGTAATTGCTACTGGAACCTGACACTTATGGTTATGAACTAACTGACCACGCGTTCATTAGGGTCATAATTTAGCCATGTATGATTGAACTTACTGGTTCTGTAATTGAAATATCAATATCGGATGTGTTGCCATCGATATATGGGTGTTAATTATGCCCCATTGAAAGCAATCTTGATATCGGTACACATGGATAGTAAACCTTTGCAGTAAACCATTAATAGGATTATTAAAATTGATTGTACTCATAGCTAGTTTTCTACTTTAATACTACATACTGGAATAAGACTTAAGAAGTAAGATAAATTGTGTTATTTTAGTGCAACTGGTTTTAGGAAATTAAATTCTTCCGGATTTAAAATGCAACATTCCTGTCCGAAGACCAGTTTGATATTGAGATTATATGTTATTTTACGGCAAATAGTTTTGGAGAATTAATTTTATTCATGTTATAAACGACATCATTTCTGACTTACGACAATTTTGATATCGAGATTAATTGTTATTTTATTGCAACTGGTTTTGAAGGAATTAGATTCTTTCCAGTTGTAAAATACAACATTTCTGACCTAAGATAATTTTGATATTGAGATAACCAGCTGTTTTATAACTGATTTTATGGATTTAATTCTTTCTAATTATAAAATACAACATTCCTGACCTACGATAAGTTTGATGTCGAGGTTACTTGGTAAAGAGTCATAAGGCCTCAAAAAGGCGAAGGAAAGGGAAAGAAGATGTCGCTGCACGCATAGTGCCTCTCAGGCGTACCATGCTGGTTCCCGGGTGGTTGCGGGTTCTGAAAAGATGAAACACAATGAGATTACTTGATATTTTATTTATTTAGGAATTACTTTTTACTTTCCGACTAGTGCCCTAGAAGGAAAGTATTGTAATCGACGGAAAAATAAAATTCGAGATTTCCGCGGAAATACGCGTTTTGGGGTCCCCTGAATCGATTGCAATGATTTCTGGAAAATGTATGTGGGTGTGTATGTGTGTGTGTAGGTATGTGTGTGTGTGCGTATGTCTGTGAACACGATTGCGTCCAAACGGAACAACGGATCAGGCTAAAATTTTGCATACATATTTAGAATTGCCAGAGGACGAACTGGATTGTTTTTTGTGACAATCTGACAACCGAAAGTGGCAAATATTAAATGCATCTTCTGAGCGATTCATCCGATTTTGACTTAACTGTGTGATAAGTGGGATTGACGGTTTAGGCGCTATAAGAATTTATAGAAGCAATTTGACAGAATCTACAGCCTTCATCGCTGTGTTGCAAATTGTCAGATTTTGGCAAACGTCAGTGCAAATGTCATTATGTCATAGAAACTGACGTTAAGTAGGGTCCGACTCCAGAGTGGCTCTGACAAAATTGAATAATTGCAAAAGTGTTTAGACATTGTGGCAACGATGTAGTCGGAAAGTTGGGCGAGGACCACCCAAAATATTTCTGTTATAAAATACAACATTCCTGACCTAACGCAAGTTTATTATGAATACTACTGGTCTCAATTTATAATTAAATCCATTAAATAGACATCCAAATAGAAAATCAAAAAGACCTTTGGTATCGACTTTAGTCTAACCAGTTTTTAATTTGAACAAATCTCCTTTAACTCGTTTATTTGCTCATAATTTTGCGTAGAAAACAGAGCTTAAATCACCCAAATAAGGAACACCCGTAATAATAATACGTGGATAGTTAAATAAACACACAATCCAAATAATATTACAGCACATTTCGACCTCTATAATAATAATCCAATACTCGCTACCCCAAGGTACAAACTTACTTTGAACTTATGTAAATAGTGGAACCCGTATCAGAAGTATAGACACGGGACATGGAATGCAAAAGCGACAGATGTTTACCTTTAACATGAGAAGTGGCAGAGATAGACGATCCACCATCGGCGAGAACGTGTATTATACAAGTTTACCGCTTGGCACTCGCGCCCACGTAATTAGCGGGACCACCGTGTTCGTCTTACCGCAGAAAATTCGGATTAGGTGTGCGTAAAAGCATGAAAAACATCAGATACCTCCCCTCGGAGGGGTCATTTATCACTTGGACCTTTTACAGGCTTACGGAACCGCACCGACCGAACGGTAGTACATCCGCGGTTCGTAGCTAAAAAAATACGAGATCGGCCACGGCAATTACTCTTAATAGACGTGGGGATGTTGAAGAGTGTTGGAGCATTTTGTGCAGCCGAGATTGGAGATTGCGATGCTTACGTGTTGCTTTGGGGCTAGAAGAGAGAGGATTAAGTGAATTAATTATAGGACGAATCAAAATAAACATGAAAGTACGTTTGTTTTAAAAGGAACAAAAATGCGACTTTTCCGAGTAAATGTGCTTATTGGCCCTTTCCGACGATTTTGATTGATTGAATGGTTGAAATCTTTGCGACTCTTTCCGGTAGAAAAGTTTTATAAGGTGCTCATATAAATTGATACGCTAGTTTTCTATATGTGGTTTTTCAGTTAAAATTATTGCGACCATTTTTCATAGAAATAAAAAATTGGAAAAGGAAATGTTTTATTTGCCAGTTGCAGTAAAATTGCAGTTAAAGTGAGTTTTTTATATATTTTTGAGGTTACGATTTCTCCTGATCCGAGAATGAGATAGAATTGATGATTAAAGGGACGATGGTCTTCATTGGTTCCCAGGACAGTCCTACATAACCTCTTTGATGAAACTGATGAAAAGAGAGACTGTGAACTAGTTTCAGAAGCATCGTAAGGTGCAGCCTCTCTGATACGAACTAGGAAACTTGAGGCTGGATAAACACGACTTTATGCCAATAAAAGAACAGACAGACATAACCTCTTTGATCAGACGAGCTGCCACGTCTGTATACTTGCATAGTTTACATAGGCCGCCATGTTGGTCCATAATTTAAAGGGCTACTGCGTTCAAGGTCGTTGAAGCGTGTATCCATACATCTAACAAGGCGCAGGAAGATACGCATCGTGTTGCATTTAATCTATGCATTTAAAGCATGTTCGCATAATGTTATCATTATGGAATGCGTTATCTTCTTGATGGGTGTTTTTATAACATCACACGCCTGTTATAGACATATTGCAGCTGTATAACACCTATTGTATACTACAGCTCGAAATTTTTCGTATGTCATTTTCTTTTCGACTATTAATTACTAATACATCCTTTTGTCACTTATGTGTTACCATGGAAGAAGTATTAGAAATAAAACAGAACTATTAAGACGTCTTTCTAATAAATCATAATGTGAACGGGGTTTATCTAACGCAGCACTGGCAAAGTCCAGATACTAAAGAGCTTGAGAAACTAGCGAATTATGTGTACACTTATAGGTCATTTTTATTGTGTTTCAAATAGTGGTGGTGGTTACGCCATATATGTAAAGAAGAGGCATGCTACAAATGTTGAGAATATACCCATTGAATCCAATCTTGAATATTGTTGTGATAGTTTTAGATTTAATAATGCATATGTATTATGTGTGTGCCTGTATAGAGCACCGTTAAGGTGATAGTAATGTATTTTTGTTAACTATGAGTAATTTATGTAATAGTAACTGGTGACGTTAATATAAATTTTAACACCCAAAGTCGTGAATGTCGGGATATTACTGGCCTTTTTGCCTTTTATGATGAGTTGTTTTCGACAGGTATTTCTGCCCAACATATTTTATTGTGATGGTATTGTATTGTGCGAGGAGAGCGAAGGAGAGCAAAAACCTTTCGGCCAATTGCGGCCTAACATCAAATTATTATAAAAGCACATGTATTTATCTACAAATATAAGAATTAGAGGTGTTTTATACCAATGTTGCCAAGAATATTACAATAGGCCTGTTTGCGGACCACATTCCGAATGCGTTCGGGACGGAATTTATATTGGCCTAAACGAGCGAATGTAGACGGCGCTAACATCGGCGCACGAGTCGGGACAAAATTTAAGTTAACTATAGTCAAGTATATGACTTTAATTACTCTGATGAGTATTTATAAGCATGTTCGGAAACCTTTTGAAAAAATATGTCTACAGATTATAAGGGACAACCCCTTGGAGAAGGAGAATAGTTATTTGCAGCAGGGAAATGTGACTATATGTGGATTTCTTAATAAAAACGTTTCGTTTTCAGGTTAGATCCGCAATATATCGAACCTAAAAATAATATGATTCCTTTACTGTACACTCAACATGATTTATTCGTATACAAATCTTCTTTTAGAAAACGGTTTTAACACACTATCACATGTCTTGAGACATTTTTGCCAATTTTTAGTACACGTCGCCGCTCACTGTGTAACCTTTCCCTTTAGGAAACTTGTTGTGAAATGACAAGACCTCGCTGTGATGAATTGCATTGTGGAAAACGCAAAAATAGATCTTATTTCTGGTGCTTTTTTTTCGATTTTCATCTTTTGATTTAAATACCAGCAAAATTATACTCAACGTTCTATACCACACCATATAAAGTTATCCCGATGAAACTTAGTTCATACTTTCACCACCAGAGCGGAGATTCTCTTGCTCGTTGAGGCGAATTGGACCAATATTAGATCTAATGTTAACATTTCTGGAGGTATTTGAAGGCCTTTTGACAGATAGATAATTCCAAATTTCTTTCGCTATACTTCAATTTTTTGTTCACGATTAAGATGCTTTTAATACGGTATCAATTGCCCGTCAACTAAATTAATAGTATAAATTAGTTTGTTGGACAGCACTGCAACATTAGGCAGAAAATTAATTGTTTGGTAACAGATAGACGAGGCTCATTTCTCCGGTTCTGTCTGGGTTTCCTATTTCACCACATAAATAACTTTCTGCTTACTTGGTAAGTGCTTTTAACCCCGCAACCGTCTAATTTATCTTACACAATTCTAGCTGGATGACGTGCACGGCATCTTGCCAATTAGCCAGCAGTGCGTACATCATGGTTTTTGTCACCGGAATTAATCTGTTAACGCAGATAAAAAACGCAAAAAAAAGTGTCAACAATTTTGACAAATTTTAATCAACAATAACTTTTGTAATTTTTTATGAATTTTCATGGTTCCCTCAACTTAGAAATATTATACATAATATTATACATATAAAACAATAATGTTTACTCCTCGATCAGGAAGTGAATTTCCTTTAAGAATTAAACGAAAACTTTAAGAATTGGACTAAAACAGCTTACCCGGTGATTAAAATGTTCATTAACATTTTGTACTTTAGATATCAGGATCCCTTCAAGGCGACAGCCCATTTTCTGTCTCAATTAGCATACCCCAAAGAAGAGTCGAGCGAGTGATGAATACATGTCGTCGAAAGTCATTTGTTTTTTTAATCGGAAGCTCGTCTTGCCTTTATTAAAACATAATGTAAAATCGCCATTACATTACAGACGTGTCCCATTAATAATATCAGGAGCAGTTTCGAGTGGGGAAGGGAGAAATGGGGAAAGCAGAGGCGGATGGAAAAGATGAATTTACAAAGAATAATTTCCCGACGTTCATTATCTGGCGGAACACCTGAAGATCTAACGTTCTTTCCGCGTTAATTAATATTAATTGCCACCGGCCGTTGGCGCTACTGTTTCAGATGAACTTATACAGTGTATCCTTATCCTCCTTTCAACTTAAATTTTTTTGGCTCTAAGTAAATGAACCAGAAATTGCATGTAACAACATACAAAATTCTATTTAATATGGACTAGATGTAATTGTTGAATAGCAATTACACCCTTCATTAATGAGTTTTTGTAACAAAATTATAATTAGCAACAGTAGATATCGCACCAATACTTTTTTACTAAATCAAAAGTAAATTTTACAAAATAGCTACCATTTTGGAGTCGTCATTTTGATTTTTATTTATGTAGACGAATAAAGAATCCAAACGTATACGTACGTAAAGTATACGTACGTGTACTTTTGGGTCAAGTTTGTTCGTTGAAGCATGTATATTTTTCACCCAGCAGAATATTGTTGTAAAACGAACGTCTTACTCATTTTATATATAGAAGAATAACATTTTCTTCGTCAGAGCAAAATATACTCAACATAAACATACTAAACTCCTAAACCGGAAGAATACCTAGCCGTTGAAATAACTACATATATTGAAATTCTTATTGCAATAAAATATTATTTGGATAGCAAAAATATCCACTTCATGCTACACTATATACGCAAAAATAATTTTTCTTGATATCCAAGAATAGAGTTCTCTCTGTGTACTTCCCCACTTCAAAACTGCCCCATGGCCTACGTTCAAAAGAGCCCTGCTACAGTTATTGCTTTCTGTAAAGGGTATAACTTCATAATAGCTAAAAATATTTCTTATGTCTTTAATATTTAATCCGTATTTAATTAATACAGGAAATAAATAAAACTTTACTTAACGGTTAGGACCAATAAGCAATTGTCAATTAAAAAAAAACACACATCACTATAGTTAGCTACACACACTGACACAAACAATTGACACACAAATATTCATATATAGATTCAGGGAAAAATAAATGTAAAATCTAGCTTTTATTAAGAACAATAAAATTTTAAATGTCAACTTGTAATAAATACGTATACTATAATAAACTTCTTCAACATAATTTTAAGGAAATCTTATTTAACGAAGAGTTAAATAAGACTATTTGTGTACCAGCAATGATTTCCGTTGAGTGTTAATTTCCACTCTCCAGCTAAAACAAATCTTTCCGTTGTGAACATCTACAAATCTACAAACCGACAACAAATCACTAACAATTAAATTGCATACTTTATGCCCAAGCACCTCATAATAAGATAGTCTAAGCAGTAATTATATTCATTAAACCAAACGATATCGCAATAAGAACACAGTTTCTAAATCGAAATTCCTTCCAATTATTTATGTATACCTAATGAACATTTCCATCGCTTCTTCGCAGTTTACTTGTTCTCGAGTATTCTGCGCGTGAAAACAAAACTAAAATACCAGCATGTACGCGGATGACCATAACTTTGCTATAAACGGTCCGTTGAATTTTAGACCACGCTGTTATTTAATAATAGGATAGCATAACACGAGCGTCGTCAATTTCCTGTTCTCCTCGATGCAACAACAGCTTGCAGAACGCTCCAGGTATCTTTAATTTGTCGGTCTACTAGGCACACGCTTTATATTCCGTGGGGAATGAAGAAAAAAACTTTCTTTCTGCGTCGTATACGAAATTAATTAGCGCGGTAATGAATTTCTAAAATTAATCGCCGAGATCTTCGTGCATAGTTTAAAATACACGATTTGCGGTAATTTAATCAAATTGATAAAGTTTATACATTAGCAAGTTGATGTTATTATAGCAATTTGTGTGTAGCTTGTTATACAGTGAGGAAAAAGGACTTGAACAATTAAAATATCACCAAAGCGAGGACTTTTGAAGGACTGAAAGATTATTATAAATTTACTGTCTTTTCATTAGTTCAAACTTTTTTACAGTTTTGAAGGGTCAAAGAACCGACTTTTTATTTTTTTTTCAAGTATTTTAGAATAAAGTTTGTATTTGCCCTGGATCAAATTGTTTGTCTTTATTTGACGTTAGTTAAATCAAATTTGCTTTCGTATCCTGCAAACACTGCAAATATTTGCGATCCTAATATTCTATTTCTGCATATACCAGCCGAAATGTTGACTTGTCTTGGAAACTGCGTATAAGTCTACTGAATCGATCTGGAATTCTGTAAGGCATTCAAAGAAAAAATCATGTCTTCACTGAATTGCATTCGACAATAAAATTGATGTGATTATTTTAATTAAAAGCAAAACGATGAATCAAAATCATTTCACCAATTCTCACCAAAATGTCAAGTTAATCGACTGTCAGAGCTCCCATACATCGAATAACCATACATCATAAGGATTTCTATAATATCTATTTCAGAAAGAGGCATTTTGAGAAGATTTTTTGAGTAGAATGAAATTCAATAAGAGTAAATTTTATTTTACTAGTGTCAAACAAAGATAAACAATTTGTTCCAGCGCCTACAAGTACTTTTCCAATTCAGGTATGTATCAATAAATAATTGCCCTTTTCATATTTTTACTTTCCGACTAGTACCCAGAAGGAAAGCATTGTAATCGGCGAAAAAAGGTTGGATTGTTTTTTGTGACAATCTGACAACCGGGAGTAGCTAATGTTACATGCCGACATGCGTCTTCCAAGAGATTCATCCGATTGAGACCAAACCGGTACCAGCTCATCCCTCATTGACTTTAAATATGTATAAATAAAAATGCCGTTTGGATAAGCATAAAATAAAATATCCAAATTTTCCATCAGCATCGCGACCTATCTCCCATGGAGAAGACATCCTCTTTCAAGTGTGCCATCCACTTTATCATCTCTGATTTTTTGCACAGAAGAAATTTTGCCTGTTTGAAGAAACTTGCCTGATCAGGCAAGCCTGAAATCAGGCATTTCAGACATCACTGTGTCAAATCAGGCAAATCGTGAAGATTCACCATTTGAAATTTTAGGAACACCTCAGCTTATAAACCAGTGCGAACTGAACGATTTGGTTATTAAAGCCGAGTTGTTGGGTTCTAGGCTATAGTAATGTATCCTTTCGCAAGAGATGTGCCAGTGTCTTCATTGTACAAAGCGTAACGACCCTTTTAAAGCATATTTCAAAATTGAAGGATCTTTACGTGTCAGGATGTTGAGGGTCTTATGAACGAGTTTAACATTGCTCACGATCCTTCTGAATGGTGGCTTTTTATCGATTCCTCAAAATACAGCTTGAAAGCAGTACATTTGCATATTCTTTGAATTTATGTAATTTGTTAACAGAAAGTTTTTCAGAAATTTGTTCCCTTGTGTAATTACAAAAGTGTTTAGACACTTCAATGTGTCGTCAATGTAGTCGGAAAGTTGGGTAGTTGCCACCCCGGATTTTTACTTTCCGACTAGTACCTAGAAGGAAAGTATTGTAATCGACGGATCCCCTGAATCGAATGCAATGATTTCTGGAAAATGTATGTATGTATGTATGTATGTGTCTGTGTGTATGTAGGTATGTCTGTGAATACGATAGCATCCAAGCGGAATAACGGATCGGGGTAAAATTTTGCATACTTATTTAGAATTGCCGGGTGACGAACTGGATTGTTTTTGGCCACTATATGACAATGAGAAGTAGTAATTGTTACATGCGTCTTCTTCGGGATTTATACGATTTTGGCCAAACTAATATCAGCTCATCCTCTAGTGACTTTAAATAAATATACAAATTTACAGATCAAAGGGATGGACGGTTTAGGCGCTATTAGCTTTTATAGAAGCGGCTTGACAGAAACCACAGCCTTCGTCGCTATGTTGCAAATTGTCAGATTTTGACAAACGTCAGTGCCACTGACATGACATGACATTAAATGTCAGTGTGACAAATGTTATTATGTTATACTGACATTAGGTTATACTGACGTTAGGTAGGGTACAGAGTGGCTCTGGCTTCACAAAATTGAATAACTGCAAAAGTGTTCAGACACTTCATTGTGCCAACGTTATAGTCGGAAAGTTGGGTGAGGGCCACCCAGATATTTTTACTTTCCGACTAGTACCCTAGAAGGAAAGTATTGTAATCGACGGTGTTTCTTTTTCGAGATTTCAGCGGAAATACGCGTTTTGGGATTTTCCCGCTTTTGGCCATACCAATATCAGCTCATCCTCCAGTGATTTTAAATAAGTATACTAATTTACAGATCAATGGGATGAACAGTTTAGGCGCTATTAGATTTTATAGAAGCGGCTTGACAGAATTCACAGCCTTCGTCCACCTTCGTCGCTGTGTTGCAAATTGTCAGATTTTGACAAACAGCAGAGCCACTGACATGACATGAAATGTTATTATCTCAGAGAAACTGACGTTAGGTAGAACGTTAGGTTCACAACATTGAATAATTGCACAAGTGTTCAGACACTTCATTGCGCCAACAGTGTAGTCGGAAAGTTGGGTGAGGGCCATCCCAGATATTTTTGTATGGAACCTAATAGAGTTTTGTTTGTAAAATACATAAATAAATTTGTTCTTAAAATAAAGTAAAGATCTGGTTGCCCCTACTCAACTTACCGACTATATTGTTGACATATGGGAGTGTCAAGCGCTTTTGCTTAGACACACAATTTCGTGAAATCATAGCCACTCTGGGTCCCATCCTAACGGCAGTCATAGAATGACATTTAGGGCTGTGTGTCAGATATGTCAAATTTTGTTGTCCTATTACAACTCGCTCTTTCAGGTTCTACATCACTACATACTATCCGTTAACTCTAAAAATAGGCTAACAAAATCAGCTTATCTGATAAATATGTAGCTATAATGGACTTTACGTGTAGGTGAAGAAACCAGTCATTAATGTCATTTATTTCTGCCAATTTGCAACCACTGCAACTGAAGGTTGTAGATTCTGTCAGGTTATTTCTATAAATGCTTATAGCGCCTAAACCACTCATTGGCCCATTCATCTGTAAATTGGTATAGTCCAGTCATTATATACATTTGGAAATGCAAATGAACCGAGAAGGCTAAATTTTGGATATGACGTGGAGGGGCTCTAGAAAAGCTTAACTTCAAATTGTCGACCAAGATTTCCTATGTGCATTTTCGGCCATCTTGAAGAAAGGGTTAAATTCAGTTTTTTGCAATAACTCGGTTCTCCGTTGACATACGATAATTTCGAATGAATACTTTTTTGTTGCTTTTTTTACGCTCTATAATTTAGGTGCTATACATTTTTTACCTATCGTTCATTTTTATTGAGATATCGATCGAAAAAGTCAAAATTTGTTTTTGCTATCTTCTCTTTTCTCGCAATAGATATCGAAAAAATGTCTGTTATGAAACTTAGAGCATGTTCAGACCTACTACGTTTTTTTTTATTTTTTCCCTTAGATCAAAATTTTCCCCGTTTCGATTTAAGCCGCGCGCATGGTTTTATGCACACGCCAAAACGGATGAAAGGTTGTTCGGGGAATATTGGGATACAAAGTAAATAACTAAACCAGACAAATTATGAAACAAACACATGAAATTTATTGAACAAATAATTTTTTGTGTAGCCAAAAATAATAATTAAGGGCCCTCTTTTTTATATTTTTCGTCGTTTCTATGGTCCTTGCTGAAGAAGTTCTTCATCGGTTAACTCTTCGAGTTGTGGCGACTCTCGAACCGCAGAAAATGATGCTGGGATGGTCGAAACATCATCATCGTCGTCGTTGAATAGAATGTCGACTCTGTGTTTGCCCACTGGGGTGCGTTCAGATTCAACGCCGGGCGAACGTCGGGCGATCGGCGGGCGAACAAATAGCGTTCAGATTGGCTGGGCGTTGTATCGGGCGAAACGTCCCGAGCGCTCAAAAACAACGTCGGGCGTTTGCCAATTTAACCATGTCCCGAGCTGGATGAAAAGTTTCGAGCATGCGCAGTGACGACTATAATATGGTTTGAACGGTTTGAACGTTGATGACACATTCACATTGCACCGCACTCTTTATTTTTGGGGTTACAAAATTCACGTACAGTTAATAACAAAACATGTTACATGTCTTGGTTTAATATAGATTTACATTAATGTAATTTAATATAGATTTATTTCATTTGGCAAAACTTATATCATATCAGTTATTCCCCGCGTTTTTGTTTTTTAAAATTTTAGTTGTTTCTATTTTACATTTTTGAGTTTTTCCTTATGTAATACTTTCACACTGTTAAAATCGAACTTAAGTCCTGTGTGGTCCTGTGTTTTTATGCGCTGTGACGTTTTGAGCGTATTTATTTCGCGGTCAAAAAGTCTCGTGTGTAAAAGAAAGAACACATTTAAAAAAACAATAACGCGGTGAATGACAGGATCCGATATAAATTTTGCCTGTAACTATCTGGGGTTGCAAGTAACCAGAGAACAGATAATATCTGTCGATCTATTGGTATTCTTGACCTTCCTGAAGAAGATTCGTCGCGTTGCAAGATTGGTGTTAACTTAACCAGCAACTGATTATATACTTCTCTCTTCATGCGAAAGTGCTGCTGGAATTCCTTGTCACTACAGCTGTGTATCGTCATTTCCAAAAACTTTTGAATTCGAGAAGGAACTGCTCGCTGTATACGATTTGCATGAAGGACTAAAGGCCGAACCTAACCGCTGCGAACACAAACACGGACACGAACACGAACACGAACGCGTACACGGTCACTTAATTCAATTGCGGTATATGGCGGAACCCTAACCGCCCCGTTCGCATGCGTCCCATATACATGGCCAGCCCTCACTGCTGCGAACACGAACACGGACACGAACGCGAACGCGGTCAGTTATATTGCGGTATATGGGACGCATGCGCACGCGGCGGTTAGGGTTCCGCCATATACCGCAATTGAATTAAGTGACCGTGTACGCGTTCGTGTTCGTGTCCGTGTTTGTGTTCGCAGCGGTTAGGTTCGGCCTTACTGCAATATAACTGACCCACAGAAATCATATTCCTAGAATGCCAGTACCATATAACAAAAGTGCCCACTTTACGACATCGCGCAGGTGAGGTGTGAAGCATGCGCGCTACGTGAAAGCATTGGCGGCACTTTCAATGTTTATTATTCTAGACTACTTATCAAATATTTATTAGTAAGTAAATATCTATGGTAAATATACATCGTTTTACACTGAGTATGAGGCTCCAACCAAGGCTGTGGAGGTTTATACACAGGTTTCTTTAACTACACATATTGTAATTCAAATTATATGACTACCAAGTGGATTTTGTTTGTTCAAAAAATAAACTATGTTAACCTGACATTTGATTAATAAAAGTTTTGTCTTTTTCTAAGTTACAGTTAAATAAAATTTGATCTTTATGATCTTTTCCTGTTCTGCATAGTAAGAAAAAGTAGACAACAGTATATGTGACCCGCTCTATACGAGTCTTAGATAAAATGTCTTATTTGACAAGCAATCCTAACGGGGTTACGTTTGGTTGTTACATTCATAGGTTATGTTGTGGTCAAGAAAATAGGAAACAGTCAGTAATAGATACCCACTTTCCTTTTACGTTGTTCACTGGTAATACTTAGTACGCATGCCTTCCTCCTCACCAACTGAGTGGTATTGAGTGTTCAATTGTAGGCAAAAATTTTCTGCGCATCCTATCCGTATAGCATTCTAGTAATAAGATGTCTATGAACTGACCGCGTTCGCGTTCGTGTCCGTGTTCGTGTTCGCAGCAGTTAGGGCTGGCCTTAACTCAACCTCTTCATCATCACTTGAGCCGGAACTACTGTCAAACAAGTTCACCAACTCCATAATGTTCTTTTAAACCTATAAAAACGATGACAAAAATATAAAAAAAATTGTTAATAAAGTTATTTCGTAATTCAACTTGTATAATTTTCTTAAATAACTTACCTGGATTGCTTTCACTAACTTAACGTAGGTATTTCACGTTTGATGGTTGTCCAACAATTATAAGTGACGTACGGACGCTAACAAAACAGACGCCCACTAGAGTAGGGGTAACGCCGGGTAAACCGTTCAGATTTCGAACGCCCAGTCAATCTGAACGCACCCCTGCAATGCAGGCAAATAATTCCGGTGTATTGTGGTGCAAATTGGTTCCAGCCCATAATTAGTCTGTCGGCAATCCCATTCCTGAGGATCTTTGAAAAATCCGAGCCACGTTTGTAGTTGTAGATATGTTCGGAAAATGTGTTGGCGGACTGCGCTTATTGTTGGTGGTAGTAGTCAACTTATTTGTTGACTTTGACTTTGCAAAGCGGTGGAATCGGTAAAAAATGTATAGGAGCTAAATTGTAGAGGGCGAAAAAGGCAACAAAAAAGTATTCATTCAAAATTATCGTATCTCAACTGGAAAATTAGAAAAAAACAAATTTAACTACCTTACATTTTGACTTTTTCGATCGATATCTCAATAACGATGAACGATAGGTATAAAATGTATAGAACCTAAATTGTAGAGTGTAAAAAAAGCAACAAAAAAGTATTGATCTCAACGGAAAACCGAGTTATTGGAAAAAACTAAATTTAACCCTTTTTTCAAGATGGCGGAAAATGCACATAGGAAATCTTGGTCGACAATTTGAAGTTAAGCTTTTGTAGGCACCCCCCAGGTCATATCAAAAATTTAGCCTTCTCGGTACATTTGCACTTCTAACCTGTTTTTTCCGACGTAATGACTGGACTAGTACAGTTTAAAGTCGCTGAAGGATGTGCTGGTATCAATTTTGTCCAGCTCATAAACTTCCGGTTGCCACATTGTCACAAAAGGCAATACACTTTGTCCCTGGTAATTCTAAATAAGTATACGAAATTTTAGCCCGATCTATTGTTCCGGGCGCTATCGTGTTCACAGACATACCCACATACATGCATACACACATACATGTATACACACATACATAAATACGCACATACATTTTCAAGAGATCATTGCAAACGATTCGGGAGACCCCAAAGCGCGTATTTGCACTGAAATCTGGACTATCAGTCAATTACAATATTTTCGTCTAAGTCACTAGTCGAAAAGTAAAATAGCTGGGGGGCCCTCACCCAACTTTCCGACTACATCGTTGGCACAATCCAGAGTCGCTCTGGATCCTACCTAACGTCAGTTTCTATGACACTTGTCCTACTAACAATTAATATCATGTCATTTCAAAATCTGACAATTTGCAACACAGCAACAAAGGCTGTGGATTCTGTCAAACTGCTCACACTGATCTGCAAATTTTTATACATATTTAAAGCCACTAGAGGATGAGTTGGCATGTAACATTAGTCACTTCCAAATTGTCACCAAAACCAGTCCAGTTTGTCCCCTGGCAATTCTCAATACGTATGCAAAATTTCAGCCCACCCGTTGTACCGTTTGGAAGCTATCGTGTTTACAAACATACACACACATATACCAATGCACACACATACATACATTTTCAAGAAATCATTGAAATAGATTCAAGAAACCTACTTTCTTCTAGGGTACTAGGCAGAAAGTAAAAATAGGAATTGCATAAAAAAGAAGTGATCTTAATTTATAGTAACGTCCTATATACCTACTACTATCTCTTAACAGGGCTTATGAAATATAGTATTCATGCCTAGCAACCACAAATGTAATCGCAGTTGCTTTGAATAATAACGGCATATCCATTAAATATTGAAGCCATTATTCAACGGAATTTTTCCTTTAAAAATTAAGTTCTCATGTTGATCTTTTTTCAGATTGTACAGAACATAACTCGAAGGCAACAGAAAAAGTGTAACATGTGGCTTGCAGCGACTTGAACGTTAGGTTGAATATAAAGTTTCAGTAAATTCCACGACGAAAAGAGATAAGAAATTGTAAGGGTGGCTTCCTCCCGATCTAAGCTGACAATATCCCGTAAACATAAAGGGGAATCATCCCTAAGCGAGCCACATTGCTGACGACAGCACACTCAAAGGGAATTGTATACATAATAAAAATCAGACGACGGAAAAGAAATAAAAAGACACGACCAGAAAATGTTCTCCTGTTAGATACAAATTGAAAGAACTCCAATTTTTACGATTAAATAAGTAATTCCTGGTAAGATTTTCTGTGCATCGTGATTATGATTAATGATGGTAGTACTATGGTAATTTTTGTGTGTGCGCGTGCAATTAATATCGATATAATTATGTTTTGGTTACCCTCCACTTATCATCGCATAATTTTATGCGAATTGGAACAGGTATAAAAAGCAAACGCCAGCTGTTTAGTATCAGTTCAAGATTCACCTTTCTCTAGTGTACAATCCTCAATACCAACGGTAAGAGTTTGCTAAAGAATCCCAAGCCATTTTAATATCTTATGTATCCTATTCTCATTTTAATATCTTATATATTCAATATAATATCTTAAGCAAATTGAGTTCTTGATAATAACTTTTCTTCCAGCGGTCAACATGGCGAGATTCCTGATCATTTTCGCTTGCGCCTGTAAGTATACAACCATCAAACCACGCAATTCTCCATCTAACAGCATCTAATTTGTCACAGTTGCTGTTGCCTCCAGTGGAACAGCAAAGCGGCGAGCTGAAGTCAGTGACAACGAGGTCTCAGCCGGAGGTCATTATGAGTCCATCTCACTCGACGACGGTGGCCACGGAGGTTACGGAGGAGGTGGAGGAAAGGGATTCAGCGCAGGCAGTGGACTGAAGACCATAGCCCAAGGGGCTTCAGAACAGGCCAACAGTGCTGTCGCGAACCAACACGCAGCTGCTAAACACGCTGCCTTCGCTGCTAAGAGCACTTTAGCACAAGCAGCCGCTGGTGTAAGCATCTAATAGTAATATTCGAAACACTAAGAAGTAAAACGTAAAACGTTAAAATTAACGATTTTGACCGAGCAGGTGCCATTACAACATCGGAAATTTGGTATGCATAATTAGAATTACCGGGGGACGAACTGGATTGTTTTTGGTGACAATCTGACAACCAGAAGTGGCAAATGTTACATGCATCTGCTTTGGGATCTTTCCTATTTTAACCAGTTGACACCAGTTCACCCTCCAGTAACCCTAAATACAAATTTGTAGATCAGTGGGATGAACGGTTTAGGAGCTATAATCATTTATAAAAGCAAGTTGACAGAATCCACAGCCTTCGTCGCTGTGTTGCAAACTGTCACATTTTGATAAACGTCAGTGCCACTGACATGACATGACATTAAATGGCATTACGACAAATGTCATTATGTCATAGAAACTGACGTTAGGTAGGTGCCAGAGTGGGTATGACATAGGTATGGCTTCACAAAATTGAATAATTGTGTTTAGACACTTCATTGTGTAAAAGATATAGCCAGAAAGTTGGGTGAGGGTAACCCCAGATATTTTTAATCTATTAAAAGACCAAAGAAGACGATTGTTTAATGAAATTAGCGGCGGCAACCTTACATTAGGACAAAAAAGCGTGTTTAGTTTTTACAGCCAGCATAACATTATGGACCATTTACAACCAAGCGCACTGCATTCCGTCCATGATACTCGGTCTGTCGGCACTCGAGATCGCTTCCTGGACAAGCCTTGGCTATATCCCCTTAGCGTAGCATGTTGGTCCTTGCTGCTCCTTAAATCTACTTAAACTGCAGCAATACTCAAACATTAGAATTATATTCTTCCAAAGTTACACGTTTTATTTCTACTGTTTATTTTTCTTAGGCTGCAGCAACAGCCCAAGCAGCACTGATCGGTAAACACATCCTAGTCCAGAAGCTCCAACACGATGTCAACGAAGCCCACCAGCAACTCGAGGCTGAGCTTCACCAATTGGAACAAGCTCAACGTGCTGCAGCTGCAGCGCAAGCAACTGCCCACCAAGCCCAGGAAGCAGTGAACGCCATAAGCAACGCGGCAAACGCTGCCCAAGGCACTGCTACCCATGCCCAGCAAGCTGCTGATGAAACTGCTGCTGAGTTGGGATCCCAGCAAGCTATGGTTGGACATGCTAAGCAGAGGTTATCCTCCCTGTCCCATCAGCTTCACTCCGCCCAATCTGATCTGCAGGCCACGCAGGCGGCTGCTCACCAAGCTGAATCAGCTGCCCAGATTGCTCAATCGAATGCTGCTGCTGCGGCTGAGAAGGCTCAGTCCGCTGGTTTGGAGCATGGAGGCGGTGGATTTGGAGGCAGCGCTGGAGGCGATGACCATGGATTTTCCTCGTCTGGTGCTGGACTTGGCAGCTACCACTAATTTTTGTTTGATTTGTATGCACCTAGTTGTTTGATTATGAAAATAATAAAAAGCGAAAAATTGTATCTGTGTTTTTTGATTGAGGAGATTGTTTGAAACATAATATCTTTACTGGTAAACATAATAATAATATATAATAATCATAACTAGATACATATATAATAAATAAAACAGTATGTAAAGACAAGAAAGCTTCTAGCTTGACTGTATCTTCCTTAATCTCGATCTTGACCATCAGTGACCAACCTATATTCATAAGGGTGTATTAGTAAAGATGTAGAGTTGTTTCAAACTAAGTTGAATATCGTGAAGTTTCATACTGATAAGATGTGTAATAGTCCAGTTCATTTAGTGGCATATGGCGCGAAATTCTACGGTTATAGTGGTTAATAGTCGAAAATAATAATAATAATAATAACATAAATGAAATCTCCAACCTATCTAATCGAGTGTGGCGTGTGTGGTTATATTTACGTTGTCTCCGTTTTGCGCCCGCTGTTATTCTATAAATTACATGTAGGTACTATAGGAGTCATAAAGTTGCGTCTATAACAGGCATATACAGTTATAAAAACGCCCATGACGAGGATAACGCATTTCATAGTGATAATGTTATGACAACTTGCTTTATCTAATACCAACACAGATCCCGGAGGAAAATTTAGAATCCGTCATTGTTGTTTGCGTCGTTTATTCTTAAAAAATGGTGGTTCCATTGTTGAAAATATCAATTCTATTGTTTGTATAAATTTAGCATTTTCCAATAATTAAACCTTTCATATATAGAAAATAAATGAAAGTAAAGAACTTTTTAAGTTTATTTCCGTTTTAAAAACCCTTTGGAACGACACACCTATGGAGCGCCTACTGTGGAACTATTCAAGGTCATATTTAGCTTTATCGCGCATTTGTTGTGGCGTTGTTGTGGTACAGTAGTATTCAACTTAGTTTGAAATTACTCTACTAATAGACATGCTGGTTCGATAGTTTTTATTTGGTGGACGTACCTCTGCGTTTTCGTGTTTTCGTGTCGTCGATATTGTTTTGCAACGGGACCCATTTCCTTGGAATGACAGATGGCGCCATGGGCGTTAACAACTCCGCTGTTCAGAAGACTGATCTGCTCGTTTGTCAAGCGGTCTGTGTGCAATTGCGCAGCACTCGACTGCGCCAGGGCTTTTTTGAAGTCGCAGACTTCATCTTCCATAATCCGGACTGCGTCGAAAAGGTCGTGCTGTAGTCTGATGACAATCTGTTCTGCGTACCGAAATTTCGCGGCTCATTGTGTGACAAGTAAGTTTAAATATTGATGCAATACTAATCTGCTGTTGGTGGTATCAAATATTCATAGTTTTCTTATAATGAATAAACTTGGTAATCAAAGCTTCAGGTATACCTAGAAAAACTACCATGACATAAACAAATAATAGCAGAATAATAACCATTTTATTCAATAAACATAAATAAAAAATACTTTCTACAGCACTTTAAATTAAAATAAAATACAATATTCAAGGGAATTCTTCATTCAGATTGTAATCCTGCGTGTAATCCCGTTGCTTGCCACCTGGAGCTGGCTGTGGCTTTTGATTATCCTTCACGACAACCTTCCCTCTTGGTCCTAAACCCTGGTGATGACTTTCCTTCGCCGCTGACATATATTGTCTCCTCTCCTTGCTGTTCTCGCGCCGTGCTGGTTTCGCAGGACCTATCTCCCGGGAATGGCAAATTGCGCCGTGCGCGTTTCCCACCCCTGCGTTCAGAAGACTAATCTGGTCATTGGTCATGCGGTCGTTATGTTGTTGGGCCGCATCTGACTGCGCGAGAGCCCTCTTGAAGTCACACACTTCGTCCTCCATGATGCGCACTGCGTCGAAGAGGTCGTGCTGCAGTCTGATGACAATTTGTTCTGCGTAATGAAATTTCGTGCCTCATTATGGGATGTGAGGTTGGGGTTTGATGAGAGGCGATGTATATAATTAGGTGGTTTGATTCCGCAGACTTTCGCCTTGTGTAGTATTTTAAAGCGAATCTATCTAATCTAACGAGTCTTGGTTGAATATTTCTCTCCTACTTGCAGTAAAATGTAAAAGACATTAGTTTCAACGCTGTTTAGCGTGTTGTCAATGAGTTACTTCAGGGCTACCGAGGATACAACTACAAACACAACTGAAATCCATGGTTACAGGAAATGAATGCATGAAGAAACTGGAAATTTATGGCTGTTTTTTATGATTTCTTTCCTTGCAAGTGTTGCATTAGCTTCATAATTAAGTTAAAATGACCTTAGTTATGACTTTTTGTCCATATTAATGTTTGTAGTCCGAATAACTTCACAAGAAAAACAATTTCTTTGTTGCATTTTTAACCCATTTGTTGATAAGCAATGTCAACCTACATCTTAGAAGAACTGTGCCATTGAACATTCACGAATTTTATAAAAAAGATCAAATTTAACGTAAAGGAGAGGGGCAGTTTTGAGCAATATTTATAATTGTGTAAAAGACGCATACAAATTGTTTTGTAAGTTATCTCGCTGTTAGATATCAATTTTGGTTATATCTAAACGATTTTTATATAAGAACCACAAGCACACCTCTATTATCATTGCCAAAGATCTTCTATGAAGAGAGAATAGAATTGCAACTGTTTAAAACTGCCCCAACATGAAGGCTCTTTTGAACAGTAGTGTAAGACCAGTAGGGCTGTTTTAAAATAATATTGAAACCCATTTGAGTTGTTCAACATAAAGTATTGCCGTAAGTTTAAGAAAAAAATGTCAGACATTACAATAAGTTTATTTCAGCTAATCTAAACTACCCCGTGTTCAAAACTGTCTCTCCCTATTGTATGGTTTGCAAATGATCTCACCAATATTGTCTGTAGTTATAATTGGCCATTTGGGATTCTGGTTACACCAAAAATATTATTTTCTGACATTAGGTTCCACATAGGTTATATTATGTTTTTAGTTGAACATTTTTTTAAATAGTTTTTTCAATTACTCTTACAGAAGGGAAAAGTAGACGTTCAATTTTGTAGTCACTTTTTAAACCTATTGACTGGTCAATATTAATGAACAGTGTTGCTGTAATTCATATTGCATTTTTATGCATATCGAAATGTTTCTACAGTACGTTCAAAAATGCGTTAACCAAATCAATAAACGAAGCACAATAAAATAGTCTAACTATTTAGGTCAAGTCTTCGAACCAAACACACTTATATGCATCGTCCCACAAAATTATTAAAATTAAAAATTCACGTTTGAATCGAAGATTGCGTATGCTTGGCAATCATGATTTTCAGTCCTCCTAAGCACAGGAAACCAAACAACAGTCATCCATCGTATATCAAAACTATACCAATATACCACGCGAAATCGCACTGGGGATGTAAATAAATAAAAATAAACACTGTTTATTCAATAAATATACAATAAGTAAAAAAAAGACAAAAAAAAACAAAACCATCGCCTTTGCAATGTTAGTAGTCCTCTGTGTAGTCTCGTTGCTTATCGGCAGGCACTGGGGCAGGATGCTCGTTATTCTGGATCACCAGCCTGCTGCGGGGACCTCCCCCACTCCTGTGTATACCCTTCTGCGTCGCCTTCCCCTCCTGAAGTCCTTGATCAGCAAAAATCATCCCCATAGCGTTCCTACTCTCGTACCTCATTGGTCGGGTTACTGAGGCTTGTCTAGTTCCATGACAGTGAGGACAAGCACCAAGTTCACCCTCATATTTATAACCACACGTGGCACAGGTCACATAAAACGGATAGCTGCTCTTGGTGCACATAGGGCAACTGGTGCCAGAGTAACTGGTACCGCATACACTACAAATGGTCAAATGCCCATAAGGAGTGGTTCCGCAGAGCGGACAGTAAGAACCAGTGTAGACGCTTCCGCATATTCCACACGTGGATGAAGGTGTTGTGTATGAATAGTCGCAAGAAGGACAGGTATCCCCACCATAAGTTCCGCCGCAACGCACGCAGGTCATTTTATGCGGGGCATAGGAGGCCTGAAAGGCCGAGTTCAGTATGTCCATCTGCTTGTCAGCGAGGCGATCGCTGTTCAAACGAGCTTCTTCCGCGCAGGCTAAGGTACGCTTCAAGTCTTGTATCTCTTCTTCTATTGACCCTTGGGCACTATGCAGATCATTCTCCAGTTTCATCACGATGCCTTCTGAAAAGGATGAAGGACTAAAATCCGTTGTTATTCCAGTGGGGGTAAATGGTCTTCAAACGTTAGTGGTCTAGCGAACAAGTAGTTATTACCGATTGTGGCAATGTGTTCGCTTAGGAATCAAAGCTTTGGACAACTTTAGAAGTGCTAAAGAAACGATGGTATGGCTTTGCTTAATGGTCTTAATAATCAGTAATCATCGCTTGTATGTATTTCTTTGAAGGGCGTAAACTAGAACCTTGCTAAGGTTTGAATACCATTTATCGAGTAACTTACCTGAAATAAATTTGTGCTAGTTATCGCTTTGTTTCAATCACCAGATTTTATAATGTATGATCTCCTTGTTCGTATTTCTTGGACACTGATCCACTTGACACTTTTCTCACCGATCAGTAAAGCTTATTAAATCGACTGTCAAAGGCCAGAAGTTGCTAAGCTAATCACAGAAGAAGATATAACCTGACCATAAGGCTAAATACTAAAGATTGGTGCTTGGCTGTCTCTTCTGTTGGTGAAAGGAATGTCTTCTTCCATGATAGCATTAGCTGACAAGAACAAGTTGTGATGGTAAAATTGCAACATTAAAATTACGATTCACCTCTTCGTGGATGTGAAGTTTTACAAATGCGGCAATTTTCAAATATTTCTCTTCGGTTTTTCGTTTTGCTTTGCTTTATCGCCTGGACAGTTTCTGTGAGAGAATGTACCGAACATTCTCGTCTCAATAAATATGCGGATACACACAAGAGAGATTGTTTAAATATTAATACCATTATACGTTAAAGTATGAAGCTTTGATTGCCAAGCACACACATGAAAACAGAAAAAGCAAGTACTTGGAGACGATTTGGCAAAAAAATATAAAATTTCAATGTAAGTTAACGAGAAAAAAATGTTCTTCCTCCCGTATTTTAAAAATTATCTTAACCATCTGTAATTTGGATAATCCTCAAAACCCTTGACGCGTGCTTACTTAAAACATCAAACCAACTAATAAGAAGACACCTATATATCTAGTTAATATTTATTAAAATAAAATGAATAAAACAAGTTGCTTTTAAAAAATATACATATACAACCTTACTGCTACAAAATGTCTACAAAATGACACCATACCGACCGAGATTAGCCATACACGTAGTCATTGCTGTCGCCTGCCTCATCCCTTGGCATTTTTCTATTGGCTACAGATTTTGCTGCACGCTGTTCCTTCATGTACTTGCTGAGGTCACCTTCGTGTTGAGCATGTGGGTCATCATGTCGCATGCCTCTCTCTGGACTACACTGGCACTGAGCATGATGGATGATGCCATGCGAAGCAGCCAGTGCAGCATTGAGGACGCTTAGTTTCTCATCCGACAGTCGGTTAATCTGCCTGACGACATTATTGGACTGCTGCAATACGTTCTGCAGCATCATTATCTCCTTCTTCATGGCGCAGTCAACGTCCTTCAGGTTGAGACGAAGCCTCATCACCAGGTTTTCTGAATGACGATCACTGAAATGTTGTTTTGTACCAGCGTGGGGATTTTTAGCATTGTTCCCGTATGGAATTACTTATTGCGTTTTTGTTTATTAAAAGTACACTCAGCGACAAAAAGGTTAGCTCATGGCGGGAATAGAAAATATATATGGTTGATCCCCAAGCTGGCTTGGTTACTCGTACTCCATCCTTCGATATATCATATTATTGTTTAGTCTTCAGCTGCCTTCTTCTGTACACTATTACTACTAGTGTTTTCCTTAATCAGCAACGCGTTTTCCATTTTCCGAGATTGTTGTAGCTCGTATACCCATATCCTGCGTCTTTGCATTCCAATGTTCCCTTCTTGTATGAGATGTAACTTATTTGTTGTACAATATATGCAACATAGTATACCAACATTTGTTAATACAGATAGTTGAAAAAAGGAAATACACAAAATCATGTTTTAAAACCATGTGATGAACAGATTTCTTTAGCAAAATAAAAGTATAGTGCGTTCGCGTTTAAAACCAAGTGATGGGCGGAGACCAATTTAAGTCAGTTATACACAGGAGTAATAATATCCAGTGTCACTTTAAAGCTAAGGCTTGATAAGTACCTAACCCTCAAACTGGTAACATCTTTTCTTCTATGATGCTACAGCATAGAAGGAAAATTACTTTAGAAAAGTCAACTTGCACAAAACATTACCCTCATTTTGCTAGTATAAACTTTACGCCATTTTTAGCTAAGCACAAGTCCCATTATACACACGGTGTCAAATGTACATTACATTTGTTACAAAGCTATCCTAAATTTCTAGCGATTGGTAAGATTTGTTTTTCAAATTGCTGAATATATTTTTTCATGTCATTTATATACAATACTAATAATAATAACTCTATCAGGCATTACAAATTTACATGAAACATTTTCCGGAAAGAGATGTTTCAAATCGCCATAAGCGCTCAGCGCTCCGCACATATGCGCCCTAGCGCATATGTGCGCTTTTATTCCAGGCACAGGAAAATATAATACAAGTGACTTAAGCGAATGTTCGAAAAATGTTTTTCTCTGCTAAATTTAAATTAAAGTCCTAAAACTAAAATGGATGTTGTACATAGACTCAGAAAAAAATCTCCACACATTGACATAAAAAAAAGTTGACAATCGCTGGAAATTCAAGATGGCGTCGGAAAACTAGCGGTAAATCGGAGTGCAAATATTATATTTATATGGGCCTTTTTTGCATGGCAACACTTCGTTCTTAACGCGAACGCACTATAGATCTTGGTATTAAAAGGGTTGTCCAATAATAGGTACATCTTGCTTCATTAACCTGCTGTATATTTCAATTTCCGACGCGAAACACGATTCTGTTTTTGGTAGGAAAACCATGCCTGCTATAAGTAACCTGTACACTTACACAGGATGTATGCTAATATAGAAGAATTACTGTACTGAATTATTGTACAGCCCGTGTATATGCTGAAGCAGCCTGTATTCATTATCATACTCGTATAAACAAAAATTACATCGCACAATACATAATATAAGACATGATAGGCTAAACTAAAAACATGAAGCGAATATGTTGCACTAAGCTTTATGAAAACATTTCATGTTTAGTTCCTCATCACTACGTGTTAAAAATATTCCGATAACCTTAGGCGATTTTTTTTTGTCGCTGAGTGTAGGTAAAAAAACACGAAAACACGAATCATTCAGTGGTCGTATCAAGGGTTTTGAGGATACTTAAATATTACAAGAGGCAACAACACTCTGAATAAGTAGTTATACGACATAGTAAGTCATACGGGAACAAGAAACGCTTTTCGAACAGATAACAAAGGATTTCGTACAAGCAACCCATGACGTCAGTTTGCAAATAACATTTCTTTGTCAACGAAAGACTTTGCTATCTATTCATTGGACATAATTGATTATTGTGATGTCTGACTGTACCCTTCTCGCTACATGACTCGTCCTTAGCTCCTCTTGCGCCCAACTGTGCCACTTTCACGTCAGTGGTCAACGAGGATGCTGTTGATGGAACGAGAGATCCTCCCATATTACCACCCATCTGGCTGTTCTCTCCTGATAGATCGGGTACCAACATTTTTGAATTGGGAGAAGCCGCCGCGCCGGGACTTACCGGCATTGTTAAAGTTTCATGGATTAAGAGAGCTGAAAATGAGTTGAGATTTGATCTCTCGGTTGAATTTTCAGATGGGATTTCATACTCAGAATGATAGCGAGTCTCCCGCCTATGCCTCCAGATGCCATGTGGTATCCGCTGCCTCAGTATGCGTGTATATAACTAACTCGGCATAAAATACGTCGAAAGTTGATGTGCACAAAAAAATAAATATGCGATCTTATTTTGACATCACCATGTGACAGATGACCAAGCGCTGATTCGTTTTTGACATAACGAACGCGGGTTGCTACATTCCATCTTCTACTACTATCAGCAATTCGGTGTGCATAAAAATGTACATAATTTGCCAAAAATAGCAAAAACAAGAACAGTTTTTAAGATAATATGACACCAATTTTCTTTGTCTTCACAATGCGACAAACCGGACAAACCAATTTCCGTCTTTCCGATAACCCAACGAAAGAACAGATTACCAACAATATTTCTATCACACCGTTTGTTCACAGAGGCATACGCTTCGATACGTCAATAATTTCCCGCGTTCGATTCGACCATATTATCGCAAAATTGTCGTCGTGGGCGGGCGTGATACCCCAAGGGAGGTCTCGCCTCCACGGTGACCCAGATAACAACAGCCCGATGTGCTACTGCGTCACAAAAACTGGACAACGACGACCGACGTCTTTGTTAACGTTTTGTGATATCGCCCAAGTAAAAATTTCGCAAATTTTGGATCTCCAATAACGTTTGTAATATTTGGTAGGTTTAGATGATTTTTAAAAAACTGTTGAAGGAGCAATAATTAAATTGCAGACTGCTGTCGACGAGATTATTGAGGGAACAAATTTCCAACTTTCGGATACAACAAAAAATATTTGTTCCAGATTATATTTACTCTAGATAACTAAAAACTGAAAGTGGATTTATTGTAACAGGTCTAGATTTACAGATACAGCGATACAGATACTAAAACTGAGAAAACTGCAACAAGATCAGTGAACAAATTATATAAATTCTAAGAATATGCAAAAGTACTGCTTTCAAGCTGTATTTTGATGAATCGAAAAAAGCCACTATTCAGAAAGATCGCGGGAAATATCAAACTCGTTCATAAGACCCTCAACATCCTGACATACACGTAAAGATCCTTCTATTTTAAAATGTGCTTTAAAGGGCTCGTTACGCTTTATAAATGAAGACACTGTCATATCTCGTGCGAAAAGATTCCATTCCTGTAACTTAGAACCTAATAACTCGGCTTTTTCTTTTGATAAAGTCTTTAACCAAATAATTCAGTTCGCACTGGTTTATAAAGAGAGGTGTTCATAAAACTTCAATTGGTGAATCTTCATGACTTGCCTGATTTGCCAGAGTGATTTTAGACAATCTGTCCAATCAGGCAAGTTTCTCCAAACAGGCGAAATTTCTTCTGTCAAAAATCGAAGGTGGATGAAGTAGATGGCGCACTTCGGAGAGGATGCTTCTCTCAATGGGAGATGATAGGTCGCGATGCTGATGGCAAATTTGGATATTTTATTTTATGCTTATCCTTCTTCGAATATCCGGAGACGCTTATCGTGCAAAAATAGCAATCATCTACATGATTGGAAGGCTCTCGCCACAACATGAGAACTGAAACGGCATTCTTTTGCTTCCATTTCATCCACTTTAAAAGTTCGATCTAACAGGAAATACAATTCTAAATCCAAAATAGCAGCAGTAAGCAGTAAGTAAAAAACTTATTTGATGAATTTTTACAGCATCTTCTTTGATCACTTCCCATATTTTAATGCACAGAATGTCTAATAACTTGACTTAATAAAATAATACAGAAAAAACTTGTTGATTCGTAATATTTTGAACAACATTTGAAAAGTGATACTAGGTCAACAAAAATATGTTCCCTTTTTCCCTTGTGTTATTGAGATTATCATTGAACGAAATTACACAAGAACATTTTCGAAGAATTTGTCTATAAATTGTTATAACGATAAGATAGCAACAATTATAATGGTGATCAAAATTTGTCCAATTCTTAAGTGAGTGGGTAATTTTTTTAAGATTAACTTAACAACGAATTTAGTTAGGACTTCAGGTGGATAGTTATGGTTGGGCGTCGCTGAAGTATAAAAGGGCCCGCTAAAATGGCAGCGGACATAACTCGGAACGTAAACGCAAACTTAAAGAGCGAAGTAAAATCGCAAGTTCTCAAATTGTCCCAGCTCGCACTGTCGGAAAACTTATTGGGGTACTTTAAATAAAACTTTCCTAAGTCGTTTACTTTATGGGTGATTATCCGCAAGAAATGCGACTTACCTGAGAGCTGCTCGATCCCCCGCCGCATCTGAACCGTTTTAGCATCCTGCCACTCCCCTAGAACTGTCATAATCCCATTCGGGATTATAACACACTTGTTTGAAATTTGGTGTACAGGAAATTACTTTATATAATCAACAGTACTGAAATAACGCTCAGTAATGAATAACAAAGCTACATAAATAACAAATACGATATTCTTAATCATATCCAGGTTCTTGATTACTAATCGAAGGATTTGAATTTTCGAATTCATAGTATGTATTCGCATGATTAGCATAATTGAATGATACGGTTCTCGAGATGTTTGGTATCTCGAATGAGTTCTGATATCGAAATATACACCACGAATGACGCGATTCACTTGGGAATGATGTAATATACTGTTTCAACCACTACTCTTTACTTTATATCATTCATTAGACAATAATTAATCTTAGTTAAATTAGACTTGGATAGTTATTGTTTAAGACTTTTGAAAATGGTTATCCATATCTTTGTCGTCATAAATAATTCTATTGCCTTATTGTTGTTTTGCCTGACATTTATGATTGTTTCTACCACTATTCTTGACTTCATATTGTTCATTAGACTCTTGGTAATAATTGTAGTTAGTTTCATTAGGATTGTATAATTATTTTTTACGTTAGAAATGAGTTAGAAATTAGTTAGAAATTAGTTAGAAATTAGTTAGAAATTAGTTAGAAATTAGTTAGAAATTAGTTAGAAATTAGTTAGAAATTAGTTAGAAATTAGTTAGAAATTAGAAATGAGAATGTTTTATTAATATCGTTGTCTTCATTAATTGTTTCCTTGACTTTAAGCTGTCTTGTCTGATATTTATTATTTTGTCTACCACTATTCTTAACTTTATATTGTTTATTAGACTTTTGTCAATAATTATTGTTAGTTTCATTAACATTGTGTAATAATTTTGAAATTTATAAACTTGTTTATCAGTAAATCTGCCTTCAGAAAATGTTTCCATGACTGATGATATTTGATTATCATTCGCATGCGCTTGTCGTCGATGCGTTTGAAGAATCGATATTAATCGATTATTTTATTTGGATGCGCCCATCAAGCGTCGTAATGTGTTTATAAATGCTGCTCGCGACGCCTCGACAATTTAAGTTACACTATATTTGTGTAACTATATACAATTTAGTATTTTCACATTTTGTACCGTTAAATTACAGTAAATCTAGTGTGAAATGTTGGCACAGAAAATATACTGTAAAATGACAAGATTAGTTTCTGATAATAACAAAAAAATAGATTGTTTAAAAAATAGTTCCTGAGATAACTATATCATTTATGTGCTTAAACATCCATCATGGGTCCTTTTCACGTTCTCTGTTACTTCCCTGATCCTGTGAACCCCATTTGCATTGAATACTCCCTGGTATGGATAGAAACGGAAGGTAGTTTGCGTCATTTCATGGAATATTTATTTTTATTCGAAGACAGGCCCACCGATTTCAGGATCTGGTTCCTGCTGAATTTACATAGTTTTCGTAGGGGAAGGGCACAGACCGATGCTCTAGTCTCCCATGTACACTATTTAGGGGGTTTTCGGAAACAAAAGCCATCGACTGCCGCAGCGCCATCTGGAAATTACCGTCAACTTCCTATCCCCCCAACCTATCTGCGACATCGTAAGGTAGGAGAAAATGTATATAGTTACAGTTTGCTCATGTAGTTTGAAAGTCATTTTTTTTTACTTTCCCTCTAGGCCACCCAGAAGGAAAGTATTATATCGTATATGTATGTAAAATTTGGGATTTTAGCGAACATACAACTATTATTCATCAATAATTCATCAATCCTTAACTAACTGAGTTATTTCTCGTATTTAGTTACATCGTCCCTTAACATTAATGTGGTGAATTAGTAGACACCTTCTATATAGAATTTTATTGGGCAGGCTATAAATTAATCCAACCCAATACGCTCCCGTCCATAACAACCAGTTTCTCCATTACATCGATATCTTTTTTATAGAAACGTTTTCCGTGGTCTCAGCACCTCCTTCGTGCAGATAAAGTGACAAATGTTCCGACCGGGGTAACATTATCGATTGCCATCGGGCAGAATGTTTTGCAGTTAACGGAAGAATTGGCGTTTGTGGCATTGTTGGAACGGAAAGTTTACTGGAGCAAACCGACCAAAGAAAGAAGGCGAGTCCGTGCGGGGAATCCCACCCTAGGGCCCTCGCGTTCCGCACGAGCGCAACTATTCAGCAAATGCACAAAAACACTATGCGAAAAAGGTGACAAATTCTCTTTAAGACAATTAGGTACATACAGTGTGGAAAAAAGTCTTGAAGATCACTTCTCTACCGTTTAGGGAAACGTGCTGTATGCATTTTATGGAAATATTATCACTGAACTTGCTTTTGTCCCATTATTTGTAATAGACCGATACTTAATTCGCTATATCACCTTTTTTTTATTTTATGCTTTACGGGGATCGTATGTAATAATATTTTTTTGGTACAAGAAACTTAACCGGGTCATAAAAGCTACAAACAAGGGACACCGTACGTCTGTCTACCAATCTTAGCTGATTATAGACACATTGATAGTTTATTGAAAAATTCTAGAAGAGCAAAGTTTTACAAAGCTTGTGGGTATCAGTACGATAGGTCGCGCAAATGAAGCTCTTAATGAATAAAAGTGTTAATTTGAATGCTTTAAGTTAATTTTTGCGATAACTTAGTTGGACATACGTATCACATACATGTTCCAGAAATAATTCCAATAGATTCAGGGGAGCGCAAAACGGGTATTACCGCTGAAATCCCGAAATGTCATTTTCCGTCGATTGCAATACTTTCCTTCTAGGCCACTAGTCGGAAAGTAAAAATGTTATATTTGTACCCCTTATACAATAGGTTTATTATCTAAACTGAACCTTCAGCAGGAATAAGGAAATTACACCAACAAATTGATGTAAATTGCACAATCTCCTAAGAGAAATTTGAATGCCTAGCATGGCTGTAGACAAACTGCACAATTTGGCATCCATCGGTTTTCTCTGTCGTTTCCACTTTGCAGGCGAGCGCTGCGGCCGCCCTAACCTTTGGATTTCGCTCCGGAATCGAATCCTAATGCGTTTAAACGGAAAACTTTAAGTAAATTACAACTTGAGTCCTGCAGCCGCCGTCGGAGCAACTGAAATAAATCGGTTACAATGCGTCGCACCGCGCGCTGTCGGCTGAACGTTTTCAGCATTCCTTTCGCGTGATCGCACCCCTTCAGAATTTCAAAAACTCCAAGTCGCCGGTCGCATTTTCTGGATGGGCGCTGCACCGCCGGGCCGGGCGTTACTGCAACGAACGTTTACCAGTTTTCATTCTTCCCTTGTTCGGTTTTTAATATGCAGCTCGATACGTCTCGATCAATCGCGTGTACTCCTGTTGAATGATTCTTTTGCTTTGAATAAAAAACTTTGATGATCACAGAACTTTATTGATAACGATGGCGAACAAGCTGGGTTAACTTGTAAAGGGTTGAGTAACAAATACAGAACACGACGCGCGCCGCATTAATTCGCGACATGCTGTAATGGGTCGGAAACCCATTATTTATTTATTAAGATATGATCAAATTAAGCGAGATATTTGTAAGAACATTCGGGAATGTCAAAGGTTTTTGCTAGGGTTGAACATCTGGTTTAGGATTTGACCGCGTGTTAGAAGTTTAAAATTGAAGAGTTGTCATTGGCTAAGAAGAAATGCTTCCGGCTTCCTTTGGGGTCGAGGGATGCAAACGAACAGATCTCGCTCTTCTCATTTCAACCATCGTCATGTAAAGTACACGTTTTTGTGGAGCGTTCTTAGGCGCTTAAGTTTATCCCTGGTAAGTCTTTTCAACTCGTCTCGCATTTCATTGTAAATTAAATTATTCATATTTCTGCTAAAAGTGTGTCTGTCTAAATCAACTCCTAGGTTTAATTTAAATGTCAATATGTTCAAAGCTTTATTCATTTTTCTATGTAACCTATCAAACGGGATTGTTGATTATTATTGTTAATAGATGTTATTGTTTTGATAAGTGTTTCGTTTCATTTGAGTAGTCTTGCTTTATCAGCCCTTATTAAATGTTAAATACTTAAACGCGTCAGTTAGTTTTGCCTTCGAATAAATTGGAAGAGATTTGATGAATTAGAATTTTGACCATTAATTAAAGCCCTTAAACCGCGCTTGGCCAAAATGCTACCATGTTAGGGAGTCGCGGTTGTTCCCGCCATTTTGACCTCCTACAATGCAATCGTGATGTATCCTCCGCTGTAACAACTTCAAATCATGAAATGGTACTGTGGATGCAAATTTTATTTAAGAATCGAGTTTTCCTTCATATGGTAAATATAATCCTTCAATTCTTCGATATTTGGACAGAAAATCAGCATCGACGTTATGATTGCCACACTCGATATGATACTATATTTTTAATGAAAGCAACTGTCCTGTAACTTATTTCCTATTGACAACTTTCTTCCCAAGAACCAATACAGTTCAATATATTTCAGACCAAGTTGAGCTCATTCTTTTTGACGTGCTATTTCTACAAATACTTTGCCGTATTTGTCTTGTCGATTCAAAACGTGCTAAAGAAACAATCTACTATTACTATTGCCCGCATAATTAGGAAGCTCCTATAAAATTTAACGCCACAAAGAGAGGCTATCCTATACATAATTCCAGCAAATTAAAACCCGCTGAAAAGGAAACACTTTAGCAGTATAGCGCGCACTGTTCAGATATCTCGATCTGAATGTTTCATGACGTGGAATACATTTCGCGGCGCTGTTTTAAATTCTAATATTATGACTGCGAAGCAGTAACAGCCGCGAGTAGGCAACGTCGGATGCCCACACTGAAAATTACTGCGCCATTTTATTATACCGGCCCTCAATAAAACGTTGCTCGTCGTCGTACTATGTAAATCGTCGACTCGAAGGACCAACACGAAAGGAGAACGCCACTGGATGTATACGGCCGCATACCCAAAAGATTTACAAATTAGAATATGGATGACAACCGATGTTATATACATAATCCGGCCGTCATCGAAAGGGAAAGGGGATTTCACCCGGGGAAAAGTATCCCTAAACGATTTAACAACCCTTCTACGGAGCAGTGGTGGCTCGTCAAAGGTGCTACGGTAAACTGTTTACAAACTTCGACCATTTTTTTATTCAATGAATTAAAAGAAATAATTGTCCTGTTGAGCTTAATTATTGTTTGATTGTGTGATCAACTGATCATGCAGGTTCTCGTGAAATTGGTTCAGAAATTAACAGAAGACGGCACTTCTTCTAAAAACGCACGCCACAGTAAAAAAACTGGCTAATAATGAAAAAGGCAGAAAATTATAATTTTTGGCTCCTTCAAGGGTTTTTGCCCGAAATAACTCCTTTTGAAGACATGTTCTGTGTTCCAGACTTGTTTTCCAATTGTATGGTGATTTACAATTGTACCTAAGTAATAAATTGAATATATCTTTTTCAATATTTCTCAATTTATACCTGTCTTCCAAAAAACAATGGTAAATAATTTATGGAGTTATATATTATATTCACCAAAAATTTGTGTTTTTCACGAACCGCCACTGCCAAGGACTGTCTAAAGTTCTAAAGCCCATGAAGATGTAACTTATAATCCAATAATTTTGCATATAATTACTAATATGCGAGTATCTACAATGGTCTTTTCCCAGTTTTTTTTGTTTGTTTTATGTTGTATTGTAATTCATACTGATATGTTGCTAAGCAATCTTTTTATCTACTGCGAATATGTATATAATGCATATTTTTTATCAATACTAAAAAAAATACTTCATTCATTAACATCGACAGAAAATAGTATATTATTATACAAGTTTTATAAGACGTCAAATTGGCGCATGAGTTGTTTGGGGCACGAGGAGCGCCAGCGACGAGTGCCCCAAATGAACGAATGCGCCAATATGTCTTATAAAACGAGTGTAATATACTATTTTTTCTACTTTGTGTCATTAATTTTATAAAAATTTAGAAGTATATTAGGTAAAATTCCAATCTAGAGTATTTATGGGTGCAACCGTTGGTAACACTGTCATCTGTGACTTAAATTCAAATATCTGTGAAAAAGTAATTATTGATAATTATTATATGCCATCATATACTAGTAGTACGAAACCTAGGATGTAACACGCATGTTTAAATATGTATAAAAATATACATACTTCGCAGTTTGTGCGATTCTAAAAAATCAGTTTGTGCTTACTTTTGTAATTATGTGTATTTTCGTTTGACATGCATTTGATATCAATGTCACCAATCTTAGAAAAAAGTTACTAAAAACGGTGTTACAATTTGCTAATTGTAACACCGAAAACAGTGTTACAATGTGTGCATTGTGAATGCAAAGTAGAAAAATAATATTTATCGTCGCACCACATAAAATGATTACAATAAATATAAATGATTAAATATAAATAAATGTAGTATCTGCATTATAATTTATAATTGAAGATATAAATTAATAAAACCTTGTGATACTGTTGCAAACACTTCATTTCAGTTATTAATCTCTATTTTTATATTTCTGTGTGCCTCTGTACGATGGGCCAAAGTACAAATTTCACTTACTGCTACCTGTTACGATATAATCTTATTGTGTGCAATTACATTAATTAAATACCTTGTTACACGTTATGTTCATTGAAACAAAAAAATAAACACTCTTATCAGAAAGCGGAACAACTTCTACATGGTGTGGGAATTTTCTGACGTCAAATATCGAAATTTCTGTACCAAACAAATAAGAGTTTGAAACACTTGATAAAGTGCCACGATGGCAATAAGTACGCATTTGTTCATTAATGTTAAAACATAAGTGGATGAATGTGGACGACAATAACTTCTGGAACTAACACCATATGACAACTTTTTGCATTTCTTACATAATATACTAAATTCATAATGAAAACGGCTACTTTAGCGTCTACAGACAAAATTTTCTTCCCCAAATATGTAGTCAAAAACAGACCACATTATTTTTTTGCCACGGATCAAGAAGAGTATTCTTTGTTAGATTCTGTTAATAATAATTATACTATATAATACTATATATAATCAGATTATAATTCAAGTTATTGCATTTTTTGGAGTGGCCTTCGTCAAACTTTCCGACTACCTCGTTGACAGCGTTTAAACCTTCAGCAATACATGAAGTTGAATGTGCAGGCACCACCACTCTGGATCTCAGGCATCTCAACCTAACCCAACCCAAACCCATTGCGACTAAGGCTACGACTACTGTCAAACTGCTTATAGCGCCTAAACTGTTCATCCCACTGATTTATAAGTTGGATGTAGATGAGTTGGTATCAGTTTGGTTAAAATATGTTTAATCTCTAAGAAAATGCCGGATTTCCACTGAAATTCCAAAGATATCGACATCGATATTGATTACAATACTTTTCTTCTAGGGTACTAGTCGGAAAGTAAAAAATAAGTAAACAGAACGTGCATAACAGTCGTGTTTTACAAAATTATTGATATTCATATATTTTTACAATGTCATTAATCAACGTCAAAACAATTCATCACGCTCAACAGTTAGCCAATGAAATAAACACTAAACTTTAACATAATTGTCATTTTATAACAAAACCCAAGTTTACTCTTCAATTTATTGTCCTTTTTTTCATTCTCTCCTTAAGTACACACTGTAGTTTTTTTGGAAGTATGTAGTCACTTTCTCGCACCGGTACTCATTGTTTACTTTGAAAAAAATGTTATCGATAACTTCATGACAGATCCTTTGAAATAACATGACAGAATCCAGAAAATACTTAATTAATTAGTAGATAAAATACGATAAAACATGTATTTTAGCAACCAACAAATTTAATTTAGATAAATCATCAACGATATCTCATTTTTATTGTTTATATACTCACAAAAAACACCACCATTATTAAAAAACTATATATTTTTATTATATTATGACTAATTAATAAATAAATCACCTTAATTCTACAAATACTAATTATTTACAAGATAATACTGCTCAACAAAGTTTTTATTCAACTGGTTTTAGTATTTTATATCACAAGAATCTTGTACCTCAAACAAAAAAACGTGAATTAACGTAGAATTTGCGCACCATTTTGACACTATTTTGAACACTTTTTATTTATCTACGATGAGTCAAATCCGGACGTATTTTCCATGTATTCGCAGCACTCACTAGTTTCGGGCCATTCGCAATTATTAGCTGCCTTACTGAAGAGCAAATGGGCACCGCATGTCTGGACATGTCCATTTCCATAATAGCAATTGATGAAATTCCTGCAGTTGTGTGGATCGGGAACAATACCGTTCAGATCAGGAGGACATAAATCGTTCAACGTAAACTCGATATCAGGGTACAAATATTCACATTTCATCTCATCATGGTTGAATGTAAATCCTCTTGGACAAGCCAAAATTTCTTCCATTTTCTCGCTGTTGATTCTTTTGAAAAGATCGTCGTTATAATCAACGTTTAGCTGGACAGGAAAAACAACATCCACACCAGACTTTAAAGTGTAGCAGTGGCAAACAGCCAATAATCCTGTAACTGTAATTTGTTATCTGGTTAATCAGAGCATTTAAGAGAAAATCTGTGTTCTTACCATAAATGGCCAATGTGAGAGCCATGATATTGCTTTGTGATGTTTATTGGAATTACGTTGATACTCATGTAGTTTTCACATCAAGTTTAATAAGTCTATTGATAAGTTTATCAATTAATTTGCCAAAATCTATTGTCAGACAAGAGATAGATAATTTCCACTTCGGTTATCTGACGTTGCGTTCGCGCAGAGCGCAGAACATTTGAGATAACACTATGATAATGAATGAAATGATAATAACATTTTCGATAATGTCATACATTGTTTAATTTAATTAATAAAAGATCGTTTCTATGATACGATTGCACTATTTTCGTAAATTTAATTACCTAAACTGTATCTATAATTTCCACGTTTGACAGAAAAAGAAAGCACGCAATATCTTCCATTTCTTTCTGCAATTTTGGGGTACTTTGATTGAGTAGTTTCAAACAAAATTGAATACTCTCGTACCAAAACAACGCTACAACATATGCGCGATAAAACAAAATATGACCTTGAGTGTGTGTGTTCTCTTTTTCTGTCAAAAGTAAATATAGTGGATACTTTCTTTATATAAGATTATATTAAATAAGATTCAAATAAAAAATGTTAACAAAGTTTTAACAGCTTTTGCCATAGACCATTTACAATTACGAAGTAATTATTATAAAATTAATCAACCCCTTCACATATATCAAACATTAACGATACCTAATTTTCCGTGTTAGCGAAAATCCCTTAAACTAAAACCTTCCAGTGCAAGTGTACGGTACGGCAAGGCTTACAAACATAAAGATCAAGACGTGTCATCATTTCCCCAAACTAATAACATCATCATTCCAGGTGAGATGGGGGGGCCATTTAGGTCCTGAGACACCTAAGATCTTTTCGTATGCCGACGTAGTAGTTTTCACTTAAATTGGATAACTCGAGCGAGGGTGTCTCGGAGTGACTCAAGTGCGAATGGATACTTAGCATGAACAGGGTGCGTCAGGACTAAGTACGTAAACATGGCCTATACAGCTCGGATAAGAATTTGTCCTGACGGCATCTGGTACCAAAAGGTGAGGGTCGTAAGACGGGTCGACACAGAAACGTGACATAATAACTACGAGAGGGGATGAATTTCAGGTGCTGGAAGTTAATAGTTGTAGCTGGAAGTTTAGGGTTGCGAAATGTTGTACTTTATTTCAGATACGAACAGTCTATGTCTTGAGACATTTCATTTTTGAGATATAATGGTCAAGAAATGTTTAAAGTTGACTGACGCAGTTCTTGGTGAAAATAATTCCATGTCAAGAAATAGAAATAATTTTCCTTCTATTTGTATTTTTCTTATTGAAAAAACAAATACATATTTTGATCAAAATAGCAAACAATATGCACTTAACAAGCTTTAACTTCAAAAGTACTGAACCTGTCTGTCTGCAATTTAGGTTATTGAAAAGACTAGCAGTTTTTTCAATAAATCCTTCATATAATTTTAAAAATATGTACATATTTTGATCAAAGTTGGCTTATTGGAAAGATCAAGGTATTTCCAATCGATCAACCATTCTCCATATCATTTTAGAAATAGTATTGCTTTCATTTTAGATGCATTCCTCCTTCATATCTCATTTTCGTTTGAACAAATACATATTTTGATCGAGATATCAATCAATGATCACTTTAAGAAACTGTAATTCCAAAAGTAGTGGACCCATCATCTACCTGCAGATTGACGTACTGGAAAAATCAACGTTTTTTAGTTGATCTAAACCCCTACTTCATTTTAAAAATAATCTTCCTGCTTATAGCACCTTTGATAACACAATGTGATCGAGGTAGCAAACAATGTGCACCTTGGCAAGCTGATACTTCAAAACTAGTGGATGTACCTATATGCTAACTGGTCTTCTGGAAAGATAATGTTATTCCAATCGATTTACACCCCATATTATTTTAGAAATAATTGTTTCTTCTGATAGTACTTTTTCTTTGAAAAGAATACATATTTTGATCTAAGTAGCAAATGTGTACTTTGACACGCTGTATCTTCAAAAGTAGGGGACGTATCTATCTACAAAATTATTTATTTAAAAGATCAATATTTTTCTAATCGACTACTAACACCCCATATCATTTTAGAAATAATTGTTTTTTCTGATAGTACTTTTTCTTTGAAAAGAATACATATTTTGATCTAAGTAGCAAATGTGTACTTTGACAAGCTGTATCTTCAAAAGTAGGGGACGTATCTATCTACAAAATTATTTATTTAAAAGATCAATATTTTTCTAATCGACTACTAACACCCCATATCATTTTAGAAATAATTGTTTCTTCTGATAGTACTTTTTCTTTGAAAAGAATACATATTTTGATCTAAGTAGCAAATGTGTACTTTGACAAGCTGTATCTTCAAAAGTAGGGGACGTATCTATCTACAAAATGATTTATTTAAAAGATCAATATTTTTCTAATCGACTACTAACACTCCATATCATTTTAGAAATAATTTTTCTTTATATAGTATTTTAACATATTTTGAGCAAAGTATCATTTTATTATGCCTATTATCCTATTATCATTTTAGAAATAATATACATTCTTATAATATTTTTACTTTGAAAAAAAAGAAATACATATTTTCATCTAAGTAGCCAACATAGTGTAACTTGTAACAAAACTAGTGGAACTTTCGGTCTATACCCCATATTATTTTTAAGGTAGATTCGGACTTTAAGTTTAAAACAAAACTAGTTATTTACGCCAAAGAATAAGCTAAGCATCAATTGTTAAAATAAGAACAACGTAACAGGAAAATGTAGACTGTTATTATTGCTTAAAACTGCATTATTCATGTACTTGTGTACAACAGACAATCTATTTCTAAAAATTATCCCAATAAAAATACATATTTATAAGCAAGCAACAATATTTCTGTTTACCTTAGCAGCATTAGCAGCACCTGTCGAATCGTAAACTCAGCGAACGGTGTATCAGAAAGCGTGGGATGCGTCACTCTCCACCCACTCATACCAAATCCCGGATGCGCTTCCCGGAATTGTATTTCAACTATGAACTTGTGCATGGTGTAAAGTTGAGGGCGTCAAATCTTCCGGAAATATCTCGCAATGTGCCGTGGCAATCGCGTTTCCTATGTTTCGCAGCCACCCAGTGCACCACTATCTCAACTAACTGACGCAATTACAAAAGTTCTGCGCGCGCCCGTGGGCGAAATGAAAATTAATTAAAATTTCCAACAGGGACGAACCGAACCGAACGCGAAACAATTAATTTCATAATGCATCTGGTCCATGGTAGGGATGGCGACTCAGGATACAAATTATCATTACCATCCCTCCACCCCCCCGCGCATAGTGTTGCCAGATTTCAATTTGGGAAATATCGATGACGTATCTAAAGAAGGCTAAATAATATAAGACACAGCAGTCTGTCACCCACAATGTCGTAATAATATAATACAGAATCTGGCAAGCCTATCCCGACCAGTATCGGTGAACAGAACCGGAAGCGCTCAATGATGGACGTCGACGATCAAAGATTGATTGTTTTTAGGTTCGTTTGACCGATAGCGTCGAGATCAATTCATCATTGTAGCGCCTGGTGGGAGATGAGTTGAACACAGACCTTAAAATTGAATGCCACGGAGGAATGAAGGGGAATGGAGACCCCCCGCAAAGTGCTATATGGCACCGCGATTCGTTTTCAGACATGTCCAAAAATGAGTGATTTAGTAGGTATACACTGTAGGAGACCCTATTGTAAATTGGTTATTTTACAACTTGCAAACCGCTTATAGATCGTTACTATTGGGGTTTCGCTAATCTAGTAGAGAAAATACAATGCGTTGCAGCATTATATATCTGGGATTAGTGGACGCCAATTTCTGCATCAATGGCAAGATGTTGGAGCATATGTAAAGTGTATTAATTCGAATTAACTTGAAACTATGTGATTGGTAAAAGAATAGCTGCAAACCAGATGAACATCTCACGTCCATGAGAATTACCAAATGATATACCTCTGTGCACACTGAGAGAAAAGGAATGTAAAATCAAATAAATGTATTGATTTAAACATATTTCTTTCAAGGAAAGTATATAAGAAATATTTTATTTGAAGTAAAAAGAAGTTTTCACTAAAAAAACGATTCTTTTACACCAAATGGTTTTCCGTGATTTCCGTAATGTACAAATTGTTTGGGTTTAATTGCAGAAATACGTTTGAATGAAGTAAATCTGATTTTATTTCAAATAAAGATCGGCCTTGAGGTAAGTAAATATTCTATTTGAAAAAAAAAGATAATAGATTTGAGTAAAAAGTTTATGTGTTTGAATAAAAAAAGTGGTTTCATTAAAAATTATTGCTATGTCTACTGGCGGGGAGATGGCACTGGGCTTTATATAAGCTGAGCTACAGAATGCGAGCAGTGTAATAATTGGGAATTTCAGCTGCTTACATATTTTGTTCATTGTAATTTGAGATACATTGTATGTGATGCCGGATATGTGAATGGTGATACTGTCTGACCTTTTCACACGCATGGGTATGATTTGTTATATTTTCAACTTAGAAGACTCGTAAATCTTTCTTTTTTATGGCCCAAATCAGTAGGGCCCTTTCGTTAAGTGCTTTATGTCTTGATATTTTGTGTGTGTGTTATTCGCTTAATTATAAATTATGGTATCGTGGACCGAGATAGTTTATACATGAGAGGTATAAGTTCAAGACAAAAAGATGAAAAGAAAAACATTCTGTAGAGAACAGTCGAGATTAACAGCCGACATTCGGCATTCTACTTAAGATGTAGTCTTTTTTCATTTATTTTTATAATGTAACTTAGTGTAGTGTTTTGTGTTTTGTAAATGGTAAGCTAATTATTATTTCCTCCTTTGTGTTTTCACTTCTTTGTATTTTTACGAGAATCTAACAGCTCCTCTAGATGGTAATTTTAAGGATGAATTAAGTGTCTCTTTTATATTTTTTATTCATTCATTTTTATGTTTTTTTAATTTAATAAATTTGTTATTTTGTTGAGAAGTGTTTTCCTTTGAGTTAAATATCAATATGAGTAGTTTAATTAGTTTTGCCTGCTAAAATGCTGCACTGGTCCCATTGCAAGAACTCACGTGCCGAGCGGGTGTAAGAGCAATAATAGTGGTGGCTTGTGTTTGGGGGGTTGTGGTGTTCGACTTTAAATGTTTTAGAACATTTTTTTGTCATGCACTAATCACATTCCAAGAACCCACCATCCTACTATTACAGCAGTATTCTGGTTGGTATACATATTTAAAGTCACTGGAGGGTGAGCTTATATCAGTTTGACCTAAATGGGATTAATGTCTAAGAAGATGCATGTAACAGTTGCCACTTCCGGTTCAAATTGTTACTAAAAACAATCCAATTCGTCCCCCGGTAATTCTAAATAAGTATGCAAAATTTCAGCGTGTTCCTTTGTTCCGTTTGGGCGCTATCGTGTTCACAGACATACATACATACACACATACATACACACATACCCACACACACACATACATATATACATTTCCAGAAATCATCGCAATCGATTCAGAGGACCTCAAAACGCGTATTTTTGCGAAAATTTCGTAATATCATTTCCCGTCGATTACAACACTTTCCTTCTAGGGTACTAGTCAGAAAGTAAAAATATGTATATATAAAACATGCATTGTGTCACATAGGTGTAAAATGGGCGTTAGTTATATATTTAGCATCACGGCTGTCGCCTGAATTGTCGCTCGCCTCAACTTAGTCTAAAGCTAATTGACAGTTGTAACCTTCACCCCTTCCTGATAAGTGGTTTGCACACATGTTCCGAACGACTTGTTTATTTAATCAATCCGGATCGGTTTCAATTATGTGCGGTTTTCCGGGTTTGTCATGGGGAAAACGTCGTCGCCAGTCAGGACAAGTAGCGGTGGCAGTACATGGCTTCGGCCGCATCGCTATTGTGCACCAGCCAGAGAGAGACTGGTTTAATTACCTCGTCCCCAAACTAGAATCCTGATTAAGAACTTGACAGTGGGGCATATATTACATTCCTCCGCTACCCCAGGAAACAAATAGAACTATTCCTGCGCTAGTCCTCAACCTCGACCACTAGCGCCTCCTAGCGGCGACGTCAGTTAGTGACGTCGGCGGCGTCATGTCGTCTTATGCCCGCTCCGTCTAATTGAGTTCTCTGGGAGTCCATGATTAAGCCGACGAACCGGTTACTTTTAATATCGATTCAGTTCGAGAGCCAACCGAATGGCCTCTTATCTCTCGCTTTGGATTTTCATCAGACGCCTTTCAGGGAAAAGCATATGTATGTGGTTTAGATTAATAACATTTTGGTGGTATGTCATGCATTTCTGAGTGGCTTTGTACGCAATGATTTACTATTCAGAAGGTGTACTTGAACTCTATTTGGAAATGTTATAGCCTTATTCTGCAAGTTTTGCTGAGCTATCAAATGTTGACGTGGTTGTTGGTAAATACAGCTTTGCCTTCGGGTAATTTAATTCTGCTCGTTGTGCGTTTGTTCTCTGTTCATTGGGTTTTTGCGCAAGTTAGGGCAGTATCATCTAAGCAACTTATACCAGCCTAACTTGACCCTGCTCGATAGCAGCGTCAATCACTCAGCTTTTGTGCTTTGAGCAGGTAACCAAAAAAGTCAGATGTGAAAGATTATATGTTCATTAGTGGATAAATTCCCGCAAATGGAATTTTGAAAAAAAAACACCTAAAAAAATTAAAAAAAATAAAAAAGTAACAAAATCGTACATAAAATGATGGGTTACTTTTTAATTAGTAGACCATAGAATTTTGTCATTATGACATTTAATAGCTTTGTTCGAGTAACTGTTAATAGCGAGTTTGCAATTAGTTTTTTTAGGTACCCGAATAATTTATCATTGCTATTTATAATGCAGTTGCCACTGAATCATATCATGCCTTGTTGTAGTGCTTTTGGGTGCGGTTTATACCGCTCATGCACCTAGGCCACTCTTGGCCCTTTGTGATTACCCATTCCATCATACTGTTTGATAACAACAACTAGAGGCGTTCAGCTGGTTGCAGAGACCCACGTCTTTACGTGTCTTCCGTAAGGCGATGGGACGAGGCTCTTCAGCTGATGTCAGGATTTGAACCCAAGACTTCCTATAAGGAAATACGCGCTCTACCGCTAGAACCACTCGCATCACAACATATCTGACTTATCCTCTGAAATTAATTTCAAACTGTTTCAACTTTTTTACTGCTCGAACAAACCTGTTGTTTGTGTTATTTATACATTTGGCTTAATCCTTACCAAAGTCAACATATTTTTGTATGGAGAACTAAAATATGTAATGAAAAATATACCATTGCATTTAAAATAACAAATAAGTTGTAGTCTAACCTCATCTAAGGCAAGTGTTTTATTGAGACATCTGTCATTTTATTGCACCCGTTTTTAGCTATAACGTACAACATTCCTGACCCAACAGATAAGTTTGTTGTCTTATTCAGACTACTTGCTATTTTATTGCATCTGGTTTTTGCGAATTTATTTTTTACAGTGATAAAATACATCATTCCTGACGAAAGACATAAGTCAATTATTGTTTTATTGCAACTGACTCTAATAACTTAATAAATACACAATAACTGCCCTGCGGGAATTGTCGAAAAACGGATAATGTTCTTTATTTTTTTTTCTACCATTAATTGTTTTAATTTGAAGTTTGATAACTATGCAGAACTGAAATAAACAACTATAGACCTATATCATTAGTGTCAATAATTTCAAAAATATTTGAAAAAGGCCTCCTTGCACGAATGTTGCCCTTTCTTGAGGAATATGACATTGTTACAACTGCACAAAGCGCTTATATCAAAGGGAGATCCACGATCCGTACAATATGCTTGACATTGCGGGAGGTATTGCGTCATCTGAACGACGGATCAAAAGTAGCGCCCCTATTTATGGATTTGTCAAAAGCTTTTGACAGCGTGGTTCTCCGTATCTTGACGTCGTATCTGTCTGGACGTTTTCAACGTGTAGTTACTTCAGTAGATGACGTGGGACAGATTTTTTCAGAATGGCAACTAATTACCATGGGTGTCCCACAAGGTTCTATCCTGGGTCCTATTCTTTACATTTTGTATGTCAATGATCTGCCGACTCTCCGAGATTGGCTGACTAAAATATATGCCGATGATAACAACGTCATCATAGCTTCACCATCGCAGGAGGAATTGGCGAGTCGAGTAGAGGATGCTATTTGCGCATACGAGAAATGGTTTCAGGATGAGAATCTACATTTAAACGTGGAAAAACAAAAATAATACAATTTACCATTGGGAATTCAATGTCATTAAATGTGAACAACAAGGGAACAACGCTAACATCTGCAGAAAATTCTAATTTCCTTGGCGTAGTTGTGGACCAGCATTTGATGTGGAAACCACATGTAGACCATTTGGCATCAAAATTATCATCCTGCATATTCGCTATACGAACCATGGTGATGTCTCGGATGTCATATGGAATTATTTTCTGTGGTACTCAACAAGTATGGAGAGAATATTTAGGCTCCAAAAATCATGCATGATGAGAAGTACCCTTCATCTCAAGAAAAGAGATTCCTGTCGAGAAATATTTCGCTCCAAAGGCATACTAACACTCCCAGCCATATATGTTAGGGAGGGTTGCTGTTTTGTAAGGAAAAACTACAAGGAACTATTTCGCATCTACGAACCAAACCATGAATAACCAACAGGACTAATCTGTCAACCTATTTCAAAGTTCCGCAGTCACCGTTTGAGAGAATACACCGAAATATGGTGGTGCAACTCTTAAAGCTGTATAATCATCTACATGGTTCAACTACCCTACATGACCTTCAAAAAACTATCCACCTTTCTGGCAGTGAGGGCCTTCTATTAGGTGGCGGAATTTTTAACGTCATCTTTTTCATTTTTATTTTGCTTATATTGTTTTTTGGATTTTTTCCTGCTTAAACGGTTTCTATGCTGTAATGGTTTATGCATTGAATAAAGATTTATTTATTATTATTTATTTATTTACTTATTACAAACCCCTTGCTTTCTCATGTTGCTATACAGGGTGTTTGAGTGTACAAACATTGAGGGATAATAGATTTTGAGCTACTGGAAATTATATTCTTATAAAAAATTATTCAATTCTTTATAATAACTGATATATCAAAGGACAAAGTTACGGACTACAGTGATCAACTTCGTGTCATATAAACAAACTGAACGTTATATAGCAAGAAAATACAAAAACAAAGTAATAAATAACATATGAAATGTATTTTATAAAGATTTTACAGCTTTTTTGGTCAATATGGTTTCCTCCTTGTGGAATACAAGCGGTGTTTTCTTCCTACTGCTGGCTGTGGGATTGGTTCAGAGGTATGCAGGTTATCAATAACTGTTACAAAATCATTTAAAATCCATTTTAATCACTATACATATTAACCATGCGATACTCAAGCAATATTGTCCTTAACTTTAACCTTCGGTATTTCAGTTATTAAGAAGAATAGAAAAAAATGACATAGGAATGACATGTTATCAGCTAGCTAGAACCTATCATCTCCCAAAATTTGCGCACTCAAACCTGTTACGCCCTGTATATTTGAAGATTCGTTAAGTATTAACGGGGATATGAGGACCGTAAAATGGGGAAGTTTGGAGCAATAATGACTTTCTTTTTCATTTGTTAAGAAGTAATTATCATAAAGTATGTTATGAACTGCCTGCAACGGTACTGTTCATTAAAATCGCTCGATTTTTTTTTTGTATGGCTAATTTCTTCCCGGCAAACCAGCACAATGTTAACAAACATTTAACATTAATCCAACTACTTCAAACACACTAAATATTCCTTCTACATTTAGATGAAATAGCACCCAGTGGAAACCCAGTTTTCTCTGCGAAACATGTACGAGCTGCATTGCATCATAGATTCCATTACAAATTTACATGTATGTACTGCAGCGAAGAAAGAGTTGTGTTCTACATAGTCATTTTCTCCGGTTTAAGCACCGGCCGTAGGTAGTGCTGAAACCCAAGACTACGTACACTAATAAATTTGCCAATGAACAATAGGTATATGGCAGTGCGTATTAAAAACACGATTGATTTGATGATTGATTTTATGGATGACGTTGAATTTATGTATAAATATCTGGTGTGGCCCTAACAATACTTTCCGACTAAATCGTTAGCACAATGAAGTGCCGAAACACTTTTGCGAATATTTAATTTAGTAAAGCCAGAAACATCTCTGGACGCTACCTAACGTCAGTTTCAGACCAGAATTACATTTGTCATACTGACATTTAATGTCATGTAATGTCAGTGGCACTGACGTTAGTCAAAATCTGACAATTTGCAATGCAACCACGAAGACTGTGGATTCTGTCAAACTGCTTCTAGAAACCCTTATAGCGTCTAAACCGTTCATCCCACTGATCTGCAAATTTGTATACATATTTAAAGTCACTGGATGGTGAGCTGATATCAGTTTGGCCAGTTTGGTCGGATAAATCCCTTAGAAGACGCTTGTAACATTTGCCACATCCGGTTGTCAGATTGTCACCAAAAACAATCCAGTTCGTCCTCATAAGTCATAGCGTGAAAAAGCGTCATGTCTTTTTATTGTTGTCATTTAAATGTCCAGTTTCGTTAACGCAACGTCATTCTAACCACCACTAACATGCCACTAACTACTGCATATGAACATCGCTTTAGTACAAGAACTAGCGCACTGATAAACTGTGTGTAACAAAGTGTGGCGAAGGTCTAATATAATGGTAATATGTTTACCTAAACTTGCGGTGCCCGGAACATAATTTATTAGGCAAGCCGTATACACAGAGTGCACACAGTTAATTCATTGCCTTGTCCCCGCAAATAACATTCGTGTGACAAATAATATTTCACTTCACCGCCTTGGCTGCGCCACGAGCATCCTAAGACATGCCAAGGCGTCATCGAGAATTTGCTGGTTATTTGTAAGCCTGGTGCTGTTAGAGATTATGCGAGAAAAATTGCGACAATTTTCTAGTTCGTGGAGCATAGATTGAAAGTTGGATTTAAGAGAAGTGAGCTAAATTTAAATGTCGATATTGTACATTTGTTATACTTTCGTACAATAGAAAATGTAAGCAAATGTGACGACGAAATATGTATTTTTAGGTGTAGTGGGCAAATTGTGTCACTTTGTCTCAATCCTTAAGCTATGTGGGCATGTGGCGAAATATTTAAGCAAAATGAGAAGAGATAAAGTATGGCGATTTTGTTAATGAAAGCAGTATTATCGTTGACTGAAAGAATTAAGAAGACGTGCAATGCATAGGCTAAATCGTGTCGCAGGCGACCAAAGCGTACCCCTCTCCCCACTGCAGGTCTCGTGCCCCCGCACTGGCGACTGAAGAGTGGCGCCGCCTTAAAAATGCGGTGTATCGCTGTACTGACACTCTCTAGAAGGCCAGCTAGCAAATTATTTAGAAATGGGGATATTTATGATCCACAATCGTTCGACCGCTGGGTATGCTTGTCCCTACCGCAACAAAAAATATAATTTTGAAGCGCTCTTGTTGTCTTTCATTTGTTAAGTAATATTTTTAATAATTATTAGGCCTAACAAAAAAATAATAAAGATTAATAATATAAAATAAATACTGAAATACGCACCTAATGTTTTTACATCAAATTTGATGCTGACTTGATCTGCCCCCCCAAGTAAAAATATGTATACAATATTGAAATTGTAATTATAATTTTTTAGCGTTATTAGTTACTTTGCATGTTATTTAATTTGTACCGTTAGTGGTGGAAATTCTCATTATTCTTTATACTTTTTTGGCAATACTGATGTTTTTTGTACCTTTCTAATCCAATACAACGACGGGAAACACCCTTCCAGTTTTAAGTGCTCATCATTCCAAGCACATCTATTTGGTCCGTTATAAAAACAAATGAATTCATTATTTTCACGGTATTATATTTAAATCCATATTAAGAAAATATGAAATGTATACACGAACCCTCCAAAATCACCAGTCTTATTTAATACTTAGGCACCTACTTATCAGACATTCTGAAATTGGAAATTTTAATGGAAACGCTATAATGCACTAATAAATATTTATTAACAAATAGCAAAATAACGAACCTAATAATAAACTTATTAATATTAATAGTAAAAAATATATATACATTACTGTGATAATATTCTCACTTTCCTGTGTGGTTTAGGATTTGATGAGTATTTGCTTTTCTTGCTTGTACAGTTGTTAGATTGCCATTTCAAATTTCGAAATATTTTCATTTTAATTACTAGTTTAATAATCTGCTCTCTATGGTCCAAACAATCCCATATGTATCCATGGCAACTCTTCCATTATTACAGTTACTATTTTCTTTACAATATTGTCAGACAGTTTATATTTTTTACAATATATTAAATTTATTTAGAAGCCACGCGGTGGTATTAATAAAGCTCTCAGCAGGTCTGTTCAAAAACTTTATGTTGCTTGAACAACCCGCATTCTTTATTCTATATAAATAATTCATTTTCTGCAAGAACTTCATCAGAAGCTTTCAGTAAATCGGATTCACATTGTTCACGCTTGGTTTTTGGGAAAATGGCTAGCTCTATTAATTACCTACAATTTGAAGTATGACTCAGTTATGCAAGAACATTTATAGAAGTTATTAATGTTTTTATCAGTGTGGCGGTGGCTTCTTTGTTATGCAGTCCACATTATGATCATTTAAGGTGTGTTATCGAGTGAGCACAACTTCGAGCTTTTGAGGGTAACTACCTCTATTAACTACCTACAATTTGACGTATGAATCAAAGGTATGCAAGATTATTTACAAAAGTTATTTTATCTGTCTGCCGTCGTATTCCTAGTTATGGGGTAGGTCAACATTATTATCATTTAAGGGGTGTTATTGAGTGGACAAAACTCCGACCTTTTCAGGGTAGTTACCCGTATGAATTACCTATAATTTGACGTACTAATCAAAGTTATGTATCAACGTTCGCAATTGTTATAAACATTTATATAACCCACTTGATAAGCCGCACACCAATATACCGCTTTACTTATGTAAGAGGGGTTGTAACCATAAGTGTAGTATCGTATTGATAGATTACTAGATGCAGAATTTCATGTAGGTTACGAATTTGTTATCCCCGATGTTCTACGGTATCGACGGATGGCGTTATTTGAGGACACCATAACTGTTTTAGATGACGCGCTGGTAATTAAATAAATTTTTTTTGCTAAACCGTTCGGTATTTTTTGTGTAAAAAAACTCTGGGGTATACTACTTGAATAGCTCTATCGATTGACATTTGTTTCATTAAGAAATTTGAAGAAAAAAAGTTATGGATATCTTTTATCGCCATTTTCTCTTCGGTATAAAAATCAGAATTTAAAAAGTGTCTTTCACAAAGTTTTATTTCTTTCAATGCATTCGCGTCGATCAAAGCAATTTGAATATTTCCACATCGTTTTTGACACTCGATTATTCTTAATTTATTTTTTATAGGAAATCTAAAATAACTCATTCCAGGATCCCTAAATCTGTGTTTGTCGCAATTAATATAATAGCACACATTTGTATTTAGCAACGGCATTCTGTTAACAGTAATTTGCTGGCCACCAGGCTTTCAATAATCTGCACAAACGCACTTTCCGTGCACAAATAGCGCTGAGACGACGGTCCTCACTCAACCGCAGTAAGAATGAAACTATGAATCTGCAACGCCGAGCGCAGAGGCACTCACAATTCGGCTGGCCGTGTCAGCGCCGCCTAATAGTGAGTGCATTTTGCTGCGACGCGTAAAGCTATACCATTGCGTCTCTTTATAATTCTTTCACTCAACGGTATTATTCTGTGTCAGAGTAACAGTCCCAGTTTTCATTTCCATTAAGTGATAGAATATGCCCCAAAGTTTTGTTACTCGACGTAGACAGATGGCCTGTGATTCATTAGAAATTCATTATTCAGAATACGTACTTTAACTCAATTTGGAAATGTTATGGCCTTATTCTTCAACTTTATTATTATTATTATTATTTACAACATTATTAATTATTTATTTATAGCTAGAAAGAAAATTCTCTTGGACCAGTTGTAATAAAATAGTAGGGGATCTCAGTAATGAACTTATCTTAGGTAGGAATGTTATATTTTATGGCTAGAAAGAATTGTTTTGGCCTCAAACAAATAATAATAAAACAGCAGGTGATCTCAATAATAAATGTGTCTCAGGTCAGGACAGGAATGTATTTTATATGTAGAACATATAAAATACATTCCATATACAAATTTCATATTTTTGGATTTCAAATGTACGGTTTGCAAAAATTCCTTAAATAGAAATCTCTGACAATAATCGACAATCAATAACCTCCGAAATGCATACGTTTGCTTCTGTTGGTGAGATGTTTTAATGTTTGATAACAATAATATATGAAAAACAAATAAATATATGCTCAAATTATTTATTTTTTGTCCACTTTCTGAGAATGCTACTATATAAACATATAAAAATCACCTGAAATACTAGAAGTAATCTTAACATTATATCTCGTTAAACTTAAGATCGGGTAGCAGAAGATAATCGTTCAGTTCCCATTCCTCATCCTTCGGCTTCTTCAGTGTGATATCGATATCATCCACATCCATCGGCTTGCCATTGATTCCCAAAGAAAAATATGGAATCAGTTCTTTGGGAATGTTTCCTTTGGGCAACGCGTTCTGCAGAAAATTAAAACTGTCGTGATCATCCGGCGGCCACGTTTTCGTAAACTTGAAATTCTGAAAATAAATCTTGACTATAAGTTTATTGACATGTTGCCATATTTAATTAAATTTGAAAATTGTGTAGCCTGTGATTTTATTACGATCACTACACACCTGAGAGTAGTAACCTAGGTGATGAAAAACATTAGGCATAGTCATAACGACGGAAGTGATTTTTCAATGGAGAATATTATCTATAAAATATGTTCTTGCTATTTCCCATTTAATTTTTTAGACGATTTTGAAACATACGAGAGCTTGAGAAGTCTAATGGCTGTGAAACGTCATCAATTCCGCCATTAAGGTCCTGCCTAATGTCTTTCTGCCATAACCTAGTTAACATTTTTTCACGTCTTCTTTCTCCAGCACCTTCCTAACTTTTTCCACCCAACTTTCCGATAACCTCATTAACACATTGAAGCGTCTAAACCTTCTGCAGTTCTTCAATTTGGTGAAACCACAGTCACTCTAAATCTCTAATTAATGTCATTGGTCACTGACGATTATGGAAATTTGCCAAGCAATTAGGACAGCGGCTACTGTCAGAATGATTACTGATCTGTAAATTGGTATACATATTTAAAGTCACTTGAAGATGAGTTAGTATCAGCTTGATCAACATCGGTTGAATCCTGAAAAAAATGCATGTAATATTTGGTACTTCCGGTTGTTAGATTGTCACCAAAAGCAATCTATTTCGTCCACTGATAAATCTAAATATGTATACCAAATTTCAGACCGAACCGTTGTATATTTTGGGATTTATCAAAACAAGAATATTTGCTGAAATTTTTGTTTCGTGGATTACATTACCTTTCTTCTTAGGGACATGGTCAAAAAGTAAATATATATATATATATAAATGTATGAGACGAACCTCTGGTAGGCAATGGTGCTTTAAGCAATAATAGTCCTGTCCGGATTCTCTATGGCACCATGTGCCATCAGGAAAATATGGGGAAATCCCCAAATCATTGAGTTCCATTCTTGGAGTGTAATATGTGCCGTCATTTTTCCTGCAAAATATTGCGCATCCCATCCATATTCGATCTAAAATTACCGAGAAAAAAAGATGGTATCAAAATATGGATATGGCCTTATAAAAGGACATATTAATAATTTCTTTTTTGCGGTGTAAGGGTACACAAAGGCCTATCATGACATGGATGTACCAGATATATTATTTAGTAATTTTCATGGAAGTGTATGTTTATTTGATTTGTATAGCTACTCTTTTGGCAAGCACATAATGCCTAAATTCGTTAGAATCACTGCACTTTTCATATGCTACAATATCAATGGTAGTAAAGCAGCAATAATCCAAGATGTGTTATGGAATAAAAGTTCTTGTAGTTGAAAATGTGAGATCCTGTGTGAGCTGGGTTGGTAATACGTTTTCCATCGATCGGGATGATGCGACTCGGAAAATAAGTTGGTATTAATTTTCCGCTATTTCTTCCCATCATCTTCCCGTAATTTTACGTTTTCTCTGACTTTTCTGTAGCATGAAACGAGTTCCACTTATCGATTATTTCTTCTTCCGTTCTTCGACGTCGCACAAGCAATGGCGCAACCCCGCGGCTAATTCACTGGTTCCAATTTTATTCTACGCGACGAGTAGAGACGTCGCGACAAAGTGTGGTTCGTGTAGTTCGGTTATCGCGCCACAAAAAGTCGCTCATCTATCCTAAGCAGTTTCTTTCTGGCGTTTCACAAATTTTCAAAATTGTAGTACCAACAGCAAATTTCTAGCATTAGATGAACTAGATAGGTCTAAACATTACAGATACTATGTAGGAGGTCATTTCGCGCTGGAAAACGCGCGTCCCTCAACATGGCAGCGTTTTGGCCGGGCCGCGGTTTAAGACATTAATTTAATTGGTCAAAATTCTAATTCAAGTCTAATCGGAGGTAAAAAACTAACTGGATTCTTTTCCTGAACCTTGTAGATACACTATCTGGCTGCTAACTGATGCTTTTAATTCCCCAACACTTAATCAGAGCTGATAAAGCAAGACTACATAAATCAAACCAAACACTTCTCAAAACAATAACCTCTATTAACAATAATTAGTCAACAATCCCGTTTGGTGGGTTACATAAAAAATGAATGAAGGTTTGAACATATTGACGTTTAAGTGAATCTAGGAGTTGATTTAGACGGACACACCCTTTAGCAAAGATACCAATAAACAATTCTAATTTAAAATGAAATGCGAGACAAGTTGAAAAGACTTACTGATTAATAAGCACTACTCAGAACACCAGACGTTCAACTGAAGACCAAAATCTTTGACATTCTCCAACGTTCTATCCTGTCTATATCTCGCTTAATTTAATCATATCTTAATAAATAAACAATGCGTTTCCGACCCATCACAACTATACATATCTAATTATATTATTAACAATTGGCCACAAAATATCGAAACATTTTGTCAAAATCTTCCTAATTTCTATTGACGCAGCTTTAGATAAACGTAAGGAAGAGTAAACCTTATGAAATACCTGTTTCATGAGGTGACTGAAGTCCAGCGCCTTTGCTGTCCAGCTCTAGTATCAACTCAGAAAACTGTTTACATTTGTCAGACGCGTAATCTATAACAGTTTTTCTGGAAGAACACACCTGAAAACATTATCAAGCAGAAACAAGAGATTAAAACGAATCCAAGTATAAATTCCAGTAAACTCAAGACTCATGCCGAATGTCGTCCTTTCGCGCATGTATCAGGTTAAGTTTTTTGTTTGTTTTACAGTACATACCTGGGTATCCTTACAAAGAATAGTTTCGTAGCTAGGTCCTTCGCATCCTTTATCGGTATTGACAGGTTTGGGATTATTACACTCCCTGTTCCTTATCTGGAAACCTCTGGACTTCACGATACATCCTGAATTGCATTGCCCATCTTTCCAAGAACTCCACCCACCAGGCTGCACCTTAACCGGTTTGTGAATTGATGTTACACATTCGCCACCATTACAATACTAATGGAATACAATAAAACTTAATAAATCTGTCTTCTGATTGGCGAAGAATGACCCAAACCTAGGTCTTTTCCTTACCATTCCTCGATTACATTCGGTTCCTTCCAAAGCAGGCCCTGCAAAATAATAACCAGATCTATGGGGAGTCTTACAACGTAAATTCTGGCATATATCATCTTGATTTGGGGCCACATAAGCATCCACGTCAGTTAACAAAATCTCGCACTGCCTTTTTGCTGTGAATATCTGTCCTGGGGCCTCTAGAAATTTGGAGTGGTCGTTACGTGATTTCTGGACGCCTTTATCTTTCAAGCATGCTTTCGAGCTGAAAACAATTAATTGAAGATTGCTTGTCTCATATACAAGTTTTGTTATGTTACCCCAATTTTAACATGGTTTCTGCGCTGCATGAAGACCATTGGGTTTCACCTTGAGTACCTCTGGATGGTGACATGATGTATCCTTCCTTTGGACAGGAGTTTCTTTTGCTGTCATGATGCATACCCAAACTGTAATATTACAAAGGAGTATGATCGCTAAAATGTAGACAAATTTTTCGAGATGCTTCACAGTACCTAACACAATTTTTAAAATAATTATTTCTACAACTCATATGATCTGTGTAACTGACATGATGGTTTTGATCTAAGTTTGGAACAGTCTGTGATAAAGGCTCTTGGTCAAGTTTTTACCTACTCTGTTTCAAGATACCTTCTTTCATAATTACCGCAGATGTTAATTTCAAACAATTTTCTATTAAACATGAAATTCAAATTTACAAAGTTTTAGTTAAAATTATGTCGAAATAAAACAAAGATCAATACATTGCTAATTAATTTGGGTTGTAAGCTGAGTAGGAGAGAACCACTCTATTGTCCTTAACTATTCCACGGTGTGTTTCAAACTTAGACCACAAAAACATCATGTCGATTACACGGGATCAAATGAGTTGTAAAAATAATTATTTAAAAAATAGTACAAACGAAATTTACATAGTAATATTAAGGAAGAAAATAACGATGTTATGTAAATACGACAAAATTCAGCGCACACCTAAATTTCAGCTGGAAATACAAGAATGAGTACATAATCCTTCATAAAGCAAAATCTGTTTAATTCGCTTCCTGAAAATCTAATAAAATACTCACTTATGTCCTATTTCATGCGCCAAAATATAAACGCTAGTAAATCCAGCGCTTGGATACGGCTTTCCAAAGATATTCGTGGTTCCAAATTCAGCAATAACACAAGAATATTTTCCATAACATACTCCGCCGACAGTAGCCAACCCCATAGTAGCTCCATCTTGTTTTCCACCTTCGTAAGCAAAAAAATCCAACCTAAACATTTACGTAATGATTTACCAAATCAAACATGACAACTAATAGCTTTATTCAAGCAGCTGTCAAGAACTAGTGCGGAATTAGTTTTTAAATGACCAATGATAATTCGACATTGCTATATACAATGCAGTTGCCATGGTTTTATTCCATCAAATTAATTTCAAACCAGTTGTTTTCACTGCTCGAACAATACTTATGAAAGCACTACCATCAGCGTACCCAGAAATGTACAGCCCCATATCCCAATGATTCGGGTCATCATCACCACTGGGATTTATACTGTTTTGGTATGAACAGAATGAGTTCAAAAGTTGGGAACGTTCCCCGTTATGACTTGGCATTTCTGCAGGTTGCTTTTTCATTATGTCCATTCTAACTAAAACTATTTCCAAGGCGGTACCAAGACTTGGATGATGGTACAAAGCTTGTACCTAAGAAAAGAGTATATAATTTTTACGTTGCAATGAAGTAAATGAAGTGAAAAAGAAAAAACACAAAAAGAACGTCACGGTAGAAATAATATCGTATGTTCAATAAAAAAATAGGATTTTTTAGGAATTGATATACAAAACGTCGAACAGAAACGTCAGAAAATGTAAGTAACAAAAACAACAACAATTTTATTGTAACTTTTAGCAGTAACTAATATGGGTTTCACATTCAAATATTGCCACATACCCCATTTAAATACGCCAACAGCATATCTCTTAGCTTTTCTTCATTGTAGTCGGAATAAGGTGCGAACTTCTTGTAGGCAGCCTCATCAAAAAATAACCCAACTTCCAGAGTGTACGATTCGTTTTGTTGCATTATCGCTTGTGGAAAATGTCGGTTATTTCTGTAATTTGTTGTTAGCAATGTTCGATTCACTATCGCATCGTTTAGTTTTAAATTGGGATTTGATACTTTTCTGATAACATGTGGGTGATGTTCCTCTCGCGCAAACTCCAATAAAGGTTCGCTTAGCATTAGGGCTTCCTTATGTTCATCGCTTAGTGGACTTATTTCCAAAGATGAATTGTCCATGAAAATGAAGCCGTTCTTAAAAATACGTAAATCAGTTAATAAAGTTTTTAATGATTTCACTTATCCGACAATTAGACCACTTACAACAGATTTTTGTTGACAAGTACTGATGGAAGCCACGACTTTCGGCTGCCTATGCAGAAACAAGCACGTCGTATTCTTCGGGGGTAGAAAATACGAATTTTCACCATCTTGAATATTCATCTTATAATTGCGCAGATTCGTATTTTCTCTCATTTGCAGCGATATTGGACTTAAAAACAATCAATCTATAAAATATTACCTGCCAGTCTAAGAACATCAGCTTACCGCCCAAATGCTGTAAACTCAAGCAAAGTTTCGTCAATTTCTTGTCCATCTTCAGTAATCGCTTCACGTTTCGGTAAAACCAGAGGTAGAAAAACAACTTCGTATTCTTCTTTGTTATATTTCGAGAAATCTCTATCAAACAAATCATTTCTATTGATGTAGTCGTACGAAAGGCTGTGCACTGAAACCATAGCTCCGCACACAAATATTACAAAGTATCTAAAACACATTTTGTCTTGATTTACACTAATATTTCATTGCAAGAAACCCTTTATATATACGTACATACATGCATACACACATATGAACTATGCTGGTACTTAAATCTTAATTTACATTTCAAACAATTGTTATGCATACATTTATGATAATCTTGTGCTTTCCGCAGGTGTTTCTCTGTTTGTATTGTAAACGCTAATTTGAAATCATGGGTTTGATAAATATTATGACAAGAAAAAGAAAAATATTGAGAATTTAATTGAAATTTAAATATTCTACATAGCGCCATCTATACCGCAATCGCCAAAGCTATCGCTCACCAAACCTTAACCTAACAATGTAAACATAACCTTACAAAATACTTCAAACGTGTTCGCATACATCAATAAATTTAAGCTAAAATAGGTACTATTTTCATTATAACTTAAAATAAAACACCATCCTAGTAAAAGATATGTTTCTTGGAGGCATATTGAAAGTTTCACGTTGTTTTAACTTAAGTGCGTTTTTAAAATAAGTTAAAAAGGCGACAAAATAACTTTTGCTTTAGTTACAGGTAGACTAAGTACTATGAGTGAACAAAAAGTATTTACTAGAAAGCCCAGGTACGATGGCAGATGCAAGAAGCGAAAATGGGAAGACCGACGGTCAGATAAAGGTGAAGCGTTCGATAACTCCAAGAGAGAAAAAATTGAGGATAGAATTAAGAAAAGAAAATACGTTCTGTTGATGGGATATTCAGGGTCAGATTATTTCGGAATGCAACGGTAAACAATTTCTTTTGTCTTAAGATCAGGGTTGTTATAAAAAACGTTTTTTTTTTATTTAGAACAAAAACAACAGTTTTTAAAACATGAAACAATGTTAAAATATAATAAAAAAAACCTCCAAAAAAAACATGTTTTAAATCATGTTTTTTTTTTATTTTTCAAGGCAAAGTGTCAGAAAAAAATAAATTATTGTTTTCAAATATAAAGGAATGCTCATGGAGATTTAAGAATAATATAAAATCTATCCTTTTACAAATGTTGACTTTCTTGAGTAGTAGGTTCTCTGTTCCGTTTGACGTTGTAATTGGATTCCCTGACGGTTAAGTGAATACCTCACGGGTAGTTAGTTGGATTTAATACAAAACAATTATTTACTATTATTTATTTTAAAATGTTTTTAACACTGTTATTTTTAAACAACCCTGGTAGTCTCTAAATGATTCTATTGACAGTAGTTTGGAAATAAACAGTAACAGTAGAAAAAACATGTTTTAAAAACTTTGTTTTTAACATTTTTAAAACAATGTTTTAAAACATTTTTAAAACAATGTTTTAAAACATTTTTAAAACAATGTTTTAAAACATAACAACTCTGCTTAAGATGTTTTAGATTGTTGACATTATTGGTATTTATTATAGTAACCCGACAATGAAAACAATCGAAGAGGAATTATTCAAAGCACTCCTAAACACAAAACATATATCGGAAGAAGCATTTAATCAAATACAAACAATTCAATTTCAACGCGCAGCGAGGACAGACAAAGGTGTTTCTGCCGGTCGACAAGTAGTTTCAGTAAAATTACGTAAGTTAATTTATCGGAATATCTCTAAAAAATCGTTTTTTATTATTATTTTTTTTTTTTTAGCCGAAGTAGTAGAGTTAGAGAAAATAAACGAGAATCTTCCCGAAGTTATACGTGTTTTCGGTTGTAAACGCGTCACAAAAGGGTTTAATAGCAAGTCGCAATGCGATGCACGAACATATTTCTACATGTTGCCGACAATTGCATTCTCAAAATATGGTGATCAAGTCACCATGGAAGAACATCGCCTAAGTGAGACGTCCCGTGAAACCATAAATGGTTTGTTAAATCGGTACATTGGAACAAAAAATTATCATAACTTTACATCAAAAAGATTACCCGGTGATCCTAGTTGTAAACGATTCATGATGTCTTTTATTTGCGAGGAACCGATTATCAGGAAGAATGTCGAATTTGCAGTGCTTAAGGTTAAAGGTGAGAATAATACAATTTCATAGAGTAGAGCACAGTGGCATATGCAACCAATTATACCCAGTGTATGGTTTATAATTGACCCTCGTATATTCGGTTACATATACAACTGTGCTCTCCTTGGTTTGAAATATCTACTCTTTCATTAATAAATACAGTATAACTTTGCTAATCCGGACATATATCGTTCCTGACCATGTCCGGACTATTGAGGTATCCGGATCACTGGAGGTTTTTTTCTTTTGTTGGAAAGGGTCATTTTTTATGATGAAGATGAAAACAACTGGGAATATTTGAATATATGAGCCCGGACGCAAAAAGGGACCTGTCGTAACGTTATCTTGCACAATATTTTCGCACGTAAGGTCTCTTCCGATATGTACCGTTATGCTGCACGTTATTTTCACACGATAGGTCCCTTTTCGCATCCGAGGTCACATATAACCAAAACATAAAATTAAAAACTAAATTCTGAACATAAATGGATAAAATAAGCAAAAGATTTCAGTTATTTTTTAAAAATATATCAATCTTTGTTTATATTCTTTTGGATACAGCTACATCAGTAAATTTTTCTCTGGGCCTTTTGAGAAGCAGGATTTCCATGGGAAAATTGTTTTCTGCAGACCACCTGATGCCCAAAGAAAACGCGTTGGCAGCATCGACATTAGAGCTTTTTGGGGCCTGTTAACCCTTGTTAAAAATGTCTTAACCTCAGGCTTAAAATATTTTTCGAAACATTCAGTAAGCAATGTTCTACTCATCCGTCCTTTATCAGACGCCCTGTACACAACTGGTATTGAGCTCATTCTGCATTTAAAAGCATCTAGATTTTCCGCTATTGCTAATATTAAGTGGTAATTTATGTGATCCGGTTGCTTCATAGTAAGACATTAATGTTAAACAATACTTTGGTATTTTCTACCTGGTTTTAACTGCAAATTATATTTTGTGTCCGAACTAGGGAGGTAAAATTTCTAAAATGTCCGGTTGACAAGAGCGTTCGGATTACTGGAGTGTCCGTACTAGAGAGTGTCCGATCTATCGAAGTTGTACTGTATAGTAAAAGTGATGTAATCTTTAATGCGTCCAGACTAAATAAAATCCTATACAACTATCTGTTTGACACAATTATTTGACACTGTGTGCAACAGTTCATGATGTAACTTAGCATCCACACTATCTCTAAAACCTAATGTTTTGCAATTTAAGAAAAATTTGGTATAACCCTTGTTTCTTCATTCTTTTCTAACTTATTTTTTCTAACATGTTCTTGTAACAAATTGTATATTACATATAACATATAACATTGTCTTTAAACTGTTTGTAGTTGCAACATACCAAAAAATAAAGTCTACAAAAGAAACAATAGTATTTCCGGTTACTTCCCAATTATGTAAAATTTGACAATTATACATTAAGCCCCAAGCTTCCTTTTGCTTTAGTTTCAGTTTCAATAAATTTAAGAAAAAAGATTAAATCATTGAACATACTATATCTTGTTTAAAAAAGAAATCTTAAACAACAATTATATTTCCCATAGGTCAAAGTTTTATGCTTCATCAAATTCGTAAAATGATTGGTTTAACAATAGCAATAATGAGGGGTCACACCACAGAAGACACCTTCACAAAAGCGTTCACTCAAGAAAAGGTGAATGTGCCAAAGGCTCCTGGTTTGGGTTTAGTCCTCGATTTTGTTCATTACGATCGTTACAACCAACGTTACGGAACAGACGGCATACATGAGACCCTAGAGTGGACGGAATTAGAAGAAACCGTGCTTAATTTTAAAGAGAAATATATTTATCCGACGATTATAGATACTGAAATTAACGAGCGCAGCATGGAACTATGGTTGGAGAAATTGGCCACGCATAGTTATGAAATTATCGACGAAGATGACAAAAATGACGATGAGAATAATAGGGAGAGTGATGATGAAGGTGATGGTGATAATGAGAATCAAGACAAAGAAGGGGAAAATGAAAAGAAAACTGAAAGCTTGAAGGACGCAGATAGTAGTAAAAAGATGGAACCGCAATTACAGGTTGAGAATGTAGAGGAGAATAGACAGGGAGTAAAGGAACAGGAAAATTCTGATAATGTGAAGAAGACTGTATCCGCAAGTACATAATGTATATTAATTTTAAAATATATGAATTTATCTTAAACAATTGATTTGCTTTTTAATAAATTGTGCTAGTCACTAAAGAAGACAAAAAACGCCCACCTAAATATTAGACAACTTTGATCTTCAATCACTTTTGTAACCTTTGGAAGTATCTGTCTCGGTTTAGCGGCAGTGCTGAGTGCTACATGCAAGTATATTCATTTATTATTTATTTAAATATGTATATACAGAAACCACTTTTGATTTAACTTTTTACATAGGTTGTCAAAAAATTCCCAGTTGGTGTGAAAACACCACGGTATTAGAATGAATACGGTAACTTTTATTTCAAGCGAGAGCTAGAAAATGCCTGTTATTGGAGAAATATGTTTTTTTATGGCAATCCACCGATGTTTCATAATTAGTAATAATAATATGAGAAAAACGTTTTGAGTAAACTCAAAGTTAAGAAGTAATAAGTTAAGCTAATTAATTTAGCGTTGAAATACAGGTGGCAAAAGCTTGCCCAACACCCTTAATTGTTCCGCACGTTGTGTACCAAACTTCTATAATTTGCTAAAAGAATGGTGGTGAATTTTGGTAAATAAATTCACCAAAAATTACAAATTTTACTTGAAATCAAAATTTGTGATTTTTTTGGCGAGTTTTCTTTTGAATCATTTTATAACACGAGAAAAAAACTTTCCGACTTTTGCACAATGAAGTGTCTAAACACAATTATACAATTTTGTGAAGCAATAGCCACTCTGGCATCTATTTAACGTCAGTTCCTATGACATAGACATTTGTTGTAATGTTATGTCATCTCAGTGGCACTGACGTTTGTCAAAATTGACAGTTTGCAACACAGCCTTTGTCGGATTCTGTCAAATTGCTTTTAGAAATGATTATAGCTCCTAAACCGTTCATTCCACTGGTCTACAAATTTGTGTACATATTTAGGGTCACTGGAGGGTGAATTGGTATCAATTTGGTTTAAATCGGATGAATCCCTAAGAAAATGCATGTATCATTTGCCACTTCCGGTTGTCACATCATCACCAAAAACAATCCAGTTTGTCCCCCGGTAATTCTAAATATGCATACCAAATTTCAACCCGATTCGTTGTTCCGTTTGGGCGCAATCGTGTTCACGGCCATACACACATATACATTTCCCAGAAATCATTGCAATCGATTCAGGGGACCCCAAAACGCGTATTTTCGCTGAAATCTCAAAAAAAAATTTCCTTCCATTAAAACACTTTCCTTCTAGGGTACTAGTCGGAAAGTAAAAAAAGCTGATACAAAAAATAAAAACCCAGGATCTAAAAATAAAATTTTATTTAATTTTTTAATTTTATTAACAAATATTGTATTATATACAACATTCACCATTTGCTCACCTTAAAGCACACCCTACACTCGCTAACTCAAAGTCTACCCTTATACAAAATATTCCTTAGTATAAAAAGCATAAATAATACAAAAACTTAAACAAACTCTAAACCCATATTAGGTATATAAACAATCTCTTTCACCACCACAAAACCCTCCACCTACAACCCAGGTTTGGGCGGCGTACGTTCATCCCAAATTGAAACACCATCACAAGCGCAGATCATCTTTGGATTCTGGAACAACCCCGACGAACGTGCAATAACTCCACAGACCAACCTTTTTCTAGAATTATACTCCAACAGAACGAGAGACCTTCCAATAATCTCCGACACTTGTATTACATTATCTTCAAGCCTAAATGTTGCCCTTCCTGACAAATCAGCTTTTATTCTTCCGATATCACCGTAAATTCGGTTTGTGTTAAAAAAATCTGCCGGTTGATAACATTTGCCAACGCTATCGCACCCTGTTGACAAGAAAATGTACTATAACACAAAACTGCAATTTTTCTTGGAAAAATTAATAATACCTTGTGAGAGATCTCCACATTCATGTACACTCAACTGGTACTGTCCCTGCTGTAGACCATCAACTGTACCATCAATGATGCATGTATTTGACAATTGCACAAAGCGTACAACGCCTTTTATAGACGGTACCCCAGTGTCGAGAATCGAAACAGCAGCCTGTTGTCCAGCGTAACCCTTAACTACGGCTTTCTTTCCGGATTTTTCAAAGATTTTCTGCACCTCGTCAGTGCTGAGATTGGTATCGACAACCACGGTGCCGGTTTTCAAGTTAATTTCGATGTTTTTCACTCCTTGCACGTTGTCAAAGCTTTTCTTCACCGCGTCAGCGCAATTCTGGCATGTCATCTGAACGGCAAACTCAATTTTCGTCGATGCCATGTCGAATTAACTTCGAAATGTAGTTTATATCACTGAGAATTTTTTTGAAAAGTCATTTACTGCAAACGCGAATGTTTAAATGTAAGAGAAGTTAGGTTATCCAGGAGTGTAACCTTTGGTTACAAAACAAAAACTAGTTATCTATCAGGCTTACCAACAGGTACCGCCTTTTAATTACCCGTCAAACAGTTTACATTTAAACAAGCTAAGCGCATACATCTTGCGATAATTTTAACTACAGCAATGGACGGAGATATAGATCAATCTCTAGAAGACGGAGAGGTAAATCTGCACAATTTACCAATCTAAATCTAACCTAAAACTTTGCAGATTAGTAATGATAGCGATACTTATACACCCTTAGAAAGGCCTGCTAACTATGCAGTTAGTGTCCCGATGGCTCGTTTTCCGGTTTTGAAAGACGAGACCGAGTCAGAACTTGAAGAAAGCTCAAGCGATTCAGGCAGTGACTCGGATCCAGCAGCTAAGAAACTAAAACGACCTAAACTCAAAGCTAGACCTAGAAAACAGGCCGCAAACGGTTCGAATAACAAATACAGCATCTGGAGTACGCATATTCAGGAGGATGTTCTAGCTCTCACGATGAATACATGCGACGTTACTATAAAGGATAGATCTAGAGATGTAGAAACCTATGATTACTCTTTGGCAAGGAAAAACAATAAAAGGACTAGGGATGATAGGAAGAATAGTCAGTTAAGGTTGGTGGGTTGTAGGGAGGATGAGAAGGAAGAGAGTAGAGGGGCCCCAAGGCAGCTGGTTGACTTAGTTGTCAATATGGAGAGTTCTGATGAAGACATTGCTAAGGATTTAGCAAATAAGTTGTTTGAAGAAAAAGAGGATCTCATTTGTAAGTAATAACTTCTGCATGTGATGAATCATTGTCGATGATTAATTTTGTTTTAGTGAAAATCATTTCAATAGTCGGGAAAGATAAGGCAATAAGATTATTCCAGGAGGTAAAGCGTATTGAAAAAGAAGGTGGCATGTTAATAATGGTAATACTTTACATTCTACTTATTTTGATGATTTTGCATTAATAATAAATAAGTAAAATGAAACGATTAGGTATAGCAGTTCATTTTGCTTATAAGTTAATAAAGAAATAAGAAAGAGGTCAAAAGAAGCATTAAAAGTAATAATTATTGTTGTGTATCACAATATAACTTGTATTATAGATTTCCCAAAGTTTCCAAACAAGTAGCATCAGTTGTTTTAATAACCAGAATCACATCTAGGGTTGCCAGGCGTCCATGTTCGGCTTTTTAAGACCTTGTCCGGCTAAAAATAGGTGTCCATCCGGCTTTTTAACATTTTTACTTGCCGACTAGTACCCTAGAAGGAAAGTAATGTAATCGACGGAAAACAAATCAAGATTTCAGCGGAAAAACGCGTTTTGAGGTCCCCTGAATCCCAAGTGTATGTGTGTATGTATGTATGTGTGTATGTATGTGCCACACACATAATGTGTGTGGCCATGAACACGATTGCGCCGAAACGGAACAACAAATTGGGCTGAAATTCGGTATACATATTTAGAATTAACGGGGAATGAACTTTTGGCGACAATCAGCCGCAAGTGGCAAATGTTACAAGCGTCTTCTTAGGGATTTATCTGATTTTGGCCAAACTGCTATCAGCTCACCATCTAGTGACTTTAAATACGTATACCAATTTACAGATCAATGGAATGAACGGTTTAGGCGCTATAAACTTTTACAGAAGCAGTTGACAGAATCCACAGCCTTCGCCGCCATGTTGCAAATTGTCAGATTTTGACAAAACGTCAGTGCTATTGACATGACATCACATGATATTAAATGTCATTATGTTATAGAAACTGACGTTAGGTAGGGTCCAGAGTGGCTATGGCTTCATAAAATTGAATAACGGCAAAAGTGTTTGGAAAATTCATTGTGCCAACGATGTAGTCGGAAAATTGGGTGAGGGCCACCCCAGATTTTTTAGTGGATGATGCTAAACGATATTTCGAATGGGATGAATTTGTCCAAAAAATGTGAACCCGACAATGTAAAATAATTTATGATTAATTTACAGTATTTCTTGCTCATAACAAGTAGACTTCGTATTTTAGATCATTAAATAACGAAGAAGTTTATTCGGAAAACCTTCTCCTTTGTCAGTATTATTTTGCAATACCAGGGCATAATGCAAATGTCGAGAGCATGATGATTCTTAAATCAATTTCGAATATTGTAATTGTGAAAAGTTTCACAAAATGATTTAAAGAAAAATTTTAAAAAAAATTAGAAAAAGTTTTGTTTTGTTTCGCATGCCGAATATTAATGTTTCTGGAATTTGCTATTACATTAGAATCTAATTATTATTGTTTTTTTTTTTTTTTTTTTTTTTTCTATTGACCTCATGAAGAGTTTAGGTTCCTATTAATATATGTGTTATGTTCTTAATACTTTTTTTGCCATGTTTTACTTAAATTTCAGAAAAAAATTACTGTGTCTGGCTTTTAGGCCCAAATGTCCGGCTAAATGGATGGTCATGTACGGCTTTTGAATTTTTTTTGACCTGGCAACCCTAATCACAGCATATGCAAGTATGCTCAAAACATTTAAAAAGAGAAAAAGATTGCTAAAATCTAGGAGAATGCATAGTACAATTCAGCAAAAAAAGAACAACAGCCTACCTAAAATTTTATCAATTTTGATCTCCAATAACATTTATAATCTTTCATGGATTTTGATGATTCTTTCAGCAAACTACAGTGATGTCCGCTTATAATTAACCTTGATTAACCGAAGTTCACTAAAACCGGTGATACATATATTTAAATTGCGACTTTCTTGCCTTCTGCAATGGTACACAAAGATATCTTTGTGTACCATTGCCTTTAGGTTTTCTTTCAGTAGATATATGCTATGTTTTCTACATGATATTTCCTAAAAACAACATTGGTAGTTGTTTAGTATACTAGGTAGAATTGTTACAACATTGAAATTATAATGTTTTCTGTACAATAATGTCTAAAACAACATTGAAAGTAGTTTATAATGGCAGAAAATTATAATTAGGTGAATATTTGAAAAAAGTGTCTCTCAAGAACTAGGTTTTGTTTCACTAAATAAAACTAGGATGTTTTCTTTACAATATATCTTAAAATCAGTACTGTATGTTGTTTTGAAATCAAGTTAACTTTTCTTGTAATATTGATCACCATAAGTTAGTCAGTAAAACATTTAAGATTTTCTTTCATTGGGTGAAAATGAGTTTTCTGTATATTTCCTAAAAACGACTATGTAAGTGTTTAGAACACCAGCTAGAATTCTTATAACTTTGACCTAAAATTATTGGTCAGTACTAAAAACATAAAAACAATATTGTTTTCTTTATAATATGTGATTAAGTCAATATTATAATGTATTTGGAAAGCTATTTAACTTTCTTTGCATCTGTCAGTAAAAAATATCTTCCTAAGTATATTTTTAAGCTCTCTTAAAAAATATCCGTCACAGAAAACTAGTGGTGATAAGATATTTAAGGATTTCTTTCACTAGTTAAAGCTACAATACTTTCAGTATATGTCATAAGTAACATTGTAAATTGTTCAGATTTAGATATAGATTTGCCTTAAAATTATTTGTCACTAATAGGCCTGTTTGCTGAGCACATTCTGAATGCGTTCGGTGCGGAATGTACATTGGAACAATTTAAGGTTTTGTAACGATTCGCCCATACCGTTATTACCATGACACATCTGGTCCAATACAAATTCAACACTGACCACGTTCAGAATATGCTCAGCGAACAAGCCTAATAATAAAACATAATTATCTCAAAAACCAGGAAAGTTTTTCTTTTTCTACAATGTTTATAACTCTGATTTATATTTAATTTATCTGTAACTACTACATAACCAAGAAGCTAAAATTAATTTTGTTATGTTAATTTTCAAAGAAAATACAGTGTTTTAACTGAAACTTTAAACAATTGATTAAAATGTTTTCTTAGAATCAGTCTAGAAGGCGGACACCAGGAGGAGTTTACTTTTTCCTTGTAAAACACGACATTGAACTAACAGAAGAACAGCACAGTCAAATATTCGAAAACGACAAACAAAGGTATAAAGTAGAAGCGAGAGCAAAGAGGAAACAAACGACTAAAATGAAGCTGAAAAATGGTAAGAAACCTTCATCTTTTACATCTTACATTATTTATTTATTTATTTTTGTTTCAGCTGCTGCAAGAAAAAATCTACCGGAACTCCTGACAAGGGCAGAACTAGCCGTCAATAACATTGACTCGGAAAGTTGGAGGACATCAAAGAAAGAGACGGACCATCCTGATGTGGCAAATCCCCCACCAACGCCGGAAACAGACTGCCACGACAATAGCGGGGATGGTATTGATCCGCCCCAAAATAAATTCATAATCAACGAGATTACTGATCGACCAACACAAGATTACGATGACGATTTCTTAGATTTAGGTACCGCGAATGACATGGATTTCTTTTAAAATGGAGTAGGATCGGATATTGTTCTCTTTTTATAAATAACTTAGGATAGGTATTTAGTTTTGTTACTAAATATGGTAAAAAAAATACAATACTGTTTAAGAAAATTTTGTTTTATTTATCACTTATGGGAAATCAAGCATCTAAAAACAAATATATTAAAAGTTTACTTATATTACTGATGCATTTAGACTAGTGTATTATGTTATAATGTTTCAAACCAAGGAGAACACAGTTGTGTATGCAACCAAATATACGCGGGTTAATTATAAACCATACACTGGGAATAATAATTGGTCGCATATGTCACTGTGCTGTGCTTAGTTTAAAACCAGTCTACCATCTACCATACCATTTGAACTAGTATAACCTCAACATCGTCTAACGTCACTTGGGTTCTTTTTTCCTTTTTTGCTTCTTTGATAGCTCTAACTGAAGCTTCTACTACCATCACTTTCATAAGTTTGCACATAGCATCAGCAACTTCTTCATTAACCTTTAATTTTGGGTTTGCAGATTGCATTTTCAACACCTCTTTCAAAACGTTCTACAACACAACACATTTTGAATTCTCTTCATAAACACACACTGAAACTTACAGTCTTAAATTCAGAACTGATCTGATTATACAGATCGGTTGAAGTTGAGAACCCACTTGATTCAGTCATTATTTTTGTTGTGCAAAAACTAAGGTTAGAGCTTTGAAAGATGCTGATAGCGACATCTTTTGGTCGGAAATCAAACAATACGAGTAACGAGATATACCCCCAAATAAAATATAAATTAAATGTCAAAATAAACAATTAATATATTTAGCATGTAGATTATCATTATAATTTATGATCACAATATATACAAACATTAAATCTTAACAATAAGATCCCTAAAATAAAACAATATAGTTATTTCTTGAAGAATTTCATGTAACAAACTGAGATAAGTATTCCGATCTCTACCAAGATAATAAGAACAAGAATCAACTTATTGTATAGGACGCTACGGCTCATTCTGCGTAGAATACCTCTACTGGTGTCAAGTTGTTCGTCAGCATTTGTAAGTCTATTCTTCGCACGGAGCAATGTCTCTCGTTGGCTGCTCAACTCAGACACAACTTCTGTCCCGATATTCTCCGTTTCGATGGCAACTTGATTAGACCTGGCTATGCTTTCACCTGTACGTTCCAAAATTGCTCTTCCTTCAAGCACTGCTTGCCTGTTCTGTGATTCCCAGTCAATGTCTCTAGAGTTAAACATTTTTCAGGGCTTATTTGCCTTACTTATGATTATGAAGATAAAAACAACAGAACTGTGAAAACAACGAACGTAAACAAACGTCAGCTGTCAAAACACTAATGGAGTACGTACGAAATCAAGACTTATATCGGGAAGGTAGGAACACGAAATATGTTGCTTTTTTTGATATATATGACGTCACAATGGGCACCAAAAAAAACACAATGGACTATCTTATATGTATATACCTTGATACATATTAAAAGCACAACGGGGAAAATTGGGTTGGGTAATAATGTGGAGTGAATTAAATCGATCAATTGATTTAGGGGTAGTTGCTGGTGGTGTCTTGCGCTACAGCCCCAATTTCCCGTAGTCATGGGAACGATTAACATATGATATGTCGTAAATAAACAAAAAATGGGGGGTTCCTTTCATTTTATTTCATTTTAATGATTAAACACGAGTTTGTTTTATCTAACGTTGCTTTAGTTGTTGAGTGATTTTGTGTGAGATAAGTAAAGATTAATAAATAACGTAAATTGTGTCAAAGATGAATTAATAAGCGCATGCCGGTGGTTGCTATTTAAAATTTTTTGAAGTTATTGTTTTTAATCTGTCGTTCGCTGACAGTGACAAGTACAAAAAATATAAAAATGTTCCATTTAACTTAGCGTTTTTTCCTTAACATTATCATTATACATATTTCTACATCGAGTGCGACATTGTCCAAATTCTATAAATACAAAGATGTCTCAGGGCAAAGATAAAATGTCTGAAATTGATGACCACATCATGAAGAGGTTCGACATCCACAAAAGACTTGGTAAAGGCGCGTACGGAATCGTTTGGAAGGCCGTGGATCGGAAGACCAAAGAAGTTTTAGCTGTGAAAAAAATTTTCGACGCCTTCCGTAATCAAACGGACGCACAGAGAACGTACAGAGAAATTATGTTCCTTCAATCATTTAAAAGTCACCCAAACATAATCAAACTACACAGCATACACAGGTAATACAGAATAACCCGATTTTTCCGCAAAATATGAATTATTTAACACTGCCTAGTACCCAATCCCCCCGACAGATAGCGCGCCCAAACTCAAAGCGGTAATTTTCAAATTCCAGAGCTGCAAACAACAGAGATATTTACTTGGCATTCGAGTACATGGAAACTGATTTACACAACGTGATAAAGAGAGGAAATATTCTGAAAGACGTACACAAGAGATATATTATGTACCAATTACTCAAAGCGACTAAATACATACATTCTGGTAATGTTATACACCGTGATCAAAAACCTAGCAATGTACTATTAGACACCTTATGCAGGTATATTCTCCTCTAGTTTACTCTCAATTTTATATAGTAATTAATAAAAAATTCTAGGTGTAAAATTGCTGATTTTGGCTTGGCTAGATCGCTTACACAACTCTCGGATAATATCAATGAAACTGATCCAAAACTTACTGATTACGTGGCTACTAGATGGTACAGAGCACCAGAGATATTAATAGCAAACCCTAGGTGTGTTTGTGATATATTAATGTTATAGATAATGTATAAAAATTGTTTTTTTTTCTTTAGGTATACAAAAGGTATCGACATGTGGAGCTTAGGATGTATATTAGGGGAAATGTTGGCTGGAAAACCAGTTTTTCCCGGGACGTCAACTGTGAATCAAGTAGAGAAGATTATGTCAACTATAGCTATCCCAACACAAGAAGGTACCACATTGTTCAATTTAAAAGTAAATCAAAGTTGCCAGAAAAATACTGTGGTAAACTCAGGTTTATTGAAAAACCCTTAATATGATTTCGTAAATTTTTATCCCTAAAAGCACATACACTTAAGCCTTGATTTTTATAATAAATATAAGGGGTGGCCCGCCCGGCCCTCACACAATTTTCCGACTACATTGCTGGCTATGGCACACTGAATTAAGTGTCTGAACAGTTTTGCAATTATTCAATTTTGTTAAAACACAGCCACTCTGGACCCTACCTAACGTCAGCTTCTATGCCATAATAACATTTGTCATATCGACATTTAATGGCATGGCATGTCAGTGGCACTGACGTTTGTCAAAATCTGACAATACGCAACACAGCGACAAAGGCTGTGGATCCCATTGATCTGTTAATTACTATACATATTTAAAATCGCTGGAGGATGAGATATTAGTTTGACCGAAATCGAATGAATACATTATAACTTCGATAATCCGGACATATATCGTTCCTGACCATGTCCGGACTATAGAGGTATCCGGATTACTGGAGGTTTTTTGTTAGGAAGGGTGATTTTTTTATTATGAACATGAAAACAACTCGGGATATTTGAATATATGTGACCCCGGACGCGAAAGGGGACCTGTTGTAACGTTATCTTGTACACTATTTTCGCACGTAAGGTCTCTTCCGATAGGTACCGTTATGGTGCACGTTATTTTCGCACGATAGGTCCCTTTTCGCATCCGAGGTCACATAAAACCAAAAATATAAAATTAAAAACTAAATTCTGAACAGAAATGGATAAAATAAGCAAACGATTTCAGTTATTTTTTAAAGATGTATCAATTTTTGTTTATATTCTTTTGGATACAGCCACATTAGTAAATTTTTCTCTGGGCCTTTTGAGAAGCAGGATATTTTCCATGAGAAAATTGTTTTCTGCAGACCACTTGATGCCCAAACAAAACGCGTTGGCAGCATCGACATTAAAGCTTTCTGGGGCCTGTTAACCCCTGTTAAAAATGTCTTAACTTCAGGCTTAAAATATTTTTCCAAACATTCAGTAAGCAATGTTCTACTCATCCGTCCTTTATCAGACGCCTTGTACACAAATGACATGGAGCTCATTCTGTATTTAAAAGCTTCTAGATTTGCCGCTTTTGCTAATATTAAGTGGCAATTTATGTGATCCGGTTACTTTACAGTAAGGCATGAATGTTAAACAATCCATTGATATTTTCTACCTGGTTTTAACAGCAAATTATATTTTGTGTCCGAACTAGGGAGGTAAAATTTCTAAAATGTCCGGATGACAAGAGCGTTCGGATTACTGGAGTGTCCGTACTAGAGAGTGTCCGATCTATCGAAGTTGTACTGTACTGAAGAAGACGCATGTAACATTTGCCACTTCCAGTTGTCAGATTGTCACGAAAAACAATCCAGTTCGTCCCGCGGTATTTCTAAATATCTATTATACATTCTATACCAAATTTCAGCCCGATCCGTTGTTCCGTTTCGGCGCAATCGTGTTCACGGCCATACACACATACATCCTTTTTCCAGAAATCATTGAAATGGATTCAGGGGATCCCAAAACGGGTATTTCTGCTGAAATACCAATTTTTTCCTACGGGGTCGGAACGACTGGTATCCTTCTAAGATACTAAAAATAATATTCCTAGAAACAACAATTATGGAAGTTATTTATTGAAAACCCGTTCAGAAAAGTTTGATCTAAAATCACATATGTACATACTTAAATAACTTACGATTTTGAAGATTTTGTTTTACTAATTCTTTTTTAAATACATTTTGCAGAGATTTCAAGCATATGCGTATCAGGCGTAGGCTCATCAATGATTAAGAACGCCTGCAATCTCCCAAGAATCACGTTAAAATCGATTTTAGGCAGCGACATCAGCAGTGATGCAATAGATCTTCTAAACAAGCTTTTAGTCTTCAATCCCATAAAACGACTGACGGCAGATCAAGCCTTACGCCACCTTTACGTCTCAAAGTTCCACGACGAAACTGAAGAAATACGCATGCCATCCAACGTAATCATACCCCTAAATGATGACATACGATTATCCGTCGACGACTACCGAAATAAACTGTACGAGTTCATGCAGTCGCACAACAGCCAAAAACAAAAGATGGTCAATAAAAACATATTAAAGTTGAATGCTGAAGCGCTAAAACGTGACGTGAAGTCAAAAGTTTGCAAAGATACTGAGAGGTATTTGAAGGCAAGATGTCAGATAAAACCGACTAAAGAAAAGCCATATAACACTCAGTCTGAACCAAGATTAGGAAATGCTTATCAAGCTCGGAGTAGTTTGAATATTAAATCTGACTCGAAAATTCCGCAGCCGTTTACAGGTGGTTCTAGCGATAGTAGAAAGTCAACGATGAGTATGGATTCAACACAGCCCAAGGATAAGAGCAGGAGACGAATGTTGAACTCGAAGACTAACGTTTACATGTCTTATAATAGTTATAATCAGTCGCACGGGATTATAACGCAGAGCGCCCTCATGGAGCTGAAGGCGGCCGGTTTGCGATAAATATTTTGTATTGTATAGAATTTTTTACATGATATTTTAATACACTTTACATTTTGTGTACACACAGTATTTATATATAAACGTATAGTCAATTCGATCACTTATTTTGATCACGATTTATTATATTATGGAAGCAGTATTACGACGCACGTGTGATGGTTTACGTCACGCCCGACAAGTACAAAGATGCAATGGTTTGTTTGTCCGTCTATACAGATTTGTTTTTGAATATAAAATAAATTTTTTTACACGATGTAGTGTTACTTTAAAAAATCCCTACAGCTACCTTTTTTTTTGATGTATGTATGTTTTATTTATTTGTAGAATAATTTACTTATTAAACAAGCTGAAATTTATTCTGCATTTTTTGTTTGTGACAGAGTCAACATAAATTGAATGTGGCAATTTTTACTATATAGTAAAATGCTTCTGAATTGTTCCCCCGTAGATTATGGTTGCTATGGTTCCTAACAACACTCAAATCATGGAACAATTTTATATTAAGATTTTCGAGTAAAATTCTCGATACCTACCAAAACTGATTGAACAATCAATCCTTTGGAAAATATTTATTTATTGCAAGTTACCGACTCTATAGTCGAAATATAATATTACAGGACAACATATAAATTTCCCCAAATGTATACAAGAAAATGGTTCATTGTTTTGTCGTTGACTGTATTAAAAATTAATTTGGAACTCATGATGGATTATTTGATTGTAAGTAAACTAGGAACAGCAATTTGTTATATGGTTATAAAATCTAAAAATAAAATTATGCTGTTTGGGAACCACTACCTAAGCGTATCTAGCGTAATTAGATGCGTAAAAAATATCATTTGCAAAAAAGTTTTGGTTTTAATTTTATCAATTTAGGACTTCCAGTTTTAAAAAAATATATATAGGGAGTGAGAATTAAAAGACAAAAATTCAGCAAATATATTTTATTATTAAAGAGATTAAAAACTAGAACATAACAAACTTTAATCATAGTAAAAATACATAATATTTACAATAGAATATAGACTCTTAAATAAGAAATAAGGACTACCGTTTCAAAACTGACAACCTTGTCTAAAAAAAGGTCTAACTGATCGCTTAATCAAGCAATCTTAACAGTAAACTATAGTCCTCCTTAATCAAAAACTAACTCCAAGGTGTTTCCTCACATTTTCAACTTTTCTTACTTAATAATTTATCCAACTCTTACTTTGGTTCTCTAAAAATATATCCATTCCATAAAAAAGACATACAAAAGTATTCACCACTCTCTTTTCCAACATTAAATGCATCACTTACTTTAAACCAAGTAAAACTCACCAACATTTCAAATACCCCCATGAACTCAGCCTTTTCAATCCTGATCCGGATTTGGACTCGTCGGCGAATAGCTAGGAGACGAAGGCGAATATCTCGGAGGCTGAGGTGAGTAAGCGGGACTCGCCGGAGAATAGCTCGGAGAAGTTGGTGTGTACGTTGGCGACGTCGGAGAATATTTCGTGCTGTGCGGCGAATACTGTGGCGACGTCGGCGAATAATTCGGAGATGTAGGCGAGTAATTTGGAGAGGACGGGGAATACCGTGAACTCGCTGCCGGAGTATGCTGCGGAGACGACGGGGAATAACTCGGAGAGGAAGGCGAGTAACTCGGAGACGTAGGCGAATACTGAGGACTTCCCCCCGTGAAAGATGGAGACGTCGGAGAATACGATGGAGAAGTGGGAGAATATTTCGGAGAAGAAGGCGAATAACTCGGAGACGCCGGTGAATAACTCGGACTTGTCGGCGAGTACGAAGGCGAAGCCGGAGTGTATCTCGGAGAAGAAGGGGAGTAACTCGGACTAGTCGGGGAATAACTCGGGCTAGTTGGGGAGTAACTGGGACTTGTCGGGGAATAACTCGGACTAGTCGGAGAATAACTCGGACTCGTAGGTGAATAGCTCGGGCTAGTCGGTGAGTAACTCGGGCTAGTAGGTGAGTAACTCGGACTAGTCGGTGAGTAACTCGGGCTAGTTGGGGAGTAACTCGGACTAGTCGGTGAGTAACTCGGGCTAGTCGGGGAATAACTCGGACTAGTTGGTGAGTAACTCGGACTAGTCGGTGAGTAACTCGGACTAGTCGGGGAATAACTCGGACTAGTCGGGGAGTAACTCGGACTTGTTGGTGAGTAACTCGGACTAGTTGGTGAGTAACTCGGACTGGTTGGCGAGTAATTTGGACTTGTGGGTGAGTAACCTGGAGAGCTGGGCGAGTACCCTGGTGAGACAGGCGTGTGCGATGGTGAAGCAGGTTGGTAGCTCGGGCTAGATGGGCTGTATGACGGAGATTGCGCACATGGTGAAGGAACATACGGGGACATGGCCGGGGATTGGGGAGTTGGGGACCAGCCGGCTCCGTAAGCAGGTGACATTCCGGACGCGTCGGATGCAGCGGAAGGTGAGAAGGCTGGTCCACCGGGTGTCATTCCACTTCCCATCAAATCTGCAACAAAATTACAATTAATAAATTATAGAATTACTGGTTACAATGTTAGCTATTTTAGCATTATTTTCAAACTTAGAAAGGTCATAACTTATTGATTAACAGTGGTTAAGTGTTTGACAACTTGTGTGGAACAATTTTCTCGAAAACTAGGCTTCGGATTGACACAAAACCTTTGCTATCTCACTAAAACGGATGTGCTGATTACAAATTTACCTATAACAGTTTCGGAGTAATGTTAAAATTTCGATTTTATTTGATCTAAATTATGTGTCAGTAATACATAAAACATGAATGTCTTAAAAAGTAGTGAAGATATTTCAGGAGCTCTTTCATCTGTATATTTCCTAAACACAATAATGCAAAGTATTAAGAATGCTAGCTGGAACTTTTATAAATTTGATGCAACAGATGTCTGACAGAATGCATAGGTAAATGATAAATAAAAAAGGTTAAAAAGTTTGTGGGATCATTGAAGCGACATCTTTTCCATACACTATTGAAGATTTTATCACTTACTGTGCATTATAAATACTATTCTCTCTACTAATATATACTAATATCTCAGAAACTAGCAAAGTTATTTAAAGTTTTCTTTCACAGATTAAACTACAATGTTTTTGGTATAATATTTCCTACCAACATTGCAAGTGGTTTACAGTGCTAGCTAGTAATTTATAACTTTGATGATGTATCTGTCAGTAATACAGAAAAAGTTTAATATTTCAGGATGCAGTAAAGATATTTAAAATTTACTCCATGGTGATGTCCATCAGTTTAGACATCACCATCAAAATTTTAACCTCATTCAAATAAAACTTACTTTGTGGTGACCAAACGCTGCCTCCACCGGCGAAAGGAGTTGCTGCCTGCGTCCAAGGAGTCATACCACCGCTCGGACTCATACTGGGCGTTGCAGCCGAGCCGAAGAACATCCCCGATGTCATCAGATCTCCGGCGTGCGCCTGCGGAATGGCGATACCCATCTTGCACTTTTCCGCGTCGAGTAGCAAATCAAAACAACCCGTTCCCATTCTAGATAGCTGCCCCATAATAATATTCTCAGAAACACCTCTCATAGGGTCCACTTCGGCGTGGGACGCAGCATCCATCAACACATCCACCGTTTCCTCAAAGGAGCATCTCATGAGCGCTCCGGTGTCCTGCCTGTTGATACCGTGACGGGTGATCGCCATAAGATGACCCTTGGCCGTCATGACGTCGCAGAGCAATGCAAGATGGCGGTAGTTTACGTATAGCCCGTAGAATTGAAGCACAGCATTCATTTCCTTCTCTACGGATTTACGGACAGCTTCTATGCCTAACACGGCAAAGATTTCGCAAATGTCGTTCGAGAAGGTGCGCACGGGGTCTACATCTCTTTCAGAGAGGACTTTCATCATGCTCGTGCCGTCAGTTTCAAGGAGCCATTCGGGGATCGCTTTGAATTCACCCGTTTCCGTAATTACTATACGTTTTTTCGAGTCGGTTTGCGGCAGATGCATGTATACTTTGGAAATTGCTTCAATACCCTTAAAAATTAAATAACAATATTATTAAATGAAAAAATTTTTACGTGATAATTTGCAAGAATTTGTAATAAAAAATTGTGAAAAAAAAAAAAAGAAATTTGCATACCTGAAGAGTCATATCACTCAACATATTAGCCTCGATACAACGGAGGAACATATCGTCGTCCATCTTGTCAATGTCCTCGTCAGCACCCTCTCCAAATTTACCATCGTCGCTATTCATGATACGGATACGCAGCACCAACTTTTCGGCATTATCATCATTGAAAATACAATTCAAATCATCACCAAACCCAGCATTGATCTTTTCCGCAATCTGTTCCATGGTTAACTTCTTGTCGGTCATTCTCTTCCTGTCCAACTCGATACGCAACAACCACGGAGATATTCTCGTCGGGTCAAAATCGGGCATCTCGTAATAAACGTTTACAAACTCCTGATCCTCGGGAATCACCGTGTTTTGGGGGTCCGGATCGTAGTAGATTGCCGTGTTTGCCGTTACCTAATTTTTTTTTTCAAGATTTTTTAATACAGTATGTTCAATAAAAACAAAAAAGTTGGCTATACTCTTTAAAACTGAACTAACAAAAATAACAACATACGACATTATTCTGTAAGTAAAGTTGTAGACTGACTAAAAAATTGTATGAAAAATCATTATCGTACCTTTCTTAATGTTGTGTGTTCCAATCTGCATAAGACATTCTTGGCCTTTTCGGCATCTCTCGCTGCAGCACCTGTTAAGAAGACGGTTAGAGATGGCGCCTTCGGTTTCTTCGAGATGTTGATGATTTCTTTTAGTCTCGGCACGCCGAGGGTTACGTTCTTTGACGATACACCAGCAAAATGGAAGGTGTTCAACGTCATCTGTGTCGCGGGTTCACCAAGAGACTGCGCGGCAAGTGCTCCCACCATCTCGCCGGGGTTTGCCTAAAAAATAATTTTCGAAATTATACTTGTTATACTTAATTAATTATACTTAATTGTAATTGTTTTATTAGGTAATTATAGGAGTACTTGTGTAATATTACATGTAGAGCACTATGGATACTAAGCATTTGGACTGTTTGGACTGTTTTAACGTAAGCAGTTTAATTAAAAATTAATTACTAATTTACTTTTTCTTCTTATTTTTTCACATAAATGACGCCTGTTTTTTTGATTGAGTGTTGATAAGAGCACTCACTGCAGCTAAACTGGTTCCTTTTTTGTTTTGACTAATTAGCCAGCATTCTAGTTAGCCAACAATTAGCCAGATAATTGTTTAATTGTGCAGCACATGCACTTCATAGGACTGTTTGGAAAGTTCCGGTTTTAATTTTTCCAATAAAACATTGAACAATTCCTTGGACATTCGAAAATAACCAAAACATTTACTTCCGTCATCTAACAATTCCTTACATAGTGTTGCAAATTCACGTTCTCATTCTCGTTTTCTCCGAGTTGGATGCACACTACATCTTCTCCTTTTCCGTAAAATATGGGTTTCTGACGTTTCATCGTCAATAGATAGCTATTGCCATAGTAGCTCATTCTGTGCGTGAAAACATTATATCTACCAGCAGGTAGATTAGGTATCATCCTTAAATCTGCTTTTTTATGAACTTTCTTTTTTTTTCGCAAGTACTTAAATTTCAAAAGAAAACCTTTTTGATGCTCGTGTTTTGGTGCTTATTTAACCATTCGAGTACATTTGACAAGTGAAACTCGTCATCGATATGAATAACAATATGTTAAAAATGTTCAAATAAATCAGGACTCCAGGGCTTAAAGCAATTAAATAAATTATTTAAATAAATGTTCAAAAATGCACAGTATAGTTATATCTTCAATTCATTAATATTATATCATAACTTAAAACATAACATTGCCTACAAAATTACTTACATGTGCCTGTTGGAATCTTGTCTCGATTTCTCCAATAAGCCAATCAAACGCTTCCGTACTGAGCCTGAACTCCTCCGAAACGCACTTAGTGCATAACGTAGACCTGACCAAGCATTGGAAAAGCAGCGTTGCATTCTCGTTTGCTTGCTTCGATAGTCTATCTTCTCCAGCCACTATAATGCACTTTTTCAGCAATTCCCGAACACCCCGGATGACCCGAATAGGTGACAGGTCCGTCGGGGCTCTCTTATTAATATGGAAAATCTTCTGAACATTCCAGATCATCCTCTGCAAATTGCACGGCAGTACGACTTTCGATTCTCCGCTGGGGAAAATCTGCCTCATCGCCTCACGGTCCTTCGACAGTTGATCCCATTCCCGTTCAAGTTCGGAGATAACCTCTCCGGAACCCATGAGCTCCCTGATGACTTCCTCGTTGAAAACCCTCCTCAGGTATCTTTCGTTGCTCGGATCGAAACGGAATTTCCTCTCGAAGGCTTTGTTGCTTAGTTTTATGGTCGGCAAGCTCTGGAACTCGACCATTTCTCCGCAGAGGCCGTCCTCGCCGTAACGCAGCTGGATAAGTTGGCCGACAGAATTTCGGACTGTGCCGTCGTAGTGTACCATTACAGACTCCATAGCCTTTATGAGACGACGCTGGATGTAACCAGTTTCAGCTGTCTGTAATCATTTAAGAATGTTATTAGTAAATTATAAATTTATTCTATTCTATTCAGAGAATTCTTATTATTGTTTTCAGCTTAAACAATTATTTCTCAATTTTTATTTGATTTCTTTTTTTCCTACTTTTGAGTGCTTATTTATAGCGTTTGCTTTAAAGATTGAAATGGGATACCTTTACAGCTGTATCAATGAGACCTTCACGGCCGCCCATGGCGTGAAAATAAAACTCGGAAGGGGTCAGCCCGGCAAGATAAGAATTCTCGACGAAGCCCCTAGATTCGGGACCGTAATCATCTTTGATGAAGTGTGGTAGAGTCCGTTTTCGGAAGCCGAACGGTATACGCTTGCCTTCAACGTTCTGCTGACCCACGCAGGCAATAACCTGGGAGATATTGATGTTGGAGCCTTTGGAGCCGGAGACGACCATAGCCTTTAAGTTGTTGTATTCAGTGAGGGATTTCTTGGCGGAGCCTCCTGTCTTGTCACGAGCGTCGTTCAGGATTCTGTTCACCTGATTTTCGAAGGTCTGACGGAGAGTGTTACCAGGCGTCGGTTCCAGTTCCATGTTGTGGGCCTTTTGGATCACCTCTATTACGTCTTCTTTGGCTTTTTTGATGGCTTTCTGGATCTCCATGTAGGTTGCCGGATCGGCAATTGTATCGCCGATACCGATACTGTGACCTAAAACGAGAAATTCAGAGATTTGAGAATTACTTTTTAATTAGGAATTTTGCAGAAGTGTATTAAGTACAGTCAAGCTTCGATAACTCGAACCATCACTTGCCACAAAAATAGTTCAAGTTATCAAGACTTCGAGTTATCAAATGAAACACATAATATGTATGTACGCTAACGCCAACCAATTTGATTCAAGTTATCAAAGTTTCAACTTATCGAAGTTCGACTGTACTTTTATTTACAAAACCTAGAAAAAGATTAAACAATAATTTCTTATTTGATAAAAACTAAAACTGGAGACAAAACTTGGATGTTTTTCGTTAACAGTTGTGCTTTTATGACAATAATTGTGTCAACTATTCTTATACTGTGACCTGAATTATATAGAGGTTTGAGAAGCCTTTTTCCAGACAAATAGATTTTCAGAGAAAGTGTATTAAGTTCTTTCCAGCACAAAAACAAGGTCAACAAGAATTTCGTATTTGATTTTCTAGTCAAAAACAAAGATTTTAGACAAAAAGAACTTTTTTATCTTTTTAAGACACAATTATTGTCCTAATTATGGAAGACCTAACAGGGATTATTTAGAGATTTGGGAATTTCCACAGAAAGTATTCTTTTTTACATAAATGTAGCAAAAAGGTTAAACAATAATTTCCTTTGATTTTCTGATAAAAAAACAAAGGGATTACAAAGTTATTCAGAAAATTATTGACAAAAACTGTTTTTTATCTTTTAAAGACAATAATTGTATTTTAAGGTACAGATGCTGTTTTTTAAAAAAATAAGTTTTTGCAGAAAGTGTATATTGAAAATAGTCTCAAAAATTTCAACCAAAAAGTGATTTTAAATGTATAATAAATCGGCTTTTCTTCTGCCACGCTTTGCAAACTAGAGTGTGGATTTTTATTGTTGTCAGTCCAACCAAAAGCGTCCGAAATAAGCACACTTTGACCTCAACGGAATAACTTTAAAGCTTTAGATGCTTTTTTCTTAGAAAAAAATAGGTTCCTACAAAAAGTGTAATAAGTTCTTTCCTACTCAAACCTAGCAGTTTAAACAACAAACTCATATCTGATTTTCTGAACAAAAACAAAGAAATTGTAGAAAAAAAAACACAAATATAAGTTATTCCTTACTTTTTGACTTCTGTTTTATTCGAATATCTTTTATTAATTTGAGATAAGGTAATTTTAATGTTCTTTTGGTTGGTCGTTTCAGAAAAAAAATAATCTAAACTAAAAACTCACCATCATACAACAACCAATTATTAATCACAGTCTGAATGTTGCCATAAAATCTTCCGCAGACTTCATGCCCCAACTCGAGGAAGCAAATATGCAGCAGGGACCCAGCAGAAGTTCCCAGTGTTTTCTTACACAAGATTCCCATAACCAATTCCCCGTGTTCGACCATTACCTAAAAAAATACACAACAAATTACAGTTAAACTAAAAATTCCAAGAAAAAAAATTTGTTAAAATAGCGATTAAGTCAAAAAAAACAATCAAGAAATGTCACCAAATTCGTTACCTTTGTGTCTCCCGGCGAGATCCATTTATAAGGGCCATCGTCCTCCTCGTCCGGATGTGTCGAATGGGTACGAATCATGTTTACGTTACCGGGAATAATCAACGAGAACAACTGCTTTCCAGTCCAAAGCGGTTTCGGCTTTAGGATGGCCGGTTTCGGCATCTTGCCGTCCCAAATCGGCAAGAACATTAGCAGATTCATCATCTGCTCTTTGTCGATGAATACGTCCCTCTTCGTCATCTTTCGTACAGCCGTCAAGGTGTCCTGTACGATACCCATTACCGGTTTGTTTGCTTGCGGCGTGATAATCTAAACGGGAAAAAATTCAAAATTTATTTTTATCTGAGAGCAAAGTTTATAAACAGAAAAGGATTTTTTAAAGAGTTTTTATTATGTTTTTATTTATATGTTGTTTTTTATTTTTTAAGTTGTTTTCTGATAAAACTTTTTTGTTGTGTTTAAACTAAAAGTGACAAAAAAGCCTTTATCTGAAAAATAGGAGATTCTTATGAAATTTATGCTGCTTACAATAAAACTGTCAAAGCAAAATCTCAGAATATGCACTTTAATGGATATAATAAAGAATACTATTATTATTATTTTCTTACCTGTCTGGGGGTGATATGTAAATTCTCAACTTCTGCCCTGGTCTCCATGCTCTGAGGCACGTGTAAATTCATCTCGTCACCGTCGAAATCGGCATTATAAGGAGACGTGCAACTGAGGTTCATGCGGAACGTCGACCAGGGTAGCACCTTGACCCTGTGCCCCATCATACTCATCTTGTGGAGGGTCGGCTGACGGTTGAAAATGACGAGATCGCCGTCGCGGATATGTCTCTCCACCTTGTAGCCGCACTGCAGGTGAAGGTCCGAAGGCTTTGGGTGGAACCGCAAGTCGATTCGCTCGCCGTTATCGCGGATAATAAACTTTGCGCCCGGGTATTGAGAGTTACCCCGCTGCACCAATTCCAACATCCTAGACAAATATTCATAATTTAATCCATTTCTAGTGTGCTATGGAAATTTTCTGCTTTATGTCATTATTCAAGTTTTAGAGGTTAGAGTTGACCGGTTCTGTTGCTTTTGTTACTTACATTTTCTGACGTTCTATTACATTTCCTAAAGCATATACCCAGCAGAAATTTAGGAAAACGATTAAATCATTGCACACTATATTTCTTTATTGAACATACTATATTTTAGACAAGAATTTTATTATGACTCCATGACACTTGCAGACAAACAATCAATAATGGTTTGCTCCTTTAACATTTGTGTACAAAATTTGTCGAAATTTCAACTTTTTAACAATACGTACTTGTCGAAATTGAATGGTGTGACAATTTCTGGAAATGTCATGTTCTGCGCTATACTTCTGGGGACGCCGACTTGATCTATACGAAGGTTGGGATCCGGTGTGATAACGGTACGGGCTGAGAAGTCGACACGTTTACCCATAAGGTTGCCTCTGATACGACCTTCTTTGCCTTTTAAACGAGCCTTTAAGGCCTTTAAAGGTTTACCTGATTTTTGCATGGCTCTAGGGAGGGGAAAAAACAGAAATAATATTAATAAAGCAGACATAAGTATTTAAAATAATTTTTATCAATATAAAGATTAATTATAAGATTGTTTTAGGTAATTCCATTTTTAAAAATTTTAAGTCAAACATCTTTGGTGGATTTCTTTTCTCATAATAACCACAGCATGTGTTAATTCTTATTATTATTATTAATTAAAGCACTGTATCTTATTTGATACAGTGCTTATGATACAGTGATACATTCTCAAATCATTACCAATCTACTCACCGAGGCATCCCAGGCATATCATTATCAACCAATGTTGCAACATGGAACTGCAGCATCTTAATATTCTCGGAAATAACGTGCGCTGCAGCACCAGACGCCTCATTCCTCTGCAACTCATTATTTGCCTTTATAATATCCGCCAATTTATGCGTCAAATCATCCTGATTTTTCGCAGAACCGTACATAACGACGGCCGGACGTACAGGTAAAGGGGGCACCGGAAGTACCGTGACAATCATCCAATCTGGTCTGGCAAATTTCGGATCCATCCCCAAAATAAAGCATTCCTCGTCCGTTATGTGCTTCAGAATTTCCCACACGCGTTCCGCCGATACGGAAATCTTTTTTTCTTGCGAATCTTCGTTGATGTGTTTCCATTCCGCGGTGAGGTCAAGCCCTGCCCGACGGAGATTAGGCTGGTAACGACCGCATCCCCCGTGCCCTTGTTTCTTATTGGCCGCATTAGGGTCTTCCCCCTCTTTCCCAACGTCCATTTCATCCCCACCCTCGCATATGTTCTTACCTTTGCAGAGGTCATAAACAAACGCTAAACGTTTTCTCGGTTGACCTTTTGATTTCATCACCACTTCTTTTATTTTCGGGTTATTCTACTCAAAGAAAATACTTGTTTGTAAACTAATTATAACCAAACATGTTCAATTAAAAAAAAAAAACATACAAATACATACCGGACTGACAAGTAATTTGCTGCAGTAAAAGCAGACACATCGTAAAATCTTGATGGTCTTTGTGATAAATCCAACGTGGAACACAGGTTTTGCTAGATCTATATGGCCGAAATGACCGGGACACTCTGTCATGTTGCCGGCGCAAGTTTGACACCTCGAACTTCTGTCGATGACACCCTGTCGGGGGTCCATAAGACCTCCCAGTTTCGGGCGGCCCGCTTCCATGGTTTCCGGGAAGCGGATGCCCCCTTCAGTAACAGACATTCGGCGCTAAAAGATACAATCATTAGGACCGCCAAAAGCATGGTACACACAAAGTTTCTAGACGCTTTATAATCATTTGAAAAGCATTAATTAATGTTCGCATAATATAAATATCCGAGAAAAACGAATGTAAACAGTATAACACAGGTGCGTATAAGACAACGCTATGAGCCTCACATACAACAAGTCAAGGTGTTCTTCAAAACGTAAAAACTATGAGTTTTGGTGGTTTAAAAGTATGTTTAAATTATTCTAGGTAATAAGAAATATCGGTACGTACTATTTCATCTGGACTAAGTATCCCAAATTGCACTCTTTTAACTGTCCGAAGAGGAGCTTTACTGTCGTTGGTGGCCATTTTGCCAGCCACAACAATACTGCTGTTCCGCTTGCCATGGTGAAACTGCGCATGAGTTCAGCGCGTTCCAATGACTAAAGTGACGCCTGCGCGAAAATGAAGCAATTAATTTTATCTGGAATGATATCTTTATGCGTTTAGATATTGTAATGAGTAATTAGATCAATATTATTGAACGTAGCGATAAGAAATATTGCAAAACTAAACGTAATTTAAAACAATTGTCGCGTTTGAGAATCAAAGAAGTCGCAGGGAATGCCTATTGTAAAATAAAATCAATAGATGTCGCTTGCTATCGTCAGGCATAAATTTTCTATAAAAACATAATTCTAGTAAAAGTATGGAATATTATTAGATTAATAATTATAATACATTTCTTCCTTGTAACTAATCTTTATAAATTAAAAAGTTATTATTTATTTATTGTAAGATAAATTACCAAACCGGTTAGGTTGGTAACAGTTATAGAACTGCAAAATAGCAGCTTCACCGCTCGGCGCACCTAACCTAGAATCGTTGACAAGAATTACAAGGCATAATTTAGTGAATTTAGTTCTCTGACTTTTCGAAAATGGAGTGCATAATTGGTATCAAATTCAATGATTTCGTGATGATCGCGGCCGATATGACCACGGCGCACAGCATTATGGTCATGAAATCAGGTAAATAACATCATATAAATGTGTATGTCTCTTTAAAATTTTATTTGCACAGACGAAAACAAGCTGTACAAATTATCGAATAAGTTGGTGATGGCCATCACTGGGGAGAAGGGTGACACTACCCAGTTTGCTGAATATATTGCTAAGAATATCCAGCTGTATAAAATGAGAAACGGCTACGAATTGAGTCCTGAAGCAGCTGCTAATTTTACTCGTCGTAATTTGGCTGAGGCGTTACGAAGCAGGGTATTATCTCGATAAAAATCATATGTATCAATTAATTTTTTTATGGGAAAATCATTTTAGAGTGCTTATCAAGTGAATTTGATGATGGCTGGCTATGATGAACAAGACGGCCCACAGCTTTTCTTCATGGATTATTTGGCGTCTTGCGCTGCGGTAAAATATGCTGCCCATGGATATGGAGGATTCTTCTCTTTGTCTATCATGGATAGATACCATTTGGATTCACTCACTAAAGAGCAGGCTTACGAGTTGATGAAGAAATGTGTCATTGAGATTCAACAAAGATTAATAATCAATCTGCCCAATTTCAAAGTGCAGATTGTTGACGCTAATGGAATAAAGGATTTGCCTGATATCACCGCTAAAGATTTGGCCCAACAGAAGTAATAGTTTATAACTGCAGTTATAATGTAATTTAATTATAAGATTTTTTTTCTAAATAAAATGTTCTTAATTAAATATTTGTCGAATGTTTTTCTTGTAATCCAAATTATCTTGTAGACCTCCGGTAAATCAAAATAATCTGATTTTAAAACCATTTTTAGGCTACTATATTACTGTACAATTTTAAGGCAGTTGATCTTACAGGCCCATTAGCTCAGTTGGTTAGAGCGTCGTGCTAATAACGCGAAGGTCGCGGGTTCGATCCCCTCATGGGCCATTTTTTTATTTTTAATATTTTTGTTATAAAGAATCGTAACGTACAATGTGATGAATGAATTTATACTCGCTGCTTTGGCCCTACCTTTTCAGTCGGACGATGTGGCGCCATAAAGTAATTTCAGTGCTACAGAAAAAACTTAATCGTTGCTCATAAACACTGACATTTTAACTTCTGTGACATTGGCAGACCCATAACATCACACGAAGTTGTGCTTTTAATATGATATGTCGGCTGATTAGTCGGTTACGAAACCGTTTTTATTTCGATTCTGGGCATATGTCGGTGCAAAAAACCGATATGTCGGGCAAAAACTCACAAAGTTATTCAAGGTCAAAGTTTTGCGTTCAAAACCCAAAACGGTTTTTGATATGTCGGGGAATGAATTTCTATTCTAGGCATATGTCGGGATATGTCGGTGCAAAAAACCGATATGTCGGGCCAAAACGCAAAAAGTTATTCAAGGTCAAAGTATGGCGCTAAAAAGCCCAAAGCTTATACACAGCCATATTATAATTTGACGATCTTGACAAGAATTGACAGTCCCTTTCGATAAATACATCCAGTCGCAATTTTTGGCTGTGTTGAAATTCATGATTTTTTTAATTCGAAAATATCGTTCACATGATGAACTTGCTTCCGCAACATTTCCAAATCCAAAATGTGGAAGCATGAATGCTGTCATAAGTGGGATCCTAACCGCAAGGTTCTTTAGATGAGGAACTAATTCTGGAGTAAAATATGGATTTGGCAAATCTCCATCTTCGGCCTCGTCAAGACTTTGTATGGTCTGCTTTATTTCATTGTCGATATAACTTCGAAATGACGACGTTTCATCAAGATCTGATTCATCCGGTTAGAAGTGTTATAATTAGAAATTTGAAATTGCTAGAAGTAATTTAATTTACCTGAATTTTCATTTCGCAGGACTCCACCATTCAGCTGGATATCCTCATCGAAATTGTATTCGGACTCCACACCTCGAATTTGTACTTTAATTCGGTGTAAGGCTTCCTGTGCTATATGATCTGCATTTCCATTATTTTGGCCGATAGTGTTAGAGAGAGATAATGTTATGATATCTGTTAAGAGGAAAATCGGAAAAGCTCTCCAAGAAAAGAGCTCGCCCTAGAGCTTTTAGAAAAAAGTTGCGGATCATTTTCTTGCTGTTAGGGAGCCAATGGCTTAGTTCATGTATACTATGGCAGATGTCATTCCTAATTTGCGTTTTTAACGACATTGGTCGTTTTCCAGCGCAAACACCATAGCAAATGTCTGAGTATTCCTTTAAATTTGAAAGACCACAAAAAGCTACGGCAACAGCATGCCCAAGCGCCATGCTACCGTCGATGATTACTATGTCCACTTTTCTACTACAATTTGCTACAGCATCCAGCCAACCAAACAATGCTGTCATGCATTGTTCGACCTGCGATTATGTGATTCCGATAACCATTGAGCCAAAGGAAATATTTTATGCTGGAAGTGATCTTTCAACTTGCTCACGCTTGATAGTTCTAACAACACTACCCGATATGACCCGACATATCCCGACATATGCCTAAAATCGAAATTCATTCCCCGACATATCAAAAACCGTTTTGGGTTTTGAACGCAAAACTTTGACCTTGAATAACTTTGTGAGTTTTTGCCCGACATATGCCTAGAATCGAAATTCGCTGCCCGACATATCAAAAAGAGCTTTGGGCTTTTAGCGCCATACTTTGACCTTGAATAACTTTTTGCGTTTTGACCCGACATATCGGTTTTTTGCACCGACATATCCCGACATATGCCTAGAATAGAAATTCATTCCCCGACATATCAAAAACCGTTTTGGGTTTTGAACGCAAAACTTTGACCTTGAATAACTTTGTGAGTTTTTGCCCGACATATCGGTTTTTTGCACCGACATATCCCGACATATACCTAGAATCGAAATTCGCTGCCCAACATATCAAAAAGAGCTTTGGGTTTTTTAGCGCCAAACTTTGACCTTGTCAACTTTTTGCGTTTTGGCCCGACATATCGTTTTTTTTTGCACCGACATATCCCGACACATGCCTAAAATAGGATTTCACTCCTCGACATATCAAAAAGTGTCGTGGGTTTTTCAAAATTTTTAACCTTGAATAATTTGGTTACCTGTAGCCCGACATATCAAATAAAAACGGTTTCGTAACCGACTAATCAGCCGACATATCATATTAAAAGCACAACTTCGTGTGATGTTATGGGTCTGCCAATGTCACAGAAGTGACATTTTATATGTGACAACAATTTATTTGTATTCTGCTTGTATAGCGACGAGCATTATTTTGTTAAATAAAATTGTTAAATGCCACTTAATATAAGAAAACCAATTTAAGCTAAAAATAGGTAAATGGGATGAAATGGAATCATTTATTTTTACAGCGAATATTGTATGTAGACTTCATATAAAACAATTCGGGGTAAATAGCGCCATTAGGGTTACCAGATGCCTTCGACCGAAATGCCGGAGATCTGACCGGAGGAAGGGGTTGAGTTGGGTTGGGTTGGGTTTTATCATTCATAAAATAATTCCAAATAAACATTTTCTTCTTAATCGCGTTTAAACATGACAAAACAACAAAGCATATACATAAATATATACTACAATAATATAAAATATAACATTAAAAAAAATTTGTGCTGTGATGTTGGAATCGACATTACTGGCCTCATCTGCTTGATTTGCAATAAAGCTTTAATTGGAGGTAAACAAAGCACTACACGGCCAAAATAACTGTATAAAGACAGCCACCTAGTTCCGCCAAGGCGTAGCATTTATTTAAATGCCACAAATTCATCAAAAAATGAAATTTATTTGACAGGATAAGAGAAGCCAGAAAAACGTACACCAGCACTCATTGACTGGCGCGTTGGGTACAACATGTGACTTCTACCATCGAGGGCTCAAGTTCACGCCCACGTTGCCTACAATGTTTTATTCTTTTTAATAATTTAAATTAAAAAATGCTACAAAATAATAAGTTAAAAATAGGCAAATGGAATATTTAAAAGAAATCAGATGAAATGGAATCATTATCAATTACAACCCCGAAAACAGTTTGCACTTGTTGCTCAATAGCTAGATGTGCGACATATACCAGCACGCATTGACTGGCGCGTTGGGTACAACATGTGTCTTCTACAATAGAGGGCTCAAGTTCAAGCCCACGTTGCCTACAATGTTTTATTTTTTTAATAATTTAAATTAAAAAATGCGTAGTAAGTTACGCAAAATATCTGGTGTGGCCCCCACCCACTTTCCGACTACATTGACACACTGTTTGCACGTTAAATACCAAAAACGAATTAAGTTATCTCTCGATACAAATAACTATAATATACTGTCACGTATCTGTGCGTTTTCCTACGAGGTTTATTTCTCTACTTCTTGTTTATTTATTCTTCAATCCTGGGCCGGGCGATAATATTCAAACAATAAAGTGAGAGCTAACGTGGTATGATGCCCTCAGTTCTCCATTACGTCACAAACCAATCGATATAAATCCTTATAGCGCCTAAACCGCACATCCCGTTGATCTGTAAATTGTATACATATTTAAAATCACTGCAGGACGAGATGGTGTCAGTTTGGTCAAAATCGAATGAATCCCTTACGAAAACGTATGTAACATTTTCCACTTCCGGTTGTCCGATTTTCCAAATTTCAGTCCGATCCGTTTGGGCGCAATTGTGTTCACGGACATACACACATACATACATTTTCTAGAATTCATTGCAATGGATTCAGGCAGGGGCGAACTGGCCATAAGAGCTACCGGGGCTCATGTGGGTGGGCCGCTGTGCTACTCCGATAACCCTGATACATTTTATCACCCCCCCGTCGACACTTCAGCAGGTAGCTATAGGGCCGGTCTACATTCTCCCCAGTAAGAAAAATTATCTCAGTCCGCCCCTGGATTCAGGGGACCTCAAAACGAGTATTTCCGCTGAAATCTTATTACAATACTTTCCTATCATAGAGAGCTCACGTTCAAACCTACGTTGCCTACAATGTTTTATTTTTTAAAGTAATTAAATAAAGACAACATATTGTTTAAGTACACAATAGAATAGACACAATAAGTTAAAAATAGGTAAATGCGATATTTAACAATCAGATGAAATGGAATTATTTATTTTCATAAAATAGTTACAGTACATCGAATATTTTATATTTACCTACTAAATATCTGAGATTTGTTTAAAAAATATATCATATAAAACAAGAAAAGACAATACTATATGTTCGAATGTATAATAACCCAAAACAGTTTTGTATAAAATCTCAAGATTAAGTAAAAACAGAGTAAAACCTATTTTATGTCACAACACGTACATTGTGCAATCTCAACAAATTTTTACTAATATAAAACATAAATTCAATTAGTTCAAAGTCCTAACCAATCTTTACTTTACTTTCTTCGGCTCACTTTGTTTACCAGTCTTCTGCTCCTCCTTTACCTTTTCATCTGGAGAATCCTCATACCTACAAAAAAAATCATTCAACATAAACAAACAACAACAAACTACCAAAAAAAAACTCACTTAAACAATAACGTAACATCTCCTTTGACCAACGCTACTAACATCGGCGTTCCCAAACACGCCGGCACAAGATACAGCAGAGCCGGCTGTGCATGCTTGAAGACATGCATTACGAAGATCGTCGTCATCAGACCTACGAAGTATGCGATGCAAGTCGCGTGGAAGTACGTGTTTGTGTTTCTCTTCAGACTTTTGTCGAACCTCAACAGCAAAGCTATGAAAATCCCAGGAATTACAATATCACCCAAACCTAACATAGCAAAATTGTTGGCAGCAAATCCATTTGTTAATAAGTCTTGAGGAAATACAACTAAAACAAAGTTATTATAAGAAATGAAAAATCTTAAAAATTGGTCTGTTTTTAAACTATGAGGATTTTTTTCCAGGTATAAATCTGCTTTTTTTCTGCTTAGTTTAAAAACAGACAGAATACTAACGTTTGATTGGTGCTTCAAAACTCTTGGCAACAGTTACCATGACGTCAGTTCCAAAAACCCAGAAGATGTCGTAGATGAAGAGGCCACTGAGTAAAATCAGGCCGGTGACGACATTGTTCAGGTGTAACAACTCGACGGCGTTGACGGCAAACGCCAATCCGAAGAGGTTATTGGCAACCCAGTGTTTCTGCAGCAAATACCAGGCTCCAACGCCAGAGCATACTATGAGGGCAACGACGTCATGCGATGAGAACTTATAATTTATTATATCTTGGGAAGCCTCGCCTTCACCCTTCTTGAAGAGTATGTGGAATGGAATGTTTGGAATTGACGCTGGCACCAATTTGGTTACTACGGGACTGAAATTTTTATGCGTATTAATTGTGTGTTTGGTGTAATTTATTTATTTATCTAATGATTACCTCATAAGGTGTGTTAAGGCAAGTACGCCCAGGAAGAAGAAGTACCCTGTCAGTAATAAATTGATGTACTCCTTTGAAAATAATTTGAAGACTACATATAACGAGACAAGAGCACAGGAAGCCATAATTGGGAACATAGCGGCGTCCTTTTTTGTCATCTTCTCTGGTTTCTATAAAGTAATTATAATGGGTTATGAGGTATGTTTCAAGAATATAGAATAATGAAGAATTCATCAAGTTTAATATTAAGTTGAACTATTAAACATACAAAAATAGAAGGTAAAAGTTCTTTATTTTAAAACTTTTAAAATCTGTTGTTAACCATTATTCTTAAGTAATGATAAGACATTTTTACTGCACTTTTTTATGCTGAACATTATTCCAACACAAACGTTTATGTTACCTTGTAGATAAGAATGGAATCGTAGTTAGCAGACTGCGGATTTTTAAACATTTATTTTTGGAAAATACTCGCTTTAAATAAGCATTAAAAGTATCTTCTTTAAAAAAAAATGTTTTACACATATACTCACATCTTTCTATACATAATCCAATAAAAAAGTTATAATTATTAATAATAAAAGAAAGTAATGTAAAACAAACTCTGTAAAAATAAAAAACCAATCCCTATATATTCTTAATATTCTGTTTGAACTTTTAAAAGTATCTTCTTTAAAAAAAAAAATGTTTTACACATATACTCATATCTTTCTATACATAATCCAATAAAAAAGTTATAATTATTAACAATAAAAGTAATGTAAAACAATTTCTGTAACAATAAAAACCAATCCCTATATATTCTTAATATTCTGTTTGAACTTTATGAACAATATCAATACTGAGTTTGCTTTGAACTTCCAATACATTCAAGACATTCAAACTATTAGAGTTGCTCTAAATTCACTAAATTAATGTTTTTCAATAAAATATCTGCTATAAATTGCCTCATTATATTTGCTTCATTATCTTGCAAAAAGAACATATTATCTAACAGCAAAATGTCCCCTTTGTGTAGTAAAAATCAGAATTTTGAGTTCTAGCCTAAATACTTATTAGAACAATAATTGGTTGAATGTCAATTTGCATATTATAATCATTCAATGCATAGACAATTGTAAATATATGAAGTACTTTTTGTGTATTAATGAAAATTATCCAGTTGGAAACATTTTTCAGTTTTTAATAGCATAATTTTGGTTGTCCTAGTACAGAATAAGTAATTACTAAAATAATGTCAGTAGAAAACTCATTAGTAATACATAAACCAATAAAAAATACTAATAAAACGCATAGAGCTGATTAACTAGAACATAATCATCAAAACTAGTGCACATAATCAAATGCTAACTAAAAATAATAATGTTTGATAGCAAATGAGCCAGCACTCATTTCATACGACTCACACATTGGTCGATTTGCTGGCAGATAAAAAAGCAAGACATGCAATACATTTTAACAAAGTACATCCCTTTTTGGAGCTGTACTTCAAAATAGTCTCCCTTCATGCGCAAGATCTGGCGTCTCCACGGTGGTGACTTACTATTGAAAAGAAATTTAAATCTACGGTTCCTATACTGTATCGAAGAATGTGTGCTCCTATCCATGCGGTTATCTACATAATCAGCCTGAAATAAAAATGTTTTCACTTACAAATACTGTGCCTACCTTTTCCTTATGGTAGTTTACGGAGCGGTATGATCCGAAAAAAATTGGCAAAATAGCCATTATAACTAAACTTCCATAGGCTACGGCCATCCCTTCCGGCGTGCTGGGGGGTTTCCCGGTGCCGTTATTCGCATTTTCCGTGACATTTTCGCTAGCCTGGGCCAGAATATAATTGAATACGTCTGCCATATTTTGAATGCAGAACTAACGTGAAGTTTGTTTGGGACACGTCACGAATGTCAAACGTACACTGCTGCCAACATTACAACACAACCATGGAGATTACAAATATAATAACGCTAAAACTCATAAATTTATACAAGAAATTCGCACTTAATAGAAGCCATTGAACAACGTATTATAATTTTTGCTTTTTCCTTGTAATTGAATAAGATAAATTTAGGGTTTTTCTTGTTTTATATCCATATGGTTGACATGTGATTAGTTCTTTCTTTTTGACAAGCACGTGTGAAAGAAAACAACCTCAATTCATACGTTGCTTTAAATATTTATCAAAAAATGGAACAGAATATCGATGTAGCTGATTTTAACATAAAATCCACAAAGAAGCGAAAATCAAATGAAGTCAGAGACACCGCAATGGATGTGGATATCCACAACGGTATAGAAGGCAAGTCCAAAAATACACCAAAGGATTCAAAGAGAAGACGAACAAAATCTGTCTCCGAGACAACAGAGAACGTTCGCAAAGTACCAGTACCAGCGCACAGATACACCCCGTTAAAGGAGAATTGGTTGAAAATCTTTACACCGATTGTAGAACATTTACAGCTCCAAATTAGGTTTAACCTCAAAACACGTAACGTTGAGATTAAAACTTGCGACGAGACTACGGATATTGCGAATTTACAAAAAGCAGCAGATTTTGTCAAGGTTTGTTCCTCTAATATAGGAATTAATATATAATACTGAGAATTAATACTCTTAATGATTTTTTAGGCTTTTATTTACGGGTTTGAAGTAGAAGATGCTTTGGCTCTATTGCGTTTGGACGATTTGTTTGTGGAGACATTTGAAGTGAAGGACATAAAAACGTTGAAGGGGGACCATCAGTCACGTGCGATTGGGCGTCTGGCCGGCAAAGGGGGACGTACAAAATTCACTATTGAGAATGCGACCAAAACGAGGATTGTATTAGCAGATTCAAGGATACATATTTTAGGAAGCTTCCAGAATATTCAGTTAGCAAGAAGAGCGATCTGTAACCTTGTCTTGGGTGCCCCACCTTCTAAGGTTTATGGACAACTACGAAATGTTGCTGCACGTGTTTCTGATAGAATGTAAAAATATTTATGTATAATAAAAACTATATTTGAGTATGTTGTATTCAGAATTAATTACCTACTTGATCACATGAGTTAAACATATCTTCTGATTAGCCAGTAGGAGGTAGCGAGTTGTTCTTTTATGTTTACCTGACTCTGCTATTTAGAGTAGTTTTAAACTAAGTAGAGCACAGTGATGTATGCAACCAATTATACCCAGTGTATGGTTTATAATTGACCCGCGTATATTTGGTTGCATACACAACTGTGCTCTCCTTGGTTTGAAACATCTATAGACCTATATTGGAATAGAAGCTATGGTAATTGTCTCTATCTCATATACTTTTCAAATTATAACTTTAGAAACATAATGTGTACAACAAATTTAAACATTTCTCCTCATTAGGTCAGAGTAGGTAGAGAGTTGTTATTTTCAGGTGTGATTATGTGATTCTTCTGCTATCTAGACATGAATGACAATCGTTTCTATCCCATGTATAGTTTTGTCGTAATTTTATTTTAAATTTATAGTAAAAACCAGGAGAGCTGCAAATGACTAAGCGATTTCTGCTGCTATTTATGACGTACGCGACAGATCTTGTTTGACCGATCACGCGTGTTAGAATGAAACAGCCTTCTTTTTGTATATCTGTTTCGTAACCTTGTAAGCGATTAGTCATTTGCAGCTCTCGTGGTTTGTAGTATACTTACCTTACATTGTTTATAATTTAAGTGCTGGTTTATTCACCTACACTTAAAATCCTATATAGCTATATGTGTCAGACATGTCAATTTGGTTGCTGTGTTCTCATTCAAGTCATAGATTACCAATTGTGTCTCTTTTATTCACATTCTACACACTGCCACCAACATATATGTGTTAATGCTAAAAAATGGGGCAACAAAATCAATTTTTTTTGTTGAAGTTAGGTTAATAAAACAATAAAGTTAGCGCACAAGATGCAAAATATATTTCAAGTTGTTTTAGAATGTTACAAGTCTTGCGGCGGTTTATTAATTTTATTTTTTCTGAGTTTTTCGCTTATTTTTACTTTTTTTTTATTTGTACTGAAATATGACTTATGTCTATTCCTATTAAAAAATTGCGATTTTTTTTAATAAGATTACACAATACACAAATAGAGGACAATTAAACAAACTGCCTTACAAACTATTAAATTAATATAAATACTTAACCTACAACAATTTCATGTAAAAATGTCGATATATAAACACTTTTAAATTTCTTTTTACATTTTGATAACATTATGAAAAAAATAACGCAATTTTCCGCAAATTTACAAATCTATACCGTCCTATCGTTATTTTGTGAAGCAAACTCAAGCGATCTGATTAATCGTGAATAGTCCTTGAGCGCGCGTTGAGATTGCCCGTCTTTTTTATTATTCGGCTCTCCCCTTTCGTTCTCTTTTGCAAATTATAATATAGTGGCTGACCTAAAACGATCAGAACGAAAAACATTTGCTTTAAACACAAAGAATAATATCGTATGTACAATATGGAACGCAAAATAAATTCAGACATGTCAATTTGGTTGCTGTGTTCTCATTCAAGTCATAGATTACCAATTGTGTCTCTTTTATTCACATTCTACACACTGCCACCAACATATATGTGTTAATGCTAAAAAATGGGGCAACAAAATCAATTTTTTTTGTTGAAGTTAGGTTAATAAAACAATAAAGTTAGCGCACAAGATGCAAAATATATTTCAAGTTGTTTTAGAATGTTACAAGTCTTGCGGCGGTTTATTAATTTTATTTTTTCTGAGTTTTTCGCTTATTTTTACTTTTTTTTTATTTGTACTGAAATATGACTTATGTCTATTCCTATTAAAAAATTGCGATTTTTTTTAATAAGATTACACAATACACAAATAGAGGACAATTAAACAAACTGCCTTACAAACTATTAAATTAATATAAATACTTAACCTACAACAATTTCATGTAAAAATGTCGATATATAAACACTTTTAAATTTCTTTTTACATTTTGATAACATTATGAAAAAAATAACGCAATTTTCCGCAAATTTACAAATCTATACCGTCCTATCGTTATTTTGTGAAGCAAACTCAAGCGATCTGATTAATCGTGAATAGTCCTTGAGCGCGCGTTGAGATTGCCCGTCTTTTTTATTATTCGGCTCTCCCCTTTCGTTCTCTTTTGCAAATTATAATATAGTGGCTGACCTAAAACGATCAGAACGAAAAACATTTGCTTTAAACACAAAGAATAATATCGTATGTACAATATGGAACGCAAAATAAATTCCTCTAAAAAAAAATAAACACAAAGTAAAGTATGATAACAGAAACACCTAAGACGAGGAATAGTGGTAAAAAGCGCTGTAAAAGTCGAGATAAAACCATTCATAAAAGAGAAGGACAGTAGTCAATCGAGTCGGGAACAATTGATTCAATCAAATTTTGTCGTTATAATCAATTGTAACCGATAATAACTACAATCGTGTCGTTGGGAATAAGTTTCACTTCATTTTTTTTTTAATATCACATGTCTTTACCTCTAGATATTTATATGTATAATATTTACAATGTAAACAAATAAAAACACACTCCCATTACGTACGTATATATAAATATATACATATATGTAAAGCAAAGAAAATCGATTTTTAATTTACACAGAAATATATTGCTTTTGTCTCGTACTTTCTTATGTACCATTTCGGTGTGTGTGTGTGTGTGTGTGTGTGTGCATATATCGCACCTACAATTAATGTTTTTTTTTATAACTTTTTACATAAATGCATAACAAATAAAACTACTAAGTATAAGTCTCTCATGTACACAATTCAATACTACATATACCATTTCCAAAATTAGCATTTCCATCCAAGTAAGAGCAACCTCAATCCTTCAGGATAAAATTTATATAACGTAAATAGTCAACATAATAAAACTAAGGTACCCTATAGTAAATGATCAAATCTGACGCTAAAAACAAAAAAAAATATGAAATTAATCAAGGAAATGTTATTATACGACCAATTTGAGACAATTTAGAACTGAATATTGAGAGACTAAATGCCAAAATTGATATGAAGAAACGCATTGATGTGTGTATGAGAGATGCTACAACTATTCCGGGCGTCACATTTTTTCCTATTTTGAGTTTTCTACAAGTTACAGTTGTTTGAAATATTAAGAAAACCGTATTTTAAACGGCTGTAACTTTTTCGTAATCGAAAAATAACCATGCAGCAAAAACGCGACACCAGCATATTAAAAATTAAAACATAAGAAAAAATTACCACCTAAAACCGAAATGAATTTTTTTCTCGCCTCTCGTTTTGCACAACCTTCCAAACTAAAAATAGAAACTCCAAAGTGTAAAAAGAAAACCTACCATCAAAGAATAACAACAAACTTCACAAATAAGGATTAAATGTAAACTAAATAAATCTGTGTAGATTAAAAATAAACGAAAATTAAAAATGCACGATAAGAATGATATTCTGTAGAGATATGCTTTTATTGTTTTTTTCTTGAATTTTTTTGGGGTTTTGAAGCTATTTTTAATTGCACAAGTGCAAGGTGGTAAATTTCGACAAAAAAAAAAAGATCCGTACGTATCCTTTGTCAGAGCGTGATTTCCTTACATTAAAGAAAGACAAAAAAAATCGAATCTGTACAACTGAGACAGGGGGGGTTGGGTGGGTGGTTATGAGGGGCGCTACTACGTAACTTGGGCCGTCCTGCTCGGTTTATCTAAAACACTTACCGATACGGGGCGGCCACATTTTTTTCCTTTCGTTTCTTCTTTATATACTTTTTACAAAACGTTTTTCTTTTTATATTTAAAAATACTTTACGTGGAAAAAAAATTAAACGCTACGCCTAAGTATGTACAGTATTTTGGCGACGATGAGGGACCCCATTTGTTTGCTGCTACCCAACCCGGCATTGGTAACTTCTTCTGCACAACATCCGTCCCGACACACCTCATTCGAACGGCTTGTTACTCTTCGTTGATTTCTTGCGTTTACTCGACGGAAAGCTCGGTTTGTTCTTTTTGCCAAACGACTGGTTCCTCCAGATCTGTTTTGTTGCCGGCTGCTTGTGCTGCTGAACGTGGACGTTGTTATTGGGAGAATTGTCCCTAGATGGCGATTCAGAGCCCTAAAAATAAACAGAAAATTTTTTAGTTTATTTTCTAATATAGTCTATATTCTAATAAATAGAGCGAAATTTTTATTGTAGAATTACTTACAGCACTATATTATTGATATTTATATCTTTGGCAATGTAAATATTAATTTTTGTTGATTACATTGCAATAACAAACAATGCAAATTGTATGTACACAGTTCTGAGATTGTAAATATTGATTTCCATTATAATTCTTTATAGAATTAAAGATGCTATTGTAATTTCATCTTTCATATATGTATTGCAGAACTACTTTCAGCACTTTACAGTTACTTGATTTATGTAAAAAAGTACATTTATTATTTATATTTACATCTTTGAGAATGTAAATATTGATTTTCAATGATTTTCAATTCTATTGTAAAATATGTTTATAAAATTATAGGGTTGTCACTGTAATTTCATCTTTCATATACTGTAGAATTAATTTCAGTCCTTTTTGTACAGATACAAGTTTGTCATTGAAATTTTATCGTTTATATGTATATTGTAGAATTACTTTCATCACTTTACAGTACATATTTACATCTTTAACAATGGTTTGTCTACAGTTGTGGGAATGTAAATATTGATTTCCAATGTAAAACTTTTCAGAACCCTACAAATAAACAGATTTTTTTATCTTTAGTTAATTATGCTTGTTCAAATTCTACATTCACAAGGGTGGTTGCTTTCTTACAGATATTTAAACATAAAATTGTTTTATTAAAGAAAATGTAACTAATTTATAATAATTAGTAAATGATCGAACCACTCACTTCTGAACTGCCTCCGCTGTCGCTGGCCGTGGATCCGCTACTCGATAGAGACCTTGGCGGCCTGATGAGTGAGCTCATGGGCGGGTACTGTGGGGGCGACACGGCTGGACTGTTCACCAGGTGGCCAAACTTGTGCTCGACCCAGTTACGATAGCGCACCACTTCGTCAGTAATGCACACTATCCTACCGAGTATAGAGTGCCTGTCCCTATTTGAGAAGAGAGGGTTCACGGCATTCGACAGCACTACGTACGCATGGTCAAACGCCCTTTTCACCTATGGATCGAAGAGCCAAACATTACCGAAATGAAGAAACATCAACAATCATAATCATAATTATCTAGGTTAGGTATAGGTTTTTTTATTGTTAGTTTGTTTAGAATTATGAATTTTCCAAAACAAATAAATTGTCGAATTTTTCTATAAGCCAAGAAATCAAGGAAGGAATAATTTGATATCCAAGATATCAGTTGAGAAAAATGTCAAACTGACAGTATGGGTTATGTGTCAAAATATGTACTGTCAAAGTGAACAAGAAAAATGTGTCAAAATTATGACAGTTTGTACACACTTTGCCACATAAACTATACTCTTACTTTGGCATTCACGATAGCTCCTTTTGTGACACATTTTCACACATAACCTATACTGTCACTTTGACAGCACACATTTTGACACATAATCTATAGTGTCACTTTGACAGTACACACTCAGACACATAACCTATACTGTCACACGATCTTTTCCGAGATTATGTATTATTATTTCTTTATGTTGGCAGTTATTTTTGCAATTTCTGAAAGTATCTCTTTTGCGTACCAATTAAAATGTGAATTCCAATATTGAAGGCACGTTATGGAAGTTTTAATTGTTTTAATTATAGTAATTACATGCATTTCAATCACTAATTGGGGATCAGTCTAGTTGCACAGTGAATAAGTAACAGTGAATTGTTATTATTTACAATTAACAATATCTATTTACATCTTTTAATAGGATAGAACCGTTACTGTTACTTGTACCGCTGTATTTTTAGTTCATCTACTCACACACGTTTGGGTTCGGTGATTTTGCAATTTTGATTTTTAAAATAATGAACATTAAATATAATGCACTTAAGAATTTCCTACAAGTAATAGATAATTACAATGTTATTATGATTTGCGTCAGTAAAGGTAAATGTGTCAGAACTTTATCTCTATGATAAGTGAGATATTTACGCTTAAGTTTGTAAACATAGTCATATAAAACAACTTGCATAATAAAACAAGTCTAATTTTGTATTGTTTTACGCCAAAAATATTACTGTAATTTCTTTAAAAATTACCAGGTTGTCATTATAATTTCACTTTTTATACATATTAATTCCTTTCAACAACACAAAAGCTCTCCTAAATATATATTTTCAGTAGAGGTGGGTAGTTCGTGAACGAACTAGTCCGAGAGAATGGCTCCCGGCTTAGAACAAAAGAACTAGTTCTTTAAAATAAAAAGAACTAGTTTGCAAAAGATCTGCTTTGCTAAAACATATCTCTATGCATATCTCATTCAGTGAACGACTTGTAGGGACATGAAATCTAGTTCGAAAGTCCTGCTTTGGTGAAACATATCCCATTCAGTGAACGAGTTGTGGCGACATCAAACGAGCGACATAGCACCCTGCCCGCCAGTTGTTTCTTTACCTAACGGCGGATGTCAAAAATATAATTAGAGTATAGTTTTTTCCTATTGGATAATGGATTACACTGTTAATAGTAGTTTCGCCAGTATATGTTATACTATAATTTATAAATAATACCCCAATTCCACCTAAAATTGCAGTATAATAAGGCTAAAATACGTGCAGCAATATGTCTTTTATGCCGTATTAAATAAATATTTAAGAAATATACCTAAATAAAATAAGACAACGATTCTTCGATCAATATAATTATAAATAATTATTTATTTTCAAAACAAAATAACGATTCTTCAAGAAAAAGACAAAGTGGGAAGGCAGACATCGATTCTGTCCAAACTAGATCCTAGTTTCGTTTGGAACGAGATATAAACGTGCTAGAACACACAAAGACACGTTTATCGAAGTAGTATGTCTCAGGATCAAAGTAGTTCTTTGAACTAGTTCCTTTTTGTGAACTAATCCGGAAGAATTAGTTCATTAAAAAGAACTAATAAGCCCATCTCTAATTTTCAGTAATGTGTTATTTGAAAAACCCATATCTTAAAAATTAGTTGAGTTATTGAAAAATTGTTAGAAAGGTCGAGAAGGATATAATATCTTCTATAAATAATAAAATATTCAGTCAACATTGAATATTTCCGCTTCAACAAAAAGAACCTATTTGAAAAACTATAACATAAAAACTACTTCAGTTATTCAAAAGTTGTTTCAAAGGTTAAACGCATATAATATCAACTATAACTAATAAAATATTCAGATTTTATCATTAATATACTGATTTATAAAATAAAATTTGAATATTTCTGTGCTGTTAATCAAATAGTGTTGCTAGTATTATTTTTATGAATTATGCTAACCAAATGGAAAAATTAGAATTTCCAAACAACCAAATACCTGCAAAACTCCGTAACTACTCCTTCCGATATCGTTCGAGGGCAACAACGGATCCTCTATGCAGAGCAGACTGGGCCGGTGTCCGTCGATCATATCCTTCTGCATCTCTTCCTTGTTGATATATCGTCCACCGTCGCGTATCCTGATACCAGTCTGCATATAGTTGAACTTGCGTCCGTAAAGCTCAAAGAACTCGATGAGCAAAACGCCAAGGTTGACGCCCTTGGAGCGGGCGTCGTTCCGAGGATGCAGCTGTATGAAGCTGATGCACATCAGTATCAGGCTATAGCTGGATATGCCCCCTGTGAACACTTCGTTGAGGTCGCGCTGTAGCAAGAACTGCTTGAGGACGAAGACGAGCTTGCGCAGCGCGGGATACTCCTGCAGGTACGTGTTGATCAGCTCGGCGCTTTTGACGCCGTTCGACATGTTGAACGATATGTCGACCTTAACGTCCGTCTGTTTGTCGGTCAGTTTCACGATAGGCACCGACGCCTTGTCCAACACTTTTATACTGTTCTCGTCCGCGATGTCATGATTTAAAAACTCCTTCTCTAAAGTCCGTAACGGCAGATTTGTCCACTTTCCTGTTCCGAGCACCAAAAGAAAACAACAAAAATAATCAGTAATTGAGTCTTACTATTTTGTTTGAGTTTCTTTGCCAATAGAAGATGTACACAAGTTTAATTTGTCTGACTGTCGCCAGAGGGCTAATTGGTATTCAATTCACAATTCACGAGTGTTCGCTGAAGAACTCATAAGCAATGCTATCTATTTATAATGTCAGCTTACATAAATGCAATTTTCACACATCTATCCAAATATTAGGTAGTAATTTTGTAGATTATTTAATATGTCACGTGAAACCACAATACAGTGTTTACTGTTGTAAAAAATCCTTCCTTTCCCTGCGTAAGGCGTTAATATAAAAAATATCTAATCCAGTTATTGATATGTCATAATGAATTTTAAGTATCAGTACATTTCCTATTTAAAGTAAACAAAGCGTAGAAAAGTACGTGTTTCATAACGCTTTCTCGTAACTCCCTTGCTTTCAAGAAAACAATTTTGACAGTCATATTTTCAAAGCCAGATATGTGACCTCGGATGCGAAAAGGGACCTCTCGTGACGTTATCTTGCACGCTATTTTCGCACGTAAGGTCTCTTCCGATAGATACCGTTATGGCGCACGTTATTTTCGCACGATAGGTCCCTTTTCGCATCTGAGGTCACATATTCTGTGCTCAAAAAGATTTTAAATTGGAATAAAAATTGATGAAAAGAAGATAGATGACTGACAAACGATTTCATAAATGTAAAAAAACAAAACAAAACAGTTGAACACTTAACTGCTGGACAGTAATCAAAACCACAACGCGTTTTTGCTGACTACACAACTGTTGAGTTCGCTGAACGCGCCCAATATTATTACATATAGGTATGTAATTAGGTAAGTCATTTTAGAAATATAACACCTTATTTAAACATAACATTTAAAATCCAGCAGATCTAAAACGCCAATCTAATAACAGTGAAATGATTTGGAGTTTGAACTCCCTAAACTAACACGCGGGACTTTATTGAAGCAGATAACAATATTTCCTAAAGTATTATTAACCACAGATTGTACTGAAAGCATACAGATCTCGAAAAAAAAAAAGTTGAAGATGGTTATACAATCTGTCTGTGTATCAAGTAAATCAAGATAGGGAATAACTGGAGTGGCGCCAGCTGCCAAGTAATATTATGAGTACCATTATTATAACTCAAATACCAAACAGTTATATATTAATAAAATTGAATATAAATAATAATAAACATTATATTGGCAAGTTTTTATTGAGAAATTTTTTGTTTGTTATGAAATTTGGCCTTTTTTCTCTAAAATCCGCGGTTAATTTTAAGACTAGGTATGTACTGTGGTGGTCACAGAGTAGATAATTTATTATCTTCGTTGTCGGTCGCGTGAGACTTACCGATAACTACTATATCTATATCACTAGTTGGTAAGTAAAGGTTCGTCCTGTACGATCCGAAGACCTGGACTTGCGCCTCGGGCCACAGCGACTGGATGATCTTCTCTATCCTAAATATCACGTCACCTCTGATCCTGTGTTCGACGGGCGTCGGCGACATGTACTCGCAAAAGTGCTGAATCTCTTCGTGCAATCTGAAAACGAATTGCAGAAAAAACTGTAGAGTTTTGTAGAGTTTGTTATGGCTGGTTTACACGTTGCCAGCGACTAGCATACCAGTTGCTACGGCACTAGCATGTTACCATTGGCAAAGGATTAGGAAAGTCCAGTGGCTATTTACACGTTGCTGATAACTGTCATGCAAGTGGCAGTTTTTCTATACAATGCGAGTTAATGGCTGGTTTACACGTTGCCAGCGACTAGCATGCCAGTTGCTACGGCACTAGCATGTTACCATTGGCAAAGGATTAGGAAAGTCCAGTGGCTATTTACACGTTGCTGATAACTGTCATGCAAGTGGCAGTTTTTCTATACAATGCGAGTTAATGGCTGGTTTACACGTTGCCAGCGACTAGCATGCCAGTTGCTACGGCACTAGCATGTTACCATTGGCAAAGGATTAGGAAAGTCCAGTGGCTATTTACACGTTGCTGATAACTGTCATGCAAGTGGCAGTTTTTCTATACAATGCGAGTTAATGGCTGGTTTACACGTTGCCAGCGACTAGCATGCCAGTTGCTACGGCACTAGCATGTTACCATTGGCAAAGGATTAGGAAAGTCCAGTGGCTATTTACACGTTGCTGATAACTGTCATGCAAGTGGCGGTTTTTCTATATAATTCCAGTTAACGGACAATGTCGTGCCAGCAGGAGGAATAAGAATTTTGGCGATCCATTTTAGAACTCTTTTTATCGTTTCGGCCATAATTTATAATTATTCAATTTTCAATAGAAACTGAACACTGCGCTTTGTCATCATAAGCTTGGACTGACTTGGACTACCAACTGGCTTGGAACTGTTTACAGAGTGCAAGCATTTGCGCCAGTTCAAAAAAGTGGTGGGGAACTATGCCAGTCTGCCAGTGAATCAAGTATTTTTGTTTAGCTGGCGTAGCCAGTAACTGGCACAACTGGCTTGCTTGCCACTGGCAAGATGGTGTCTACACCTTGCAAGTCGCTTGCCAGTAGAACTCGCCAGTCACTGGCAAACTCTACTGGCAGGCAGTGTTGTTCAAGTTGGTCCTTTGGGATAAAATTTGGTACTTTGAAATCTCATGTGGTACCCTGGTACTTCTTTGATCAAACTGGTCCCCACTCGATGTAATGTTGATGTTTTGTTTTTCGAAGGGTGGCCCCTACTGTGGACCAACATAATGTAATGTACTAAATCAGTTTTTTTCTCTACCCCCGTCTTCCCTGTTATAAAGTACGGAAATACATATCATTAAATGTCAGTCCACCTCCCCCCCCACCCCCCGTCGACAGTGAGCAACAAAACTGTTTGGTACTGAACGTTCAAATTTGGTACTCAACCACTACCAACTTGGTACTCTTAAAGTCACTGCCAGGAACAACACTGCTGGCAGGTGTACTGGCAACGTGTAAACCAGCCATTAGATACACGCAAGCTGGCGCCACTAGGTATAAACCAACACGCTCCTAAAAGCGCATGCGCGAGCGCATGAGAGTACTGTAAAACTTAGGTTATGTTCGATCAGCAATAAAATGATTAGCAATTTTCAACTATTTCTTGGCAATGCACCAAGTCGAATATCGAACATCTGGGGTAGTGTCCCAACCCAACTTCGCCACTACTTCGTCTAAACCTTCTGCAATTCAATTTTGTTGAACCATAAGGATAAAGGTGATCTGTGAATTGGTGCACATAATTACAGTCACCGGAGGATGGCATGAAAATCCAAACTGGTTCCAGCTCAATGCATATAACATTTCCACTTGCGGTTGTCTGATTGTCATAAAAAAACAAGCGAGTGTGTCCTGGTGATTCCAAATATGCATATAAAATAGCCCGATCTCTACGGCATAGCGTCGATACCTTCGACAACAATTCAATTTCTTGAAGCCGCAGACACTCTAGATACCAACCTAATGCCAGTCAGAGAATAAGACTAAATGTCATGCCATGTCAGTGGCTAGTAACATTTATAAAAATCCGACTAAATTGTTGCCACAAGTTTCTAAACACTTTTACTATTAATTTCGTGAAGCCAAAGTCACTCTGGACCCCAACCATACCCCAACCTAAGGACAGTCATAGAATACACAACATGTCAGTGGCACTGACGTTCGTCAAAATCTGACATGACAGCGACGAAGGTTATGGATTCGGTCAAACTGTTTCTGTAAACTCTTATAGCTTCTAAACCGCTCATCCCATTTATCTGTATTTGGTGCACATCACTGGAGGATGAGCGGGTACCGTTTTAAGTACCGCTATCGTTTTCAGTACATACATCAGTGGCGGCTCGTCAGGGGTGGCAGGGTGGGCGGTGCCCACCCTGCATCACCTGGTACTGGTATTCAGTATTTCACATTTTTATTTGGACGTTATTAATACAATATTTGTTACAGTTAAGTATTTGCCTTATATAAATTCCTTACAACCACTGTCTATATGCCTGCATTATTATATTGAATACATAATAAAATCCAACGCTGCTACGCTACTGGCCGTAGAATTGGTAAATAACTGTAGTGTATGCAACCGAAACTACCAGGTCGGGGTGGCAATTGAGATTGTGCCCACCAGCGGTGATGGTTTTCTACTGCAAGCGCGTAAACTGTCCAGCAAGCCGGAGGAGTGGGGGTAGCGAAAAATGCATGTGTGACGTCAGAGGACTAGGCAGATAACCCCATACGATAGCATAGACGTATTCTAATAGGCTAAATAGGCAATAGCGCATGCAACAAATTCGCGCAAAAAGTCTGCCGTTTTATTAGGGTTGTTTAGTGTTTACTCGACTTCCTTGATGGTTCTTACGGTTAACTACTTCTTAAAAATATGTCGGTTCAAATTTGTAGTGTTTACTTAATAACATATAGTAACACTTCATTAAATAAGTCCTTAAAACTGCATTGATATTTTGCCCACCCAATTAAACATATCACGAGCCGCTACTGACATACATACATACATACATAGACATACATACCCACATACATACATTCTACAGAAATCATTGCAAATAGGTACTACATAGTCGGAAAGCAAAAATGAACAGTTCATCTTCAAATGAAGGAAAGAAAGTCTGGATCGTTTGTTGAGATTTTCAAACGCCTCATCGGCTCAATTCTTTATTTTAAGTTTTACAAACAAAAAACTAAAAACGTCATAGTCGGTGATAGGCACCCACACAGGTTGGTGAACTCATTAGTGGAATAGACGTGTAATGGAAAAAAGTAAACTAGGTTTCTCGCTCTATTTCTGCTGCATTCTTACATTTCCGCATATTCGAATAGACAAAAAAATGCTTCGATCATAATGCTAAAACTATTCTGGTATACTGTAAATATTTATTCAAATTGACGTAATTTAGCAAGGTTAATATGCTACTTTCCCGGAGGAAAAATATTTAAAGTAATTCGCGTGGTATATTTTTATGTCGAAACGTTGATACCGATATTTCTGGAGCGTGTTAAACTACTGCATTGTTTACACATCGAAAAATAAACAATATAAGTGCAACAGATTAATTTTTGGGAATAAATACTGAAAAAAAAAATACAATATTCCTATGTTAGAAGGTTCAAACAAACGCTATAATGCGCTGTAACATTTATTATCAAAATTGCAATAACTAGTAGCAATATTGATGAATTTCTGTATATATTTATTCTGACGAAAAAATAAAAAAATGCTCCAATTCGAAGAAGTTATCGAGTATTACTGAAAATCACTTGGGATGATCGTTTAAAAATATCAAGTCGCAACTGAACGAGGCGATAATTACTGGCGATTCTTTTTATAACAGGAATTAAATAGATTTTTCTACTTTGCATTCACAATGCACACATTGTAACACTGTTTTCGGTGTTACAATTAGCAAATTGTAACACCGTTTTTAGTAACTTTTTTCTAAGATTGGTGACATTGATATCAAATGCATGTCAAACGAAAATACACATAACCACAAAAGTAAGCACAAACTGATTTTTTAGAATCGCACAAACTGCGAAGTATGTATATTTTTATACATATTTAAACATGCGTGTTGTATCCTAGGTTTCGTACTACTAGTATATGATGGTATATAATAATTATCAATAATTACTTTTTCACAGATATTTGAATTTAAGTGACAGATGACAGTGTTACCAACGGTTGCACCCATAAATACTCTAGATTGGAATTTTACCTAATATACTTCTAAATTTTTATAAAATTAATGACGCAAAGTAGAAAAAATAGTATATTACACTCGTTTTATAAGACATATTGGCGCATTCGTTCATTTGGGTTCATTCACAACTCATGCGCCAATTTGACGTCTTATAAAACTTGTATAATAATATACTATTTGAGCAAACATACAGATACTAAATTTTTTGTAGTACGGTGCGGTTATCTGCGCGTGGGCTATACAAATGTCGATTCTGATTACCGAATAAGGTCACTGCATTTATCACTTTTAGTGTATTCTTCTTCGGAACTAAAATCCTCCTATATATCTACTAATACGAATTCATACAAAATTAATTGTAGCGTTAAAAGTCACACACGACTTACTACAAAATTATTTTAATTTCTTTTCAACTGATTTTAATCAAATGTCTGTTTAACTGTAAACAAATTCATAAGCAATAATTAGCTTATATGTATGTATTTTTTGATGTCTAAGTTGATAATATTATAATTTTTCAAAAAAGCTCAAGAAAAACTAGCAATTGTCTATTTTTACTTTTTTATTAACGGTTTTAATACGTACATATTATCTGTTTTTATTCTAACAGTTTTAGAATTTAACCAGATATATGTAGAAACGACGGGGGTTTCCAAAACAAAACGGAAATGCAAAACTGAAAAACAAACCAAACCTCTTAATTAAAAGGGACTTCCCCGATTTACATAAACTATCAGACTGAATAATAATGGATTGGCAGCTAATAATGATCGATGAAAACCTAATTACCGTAAAAGTGTTATATTTTTACATCAATGAGGTGCCACAGAAAGTAGCTTTCACATTTTAGAATTGCTCCGTTGAATCATGTTGCTTGCATAACTCGGATCAAAACAATTTATGCATAGTACATGTTTACAAAAGGACGAAAACTGAAATAGTTTATCGCGTTTATTTAATTCAGCGTATTACTGCATACTGCGTTATAAAATTTCGATAATAAAATCATCGTGTATTATCTCATACGGTAGATAATGTGTTTGCGAATACATAATGTAACGCTTATGCAGCAGTTAATGGAGAAAACAGTGCGATAATATTAGAAGGGCCGTCACAAATGTTTCTTTTTTAATTCAAATTGCGGCAATGCACGCGCGCATGGACATTTAAAATAGCATGCTACGGAAATGTATGGGAAATGTCAAGTGACAGCGGGTGCCATCTTATGGCGGATGGGCGAACGAAACGGTGATGGACGTAGAGATTAGTTGAAAACGCGGTGAAAATGCACGTAAATATTGTTCGACATACCCTAAAACTCCTTTCGAATATATGATATCCCTTTTCCTCCATAGTGTACCACCGTACTCGCCGATTAGGGTCTCCGGATGGCGGAAGAAACCCCTCGTGCTCGCGCGATTCTCGACCTTACGGTTACGCGGTGTGAAATTATTTTTATCGTTTTTCCCGTTTATCATGCCAACATTCTGTTGATTCTGGTTGTTAATCGCATTATTCACAGTCTCTATATCATTGTCGCCGTCTTTTAAATTCATAGTATCTAGTTCTTGCTGCGTTTGCCACAAACGAAGCCACAATTGCTTGGCTGGTCCCTCTTGCTCTGGCTGAAACCAAGATATCGAAGGATCCATTCAAAGCTATCACAGTGTCTACTATAACTTAACGACCATTTAACTAATATTTAATTAATACACACTTATGAGATTCGGCACCACTCACTATATCACGCTGTTGTCACACCTTGCGAATATCACACGACTGACAGGTTAACTTGCCACCCGCTAGATAGCGACAGATGTGTAGATATTCTAGATTTTGTCATATCCACTCCGCGAGAGCGGCAAAATTAATCTGCACCAATCTCAACACGCCACTGCTCACCCGCGATATTTGAATCCACATCTCCGCGTTTGCCATCCGAGGACGTTTTGATGGTTTCTTCTTGATCCCATTATTTGAATTTGCCATTACTAACCAGCAGTAATGACAAGCTTCCGCGGATAATATTCACAATTCGAACTATTTGCTTCAAAATGGGGACCTCATCAATGATTGATAAAACTGTTTTCCATTGGTTTTGTTGCTAAAACCTTTCTGCAACAACAACGCTACTTGGCCAAAAAACTACATTATTATTTTGATGATATTTGAATGTTTCTATGGTGATTCATTATTGGCATGCTGTCATCCACCAATCAAAATTATGACAAACCGGAAGTACTATACATACTCTGTTTCAGATAAAAACGCACGGTCCTGTCTTATTGGAAACAGCGCACTTATTTTTTTATGATTACATTTGTGACGTATTTACCTACTTAACTTTGATCGATTTTAATTGTTACACCACGAAATGATTCACCATAATTGATTTGCATGTCAAACTAGTGGGCGTTACTGATGGTCGTGTAGTTTATTGTAGTAAGCAAGTCATTCATAAGAAGATTTGTGCGTGATTTGCACTTTGATTTATTCAAGGAAATAAATAAGTAGGAGGACTGTAGGCTGGGTAAAATCGTGGAAAAATCATAAATGTAGATCATTTGAAATCCCCCATGTTGCTTTGATACCAGTTTCTTTTTTTGGTAATTTTATCTCTGTGACACACGCATGCGCTGACCTGCGCTGGCCACACTGTAATCATAGATGAAATATATATATCTGACTGTAATCAAACAATTTGATTCGAACGTCTATCATCTTAAAAGTTGAAAAATATTCCTTGTACTGTACTGTATGCTTCTTTTTGTATTACTTTAATTTGTAAAAGACGTTTCTTGTTTGGAGAAAATTTATCATTATTATTATGTTTTCCAGGGGTGGCAGTTCCGAGAAGAAGCAGGGCCCCATCCCATTGATTGATGAAACCAACACTGTGGATAAATTAACACCAGTCCTCCAGAGGTGCTGACCCCTATCTTATGCTGAAGCATATAGCCAACATAAATTAAAAGAAACGTTGGGATTGTCTGACATTTTATGCCAATTCCTGAAGCGCCTAACAAACATAAATTTAAAAGAATAATTCATGGCACACCAGATTTTGTTACATATAACTAATAATAAATTTTCACTTTCAAATTTAAATTGCAATGCATTACAAGCAATGTGTGTAGAGTAGATTTAAACTAAGTAGAGCACAGTGACATATGCAACCAATTATACCCAGTGTATGGTTTATAATTGACCTGCGTATATTCGGTTGCATACACCAGTAGCGGCTCGTGATTTGTTTAATTGGGTGGGCAAAATATCAATGCAGTTTTAAGGACTTATTTAATGAAGTGTTACTATATGTTATTAAGTAAACACTACAAATTTGAACCGACATATTTTTAAGAAGTAGTTAACCGCAAGAACCATCAAGAAGGTCGAGTAAACACTAAACAACCCTAATAAAACGGCCGACTTTTTGCGCAAATTTGTTGCTTGCGCTATTGCCTATTAGAGTACGTTTATGCTATGGTATGGGGTTATCTGCCTCGACCTATGACGTCACACATGCATTTTTCGCTACCCCCACTCTTCAGGCTTGCTGGACAGTTTATAGATGTTTCAAACTAAGAAGAGCACAGTTGTATATGCAACCAAATGTACACAGGCAATTTATAAAGTTTATAAATTGCCTGTGTACATTTGGTTGCATATACAACTGTGCTCTTCCTAGTTTGAAACTACTCTACGCGTTTGCAGTAGAAAACCGTCACCGCTGGTGGGCACAAATAGATCATACAGCCAGCGAAATGTGTTACATTTGAAAGCCGCCATTTTAGTTTTGTCAGGGGTGCCTTTCTAGTAACTTACTATATTTAAGTTGCATTACTGAGGCGTCCCTGGAGGTCAATCATAAGTTCATAACATAACCTAGCACACACCTAGCATGTCCAACCATCTATTAAACCATTTTATGTAGTTGAACATACATAAAGATTATAGTGTTTAAAACTAGCCTACTATGCTATGTATCTATCACTTTATGCTTTGTTTGGTGTATAAACAGAGAAGAATATTTATCACTATGAATCAGAATTTACTACGTCTGAAAGATATATTTCTTCATATATAGTTACAAACTACGAATTTTGTAGCTTATACTGACGGCACTATGTGAAGAAATGATAAACATATGATGATATCTCATTTAACATGGTTTAAATTTTCGCGGCGTACCAATTGGCGCATGCGCTATTTATATCCAAAGATTGGAACCGCAAACCTGACGCACCTATTTTCACTAGAAAAATCTCAGTGGCACACTGACAAAACTAACATGGTGGCGCCCACCATGTCACAGGCGCAAAGGGATGCGCATACGGTCAATGATCCATCTATGCACAATCTCAATAGCCACCCCGACCTGGTAGTTTCGGTTGCATACACTACCGTTATTTACCAATTCTACGGCCAGTAGCGTAGCAGTGTTGGATTTTAATAATAATAATAATATTTATATATATTTATTTATAACAAATATTGTATTAATAACGTCCAAAAAAATACCAGTACCAGGTGATCCAATATTTTTTGGGTGGGCACTGCCCACCCTGCCACCCCTGACGAGCCGCCACTGGCATACACAACTGTGCTCTCCTTGATTTGGAACTTCACTCTGAGCAGATTCATACTCCAAGTGAAATTAAATAAAGATAAATAAAACAAATAAAAGTTTTAATAAGGCTATATTTATAAAAAAAAAAAAACGATTTATATACAAGAAGTTGATCTCTATACCAATTTAGCGATATTCATGTAGCGAGTAACTAGTGACTTAGAATGTTTATTAGAAATAACCTACCGCTTAAATGGTACATATTAAATTTAGTGAAGCGAGAAATTGACCGAGTACATAAATTCTTTACAAGAGAAATGCATAATACTAAACCGAACACAATGTCCAATGCTTTGAACCGTCAAATTAGAACAGCCAAACAACAATGCCTTCCGTCAAACAGAATCATCGACAAAAAACGGATATAAACTTTATAATTTATTCCCAAACAAAACTAAGAACATATTCCATACCAGTTACTATTAGACGTGTAACATTTATAAACTAGATACGTATTTCAGTCTTCTCGTGTCGTTCGAAAACAAACAAAAAAAATCACCCGCAATTTGGTTACATCCCCAAGTCTTGCAGGATCTCCTTCTTGTTAATCTTACCCATCGAATTCCTCGGCAACTCCGTCACGTACATAACCTGCCTGGGCACGTGATATTTCGGCATCCTAGCTTCCGCCCACACCTTAAACTCATCCAGATCCAACTTTTCCTCGTTCGGCTTTAGCACGATAATCGCCAACAGACGCTCGCCGAGCTCATCATCCTTAATTCCGACGACGGCGCATTCCGAAATCTTCGGGTGCTCCAACAAATAAGTCTCAATTTCCAAAGCGCTTATCTTATAACCCCCCGACTTGATAATATCCACGCTCTGCCTACCCAGCATCTTAAATTTCTTCTCCTTCAGTGAATATTGGGCGACGTCGCCCGTCTTAAACCACCCGTCGATTGTAAACTCCTCCTGGGTGGCGATGATGTTGTTGTAATACTCGCGGAAAACGCTGTCCCCCTTAACTTGTAGCTCGCCAATTGGATCTTCGCTCGTATTCCAATTGATAAGTTTTGTTTGTACTTCGCCGCGGACGTTTGTCGATTCCAGATGGGCGATATGGTTGTCTTCGTCATCGTCAATTTTCGTAGCAAGGCGGACTGAGACGCCTGGTAAAGGGACTCCGACATAGCCCGGTTTCCGGTCGGGATCGTCGATGAGGTTCGAGAGGCACATGCCGATTTCAGTCATGCCGTAACGCTCCAGCAGATTGTGGCCGCTGATGTTCTGCCATTTTTTGTGAACCGTGGCGGGGAGTGGCGCGGAACCGCTCACCATCAGCCGGATTTTGTTCTTTAGAGTCGTTCGGATATACTCGACCATTTTTGAGTCGCCTGCAGAAAAGAGAAAAGAGTTAACTACGTAGAATTTCAACAGTTCTCTGTTAATTATGTAGAATTTAAAGTTTTATGTTACTATTGATCTAAAAGACAATTTTGAACAACTATTTTTGAAAATTAACACAATTTTTCACCACTTTAACATCTGATCATTTTGAAATACTTTTACCAACTGTGGATAATTTTAATCGTTTTGAGACACTGTAGAAGTATGCAAGTTTCTTTTGTCCGACTGCCGCCAGAAGGCAAAGATCTAGTCAGATTTTCTAGTAAATGTTTAAGAAACTTTATTTATAATTGAACTTTAATTACTAGCTTCCTAATAGACTCACCACCCTATTCCGTTCAGGAATTCTTTGATAGCCTACAATTTCTACCTCTTGCATTTTGCCGCCAACCAATATGAAGTTTTTTATTAAGTTTTCCTATACATGCATGTATTGTTAATTGACTTGTTGCTGGCAACCAATAAATTCTATTCTATTCTAATTATAAATAATCAATAAATACAATCTGAAAAAGAAACTATGTGACCTTGGTGTATGCATATGTGCTGTATGTGCATTTGTTTGTAACCGAATTACATACATGTACACAACAGTTATACGGCTTTCGGATATTTGAATCAACTTAGTACATAATTTGATGAATTAGGAAAACAATAAATATAGAAACAAATAAACAAATCTAGAGTGGCCACCACCAAACATTCTGACTAAATTGTTGCCACAAGTGTCTAAACAGCTTTACTATTATTCAATTTTGTAAAGGCACAGCCACTGTGGACCCCAACCTAATGTCAGTCGTAGAATAACACAATGTCATGTCATATTTACGTAATTTCCTTTTTACATCACCTCTATTCATTATTGATAATTAATATCTAATTAGAAATAAAGGTTATTAAAAATCCACCAGAATATCTGACTAGGTTCAGCCATTTATTCAACTGCCTCAACGTGAATACGAATATCAATTTGCTCTCTGGCGGCAGTTGAACAAACTAATCTTGTATACATCCTCTGTACTGACTCAAAATGATTAAAATAGACTACAACTGTCTAAAGTAATTCAAAATTGTCACAAAATGGTGTAAAACTATCTAAAATTATTCATAATCGACCATTATAATCCAACTAAACTAAAATTACTCAAAATTGTAAAATAGCGGTCTGAATGATATCTGTGTCATTTTTTTTACTACCTTTAAATATAAGAAAGCTCAACACACAGAAACATCTTTGTGTGTAATATATATATATATATATATATTTTTTTAGTGACAACATTCTCTTTTCTCTTTTAGACCTACCTGCAAAGATCTTTTGGTATTCGCTGATGAGTTTTGTGTAAATGGTTGGCACGGCCATGAACATGGAGATGCGACGGTCGTCCGGGTTCGTATTGATGCCCAGAAGGTACGCCCAGCACGTGTTCGGGTCGAACTTCGGCAGCATGATGCACTTGGCGCCAATGTAGTGCGGGCACATGAGCGCGTTCACGATGCCGTGGATGTGATGCAGCGGGAGCGTGTGCAGAATGGTGTCCTTCTCGGTCCAGCGCCACGCGTCAATCAGCGTCGTCATCTGCGATACGAGGTTCTTGTGCGACAACATCACACCTGAAAAAATACCATTACCAATTTCCTTTCTCACTATACAAAATTAAATAAAACAAGAAATGAGTCAATACTTGTGTTCGATTACCGGTCGCTGTTCCGTTCAATTCAATTAGAGTCGCGATCAGCTGACTAAAGAGCCGTTCTATTAACACTCTGACAGTACCCAAAATGATGCGCTCAGTTCCCCCTTTTCCCCTGAAGCACAACCCTAAAAATTGCTCAGTTGAATACAGATTTACACTCAATATGATTTCACCCACAGGAACGGAAAACGGTTCGATTACCATGTTCAGTTGGATACTGATCGCGCTCAATCTGAGTGCAGCAGGTAATCGAACATAACTATAATATAAATAAATATAAACTATAATATAAACTCAGTATGGAATTTTTTTGTGCAAATAATTCAAAAGTCGGTTTTATTTAAGTTAGGAAATTTATAGGAAACAGTGTTATTTAAATTATGCGAAACTAACTTAAGGTAGCTTCAAATAATTTAAATAACAAACCAATGTAACGTAAGTTCAATTAAAAAAAAATTTTAGTGTGAAAAAAAAGTTTTTTTTCTTAAATTTATGTTGGTTATAAGCTTTAGGATTTGACATATAAAACGCCAAATAGAAACATCAGAAAATTTAAGTAACAAAAACAACAAAACTGTTCAACTCTAACCTCTAAAACTTGTTTAATTGTCAAATTTTAGAGTATGTGGGTTATTCCGGGTGCGGTTTATTCCGCTGCACCTAGGCCAGTCTTGGCACTTTGCGCTTACCCATTTCATACTGTTTGATAACGACAACCAGAGGTGTTCAACTGGTTGCCGGCACCCACGGTTTAACGCCTCTTGCAAAAGGCGATGGGACGTGGATCTTCAGCTGATGCCTGGATTTGAACCCAAGACTTCCTAGCAGGACAGCAGCGCTCTACCGCTAGAGCCACTCGCCCCACCGCTAGAGCCACTCGCCCCACTAAAATTTTAGAGTAGCCAACCTACAAACTTTTCCGTGGCAAACTAGACCTTTTTTTAACATTCTTTATTATTTCTTTTTATTGAACAAATACCACAAAATTATTTAAAGAAAACTTAAGGGGGACAAGGCAAAAGATAAAAAAGTAAGACTTTTTTAGTAGCACTTTCACCTTAACATTTCCACTAACCTTCATAAAGCAAAAATTGTTTAGACTATTTCCTACTTTAAGGTCATCATTCTATAGACTTGTGTTTGGGAAATAGTTGGCAAACACAATCAGGGACAAGGTCGAATTTCTAAAAACATTCCTACCAATGTCAATACAATCCAAGTAGGTATGTATATATATATATAACTAAAAGACATATTTCAACTCTCATTAACCATTACATATCTAAAGTAGCTTAATATCTCAAAAGAAAAGATAATTCTTCCTGTTAAAAAGTCTATGTAGACAAAAATCAAGCTATAAATAGAAACATTTAATAAAATTAGAATTGACTTAAGACGACGTAAAACCAAACAAACAACAAATCTGGACGTTATCAGATATTTCTGGCATGTGAAACAGTCGAAAACATGATGTTACTAAAACCAACCACCCGTAGAGTAGTAGATCAAAAACTACGATAACCACAAGAAACAAAAACAAGTTCCTCCCTCGTGCTTGAAACATTATTAATATTCTGTTTATGTCATGTCGAGAAAAAGTCAAGGTTTTGGCAACAAATAACGACTAATAATAAACTTAATAACAACTAATTTTATACCCCCATATTACACCTAAAATCAGCATGTAATAATCAGTGAAATTTACATATAAATAATTTATACTATTCCAATATTCTGTGGTTCCTTTTTTAATTAATAAATTACAAATTTATAATCCAACTGTACTGATAAACTTGATAAAATAACAAAATAAGGAAAAAATATACCTTTGGGTCTTCCAGTGGTGCCGCTAGTATACAAAATCATCGCGTTGTTCTTGCTGTAAAAGTCCGCGGAGAGGCCAGCCTCCATATCGGCCTTCTTTGTTGGGTTCATGAGTATCGAATTTTGACGAAGTTTGTCGTCGAGAACATACAGCTTTGTGCTGGTGTTCTTAGCTACCCTCTGCATGAGATCGGCATATTCTGCCGTGGTGATGATAAGCTTGGCGTGTGTGTCGGCCGCATAGTATTCTAGTAGGCTCTGCGGGTGTAACGGACTCAACGGCACAGCTAGAAAGTAGTCACAAAATGTGAGTACACTAGATGCAAAACTGTCTTTTTTGCAACAACAAATATTTTTCTGAAAACTATCTTCCTTGACAGTTTAGAGGAGGAAGAAAACAATAGATCATATGACCACAGTTTGATATCTTAATATCAAATTGAGCAAGTTATTTGCATCTTCATCGTGGAAAAAACACGATATTATCTGAAAATGTTGTCAAACAACACAAATTTTTCATATGCTCTATTTGTAGACAAACAATGAACAATGAATTATCATTAATAGAAAAAGTATTCTTATTTAGTTTCAATAAAATCATGCAACGCAATATTGTGAAATGTTTCTAGTATGCGTTATCTTTATTGTAATTTTAGGATTATTATCTCAATTTATTTGTATTATTTTTAAAGATAAATACTTCCCTTTTAAATAATATACATATGTATATTAATAACTTATCAAATCACACTCAATGATTAGGATAACTATTCTATATTTGTATGTAATTTACAAGAACTATTTTATGAATTATAATGAACGTTGATAACAAAAAGCGTGTTCAAATATAGATTTGTGCTTATATCTAAAACAATATAAAATCCAACAAAACAAAAGAAAATTGTGTTCCGTCAAGTTAAAAAAAATGAGATCACATGTGATATTAAAAAAACAACCTAGGAAATTCTCGCTAGTTATAAACTACAACATTCCTCATTTAAAATACTATCAAGATATACACTTCTTCTTACTATTACGACTGTAATTTTACTGCAATTGCTTTTTAAAACTCTCTACTTATAAGAACTTCTTTCTACTTACAAAACACAACATTTCTGATGAGTTTATTATTCAGACTACCTACTATTTTATTGAAACGTTTTTGCAAATCAAATTCTGTATATATGTATACATAGTTATAAAATACAACATTTTATTATCGTTTATTATTCAGACTACCTGCTATTTTAGCACAACTAGTTTGGGGAATTAAATTCTTTCTAGCTGTAAAATACAATATTCCTTATTGTATATCAAATCTTATTGTATATCAAATCTATATTGAGATTACCTGCTGTTTTATTGCATTTGGTTTTTGTAATACAACATTCCTTTTATCGCATCTGGGTTTGTGAATTAAATAAAGTTGTAAAACACTACATTTCTGACCTAAGCGAAGTTAACCATAGTTAGAAAAAAGTGTAAAATTGAATAAAACCATGGTGTGGACCTTTTAACAGTTAATTAAATATTTCAGGTTCTGAAAAATTGTGTTACAGGGTATTTACGGATCTTTAGAGCATATTTTGAATAATTTATGTAAAATTTTGCATTTCTTGTGTTAGAACTAGAATTCTAAATTCAGAATTTAAATTTTCCAATGGGACCTAAACTTATTTTCTCAAAACGGTTACTTGATATTTTTAAACTATATGTATGTCTTTTAACAAATCTTCATTTGTTAAGCATTTATTCACAAGTGCTTTTAGTTACTAATCCATTAATTATATGACTAATCCAAATAATTAAGTGAATAGGTAGCAGATTAATGTTAAATAGAAATCTTGTAATATGGTAAGAATTTATTGTAACAATTTAGCAATAGATATTGCAGAAATACATTCACAAATCCTTAGTTGATATTGTAATAATTAAGCAACATACTACTTTATAGATTTTAGAAATTTCTATACATATTATTGCCTGAATAAATGCTTTGTTTTAATCCAAATATTTGAATTACATACGTGAATTTCAAACTTAAATCAGCTAAGGACTAGTTGATTTTGATTAGTTGACCATTTTCCATGTGCATAAAAACCACACCATTATTTATAGAATATTTAAAATACAGCTAAAACAATGAAGAATCCAGAGGAAATAGTTTATTCATGACAAACCAAAATAGAAACATACCGATTTGTCCGGAAATCCAGATAGCCCATTGTGTTAAAACGTAATTGGCGTCATTCCCGCATAGAAAGAGTACTTTCTGGTTGCTCTTTCCCGTGCCCAAATTAACAGTTATCTCGTTCGATAGGTCCTTGGCACCCATGAACAGGTTTCCGTACGAGTAGTGGCCATAGGTATCTTTAAGTGCAACTTTGTCGGTGAAATTACTCGCCCTACGGAATACCGGAACAACGTCTGGCTTCGCTAGCGATTGCGGCTTAGTCTGAATACGTATTTGATGATGCCTCTTGCTTATAACGCTAGCAAAATTCGTCGCCACAAATTTGCAGTTCTGATGGAGTTTAAGCATTCTGGATGTTTACAAACCGGGTCTAGAAAAAAATAAACAAGATAGATCAACGCGCCAAGAATGATCGACGAAAAAAGTTCGGCGCCGAGAAAGTTCGTTCTCAAATATCACAAGATTATCAATGACGTTTCGGTGGCGCCTCCAAGGTTGACGTAAGTACAACCGAACTTACGCGAAGGGCACCCGTTTCGGGATTATTGTATGAGAGGAATCCTTACCAGTACAATAAAATCACTTCTGGTTGCACAATAATTTACCAACAAGTCAAAAGGGGACCACCAAATAGAAAACAAAATAAAATACGAACACGAAATGTCAAAGCACAGCTAGGTTAGATTTTGTTTTTTTTTACTGTTAGGGTTGCCAACTAGAGTTTGTATAAAATGTCACCACGATGAAAACATTTGCCGAAAACACATTACACAATTTTATCGTTGCATAGCGCGGACTTGTTCTTTCACTTCCTCGATTTTCTGACAGGACTTCAGAATTGCTTCGTGCTGATATCCCAAATGGACGCAGACACTTTGCAATTTTTTGAGGTTAGCCTCACTGTCTCTAATCGAGTGTTCTTGTATGGCAAAGTTCCTCGCCGACTGCATGAGCAACTGAAACACAATACATACGGGGCTCAGATAACATGATTAGCCGTCGGTAATTGCGGTGAAAATACCTCGCTACTTTTAGAATCGCGTACTATCTGACGCGCCAAGGATGCAACGTTATTCACGTTTACTTGGACCCTGTCCGCCAGACGCATTTTCGAATCGGCGAAAAGGGATCTTGCGCTAGTACTGCTCGCAGAAGTCATTCTATTTGTTTTTGATGAAATTTACAAATAACAATAACCAGAAGTTATTGATTGTAAACAACAATCCAGAACTGTCAGTGTCAATGTCATCATCAACATACGATCGGTGGCCATGTTTGTGCTGCCATCTTTGGATATCTTTTTGATGTTAATGACGCTACGTCACGTGCTCATTGTGTAGATTTGGTTGCATTATAATTTTAATTATAATTATACATATACCGCTAGTCCATTATGTTACCGTAATGTCAAAGATTATTCCGCCCTCTAACTAGTTAATGTCAATCTTAACGGATAAAGCATAGTTAATCTCCGAAATATCCTGTTTCTATTGCTTATGTACTCGTTATACCGGTGGATTCGCCTCAACGAGCGAAAGTCTCCGCTCTGGTGGTAGAAATTTGAATTAAATAATTCGGGATAAATAGGCCATCTACATTCGCTTGTTCAGGCGAATGGCGTATTTCATTGTCTATTCGCCACAACGAGCAAGAGTCCCACTCTGGTGGTGGAAATTTGAATTAAACAATTCGGGATAAATAGCGCCATCTACATTCGCTTATTCTGGCGAATAGTTTCTTTTGTAAAAAAACGGAACAGTTCACCCCACTAATAATTAATTTAGAAAAATTATACATAAATAAAAAATTAAACATAAAACATTCTAAATTAAAAATATGTATTCATTTGTTCCATTAGTTTCTAAATTCAAAGTTTATTAATGAAAAATAAACTAATATTTTTTTAATGTTTTATCTTTTATTAAACAATTCTATTTATTCGTGATTGGTTTATAAAACTGATTAAAGCGTCTTGGCAATTTTTTGAACAACATTACAGTTCATTGAATAAACGGCAAGTTATACGAATGAAAAAAGAAAAGTTACCATGCCCTACAGCTAAATCTTTGTAATAAAATGGTTTTTAATGAGAAGCACATAGAACGCAATTATTAAATTGATTATTATATACTGATAGGCAATTATAATTAATAAGAAACACTTTGTTTCATTTTCTAATCAATATCGAACATATGGATCACAGTCAATTAACCTTTTAAAGCAATGTTATGTTTCTTTAATTACCTACCAAGCATTAGTTAAAACTGTCATTAACTAGTTACTCCTGCTATTCCCTAGTTAGAATCCGAAGCACGGTTTGAGTGTCAACTCTAACTAAACAGAGTAGGTAATCTTGAGTCTTAACTAGGTAATAACATATGTATTTTAAAATTATTTTGTTGTAATTTCGATTCGCTTTTAAGTAAAAAATGTTATTGATATAACAAGTTAAAATAAACAATCGTCACTTGTAATATTTTAATCACATGATTTTACATTTTTAACAAGCACGAAGCATCATTATCTCGATATAAAATCAGTATTCATATAAAAAATGCAATTCAAATCAAATAAAAACCTCAGAAAATCATGTAGTAATACTTAATGTAATAATGCAGTTGTTTTTGAAAATAAATGTTTACTGACAAATGTTATATTAATTACTTGGGCTTCTTACTGATCAATATATTGTCACATAGTGATACACCTAATCAAGGGTTCAAAGAACAAATAACACACTCTCATTCATGTGTCGTCTAGGAATCGCTATAACAAACGTGTTTCTGAAGACCGCAACAACGGTATCAGTTATGTATCAGTCGCGTTTTAGCTGTTGATGCATTTATATCGTGCTATTTACTCTTATGTGTCTTGTTTACTTTTATAAATTTAGTGCGTCAAATATCGTTTAATAATGGATTTAATTACGTTACTGATAGCTGCCGTTTCGATTATTTTAGCGTTTCTTTTTATTCCAAACGGTAAGAGGTATAACGCCAAACAAAAGGGGATGATAAATGCTTTTCCCGGGCCAAAAAGTTACCCCTTTGTTGGCACTATGATGCCCATTATGTTCTTGAAGAGAGAAGGTAGGTAGTTTTAGCTATTTTTTGTATTGGTTGGGTTTTTAAGAGGATTTCTTTTATTAATAATAAATATTTATACCTACACGTGATTTATCACCTGTAAAAACTTATAGAATTTGCAATCAGAAAAAAATAAATAGAGTTTGTAATGTTATATAACTTGTTTATTATAACAAAAATTTAAATAATTTTTTCAAAAGGTAAAGTGTTTGTTGTAAGGTTATATTAACACGTTGACTCCCGAGGGCATGTGTTTGACCATTACTTATGGACAAGTTAACTAGTCCTGGGGAGGCAACGTGTTAATGTAAAAAAGTAAAAGCGTATGAAAAATGTACATCAGAAATTTCTTGAATTGAGAGGGACCCATCATTTTCACCGTCTGGCATGCGAACATTTTATGTGAGACCATAAAGTTTTGTTTGACAATAAGCAGTATTAAAGGTCTATGAAATCATTTTTTTAGCTGAAGTTATAAGCTGTGTGAAGTTAGCAACAAAAGCCAGCAATCATCCGATTGCAATAAACTATACACCGTTGGAAAGCCCATGACGAGCTGAGTCTACCATAGTTATTGCAACGGGATCAATTAATAACTACTACCTAAAAACTTAAAAAGAAAGTAAAAATTTCAATGAATTTCCATATCTTTAGAACCGCATATCTTCGCCAATACTTCATTATACTTATTAAGTGTAACACCAAACGAAAGCGCAAGCTTCGGTTATACTACCATAGTTATTGTAACCCAAAATTTTGCTAATGAGCGCCTCAAATAAATTAATCAAATATGAGTATTTTTAACATCCGGGTACCATATGTAGTCCCACCTAAATTAAGTTAACCAAACGTATTCGCTTTGTGTGATCATATCGATAAATACATCAAAAGATAGCTGAGACCTGCCTCTACCCATCATAGTTAGTGCAGAACAAAATTATAACAATTAGCGGGTGAAATAAATTAGTGAATTCCAGACACTTTTTCCATCGGCTATTGGTCGACGGCAAACAGCGCTATGTAAATCCTTTTGTGCAAACTTTTTGCAAGATTAAATCTTATCGATATATACATCAAAAGATAGCTGAGACTTCCACCTACCTACCATAGTTATTGCAACGCAAATTTTTAACAATTAGTGGATGAAATGAATTAATGAATTCCAATCACTTTTTCCATCGGCTATTGGTTGGCGGCGAACGGTGCTATCTAAATCCTTTTGTGCAAACTTTTCGGGCGATTAAATCATATCGGTATACACACCAAATGATAGCTGAAACTTCCATCTACCTACCACAGTTATTGCAACGCAAATTTTTAATAATTAGTGGATGTAATGAATTAATGAATTCCGGTCAGTTTTTCCATCGGCTATTGGTCGACGGCGAACTGCGCTATGTAAATCCTTTTGTGCAAACTTTTTGCAAAATCAAATCTTATCGATATATACATCAAAAGATAGCTGGGACTTCCATCTACCTACCATAGTTATTGCAACGCAAATTTTTAACAATTAGTGGATGAAATGAATTAATGAATTCCGGTCAGTTTTTCCATCGGCTATTGGTCGACGGCGAACAGCGCTATGTAAATCCTTTTGTGCAAACTTTTTGCAAAATCAAATCTTATCGACATATACATCAAAAGATAGCTGAGACTTCCACCTACCTACCATAGTTATTGCAACGCAAATTTTTAACAATTAGTGGATGAAATGAATTAATGAATTCCGGTCAGTTTTTCCATCGGCTATTGGTCGACGGCGAACAGCGCTATGTAAATCCTTTTGTGCAAAATCAAATCTTATCGACATATACATCAAAAGATAGCTGAGACTTCCATCTACCTACCATAGTTATTGCAAGGCAAATTTATAACAATTAGTGGGTGAAATAAATTAATGAATTCCTATAGCCAATTCGGCTATATGGCGACGGCCAACGGTGCTATCTAAATCACGAGATAGCTGAAACTTTCATCTACCTACGGTAGTTATGGCAGGGCAATTTTTTAACAATTTAGTGGGTGAAATAAATTGATGAATTCCAGGCACTTTTTTGATCAGCTATTGGGCGACAGTAAACAGTCGAGTAGCGTAAATGGTAGAAGATTGACAAAATCGACAAATTTTATATTTTTATATATACGGCAGCAGGAGAACTTAAAAAAATGTTTGCATAAATTTATCTAAAACAAGATATGAAAGAGGAGACGTGTATATAACAAAAAAGTGTATCAATAATATCAATATGTCATCCAAGATTTCGATAACAAAAGCTTAAGGCGATATTTAGAAATGCGATTTTAATTTTAATAATTGAAACAAAAAAAAACATTGTCACGACTCGAACCGACTCTGCCGTGACGGGAATCACGCATTAGCCAGCGTATCCTGAGAAAATTGATATTTTTCGTCCCCGTCGACCAATTACCGATAAAAAAAGTGCCTGGAATTCATTAATTTATTTCACCCACCAATTGTTAACAATTTTCGTTGCAATAACTATGGTAGGTAGGTGGAAGTCTCAGCTATCTTTTGATGTATATATCGATAAGATCTGATTTTGCAAAAAGTTTGCACAAAAGGATTTACATAGCGCTGTTCGCCGTCGACCAATAGCCGATGGAAAAACTGACCGGAATTCATTAATTCATTACATCCACTAATTGTTAAAAATTTGCGTTGCAATAACTGTGGTAGGTAGATGGAAGTTTCAGCTATCATTTGATGTGTATACCGATATGATTTAATCGCCCGAAAAGTTTGCACAAAAGGATTTAGATAGCACCGTTCGCCGCCAACCAATAGCCGATGGAAAAAGTGATTGGAATTCATTAATTCATTTCATCCACTAATTGTTAAAAATTTGCGTTGCAATAACTATGGTAGGTAGGTGGAAGTCTCAGCTATCTTTTGATGTATATATCGATAAGATTTAATCTTGCAAAAAGTTTGCACAAAAGGATTTACATAGCGCTGTTTGCCGTCGACCAATAGCCGATTGAAAAAGTGTCTGGAATTCACTAATTTATTTCACCCGCTAATTGTTACAATTTTGTTCTGCACTAACTATGATGGGTAGAGGCAGGTCTCAGCTATCTTTTGATGTATTTATCGATATGATCACACAAAGCGAATACGTTTGTTTAACTTAATTTAGGTGGGACTACATATGGTACCCGGATGTTAAAAATACTCATATTTGATTAATTTATTTGAGCCACTAATCAGCAAAATTTTGGGTTGCAATAACTATGGTAGTATAACCGAAGGTTGCGCTTTCGATTGGTGTTACACTTAATAAGTATAATGAAGTATTGGCGAAGATATGCGGTTCTAAAGATATGGAAATTCATTGAAATTTTGACTTTTCTTTTAATTTTTTAGGTAGTAGTTATTAATTGATCCCGTTGCAATAACTATGGTAGACTCAGCTCGTCATGGGCTTTCCAACGGTGTATAGTTCATTGAAATCGGATGAAAAAAATTTTGTTGCTGGCTTTTGTTGCTAACTTCACACAGCTGAAGTTATATATACTTTTATTAAACCACATGACCAATTAAAAAAAAAATGATAAACTTTATATTTTCTGTCCTACCGCCAACTTTTACAAGGACAAATGGATAATAACAATATACTGCACTATATCTAGTTGTGAAGAATATACAAACAGGAAATTATTGTTTTGTTTGTGAAGGCAAAATACTTACAACATAACAGAGCACTTTTTGCATCTTAAACTACAATTATATTGCAGATTGATTTTGTTCGCGTTAGATTTTAAAGTATACTTTATTTCAGATATATTTATATATTTTCGCCAAATGGTTAGAGATTATGGACCAGCTTTTAGGCAATGGTTTGGTGGGCGAGCAGTCGTACATATATCGGATCCCAATTATATTGAAGTGAGTAAATGATAGAACGTTTATTTCAAACATTTTGATTCTTCGTTTAACGTTGTCACAACACATCCGTGAGCAATTTAAATGAGTATTTCAATTTACAGATTCATTTTCTATGAATAACAATTGATAACAAACAAGTTAAAACTATATGTACCCATCTAATGTTTTAGTATAAACGTAAAACTCATTTTATCCATCAAAATATTTTGCCATCCCTCGTTACGTTTTACTACAATTTATATTAATTGTTTGTTTAGTTGGTTCTCAGTAACTCTACCCATATTGATAAAGGAATAGGTTATTCAGATTTATACCCTTGGTTAGGGGAAGGACTTCTGACAGGCTCAGGTAAGTGAGAAATCGACATCATTATAAAACTTTGTTGTCAATATTGTTATCATTACAAATCCTAAAACACCAGCGAAAATTTCAATTGGGTGAATGTCATTTTGACAATTTTAATTTAGTGACTGCACTTTTTCCACTCGGAGAAGTACGTGCTGGTCTGATATAATCAATTTGAATTACTTAACAGGTGCGAGATGGTTTAAGCATAGAAAACTTTTAACGCCAACGTTCCACTTCAAAATTTTGGAAACGTTCATGGATATTTTTGTCGAAAAAAGCGAGAAATTAATAGAAATTCTATCATCTAAAGCCGATGGGAAAGAATTTAATATTTTTCCTTACATAACTCACTGCGCCTTGGATATAATTGCCAGTAAGATATAAAACAACAATTTAATTTTTAAGTTCAATAAACTGTTTCATAAGTTTAATAAAATCTCTTTGTTATTAGAAACTGCAATGGGCATTGAAATTGACTCGATGTCGAATAAATCAAACGAATATGTTTCAGCTGTTTACGGGTTTGTATGAAAATAACCCTGTGTTAGGTTTTCTTTATAACATTTCCAATGATGTTTAACAGAATATGCGAAATGATAATTAAAAGAAGTCACAGGCCGTGGTTACATCCGGACTTTATATTCAGGAGATCAGAATACGGCAAACATTTCTTTACCTACGTGTCTATTCTCCATGGAACAACAAATAAGGTACAACCATAATTTAAAATACTTAATTATCGACTAAATCTTATAATTACAGGTAATAGATGAAAGGCAAAGAGCTCTGAAAGAGTCAGGATCGAAACAAACCGGAATTCAAACGGAAGATATCGGCCAAAAGAAGCGATTGGCGTTCTTGGACTTACTTTTAGATATGTCACAGGATGGTGCAGTGCTAACTAGGGAACAAATCAGAGAAGAAGTTGACACTTTCATGTTTGAGGTAAACCCAGTTCCCTTTTATGCTTTTGCCTTTTCCTTTTCCTTACCTTATTTCTTCTTATTTCTTATTTCATTATTTGGCGTGTGTATCTTTAGGGACATGATACAACCACAGCATCAATATGTTGGACAGTATTTTTACTAGCAAAACATCCTGAAATACAGGTAGGTAAATGTTGAGTTGTTCCAATAGATTCTTCTAACGAAATTGCTTAAATATTTTTTGAAGGAAAAGACATATGAAGAGATTGTGTCTGTCGTACCGCATGGCCAAACTTTGAACTTCAAGAACTTGAGCGAGTTAAAACTATTAGAAAGGGTTATCAAGGAATCATTGAGGATGTTTCCAAGTGTAGGAGCAATTGCCAGAACAGCAAAGGAAGACATCAAAATAGGTATAGCACATGTGTGTGTGTATGTATGTATGCCTGTGAACACGATAGCGTCCAAACCGTACAACGAATCAGGCTGGAATTTGGTATACTTTAGAATTACTAGGGGACGAACTGGATTGTTGTTGGTCTAAGAACCGGAAATGGCAAATGCTAAATGAAAATGCGTTTTCTTAGGGATTTATCCGATTTTTACCACTGACATGATATGACATGTGTTATTCTATGACTGACGTTAGGTTGGGGTACAGCCACTTGTGACCCCAACATTACGTCAGTCATAGAATTCTTCATGAGAATGAATAATAGCGAAAGTGTTTAGACACTTGTGTCCACAATTTAGTCGGATAGTTGGGTGGGAGCTCCCCGGATTTTTTGTTTCTTGGTGCTGCGGACCGTTATCCCCTCATAGGGTCGCCGCGCATGTAGCAGTCGCAGTCGCAGTTGCAGTTGCAGTCACTGTCATTGTCATTCTTCTTGTGATTGTCATTCCTCTGGGCATTGTCACGTTGTTTTCTATTTATAGTCATTTTATAGGAAATAACACAATACCAGCTGGCTGTAGCGTAAACATACAAATCTATGACATGCATTGGAATCCAAAATTGTTTCCGAACCCAGAAAAATTCGATCCGGATCGATTTCTACCAGAAAATACGAAGAATAGGCATCCATTTGCTTATATTCCTTTCAGCGCTGGACCTAGGAATTGCATCGGTAAACAATAAAACATTCCGTTAATCGTTGTAAACATTTGCCGATTGTATTGTTCTCTTATAGGCCAACGTTTCGCGTTATCTGAAGAAAAAACAGTTCTCGCATATTTGCTGAGAAACTATAGGTTCAAGTGCTCACAGACAATGGAAACTATAACACCTATTCTGGAGTTGATCATCAGACCGCTAGATGGTCTTTTCGTCACGATCGAAAAGAGGAATTAGTTATTTTTGAGATAATTGTTTGACCTTTGGTGATAGGTTGTGTACTATGTTAATATATCAAATTTAATATGTGTAAATAAATTTAATTGCTGTAAATAATCAAATCGTGTTTGTTTCATTGTAGTTAATGGTTTGTAATTAGATGATATACAATTTAAAATAATGCCATATCTCTACCTACAGGATACTCATTACAGGCCAATGTTCAACGTTTCATAGTAGTAGTACCATAATCTCTGCCTCGTGTGGCTACTTTTTGCAATTATGTAATTTATTCTTAAATATTGTCGAGGCCAAATATGAAGACCATAGTTAGCTATAAACTCAGCAAGGCCATACCGCCGTGTCATTGTTGCAAAATGAACTACATACCTATAAAAATAGAATGGAGAGAAATCTAATAAAAATAGAATAACCCAAGGAGAGGAAAAGGATATGCGTCGCTCGGGATTTGAACCTGGAACTCCACATTTCCGATTGTTGCTTTCCCGATTAAGGAATGAGGGTGTTCAGCGAACTTGTTGTGTAGTCAGCAAAACGCGTAGTAGTTTTCGTTACTATCCAGCAGTTGAGCGTTCGCTGATGAAAAATTGACTTTCTGCTAAAATGGTTTTCTTGAATGCTAAGGATATTTATGAGTAGACTAGTAGACATGTGTAACCATGTTACTAAATACAGTGACGTTCTGAACTTAAAAAAAATCCGCTGACGTACGTCGAGTAATCAACAGGTAGTTATCACAAACATACAGCGAACAGCTGCTCTCAACTGTTGACAATTGTTGGCAACTGTCGAGTTTGCTAAATGCGCCCATTATTTTGCCACTTCAAATATACAGGAGCTTGATATTGACACCAACTATACGTGAACGACCTCTACCACACATAGCTATCTACCAAAATGACAGAAACGTTCCTGGCTCCAGGATCTAATTCTAGCAGAGAAGTTTTCTTTTCCTCTCCTTGGATTTTTCTATATCACTTCTCTCCATCTTTGATATGTGATTAATCGATTTCAACCGATAACTTTTCAGTTTATACAATATCTGTGGTAGCTCCCACCCAACTGTCCGATTGGTTGACACGTTAAATCGTCAACACTGTCTGCAATACTTCAATTTCGTGAAGCCACAGCCACTCTCGATCCCACCCTAACGTCAGTCATAAAATAACATTAAATGTCATGTGAGTGACTACTGGCGTTTATCAGAATTTGTCAAACCATGGCGACTAAGTCTACGATACTGCCAAGCTTCTATAAACGCTTATAGCATACCCAAACAGCTTATTTCACTGATCTGTATATGGATATACATATGTAATGTTACTTGAGAATGAGCTGATATCAGTTTGATCAAAATTGGTTGAATTGCTAAAAAATGCATGTAACATCTGCCACTTTCGGTTGTCAGTTTGTCTCCAAAAACAATCCGATACGATTTTCTAATAACATAAACATATCAATTAACCAATTCATTTGTAAACCAGATCCTCTATAACTAAACCAAAAAAGTAAAATCAGAACTAGAGATGTTTAAAATAATTTGTATTCGAATACAATAATTACAACTAATTATCGCTTTCTTCGTTCCAAAGTAACCAGCAGTCCATCTCTGGGTCTCAGCACCAATTCCATCATTGGAAAGACATTTTCTGTCGTTTGTGTGGACTTAACTTTAAAGTTACTCAAGATATAAGCCAGAATCGTTTTCTGCTCGTACATCGCAAATTTTTGTCCTGTAAATAAATAAAATAACAAATTTTTCAAATAGAATTGTTAAGATAATTTACCAATACAATTTCTTGGTCCCGCACTGAAAGGAATGTATGCGTGTTCTTGCCATTTTCTGGTAGGAAACGATCAGGTTCAAATTTCTCGAGATTTGGATAGATCTCCTCGTTTTTATGCAGCAGGAATGTCTGCACGATTATTGGACATCCCGCAGGAACTGTGTACTTCCCTAAAAGGCAATACTCAGATAATGATATGGTCAAAATAATACACGATTCTGCAAAACTTCTTGTTTAACTTTGCCCCCGCTTGTGTTCTGTTAATTTTAACGCACCTATTTGCACATCCTCCGTTAAAGTTCTTCCAATAGTTGTACACTTGGATACAGCCTCAAAGCTTCCTTGATACACCTCTCCAGCAATTTTAAATCTCCCAAATCGTTTACCATTAGATTTTTACCTGCTGCTTGGAACATCGAATCAATTTCTTCGCAAACTTGTTCCTACAATTCAGCGAAAACTAACCGTAAGCTGTACTGTTCGAACATTTTGTACTTACTTGTATTTCCGGATGGTTACCCAGCAAAAATAACGACCAACTTATTCCGACTGTTGTGGTATCGTGACCCTGAAAGACATCGTAAAAATCGGCTAGAATTATGAGTTTGAACTGTTTTACACGAACGAGAATGATAGCGAAATGAACAGAGTTTCTATTCCTCATCAATTACCATGGAAACCGCGGTCCCCAAAAAACCGCAAAACCAAGAGATTTATTATTCTCGTGTAAAAGAGCTCTGATTACTTCCTACCTCAAACATAAACGTGTCCATTTGTTCTTGGATCTCTGAATCGGTAAAAGCGCCGTCTTTTTTGGCCATGTCCAGAAAGAGATCTAGGAATGCTTGTCGCTTTTTGGCGCCATAATCTTCTTCCATACGATCTGATTATGGCGTTTGTGCAGCTGTTCTTTTCTTATCGTCTATTACCTGCGATATATTATGAGAGTTTTTGGGTATGACTTGTGGCACATATATACCTTCCTGGTAAAGCCGTGTAATGTTTTCAGATAGCTGTTGAATGCTTTGCCATATTTCATCTTGTAGAATACGAAATCTGATAGTAACCAAGGTGACAGCATGGGTTTTACTATGGTTCGACTTATTCTAAAAAGATTTCGAATTTAGTCTAAAGTTTTCGAAAGTTTGAGGTCCTGACCCGTAGATGCCTTCGACGTATTTGTTATCTTTGTTGTCCTTTTCGTTTATTTGAACGCCCATGGCAGTTTCTGAAGTAAAAATTACCTTGGAAATGACATTCTTTATCTTTTGCTTTAATCACTTGTGTTCAATATATTTTTATTGAAAATGTTACTTATTATTCTACTAGTAAATTTGCGTACATACCACAGATGATATCCAAGGTACACCTGGTAATAAATGGGTATAAATCGAATACTTGTCCAGTGGCTTTAGATTCGAGAATGTTGACCAATTTTTTACTCTTCTCAGCAAATACGTCCATGAAGTTTTCTAGGATTTTGAAGTGGAACGTCGGTGTAATGAGTTTCCTATGTCTAAATCATTTGGATCCTGTAAATTTAGTTGCTTGAGTATATCGAATCATGAGTTGTTTTTATATAGCCAACCTGCACTCGTCAGTAAACCATCTCCTAGCCAAGGATGGACAGCTGAATACATCTGATTCTTGGTTATGTTTACAGAATCATTTAGCATAGACTAAAAAAGAAATGTTGAATGTAATTGCGACTTTTGGTTTTCGTACATACCTCAATCGCGTCTGGTGAAATAAAATGAACAACGGGTAATGGCCCCTCCCATGTCCTCAGGATTTCCGTACTCTCGTGCCCTGCATACAATTTATATCGCTTAGGCGCACACCGGAAAAGATCTAGAATACAAATTATTTCCAAAGTAACAAAAAATGGCCATGCATTAAAAGTGTCACATTAGTCAATTTATTAAAGAAAGTATTCCTTTTTTAATTCTACTTATCGCAAATAATACCACCTAAAAATCTGACTTGAAACATTGATATCCACTAACTTTTGTAATTCTTATCATTTTGATAATGGTTTAGCAAATCATAGACAAATTCTTCGAAAAGTCAATACAATCTTTAAAATAATTCTTTCTACCACTCATTTGATCTGTGTTACCGACATCGACATGATGTCTTTGTGGTTTGTAACACCCTGTGGACATATTGCCACTCAGTTTTTTAATACATCAAAAAGCAGTGCGTTTAGAATTGACTGGGCTTTACGATAATGCGAAAGTTAGTTAGTTCAAACGGATCTAACTTCGGAGGTTATGAAGTTCCAAAACTGCGATTAAAAAAACGTCAACAATCCTCCAATCCAATTAAGGTTACCTATCCAACGGCACTGTTGTTCCTTTATCTATTTCAAACACTTCGAAGGTAATGGCGTTTCAAAATTGCAATTTTTAACAATTCATGGAAATGATGAAAGTTTCTTCTTTGAAAATTAACATATCGAAATAAAATAAATGCCAATATATTGCTAAATAGTTTGGCTTTAAACTGGAAAACATTTGATCATGATCTTTAGGCTTCCACCCTGTGGAACAAATAAGGTGTTCTAAACTTAGACCACAAAAACATCATAACGCAACGGTTGAACATATCATATGAGTTGTAGAAATAATTATTCTAAAAATTTATCGGTTAGAAAGAATTTGTTTTTAAATTGTGGAAAGAATAAACCTTGGATCATAAATATCTATTATTTATGATACTAGTGCAATAATAGTGATCTTAAAATATTTTTTTTTGTATGAGTATCGAAACACCGACGTCACCAACTGGTAGACCATTGTGTTAATATGTGGGCCCCCTAGGAGGTAGACCGCCCAGTGGGTAGACTGCCTAGGTCCACAGACTGCCTAGACCCATGCACCGCCTAGGCCCACCACCGCCTAGGCCCACGCACCGCCTAGTGTACCGGAAGTAACGCGACGTTATTACGAACGTTTTCCTACAGCGATGCCAGAAAGGTGAATTTTAAAATACATTTGGAGGTCGATAGGAGGCCCCATTTTGGGGCCCAACTAAATGTTTGTATCTGAGTACGCTTCTCGAAGTCTACTTATGGCCTAGTGGTAATTTGCCTACGAGAGTTTTTAAGCCCGCCAAACGCATTTCATAGTCGCACCGTAAGTTGGATTTTAACGTAATTTTCGAGGACGATTGCGGCCCCATTTTGGGACCCACCCGATTTTTTTCGACGCGAGCACGTTTCTTGGAATCCAGTCTATCCTCAGGTGGCGATTAGAGCGGCCTACATGCATTTTTAATTGCGCCACATGCGTCTAAAAGTCAAGCTTTGGCGATATATCGCGGTGCATGCCTCCGGACTTCCTGGCTCGAGTCTCCGTAAATACGTGTTTTGGGGCTCCTTTTTCGACGGCATTGAATCGAGCAAGATCCAACCTATCAAATGGTACTATTTCTTCCTCTCCGCGGTCTCTTTTTGACACGCTAGGAATTTTTGAAAATGACCACTTTTTAAGAAATCGCAAAAAGCGATCTTTTTGTCGGGGGGCAAACTTTCATTGAAATCTCCGGGAATACGGGCTTTGGGCCGCGTTTTTTCGCTCGATTTCCACTGGCGAAGGTACTAATTGACGTTTCGTCGTGTCGCGCTCTCGGGCGACGACTCTGCGCCGGGGCGCGTTTCAAAATTGGTGCAGGGTTCCAGTCTGAGGCTTGTGGCACCGCAAATACGCGTTCTGGGGCCCGTTTTCGATCTAGGGATACAGAGGAATGTCCGAACTTTCGTTTGGTGGAATAATTTGCCGTCTTCGACCAATTTTCGACGCGCGTGCGCCGATCGAAAAAGGCGATTTTTTTACGGATCCGAAAAAAAAATCAGCTGTCGCCGAACACGGCCCCAAACTATCGATGGAGTCTCGGCAAATACGCGTTCTGGGGACCCGTTTTCACTCGAGTGAGACAGTAAGGTCCAAAATTACTACCCGTCGTATAAATCGCCGTCCGCGAGCGTTTTTCGGCCTGGCAGGAACGTGCGAAAAACACCAATTTTTGATAGATCGATAATCGGTCTGTGACGTCACAGGTCGATCGGCCGAGTGCAGCTCTTCGGAAAATCGCTTTTTTCACCCCTTTCCCGCGAAACGCTCGCGTCGAGGGTAAATTCACCAGAAGGGATATTGGCGAGCACTTTTTTACCGCGGGCCGACACGCGGCACACAGGCTTCAATAGGGTATTCCGGTGTTTTTCAAATTGTTGTTTTTCACAAAGTAGGGATGCTACTGATTGCTACTTTACACATAAAATGTCAAACATTGCTTTAAATTAAGAGAAATCGTCATTTGAAGTTTGAATTAGAGATGATCTTTGTGACGTCACAAAGATCGCTTAAAACGGGCGGCTTGGCAACGTTGTAAGTTTTCATATGTTATGTTCACTCACACACCTTTGTTGACAAGTGTTTCAAATGGCCACGACCGGTCAGCTGTTCCCCCAAACGGCTTGCTAGTAAAACTTGAACCAAGATGAATACAGAATAGACATTATATATTCAGCAAAAAAGCAAATACGCTTTATGTTTTGTATAGTCTAAACTTCTGTGTAGTATTGTTTAATGAATTAAAAATAACCTTCTGCAGTATTTCAAATTAATGAAACCACAGACACTCTGGATCACTTCCTAATGTCAATCATCGAATACAATTAATGTAATGTCATGTCAGTTGCTACTGGAGTTTGTCAAAATATGCTAGCAACCATAGCGACTAAGACTGTGGATTCAGTCAGACAGCTTCTATGAATGCTGGGTCCTAACCATTCATCCCATTGATCTCTAAATTGGTACCTATACATATCTATTCACTTGAGAATGAACTGGTGTCAGTTTGGTCAAAATTCCAAAAAATACAGTTCGCCCCCTGGTATTTCTAAATACGTTTACCAAATTTCAGACTGATTCCTTGTACCGTTTAGGCGCTATCGTGTTCGCAGACATACATACATATATACATACCCACAATCCACATTCATTTTCAAGAAATCATTGAAATGGATTAAGGGGACCCCCATTTTCCGTCGATTGCAATACATACTTTTCTTATAAGGTACTAGTCGGAAAGTAAAAATGAAAATCTACCATACAATTTGTGAATACTATAAAAAGCAATTGGCTACCCAACTACACTGGTCAAAAGAATTAGGGGATAATGAAAAATTTGTCTAAAATTGAAAGTTGATTTTCTACCAAACCAATTATCCGATTTTGATGATTCTTTCACTCACGGATAACCCAATTCTTCAGCAGTAGTGCAGATGGACAGTTTTATTCGAATTTTGAGTTTTGATCATATACAGGGTGTACTAATGATGGAATGTTGTTTTGTCTGAACTTTGAAGCACTATATGGGTTTTTCCAGCTGTAACAACTGACAATAACTGAAATGAAATGGTAATCTGATCTTTTATGAACATTTTGTTTTTTGATTTACTTTATTATCTTTTTTTTTAAAGGAGATACAACAAGAAAAGTAATAACAAGACGGAACGATTTCAAGGTTGATTTTCACTGGAACCGCTTAACGGATTTTGGCGATTTTTTTTGGCATGTGAGTTGATCGCTCAGCAGTAAATACGGTGATGAAAGCTTTTGCTTGACTTTCAGTTTTACTCTTATACAGGGTGTCCGAAATGCGCCAGCTGTATCATCTGGTGTTCTCATGAACCAACCGTTAGCTTGATCTTTTCTAAACATCTCATTTTTTGTGTTACGTTATTATGTCTGTTAGTAAAGGAGATATGGCAAGAACAGTGATAACAAGTCGTGGATAAAAGCGAATCGAAAAATTTCTTTGGATACATGTTCGCATTTGATCAAGGAATGTCCAGTTAGGGAATATTGCAAGTTTGTGTATTTAGCGTTGACAACATAAGGTTAATAAAGGAAACATTTTGTAAATAATCATCATTTATAGAAAATGGTATAGAATATACAAAATGAAAGAATTGTAAATATAAAATATCAAATAAAAAGTCATTCTACAATATATTGCAACACATTTTGAAATTTAATAATAAGTGTGGTCTCCATGAACTCCCAATACAGCTATGTGGCATGGACTGGACAAGATTGTCCAACATTTCTGGTGGGATTCTTGTCCACTCTTCTCACACTCTTCTTGAAGTGCAACTTACAGTTGTTGGAGTCCCAGGGGTGGTACCTGCCGAGCTGCCACCCGTCGTCCTAGGGCATCCCATGCATGTTCGATCGGATTGCAGTCCGGTGAGCATGCAGGCCAGTCCATGCGTTCGATTCCATTGGTGTGAAACCAATTGTTCCAGCTCTACAATATTGGCTCGATGTGGTCGCGCATTATCATCCATGAACATGAAACCTGGTCCTACGGCTCCTGCGTACTGATATACTGTTGGCTGCAAAATTTCGTCCAGATACCTCTGGCCAGTTAAACCACCATGTATAAAGTGAAGATCAGTGCGGCCACCTAAACTGATACCGGCCCAGACCATTAAGCTGCCACCCTCATATTGTGGTTGCTCACGAACATTTCTTGGCATATTTCTGGTTCCGGGTTCACGCCATATTAAAATACGCCGATTGTCAGGCTGCATATTGAATCTGGACTTGTCGGAAAAAAGAACTCGGCTCCAACCTTCAAGGGTCCAATTTTGATGTGCTGATGCCCACATTGTACGTTCTCTTTTATGACGAGGAGTAAGCGGGACACACACCATCGGTCTCCGAGCAAATAGACCACCTCTGTGCAAACAATTGCTGATGGTTTGTGTTGATACGAGCGTTCCTGTACTTGCAGCCAAGTCTGCCCTAAGGTAGGTAGCGTTCATCCCCCAGTTTCTGCGGGACAGCAACAGCAAATACCGTTCATCTCGTGCGTTCGTTGATGGTGGCCGACCTTGCCCTGGTCTCCTTCTAACATTGCCCGTTTCTAAAAACCGACTTCATAGCCGAGAAATGGCACTTTGCGCCACATTGCAAGCTTCTGCAACAACTTGTTGTGTCTGACCTGCTTCCAGCCTTCCAATAATTCTACAAGCCATGGATTCAGCAATATCATGTTGGTCACCCATTTGGGACAACAGCCGTACTTAACTCTAGAATCTACTAAATTGTAACATAGTGCATACCGGCTTTCATACCCTGCTGCTGACTGTCACGAAATATCCTGCACAAACTTGTTGATGCGTATTTTTTCCTTCGTGTGAACAAGTGTGAACATCATTTTTAACAAACTAAGCATATCGTATTAAAACCAATCAATGAAATATTAATTATGACATTTCATTGATGGTGTCAGCAGTATATTAGAGTAACTTCGCATGGTTTTGTCGATTTTACGAATTTACATTGTGAATAACGCTCATTACAGCTCTTATTTTATCTTTGTTAATAATAGAGATAATGACGTGAATCAAAAAAAAAAGAAATATTCAGAAAAGGTCAGGCTACCTTCTTTTCAACAAATTCAATCATCAAATTCCAATGATCGTACATGGCACACCCCAGAGAGTGTTCCAAATTTCGGATATATCACACCCAGTATGTGATTAAAACGGGATCTCATGCAAAAGTTTCTACCACCGTATTACTGCCGAGAAATCAAACCACATGCCAAAAAAATCGCCAAAATCCTTTAAGCGGTTCCAGAGAAAATCAACCTTGAAATTGTTCCGTCTTGTTATTACCTTTCTTGTTGTATCTCCTTTAAAAAAAGAGATAATAAAGTAAATCAAAAAACAAAATGTTCATAAAAGATCAGATTACCATTTCATTTCAGTTATTGTCAGTTGTTACAACTGGAAAAACCCATATAGTGTTTCAAAGTTCAGACAAAAAAACATTGCATCATCAGTACACCCTGTAAATGCTCAAAACTCAAAATTCGAATAAAAACTGTCCATCTGCACTACTACTGAAGAATTGGGCTATCCGTGAGTGAAAGAATCATCAAAAACGGATAATTGGTTTGGTAGAAAATCAACTTTCAATTTTAGACAAATTTTTCATTATCCCCTAATTCTTTTGACCAGTGTACATATAGTACAAGATACGGACCTAGATCGACCTTTCCTCATCCTTTTTCCTAATCAAATCTATTTTTTTTATACAATATAATGTATAAATGAACACAATGTACTAGAGTTACCACCTCATATCCTGGCTAGGCTATTTTTATTTAATATTATTTAAGGCATATTTATTTATTTAAGGCGACAATTGTTCAAGTGATTGTAGACTGATGTTGTGTTATTAATTCGATATAATCACTGTAGATGTATCTCAGTATCTTAGAGGGGATTTGTTATGGATTTATTCACCTTATTACTGTCATTAATTTTAGGATTCTTGATTTATTATGTGGTTGAAAGGTTTACGAGGGATCGAATCACAACTTTGGTTGATAAAGTTCCCGGACTATTAAAGTTACCGTTTTTTTGGCACTACCTACATTCTGTTTTTTATTCCAAGATGGGGTAAGTATTTGTAAGGGTTATTATGCTTCTAAGGTCCAATTTACCCTGGATCACAATACTGTTATTATTTTTAAGTTCTTGTATCATTGTCTTTTTTTTAGCAATCTACAGGATGATTGTTCCATTTTTTTAAGAGATACGGACCAATTGCCCGGACTTGGTTGGGAGGTCTTCCTGTCGTACACCTAGTAACCCCAGAGAATGTAGAAGTATGAAATTTTTCATACGAAAACACCGACTAGAAAAATATCACTTATGTACATTAAATTTTAGACAATTCTGAGCAGTTCAGTTCAAATCACGAAGAGTAACGCATATGATGCCATCAGACCTTGGTTGGGTGAAGGTTTACTGACCAGTTCAGGTACACACCCATTATCCTTAAGAATTATAATTTGCTTCTACGTAATTTGCTGACTAATTTTAGGAGCAAAATGGCAGAGACACAGAAAACTTATTACGCCGACTTTTCACTTTAAAATCTTGGATAATTTTATGGATGTGTTTGTCGAGTCACCTATTGGTGGGGCAACTTAAGGACAAAGCTGACGGTGTTTGATTTATATCCTTATATCACGAGATGTACGTTGGATATTATATGTGGTAAATGATTGTAACTTATGCTTGGAAATAATGACTAATGTTTGAAGATATTTTCAGAGACCGCCATGGGCGTGCAAGCAACAAGTTGTTTTGTGTTATTTTATCAAGTTAAGTTATACAAATATTCTGTGCATTAAAATATGGGAACTGATCAAAGAAGATGTTGTAACAATTCACCAAATGAGTTTTGTTACATGTGCGGTTGTTATGTAGTGACACATCTGAAAAAAAAAACAATACGGAAGAGGTAAAAGCAGCTCACTGCTGCTATTTTGGATATAGAAATGGAGATCTGGGAAATCCATGGACATTGGACACCTAATATATGTTGGATGTCCCGTCAAATCGGACTTCGGAAAGAGATCGGAAAGACTGGCGTTTGCAGTTTCCATGTTGTCGCGAGAGCCTTCCAAACATGTAGGTGGTGGCTATTTTTGCACGATAAGCGTCTGCGGATATTCGAAGAAGGATAAGCATAAAATAAAATATCCAAATTTGCCATCAGCATCGCGACGTATCTCCCATGAAGATAACCGTCCTCCACCAAGTGCATCAACCACTTCATCATTTTTGACACAGAAGAAATTTCGCCAGTTACAAGAAACTTGCCTGATTTGAAAGTGTTTGAAATAACTCTGTCACATCAGGTGAGTCGTGAAGATTCACCATTTGAAGTTTTAGGAACACCTCTCATTATAAACCAGTGCGAACTGAATTATTTGGTTATAGACTTAGGTTTTTCAAAAGAAAAAGCCGAGTTATTGGGTTCTAGGCTACAGGAATGGAATCTTTTCGCACGAGGTGTGACGGTGTCCTCATTTACAAAGCTTAACGAGCTTTTTAAAGCATATTTTAAAATGGAAGGGTCTTTACGTGTAGTCACGATGTTGAGGGTCTTATGAACGAGTTTGATATTCTCCACGATCCTTCTGAATGGTGACTTTTTATCGATTTATATTCTTTGAATTTATATAATTTGTTGACTGATTTTGTTGCAGTTTTCTGGATTTTTTAAAGAATTGCTGTTCTGTAAATCTAGACCTGTTACAATAAATCCACTTTCAGATTCTAGTTATGTAAGGCAAATATAATCTGGAACAAATATTTTTTTTTGTTGTATCAGAAAGTTGGAAATTTGTTTCCTTTTTGTTTCCCATCAGTAAAGGGGACAAATTCTGAATTGATAAATATTTACAAAAGTTTGTAACTTAAAAAATAATTAAAAGATCTTAATAAAACTACAATAATTATTGCCAAGAGTCTAGTGAACAATACTAAGTGAAGAATAGTGGTTGAAACGACCTCAAATGTTGCTCAAAACAATATAAAGTCAAACAAACAATTTATGAAGACAAATTTATTGATAAACATTTTCTATAACCGAATCTCTAGAACCGAATCATTCAAGTGTGTGAATCACTCTAATACTAATAATTCGCATATTCATATCACTGGATTATTCATTAAGAACCTGATTATTATAACAAAACATTTCGAGAACCGAATCATTTGATTATGGATATCGCTCGAATAATTCGATTCTTCAAATCATCGATTCTAACACTGATATTTACTACCTCTTCAAAGGCATTTCGCGACTCTTAAGATATTAGTTTCTAGACTCGAACGTTGTTATCTGGATATCTTAACGTAACTATCTTAACGTTTAACAAACTAATTTTTATTTGATTTTAGGACAAAAGTTTGCAATGTACGAGGTAAAGACACTTTTGGCTTACATACTGCGAGAGTATAAAGTAACTTCCATCGATACTGAGAAAACGATTAAATCAGTTTTGGAATTAGTGCTTACACCAAAGAAAGGATGGACTCAAGATTAAACTGGAACCAAGAAATAAACTATAGTTTAGTTTTGTATGTACATGTTATCTAGATATAAGCAAAAATAAAACAGTGTACATGAAAACCTACACGAAAGGCAGACATTTTATTTAATTTCCTACACTGTAATAAATGATAATGTTATGTTAAAGTCGTTTACGATACTAATAATGTGGTTAGTACCTCCTTATAAGTACTCGTTTGTAACATGGGATGTGTTGTTTTCCTTATACCATGTGTTACTTTAATACTTCTATTACATACTTTGGTTTTATGGAAACCACGACAAGCAGAATAGGATAGCAAAGTACAGTAATTAAGTTACCTGGTTCGAGAAGATATCCAATAATTGGCACTGTCTACACAATGATTTTTATCAAAAGAGAAGTTATATGATATGCGGTCAATTATATCATTAAAGTATCAAACTTTTATACTTCTAGGTCTTTTTGATTTCGTCCAGGAACGATTCAAATTTTACAATGGCATCTTTAGAACGTGGTTTAGCTCTGTTCCAGTTGTCCACATTTGCAATCCGGATCATGTAGAAGTATGAAGCAGTGTAAACTTTTTGATATCTATGTTGTTTCGATAAATATTTTAGGTAATCTTGAACAATTCGGTTCATATCAGTAAAAGTAGTGCCTACGATGTCCCCAAACCATGGCTTGCAGATGGATTACTTCTAAAGAAAGGTAGAAATATCGAATAAAGACTTTCGCAGTCCGAATCAATTATGTATCTAATTCTTGATTTCCGTAACTCTCTTTGTAACTCTCATGGTGTGAACGTCGACAATTGCAACGTAAACAACGCGGTTTCCTCCCGGAAATCAAGAATTAATTGTGGACATCTTTTAAGAAGTCGTTGGAAATGGCACATTTATTGGGTTTATTACAGGCAAAAGGTGGCATATTCAAAGGAAATTGCTTACTCCTGCGTTTCATTTCAAACTTTTGGAGAATGCCTTAGAGACATTCGTCCAAAAGAGCATTTGTTTGGTCGATATCTTAAGTAGGAAGGTCGGCAAAGGTGTTTTTGATATCTATCCCTTAATAACCCATTGCACATTAGATATTATATACGGTAAGTGACAATATTTTTATTTTTAATCGGAATAGACGATATTTCTATTAATATTTTCTTTTGTAGAAACTGCCATGGGTATAGAAGTGAATTAAAATGTCATTTAAAATTATGGAAATACTATTTGAGAAAATGCATATTCTAATTGACAATTGCAGTGATAATATGGAACTACATAGCTATAAAAATAGAATCGAGAGAAATTCAATAAGAATAGAATAACCCAAGGAGAGAAAAAGGATATGCGTCGCCCAGGATTTGAACCTGGAACTCCACATTTCCGATTGTTGCTTTCCCCATTAAAGAATGGGGGTGTTCAGAGAACTTAACGGTTGTGTAATCAGCAAAACGCGTAGTAGTTTTCATTACTATCCAGCAGTTGAGTGTTCGCTGAATGAGTCTGGTAACCAATGTTACTAACTAACGTATTTAAAGAAGTGAAGACATGAACTTCTTTTCATCCATTTGTTGGCTAGGATTTTTTCCGCCCTACATTTTTTCATAATTACTAAAGCTGGTTCATCTGATAGCAAACTGCTACATGCTTAATAGATTTATAATAACTTACCGATATAACACGTCATTGGTAAACGGATAATCATACTATTGGAAAGAATCCGCTAACCCTCTTTAAACAGCGATAACTATACAGTATAAGGTTAACTTACCCGGGGACACCTGTCCCCAGACTTCAGTGTCCAGTCCATGTCATCTATTTCCTTGGACTCATAGGCTAGCTTGGTCATCTTATCACACCTAAAATTCCCCAAATCAACCACCACCTCGATGGAACTTTACACACACAGTGAAGCAGAGCGGAATGCACTAGCCAGTGTCATTGCTACCATATACCGGTGCAAGTCATGGGGGGGGGACACAATATCCTATTATGGCACCCAGGAATATAGCTAGCTATTTCTCCTCGACAAGGGAGTACCGTCATAAAGAGTCATAACGAGATATCGTACCAGATAAACCCTGGCTAGCAAAACCCGCATTGGTAAAATATCTTTGCAACACATTTTTATCCCAAAATAACCTCCTTTTGCGCAGAGATTATATTTTTGAAAAATTGACTTCCTGTTAAAATTGATTTCTTCAATGCTAAGGATATTTATGAGTAGACTAGTAGACCTGTGTAATCATGTCAATAAATACAGTGACGTACTGAACTAAAACAAATCCGTTGACGAACGTTGACTAATGACTAATTAACAGGTAGTCATCACAGACATTCAGCGAACAGCTGCTCTCAACTATTGACGACTATTGGCAACTGTCGAGTTTGCTAAACGCGACTATTATTTTGCCACTTCAAATATACAGGATCTTGAGATTGACACCAACTATACGTGAACGACCTCTACCACACATAGCTATCTACTAAAATGACAGAAACGTTCCAGGCTGTAGGATCAAGTTCTAGCAGAGGAGTTTTCTTTTCCTCTTCTTGGATTTTTCTATATCACTTCTCTCCATCTTTCATATGTGATTAATCGATTTCAACCAATAACTTTTCAGTTTTTAAAATATCAGTGGTAGCTTCCACCCAACTGTCCGATTATATCGTTGACACGATAAATCGTCAACACCTTCTGCAATACTTTAATTTTGTGAAGCCACAGTCGGACGTTTATCAAAATTTGTCAAACCATAACGACTAAGGATACGACTACTGTCAAGCTGCTTCTATAAACGCTTATAGCACCCAAACCGTTCATCTCACTGATCTGTATATTGATATACATATGTAATGTCACTTGGGGATGAACTGGTATCAGTTTGATCAAAATTGGTTGAATCCCTAGCAAAATGCATGTAACAAGACACTTCCGGTTGTCAGATTGTCACAACAAAATTCAGGTTGTCCCATGATAACTCTAAATAAGTATAGAAATTTCAGCTCGATCCGTTGTACCATTTGGATGCTATCGTGTTTACAGACTGTTTACATCGATTACAATACTTTTCTTCTAGGGTACTAGTCGGAAAATAAAAATCTATTTAATCATTAGCATAGATACAACATTTAAATGATTTTTTTAACTTTGCATTTCTACTGATAACAAATAATATCAGTAAAAAATTTGTAACATGACATTTTATCAGTAACTTTGTTGCTTTTTATGATCGTTTTTATTCTGTAAAAAGTAATGGACGCCATTAAGATTAGAGTCTTATGTCTTCCATATTCCTAAAATATAGAAGTTTTTTTATATTTCATTGGTTTGATAAGGTACGAATTAATCAAAACTTACAGATTGCATTTTTGCTTTTAATCAAACAAAACACCTTCAATTACGGTTTGAACTTGAATTATTTGCAGTATAATAAAATACATTCTATCATCTGTACCACCTATTTTGTTTTCTATGTGTTCTGGAAGTAATAATTAACTATACAAAACACGATTTTTTGATAACATAAATATATCAACGAACCAATTCATTTGTAAACCAGATCCTCGATAACTAAACCAAAACAGTAAAATCAGAACTAGAGATGTATAAAAATAATTTGTCTACGAATACAATAATTACAACTAATTATCGCTTTCTTCGTTCCAAAGTAACCAGCAGTCCATCTCTGGGTCTCAGCACCAATTCCATCATTGGAAAGACATTTTCTGTCGTTTGTGTGGACTTAACTTTAAAGTTCCTCAAGATATAAGCCAGAATCGTTTTCTCCTCGTACATCGCAAATTTTTGTCCTGTAAATAAATAAAATAACGAATTTTTCAAACAGAATTGTTAAGATAATTTACCAATACAATTTCTTGGTCCAGCACTGAACGGAATGTATGCGTACGGATGTCTGTTCTTGCTATTTTCTTGTAGAAAACGATCAGGGTCAAATTTCTCGGGATTAGGGTATATCTCCTCGTTTCTATGCACCAGGAATATCTGCACGTTTATTGGACATCCCGCAGGAACTGTGTACTTCCCTAAAAGGCAATACTCAGATAATGATATGGTCAAAATGATACACGATTCTGCAAAACTTCTTGTTTAGTTTTGGCCCAGCTTATGTACTGTTAATTTTAACGCACCTACTTGCACATCCTCCGTTAATGTTCTTCCAATAGTTGGTACACTTGGATACAGCCTCAAAGCTTCCTTGATACACCTCTCCAGCAATTTTAAATCTCCCAAATCGTTTACCGTTAGATTTTCACCTGCTGCTTGGAACACCGAATCAATTTCTTCGCAAACTTGTTCCTACAATTCAGCGAAAACTAACCGTAAGATGTGCTTTTCGAACGTTTTGTACTTACTTGGATTTCAGGATGGTTACCCAGCAAAAATAACGACCAACTTATTCCGACTGTTGTGGTGTCGTGACCCTGAAAGAAATCGTAAATGTCGGCCAGAGTTATGAGTTTGAACTGTTTTACATGAACGAGAATGATAGCGAAAAGAACTGAGTTTCTCTTCCTCATCAATCACCATGGTAATCGCGGTCAACTAAGAGATTTATTATTCTCGTGTAAAAGAGCTCTAATTATTTCCTACCTCAAACATAAACGTGTCCACTTGTTCTTGGATCTCCGAATCGGTAAAAGCGTTATCTTTTTTGGCCATGTCCAGAAAGAGATCCAGGAATGCTTGTCGCTTTTTAGCGCCATAATCTTCTTCTTCTATACGATCTGATTTGGGCGTTTGTGCAGTTGTTCTTTTCTTATCGTCTATTACCTGCGATATATTATGAGAGTTTTTGGATATGACTCGTGGAACATATATACCTTCCTGGTAAAGCCGTGTAATGTTTTCAGATAGCTGTTGAATGCTTTGCCATATTTCGTCTTGTAGAATACGAAATCTGATAGTAACCAAGGTGATAGCAAGCGTTTTACTATGGTTCGACTTATTCTAAAAAGATTTCAAATTTAGTTTCGAGAATTTTGAAAATTTGAGGTCCTAACCCGTAGATGCCTTCGACGTATTTGTTATCTTTGTTGTCCATTGCGTTTATTTGAACGCCCATAGCCGTTTCTGAAGTGAAACACAAGTAAAAATAAATGGGGTGGCCCTCACTCAACTTTCCGACTACGCCGTTGGGACAATGAAGTGTCTGAACACTTTTCCAATTATTCAATTTTGTGAAGCCAGAGCCACTCTGTATCCTACCTAACGTCAGTGTCTGTGACATAATAACATTTTTCTACTTTGCATTCACAATGCACACATTGTAACACTGTTTTCGGTGTTTTAGTAAATTGTAACACCGTTTTTAGTAACTTTTTTCTAAGATTGGTGACATTGATATCAAATGCATGTCAAACGAAAATACACATAACCACAAAAGTAAGCACAAACTGATTTTTTAGAATCGCACAAACTGCGAAGTATGTATATTTTTATACATATTTAAACATGCGTGTTGCATCCTAGGTTTCGTACTACTAGTATATGATGGTATATAATAATTATCAATAATTACTTTTTCACAGATATTTGAATTTATGTGACAGATGACAGTGTTACCAACGGTTGCACCCATAAATACTCTAGATTGGAATTTTACCTAATTTTTATAAAATTAATGACGCAAAGTAGAAAAAATAGTATATTACACTCGTTTTATAAGACATATTGGCGCATTCGTTCATTCTCAACTCATGCGCCAATTTGACGTCTTATAAAACTTGTATAATAATATACTATTGTCACACTAACATTTAATGTGATGTCATGTCAGTGGAACTGACGTTTGTCAAAATCTGACAATTTGCAACATAGCGATGACGGCTGTGAATTTTGTCAAGCTGCTTCTTTAAAAGTTAATAGCTCCTCAACCGTTCATCCCATTGATCTGTAAATTAGTATACTTATTTAAAATCACTGGAGGATAGGCTGATATTAGTTTGGCTAAAATCGGATAAATCCCGAAGAAGACGCATGTAATATTTTCCACTTCCGGTTGTCATATTGTGGCCAAAAACAATCCAGTTCGTCCCCCGGCAATTCTAAATAAGTATGCAAAATTTCAGCCCGATCCGTTGTACCGCTTGGACGCTATCGTGTTCACATACATACATACATACATACATACATACATACATACATACATACATACATACATACATACACACATACATACATACATTCATGCATTTTCCAGAAACCATTGCAATCGATCCAGGGGACCCCAAAACGCGTATTCCCACTGAAATTCCGAAAATTTTTTTCCGTCAATTACAATACTTTCTTTCTAGGGCCTAGTCGGAAAGTAAAAAGGTTAAAATTACTTTGGAAATAACATTCTTTTGCTTTAATCACTTGTGTTCAATATATTTTTATTGAAAATGTTACTTATTATTCTACTAGTAAATTTGCGTACATACCACAGATGATATCCAAGGTACACCTGGTAATAAATGGGTATAAATCGAATACTTGTCCAGTGGCTTTAGATTCGAGAATATTCACCAATTTTTTACTCTTCTCAGCAAAGACGTCCATGAAGTTTTCCAGGATTTTGAAGTGGAACGTCGGTGTAATGAGTTTCCTATGTCTAAACCATTTGGATCCTGTAAATTTAGTTGCTTGAATATTGAGTGTATTGAATAATGAGTTGTTTTCATATAGCTTACCTGTACTTGTCAGTAAACCATCTCCTAGCCAAGGATGGACAGCTGAATACATCAGATTCTTGGTTATGTTTACAGAATTACTTAGCACAGACTAAAAAAGAAGTGTTTAATGTAACTTGGACTTTCGGTTTTCGTGCATACCTCAATCGCGTCCGGTGAAATAAAATGAACAACGGGTAATGGCCCCATCCATGTCCTCAGGAGTTCCGTACTCTTGTGTGCTCCGTACAATTTAAATCGCTTAGGTGCATACCGGAAAAGATCTAGAATACAATTGGTTTCCAATTAAAAGTAACAGACTAAAAATGGCCATGCATTAATTAAAAGTGTCACATTAGTCAATTTATGAAAGGCAGTATTTGTTTTTCAATTCTACTTATCGCAAATAATACATTCCACCTAAAAATCTGACTTGAAACATTCATGTCCATTAACTTTTGTAATCCTTATCATTTTGATAATGTTTTAGCAAATCATAGATAAATTCTTCGAAATTCTATTCTAAGTCAATAAAATCTTAAAAAAATATTTCTACCACTCATTTGATTTGTGTTACCGACATGATTTTTGTGGTTTATAATAGCCTGTAGAAAGATTGTCACTCAGTTTTTATACCAAATTAATTAGCAGTATAATATCCTTTGATTCATCACAATATCTTAATTGTCGAAGAAGATACAGTTTTTACTTAAAACCTTGCACATCTATCTTTTACTTATCTACCTATACCTATATTACTTTTTTATAAACTCTCTAAACGTATAGACTATAGGAGGTGAAACGAATGTCCGTAAGATAATAATAATAATAATAATAATACTATATTGGGACAATACGACTGACTGACATCTCGATACAAATAACTCTAATATACTGTCACGTATCTGTGTGTTTTCCTACAAGATTTATTTTCCTACTTCTTGTTTATTTATTCTTCAATCGCGAACCGGGCGATAATATTCAAACAATATTAAAGCCGTGTTTTCCTAAGAGCAGGTTAGCGCTTAGCGCAACACGTCGACTGTATTGGCGATATGACGACGTGTTGCGCTAAGCGCTAACCTGCTCCTAGGAAAACACGGCTTAACATGTGGGCTAACGCAGTATGATGACGTCAGTTCTCCATTACGTCACAAACCAATCGATAAAACTCCTTATAGCGCCTAAACCGCTCATCCCATTGATCTGTAAATTTGTGTACATATAACTGCAGGGCGAGATGGTGTCAGTTTGGTCAAAATCGGACGAATCCCTGAAAACGTATGTAATATTTGCCACTTCCGGTTGTCAGATTGTCACCAAAAACAATGCAGTTCGTCCCCCGGTTATTCTAAATAAGTATACCCAATTCCAGCACGATCCATTGTTCCGTCTGGGCGTTATCGTGCTATGTATGTGTTATGTACGTGTGTTATACAACACACGTACATACCCACATACATTCTCCAGAAATCATTGTAATGGATTCAGGGGACCTCAAAAAACGTATTTCCGCGAAAATCTCGAATCTTTTTTCCGTCGATTGCAATACTTCCCTTCTAGGGTACTAGTCGGAAAGTAAAAATAGTGCGTTTAAAATTTACTGGGTTTTTTGATATTATAAACAAGTTTGTTCCAACGGAAGTTATGTACTTAGTTTCAAAACTGCTATTAAAAAAATTGACAAGTCGACAAAAACTCAACCACCTCCAATCCAATTAAGGTTATGGTCTCTAATGCGATTTTCATTCTGATCCCTTTTTCTGTCTTGAACACTTCGGAAATTATGACGTTCCAAAGACGCATTTTTTAACAATTAATTGAGATAATGAAAGCTATAGAAGATTAAGTTATGAGAGAAAATTAAATTTACAAGGTTTTTGGTAAAACGCCGTTTCTTCTTTGCGTGAAGACACACCACTGCAACACAAGAATCAAAAGACAGAAAAATGGGAATGTCAGTAAAAAAGTATAGTAAAAAAATAATTTACGTAATTTTATGTTGGTTAAAGACGAATATCTTTGAGTGAAGGATATCACTTGTTTCTATATCCGCAGAAAGATCATTTGGTTGGTTCAAGTAAAATATAAAATTCTCAGAGTAAGAATATGATTGTTTTTAGATTTTCTTGATGTTCCAAGTATTACGTTTTCTTGTTTTAAGTATGAGGGAACTGCTTGAAAGGAATTACGTCTGTTTTAAGCGATTGTACGTATACTTTTGGGTCAACAAACTGTTTGTTCGTTGAAGCATGTATATTTTTCACCCAACAAAATATTGTTGTTGATGTAAAACGAACGTCTTACCGTTTTTATATGTAGAAGAATAACAATTTCTTCGTCCGAGCAAAATATACTTAACATAAACATACTAAACTCTTAAACCGGAATAATAACTAGCCGTTGAAATAACTACATATGTTGAAATCCTTATTACAATAAAATATTATTTGGATAGAAAAAATATCCTCTTCATGCTACACTATATACGCAAAAAATTTTTTTTCTTGATATCCAAAAATTGATATCCTGGTTATTCTTCGTAATCCTCGTAAGTCACCCATGAACTAGGACACTTATGCATAGACATTATCAAACAATATACGAACAGTCAATATTATCCAACTTATGTAGGGGCAATATGTGGCAAAAGACGCGAGAAACTCTTAGCGCCATCTATAAAGTAATAGCACAACTTTGTATGTATCTCTCAAAGTAAGAATCTTGGGTCAAGAAACTGTTTTTTCGTTGAAGCATATATATTTTTCGTCCAACGAAATATTTTTGTTGTAAGAAGAACGTCTACTTTTTATTGAAGAATAACTTTTTCTTCGTCAGAGAAAATTATACTTGACACAAACATACTAAATTCTTAAATCGTAAGAATAGCTAACCGTTGAAACAACTATTTTGAAATTCTTATTAGAATAAAATATTATTGGTATAGAAAAAAATCCTCTTCGTGCTACACTATATACGCAAGAATAATTTTTCTTGATATTGAAGAATAGAGTTCTCTCTATGTACAAAGAATTCGTTATATTAAATATTACACTTTTTATCAAAATCACGCTCTTGTTCTCGCTCTGTGTAAATTCGTCATTAGCCTTCACGAGGTCAGTAGAACTAGGAAGCTGTCCATTATTTTCATTTTATGACTTACCTTCTCTAGGTAGAAATATTATCGTATATGCTGTCCCTAAAAACGGTATTTTCCTAGGTCCTGGAATCTTATCAACCAATCTAGTTATCCTGTCTTTTCGAAACAATTTCAACAACACTAATAACACCAACACGCCAATTATAACAGAATAAATCAAGAACGCGTCCATTTCGCGTGCTCTCTACAATGCAGCCTTCCGTACTTTAATGCTTTAATGCCAATGACCAATTATAAATTGTTTTGTTTTGTGTCGTCACATCCACTAAGACGATTACCTGCAATCTTCTTCAACTAACGATAAGTAGAGTATTTCTGGCGTTCATATTATAGAGCAAAACAAAATCTGAGGCTCGCGATGAATGTAGAAAGGAAGATTGTTATCAAGTGTTTGACCATTGTGTAATCCATGTTGTCGTTGGTTTATTTATGGACTGGGTACATGATAAATATGAGTACCAAAATTTAAATTATGATAAAATGAAATATAAGTCTAGTTAGAAAAGAGAATGCTTAATATCAGCACATTGTTCATAGTATTCTATCAGTATTTTAACATAAGAATTAGTAATAAACGTCTAATCAGCTTTTATTTGAGCCCAAACTTGACATATATCTATCTCAAATAATAACCGATTTTGGCAAATTTAACACCTTTCAATGCTAATTAGACCAGATTTTCAAATTTGAATATCTCCTAAACTTCTTTTATGATTACATTTTATATACGGAATACACATTTGTCAAAATTGCTATTTTTTGCCTGTCATCGACTGCACTATTTGAAGTATATCACACTTCATAGATTGTGAGCGGGTGACCGATAATAACAACAAAGTTCATTGTTATCTCTTGATTTATACGTCTGAATAACATGAGCACGCGTGTTAGTGATTCGTAAGTTAGTAAAAGACTTTTCATGTGAAGAAACGGTTCTTAATTATTATCCTCTCAACTGCTCGAAAGAAGATTACAATGGAATTTATGACTCTGGTAATTTCCCTGATTGCCGGTGTAGTAGCGTACTACATTATCAATTGGTTGACAATGGACAGGGTCGACAGGTTGGTAGGAAAATTGCCAGGACCCATAAAACTACCGATATTTGGGACTACATATATAATACTTCTTCTAAAAAGTGATGGTATAAAATATTTTTATTACTATTCTAGTTATTATTTACTGTAATGTCAAATATTACTAGAAATTTGATGTTTTTCGATTATGTTACTTCTCGAGCGCAGCAATTCAATTTCTGGGCCAGGAACACAGTTGTTTATATCCCGTAGACCCGTAATAATTTTTACTTTCCGACTAGTACCCTAGAAGGAAAGTATTGTACTCGACGGAAAAAAATTTCGGGGATTTAGCGGAAATACGCGTTTTCGGGTCTCCTGAACCCATTACAATGATTTCTGGAAAATGTATGTATGTAATTATGTATGACGTATGTATGTATGTGTTAATGTGTGTACGTCTGTATGTCTGTGAACACGATAGCGTCTAAACGGAACAACGGATTGGGCTGAAATTTAGTATACATACTCAGAATTACCGGGGGACGAACTGGATTGTTTTTGGTGATAATTTGATAACCGGTAGTGGCAAATGTTACATGCCTCTTCTAAAGAATTCATCCGATTTTGACCAAACTGATACCTGTTCATCCTCCAGTGACTTTAAATATGTTTACCAAATTATATCGTCGCTATATTGCATTATGACTAAAAGTGCTTTGACACTTGTGTCAACAACAATTTAGTCGAAAAGTTGGGTGAGGGCCACGCCGATATTTTTAATAATATTCATTAATAATAATAAATAATTATAATATAATAAATAATTAATAATAAAATAATTAATTAATAAGAATATTGACAAAGAGCATATGTATTTTTTCAGAGTATTTCCGAACTGCCATTAAGAGAATTTATAGATTTGGGCCATTCTTCGCGTCATCATTTGGAGGAACACTTGTTGTTAACATGCTGTCACCAGAATGCGCGGAGGTATAGTAATTTTGGGCAAATTTGCCGTCCCCTCAATCAATTGCAATGATTTCTGGAAAATGTATATATGTGTGTTGTGTATGTGCTGTGAACACCGTATTTAGAATTACCGGGGGACGAACTGGCTTGTTTTTGTTCACAATCTGACAATCGGAAATGGCAAATGTTAAATGCGACTTCTCAGGAATTTATCCGATTTTAACCAAATTGGTGCCTGCTCATCCTCCAGTGACTTTAAATGTGTATACTAATTTACAGTCATTAGGATGAGCTGTTTAGGTGCTATAAGCGTTTATAGAAGCAGTTTGACGGAATCTACAGCCTTCGTCGATGTGTTGCAAATTGTCAGATTTTGACAAACGTCTGTGCCACTGACATGACACTGTGTATTGCTGACGTAGGTTGGGGTGGGTTGGGGTCCAGAGTGGCTGTGATTTTACGAAATTGAATCATAGTAAAAGTGTTTAGCCACCCCAGATATTTTATTGATAAAATTAGATTTAATACAATTGTAGGAAGTCAAAATGGCGGGAACAACCACGACTCCCTAACATGGTAACATTTGGCCAAGCGCGGTTTAAGGGCTTTAATTACTGGTCAAAATTCTAATTCATCAAATCTCTTCCAATTTATTCGAAGGCAAAACTAACTGGGTTCTTTTTCTTGAACCTTGTGAACACATTTTCTGACTACTAACTGACGCGTTTAAGTATTTAACATTTAATAAGGGCTGATAAAGCAAGACTACTCAAATGAAACGAAACACTTATCAAAACAATAACATCTATTAACAATAATAATCAACAATCCCGTTTGATAGGTTACATAGAAAAATGAATGAAGCCTTGAACATATTAACGTTTAAATTAAACCTAGGAGTTGATTTAGACAGACACACTTTTAGCAGAAATATGAATAATTTAATTTACAATGAAATGCGAGACGAGTTGAAAAGACTTACCAGGGATAAACTTAAGCGCCTAAGAACGCTCCACATAAACGTGTACTTTACATGACGGTGGTTGAAATGAGAAGAGACAAAGATCTGTTCGTTTGCATCCCTTGACCCCAAAGGAAGCCGTAAGCATTTCTTCTTAGCCAATGGCAACACTTCCAATTTAAACTTATAAACACGCGGTCAAATCCTAAACCTAAAATAAATAATGGGTTTCCGACCCATTACACAATGTTTGAACTTTGAAATGTTAAAGTGGGCACACAAATGCCTGGAGATATAAAATATCTGAGGTGGTCCACTGATCTTTCCGGCTACCTTGTTAACATATTGATCGTGAAGCCACAGCCACTCTGGATGGCAACCAGTCATAGAATTAACAGAATAATAAATATCATGTCATGTCTATGGGCTCAGTCGCCACTGACGTTTATCAAAATTTGCCACTTCTAAACAATAACAACTAAGACTTTGAATTCTGTCAGAAAATTGCTATCAATGTTCATAGCGCCCAAACCGTTCATCCCATTGATTTGAAAATTCCCATAGATATTTAATGTCACTGGAGGATGAGCTGGTATTAGTTTGATCTCAATCAGATAAATCCTTCAGAAAACACATTTAACATTTGCTACTTCCGGTTGTCACCAAAAACAATCCAGTTTGTTTCCTGGTAATTCTAAATACGTATACCAAAATACATTTTCCAGAAATCAGTGCAATGAATTCAGGAGACCTGAAAACTCATAATTCATAGAAATATTATACTAATCAATGTTAGAGTAGCGAGATATTTGCTAAAAATATTTATCTCTCGAAAAATATTAAAATTCTTTATTTCTTTCAGTTAATATTAAACAATTCCGTTCAAATAAACAAAGGTGTTATGTACAACATGATCAGGCCGTGGTTATGTGAAGGCTTGTTGACCAGTACTGGTAATTTTTACAAAACGCTCTTTCCCAAACATTTCTGATCTAAAGACACTATTTCAAGGTTCAAAATGGCATGCACACAGAAAACTGATAACACCAACATTCCACTTTAACATTCTGGAAAACTTTATGGAGGTTTTCGTCGAAAAGAGTAATTTATTAGTACAACAAATGCGAAATCAGTGCAAAGGAGACACTGTGGATTTATATCCTTATATCACAAGATGTTCCCTAGATATTATATGTGGTAAATCCATACTTAACATCATCATATTAAAAAACAGTTACTAATCTATACAAATTTCAGAAACAGCAATGGGTGTCCAAATAAATGCCATGCTCGACCCTGAAAACGAATACGTCAAAAGTGTCTATGAGTAATTCTTTTTCATTTATTCCAAATAAGCTACCTTAACACTAATAAAATTCCAGCATTACCAGATCCACCATAAAAAGAATCGTTAAACCATGGTTACATCCAGATTTCATCTACTACAGAACTAAAGATGGACAGCAATACAAGAAGCACATAAACCACCTCCACAGTTTCACAGAATCAGTGATCAAAGATCGCAGAGAAGCTATACTTTCAAAAGGTGCTTCAAAAACCAAACCTGATGACGACATCGGTCGGAAGAAACGTAAGGCGTTCTTGGATTTATTCCTGGAAATGTCATTAGGTGGAAACGGTTTCACAGATTTGGAGATCAGGGAACAGGTTGACACATTTATGTTTGAGGTTGGTTTTCTCTTTTTACAATTTTATCTGGTGATGGGGCATTCGAATTAAATAATCGATTATAATGCCTCGAGATATCAAAATATGAAAGTAAAGTTATTGATAAACATTTTGAAATGTTTTTAACTTAGAAAATAACTATCCAAGCCTAATGAAACTAACAATAATTATTGCAAAGACTCTAATGAACAATACAAAGTCAGCAGTAGTTGTTGAAACCGTATTTTATTTTATACCCAAACAAAGGACGTCGTTCATAGTGAACTATATCGCGAATGAACTAATCATTTAAGTGTGCGAATCACTCGAATACCAATAATTTGAATCATCAAATCATTCGATTTGGCTAATAATTCGACTATTCCCAACACTAGTTTTCTCATTTATCTTTTATAATTTTTCTTATGTTGGAAAAGGGGCATGATACAACAACAGCGGCGATATGTTGGACCCTATTCCTATTAGGAAATTATCCAGAAATTCAGGTTTGTTTTTCAAGATGTATGATATTTTTCTTGTGGTAAAGATCATGCTTTTAGGAAAAGGTTTACGAAGAAATCTGTGGAACGTTTGATTCGGCCAATGGAGTATTAACAGTAAATGATTTAAGTGAATTGAAATTACTGGAAAGATGCATCAAAGAGGCGTTAAGATTGTATCCTAGCGTACCTATTATTGGAAGAGAACTAAGCGAAGATATAAACTTAGGTAATGATTGATAAAAGTGTAGTTATTATGACTTATTATGCAAGAATGAAATGTTTTCTTAAGAAGAATATTCTTTTTTTTTAGGAAAATACACAGTTCCTGCTAAAAGCCAGGTACACATTGGAATCTTTGCTTTACACAGAGATGAGAAAACTTTTCCAGAGCCTAGCAAATTTGATCCTGACCGTTTCTTACCAGAAAATGCGAAAAATCGTCATCCTTATGCCTACATTCCTTTTAGTGCAGGACCAAGAAATTGCATAGGTAAACATTGTCTGGAAGAAAATACTTGACCATTAAAACTAATAGAACTTTATTTTTTTCAGGGCAAAAATTTGCCATGTACGAAGAAAAAACTTTATTGGCTTATATTCTTAAAAATTACAAAATAACAGCAATGGAAGACCAAGAAAGTGTTAGCCCAATGTTTGAACTAATCCTGCGACCCAAAAACGGCTTGCTAGTAAAACTTGAACCAAGATGAATACAGAATAGACATTATATTCAGCAAATAAGCAAATACGCTTTATGTTTTGTATAGTCTAAACTTCTGTATAGTATTGCTTAATGAATAAAAAATAACTTTTTGCAGTATTTCAAATTAGTGAAACCACAGACACTCTGGATCACTTCTTAATGTCAATCATCGAATAAAATTAATGTAATGTCATGTCAGATGATACCAAGAAAGTGTTAGCCCAATGTTTCAACTAATCCTGCGACCCAAAAACGGCTTGCTAGTAAAACTTGAACCAAGATGAATACAGAATAAACATTATATTCAGCAAATAAGCAAATACGCTTTATGTTTTGTATAGTCTAAAGTTCTGTGTAGTATTGTTTAATGAATAAAAAATAACCTTCTGCAGTATTTCAAATTAGTGAAACCACAGACACTCTGGATCACTTCCTAATGTCAATCATCGCATAAAATTAATGTAATGTCATGTCAGTTGCCACTGGAGTTTGTCAAAATATGCTAGCAACCATAGCGACTAAGACTGTGGATTCAGTCAGACAGCTTCTATGAATGCTTATAGGTCCTAACCATTCATCCCATTGATCTCTAAATTGGTACCTATACATATCTATTCACTTGAAAATGAGCTGGTGTCAGTTTGGTCAAAATTCCAAAAAATACAGCGCGCCCCCTGGTATTTCTAAATACGTTTACCAAATTTCAGACTGATTCGTTGTAACGTTTAGGCGCTATCGTGTTCACAGACATACATACATATATACATACCCACAACCCACATTCATTTTCCAGAAATCATTGAAATGGATTAAGGGGATCCCCATTTTCCGTCGATTGCAATACATACTTTTCTTATAAGGTACTAGTCGGAAAGTAAAAATGATAATCTACCATACAATTTGAGAATACTATAAAAAGCAATTGGCTACCCAACTACATATAGTACAAGATCCAGACCTAGATCGACCTTTCGTCATCCTTTTTCCTAATCAAATCTATTTTTTTATACACTATAACGTATAAATGTACACAATGTACTAGGGTTGCCGCCCCATATCCTGGCAAGGCTATTTTTATTTAATATTATTTAAGGCATTTTTTAATAGTTGCGGTCATTCTTTTTCTTGACAAATTTAGTATCAATCGATAGACAAAGATGTCCAAAAAACGGCAAACTAGGATTGGTAACAGGCAACTAAGAAAGTAACTGCTATTATGCTTCATTATCTGTAACATTAGTACACGATAGTGTGAACGAGCGCTAAGCGCTTGTCATGTGAACGTGCTACTCAATTATTCTTATTTAAAATCGCGACAACCCTAAGATATGCCAACTTTTGCAAAGGCAACCCTATACCACTATGTTCGCAACAAAGTAACCTACATTTTGATATACAATCCATTAGGAAAAACGATGTATCTTTAATTCAAAATATCATTACCAGGATACGGGGCGACAACCCTAGTATATTGTGTTCATTTATACTTTATTTTGTATGAAATATAGATTTGATTAGGAAAAAGGATGAGGGAAGGTCGATCTAGGTTGGGATCTTAGACTAATAGCGATTACTTAATAATGACTTGCAAATAATTAATCTAACAATAATAATAATTACAAACGGTAAATTTCGAATAAATGTCCAAAATACAGATTAGATAAGAAATAATAATAACTGCCTATAATCAGCAAATTCGTTGAGTGTCAACAATTGTTCAAGTGATTGTAGACTGATGTTATTAATTCTATATAACCACTGTATCTCAGAGGGGATTTGCTATGGATTTATTCACCTTATTACTGTCATTAATTTTGGGATTCTTGATTTATTATGTGGTTGAAAGGTTTACGAGGGATCGGATCACAACTTTGGTTGATAAAGTTCCCGGACCATTAAAGTTGCCGTTTTTCGGCACTACCTACATTCTGCTTTTTATTCCAAGATGGGGTAAGTATTCATAAGGGTTATTATACTTCTAAGGTCCAAAATTTACCCTGGATCACAATACTGTTATTATTTTTGAAGTTCTATATTGTATCATTTTTTTAGCAATCTACAGGATGATTGTTCCATTTTTTAAGAGATACGGACCAATTGCCCGAACCTGGTTGGGAGGTCTTCCTGTTGTACACCTAGTAACCCCAGAGAATGTAGAAGTACGAAATTCTTCATACGAAAACACAGATTCGAAAAATATCAATTATATTAAATTTTAGACAATCCTGAGCAGTTCAGTTCAAATCACGAAGAGTAACGCATATGATGCCATCAGACCTTGGTTGGGCGATGGTTTACTGACCAGTTCAGGTACACAGACATTATCCTTAATAATTATAATTTGCTTCCATTTAATTTGCTGACTAATTTTAGGAGCAAAATGGCAGAGACACAGAAAACTTATTACGCCGACTTTTCACTTTAAAATCTTGGATAATTTTATGGATGTGTTTGTCGAAAAGAGTCACCTATTGGTGGGGCAACTTAAGGACAAAGCTGACGGAAAAGTGTTTGATTTATATCCTTATATCACGAGATGTACGTTGGATATTATATGTGGTAAATGATTGTAATTTATGCTTGGAAACAATGACCAATATTTAAATATATTTTCAGAGACTGCTATGGGCGTGCAAGTCAATGCTATGTTTAATCCAGAAAATGAATATGTACGAAGCATATATGGGTAGGTCTATCATAGCTAAACCAAAACAAATTCAAACAGTTTAGTGTTTTATTGTCATTTTTAGAATCAGCAGATTAAGTTTCACCAGGATGATAACACCCTGGTTACACCCGGACTTCATATTTTACAACACCGGTTCAGGAAAACGTTACAACAAATATCTAGCAACATTACACAACTTTACAACAAATGTAACACTACATTATCAAAGACGAAAGTCATGTCTTAACCCATGCATATATTTCAGGTGATACAAGATAGACGAAAATTGATCACAGCGAAATCAAAACAGGAAAAGGTCAGTATCCCCGAAGAGGACACATTTGGAGTGAAGAAACGTAAGGCGTTCTTGGATCTTTTCATTGAAATGTCCCAAGAACAGAATGGATTCACCGATTTGGAGATCAGGGAACAAGTTGATACATTTATGTTTGAGGTAAGAAAAAAGAAAACTTGGATGAACAGGAAACTGGATATTATATATTCTTTTTAGGGACATGACACCACTACAGCTGCCATAAACTGGACGTTGTTCTTGCTGGGCATCCACCAAAATATACAGGTCTGTGACAGATTGTTGTAAAAGGTCATAAGCATAATATACATATTATTATCGTTAATTAGGATCAGGTTTATGAAGAACTTCAAGGGGTTTTTAATGGGAAAGACGATGACTTGACCACAAACGATTTAGGACAACTGAAACTATTGGAAAGGTGTTGCAAAGAGGCACTGAGGTTGTACCCAAGTGTCCCCGTGATGGCAAGGCTGTTAACAGAAGACGTACAGTTGGGTATTACAGTAACAAATCATTCTAGACAGCTTGCAGATTTTTCTCTATTTTTCAGGAGAATATCTTATACCAGCTGGATGTACAGTGAACATCCCTCTGATTTATCACCACAGAAATTCAAAGACATTTCCAAATCCTAACAAATTCGATCCGGATAGATTCTTACCGGAAATTACAAAAGAGCGACATCCTTATGCCTACGTTCCGTTCAGTGCTGGACCAAGAAATTGCATTGGTAAACATTTAATAAATCTATACCTAGATAACAAACATAACCTCAAAGTGACTGCACACACGCAACATTTTGCGCGCCTTGTGTCTGCAACAACGCCGGCAGATGTGTCGTCTCATTTGCGTGACATAAAATGCGAGCGCATGCGTGGTCATTGAAGGTTCGAACGAGCCAGCATTCCTCGCTGTTTTACTAGCCGTGTTGTTGCTGCTAACAGCAACAACAAGCAGCGGCTGTTTTGTGGTCACATTACGCTGTTTACCGACAATAGTACTGCTGCCGCTAGTGGAAACAATCTTCAAATGCGGAATTTCTTTCGTCTCTTTTAAACAATCAGGAGTTGACGCATCCCAGAGACAATAAAATCTTTGGTAAATATTCAAAAATTTTATGGTTTCACTAGATGTTCACTTCGCTCCTATCGTAATTTTTGTCTCACTAATGTCTGCATTAATGATAGCGCATCCGAATGATTATAATTGATGATAATTATCAGTGAAGGGGATAAATTGTGAAGTTAAAGATATTGATAAATAGTTTCAGTAGTTTAAAATAATTAAACAATCTTAATGAATCTAACCAGAATTATTATCAAAAGCGTTATGAATAATATGAAGTGATGTGTAGTGGTTGAAACCAATATAAATGTCAAGCAAAACAATATAACTGAAGAGCACAATTTATGAAGACAAAGATATTGACGAACATTTTTCAAATTTTCTAACTTTCAAAAGAATTAGGCAATCTTAATGAAACTAACAATAATTATTGCCAAGAGTCTAGTGAACAGTACAATATCAAGAATAGTGGTTGAAACTACCGCAAATGTCATTCAAAACAACATAAAGTCAAACGAACAATTTATGAAGGCAACGTTATTGATAAACATTTTGAAATTATTGTTTATTTATTTTTTTAAATTAATCATAAGTCCATACTCAGTTGAATTAATGAAGGTGTTGAAAAAATAAAACGCTAAGAATCTCTCTCTATACAGTGTTTTATTTTAAAATACTGTAAAAAGAAGTTTTGAGCGTTTTGCGTTTTCAACACCTTAATTCATAAACATCTCTAAAACCGAATCATTCAGTGTGAATCACACGTGAATATTGAGATCATTCCATTATGCTCAACACTAATATTTACTACCTTCCTCCACAACTTCGACTCTCATGAAGTGAGGGTTACTTGTCTGAACTTTGGTTTTAGGACAAAAGTTTGCAATGTACGAGGAAAAGACGCTTTTGGCTTACATACTGCGAGAGTATAAAGTAACTTCAATCGATACTCAGAAAACGATTAAACCAGTTTTGGAATTAGTGCTTAGACCAAAGGATGGACTCAAGATTAAATTGGAACCAAGGAATAAGAAATAGTTTAGTTTTGTACATGTTATCTAGATATAAGCAAAAATAGAACAGTGTACAAGAAAACCCACACGAAAAGCAGATATTTTATTAACCTCCTACACTGTAATAAATGATAATGTTATGTTAAAGTCGTTTGTGATACTCATAATGTGGTTAGTACCTTATAAGTACTCGTTTGTAACATGGAGTGTGTTGTTTTTCTTATATCATGTGTTGCTTTAATACTTCTATTACTTTGGTTCTATGGAAACCACCCCAAGCAGAATAGGATAGCAAAGTACATAGATAAGTTACCTGGTTCAAGAAGGTATCCAGTAATTGGCACTGTCTACACAATGATTTTTATCAAAAGAGAAGGTATATCCGTATATGATATGGCGTCAGTTGTATCATTAAAGTATCAAACTTTTATACTTCTAGATCTTTTTGATTTCGTTCAGGAACGATTCAAATTTTACAATGGCATCTTTAGAACGTGGTTTGGCTCTGTTCCAGTTGTCCATATTTGCAATCCGGAACATGTAGAAGTATGAAGCAATGTAAAACTTTTGATATCCATGTTGTTTCGATAAATATTTTAGGTAATCTTGAACAACTCGGTTCATATCAGTAAAAGTAGTGCCTACGATGTGCTCAAACCATGGCTTGGAGATGGATTACTTCTAAATAAAGGTAGAAATTTCGAATAAAGACTTCCGCAGTCCGAATCAATTATGTAATTCTTGATTTCCGAAACTCTCTTTGTAACTCTCGTGGTGTGAACGTCGACATATGTAACGTCAACAATGCGGGGGTTTCCTCCCGGAAATCAAGAATTATTGGTGGACGGATATCTTTTAAGAAGTCTTTGGAAATGAGACATTTATGGGGTTTATTACAGGAAAAAGGTGGCATATTCAAAGGAAATTGCTTACTCCTGCGTTTCATTTCAAACTTTTGGAGAATGCCTTAGAGACATTCGTCCAAAAGAGCATTTGTTTGGTTGATATCTTAAGTAAGAAGGTCGACGAAGGTGTTTTTGATATCTATCCCTTGATAACTCATTGCACATTAGATATTATATACGGTAAGTGACAATATTTTTATTTTTAATAGGAATAAACGACATTTCTGTTAATATTTTCTTTTGTAGAAACTGCCATGGGTATAGAAGTGAATTCAATGTTGGAACCAAACAGTACATACGTCAATGCTATCTATGGGTAAGCAACCATATTTTAGTGTGGAATTTTAGTTTAAACGTTTGAGTTTTTAGAATCAGCGATGTAACTACTCAAAGAATCATCAAACCTTGGCTTCATCCGGACTTTATTTTCTATAATACGTCACGAGGAAGAAGATTTAAAAAAAATCTAAGCATTTTACATAAAACTACTGAAAAGGTATACAGAGAAACTGTAACTCTGTTATTTACATTCAGATTTTCATCAACCAGGTACCAAGATTTGAGCAATACTATGTTTCATGTAATACATTTTCTTCCAACACCATCTTCAACTGCTACCGATTGGTCAACTTTTATTTTTCAAATTTGCTAGGTTTATCCTTTTTCGCGTCAATGCATGGAGTTTTTGGAGTTTTTTTTCTGAATCAATCGATATACAATGCATGCTTTTTGGTTCTAAAGTTAGCAGAAACAAAAATTAAAATACGATCATTTTCTTATAGTCACGTGTATTATAAATGTACTGTGTCATTGGAAAATAAAAAGACAACTCATAAAGTCATTAACATCTGTGACTTTTTTACCAGAGCATTATTACTACTTTGTTTAAACACATAATTCAATTAACATTCTGGTTTGCTACAAGTTCATTTTGAATATCTATTATAAACACTCTAATCAGCATTGCGATTTTACATAGAACGTTTTCATGTAGTGATGTTCCAAATTGTTGTAATTTAAGCCGACTTGAAGAACATTTGATATTTCAAGAAATCGAATTTACAGCATTGGACATTGTCTGAAATTATAAAGCTGGACGTTTTGTTAGCTGTCGAAGAAAACTTCAACACCTCATCTCGTGAAGTTGAAAACTTTGGTTGGTACGTCCGCAAATTTAAGCCACACCTTGCCCAAAAAGTGCAAACAGTAGATGAACACAACTTTGTAATATTTGTTTAACAACTTTGCAACAAAACCCATTGTTTTATTGCAAAATTCTGTTAAATTCAGAAGAAAAATTGATGTATTGTACATCACTGGATTCAGAAACGAAAACACCATGTATTGACGCAAGAAAGTATACCAAGCAATTTGAAAGACAAAAGTTGACAATCGCTTCAAATTGAGGATTGCGTTTGAAAAATGCAAAAAAGAGTTTTATTACATTAAAATCAAAATTATCTTATTTGTTAACATATTTGGTGTAAATACTAGGTTATGCACATATGAGAATTTGTCAACAATTAAATAAATTCTTTTTGTTTACTTACAAACAGTTTTAATAATAAATATGTGTAGTGTTTATCTATTAATATACATACATGCAACACATGCTCTAACCAAATTATTACAAAACAATATCCATTTAGGTTCTTCTTTCAATATATTTAATATAAACTAAAAATCTTAGTGAATTGTTTAAGATTATGTGAATATTATTAATCGGTTATCTATAATGCAATTCCTACCTGAAACATAGTATTTTTCAAACAATTTCATTTAATGCTTGGCTCACGAAAATCGAAATGTAAATAATAGAATTAAAGCTTGGGGCGTTTTAAGTGTATCCACGAAACACAGAAGTGACAAATAAAGGCGATTACATTTCAGATAATCATCGAGAAGAAATCTAAAATCACCAAGGAAGATATAGTTGATAATGAACCAAAGGGAAAATCTTTTATTGATATTTTGATCGAAGCTTCACTAACAAATCCCACATTTACTGATAAATACATTAGAAATGAAGTGGATACATTTTTATTCGAGGTCTGTAAGGCTAACAGTAGGTAGTTCTTTTCGCAATCGTGGCCAATGTTTCATTTTACCCAGTTGTGAGGAAATGTATTGTTCCGGTGTTGACGTTCGCAACAATACATTTCTCGACTTTGCTAAACTACAACTTTCACGTTTCCTTCTGAAAGGTTGTTCGAAAGACCATAGTAATCACACATAAGCAAACACATAAGAAAATTTATTTGATCCATTACTTTCTTTGAGAAGAAATGACGCTCTCTGCTTACTATTTTCTAAAAGTGTTAATTTCTCACACATTATTTCCTTTTATTTTTAGGGACATGATACAACCACTGCAAATATATGTTGGACATTGTTCCTGTTGGGCAATCATTTAGATATTCAAGTAATGCATGATATAACTTATCTTAAAACATGCGAACTAGCTCAAAACATTGGTTCCACAGTTTCTCTTAGAGTTGTAATTCTTAACTTGTTTTGCAGGAAAAAGTGTACGAAGAAATAATTTCTGTTTGTCCAGATTCAAACTTAACAATTGGCTGTTTGGGGAATTTGAAACTTATGGAGAGGTGCATGAAAGAGTCACTAAGACTTTATCCCAGTGTCCCAGTTATTGGTAGAATGCTTTCTGACGACGTCACACTTGGTTAGTACAGCCTGATCCACCTGCAACGTCAATAATTTATGAATTTATGAAGATTTTGTACGTTCAAATACTCCATAAATTACAGATACTTCATTGAAAGGAGTGTTTTGCACCTTTGCTGACAAGAAAGATTCCTAACGTCACAAATTTAAACATTCCCCAAAACATGTGTCCCTGTTCCATCAAGTTCGAGCAATGAAAAGACTATTTTTAAACTATTTTTAAATTAATTTGACAGGAGAAGACAGAAACACTTCAATTGCAACAGCATTATAACTAAACATGACAGATTATTATTTATGTCTTATAAAAACTAATTCGGAACTAGTTCTTGACAGCTGCTCGGATAAATTTACTTTGTTACTGCTGGAACAGAATAGACTTGCATTACGTTCTTATACATAAAAAATTATGTTTTGATTCATTTTTAGATGATTACATACTCCCTGCTAATTGTACGGCCAACTTGTACGTGTTTCAAATTCATAGAGATCAAAGATATTTTCCGGATCCTGAAACATTTGATCCTAATCGGTTTTTGCCAGAAAACCTGAAAGGACGTCATCCTTATTCGTTTATTCCTTTCAGTGCCGGGCCTAGAAACTGTATTGGTAATTGTGTCTGTCATTTTTTAATGGAAAATAACTGGTATAAGTCATGTTTTAGGACAAAAATATGCTATTTTAGAGGAGAAAGTTGTTCTATGTTATATTTTGCGAAATTTTCGCGTCATGGCGGAGGACACTCAAGAAACTATTAAACCGATAATAGAATTAATTCTTAGACCGTTGAATGGTATCAGAATTAGTCTACAAGCCAGGTAGTCGTAACTAAACAAGTTAATAGTTTAGAAAATGGAATATTTTTACCACATAGTTTACCACATGTATCTCATTCGTTAGAAATAAAACCCATAATTGAAAATACCAACGTTTATTAAATCTTTATTTATGTACACAAACAACAACCAATAGTAACACAAAACGTGAGTTCCAATTCTACTGAAGTTAACAAAACAAAAAGTCGCAATCGGTGCAAGAAAAAAACAATAAACAAATAAAATAAAGCTACTGAGACAATATAATTATAATAATCGTAAAATACCTGCAATAATTACACCAATTATACGAACTAAAATAAAGATAAACGCTTACACAACGAAATCAAAGGTAACTGAATACCACCAAGGGCATCTAACATTAAACATTAACAATCTTTAGACAATAATAAAGAGGAAAAACTTAACAATTACAGTGAGAACCACTAAGAGAGAAATACTTAACAATAAATTATTATATGTTAAAGCAGATATTTTAAAAGCAACTTAATTTAAAATTGTGAACCTACAAAAAAAGGACCTAATAAGCAAAAAAAGGATATTTTTAAGATCCTTTTGTAGATCAAGTCACAAATGTATTTAGGATAATTAAGATAATCAAACACTTTCATTCAAGACTATGCCTTCAGCGACTAGACAGACCGTAGTAAATAATTTCTAATCCACTTGTAGTTTCTTAAAACTGCCCTCTACTCCCAAGCCTAATTCTTCTTTTAGATCGGATACGAATTGATTGGATTTCTCGATCTCGATGTACATATCGTCCAGCGCTAAGAGAGTTTCTCTCTTTTCTCTTAGTTGCTCTTTGAATTTTTCAATCATATCCCGAAGAGGTACTTCACCACCGTATTCCTTTGGAAGGAGCTTCGGATTGATTTTCTTGTGTAGATCGTCAAGGGATTTATGTAACTAAAAGCAACGATTTATGATAAATTTTAGTAGTTGCAAGATGTTTAATTTTACATTTTAACAACTTTGTGTCCATTTTGAACGTTTTTATAGAGCATAATGAGTAAAAATAACCAATTTATAATAAAATAGGAAACAGATTATACAGCCTATTGTAGAAAGACAACAAAAAATAGTTGGTTTTATGTTTAAATCTAATATCAATCAAAGAATGTTTGCTAATGATAGCACAGTTCTGTTGTGCCAAAATAATCTCTGAAAAAAGAATCACATCTGTTCAAAACTACCCAACATGGAGGCATTTTTTATCAGTAGTAGGACTGTTTCAGACATATCAACATTGATGTATCATTACTGCAAATGTTACCACATTTTTACAAATCACTATTTATTTCTGGGTTTAGTCTACAGAAAAGTTAAAAATCCACTTTTTCATGGTAAAGAAGAAGCAAATAGCACCAATATTTGGGTCGTTCCATATTTTTTTAACAAATGAGTACTGACTAATGACAATTGTCACCAAAGAATAAAGCATTTCATGCAAAGCTTTTGAAAAAGTCTTTGTAGCAAGGGCAAGTCGGTGAATTAACTGAATTATGCAATGTAATCCCATTGCTTGGGGAGCAAGGTCTTTATCTTTTGTTTGAAAGCCCGATATCGATCCAAGTCGGTGCTTCATCGGTAGATATATATGTATATAGTCCACACAAGTGTTTCCATTGTACGTTATTATATTTAGATAAAGTAGTCAACGTTTCGCACTCTGCTTTCGACAGACTGCTACAAAGAGAATGAACGTGTGTGTGGAAGGCTGGAAGGGTGAGGGTATTTATAGGTACCTGGCGCAGGTAGTCAAACAACTATTGGTTGGGAGGGCGACTGCGGGTAGCTGTGATTGGCTGTGGTGGTCGTAAAAGTGCTTTCCAGCTGTGATGTAAATGCCAACCGTCATCTCTATTAAGATTGGAGGGATGTTTAAAGATTTCGATTGCTTCACGGATTCTACGAGGATAATAATGGGATTCCCGGGAGATGATTTTTGTTTGGTCGAAAAGTATTGTGTGACCCGTGTTGTATCTGTGCTCAGCAAGAGCCGAACTGGTGATCTGGCGCAGCCATGTACAACGTTCATGTTCTGAAACCCGAACGCTGATAAGGTGCTTTGTCTCACCAATGTAGACACTGCCACATGCACATGGGATACGGTATACACCTGGGGGCCTGGGGCTAGCAGTGGAGAAAGTTTATCTTTAACGGATGGCAGTAAATCAGTTGTTGAAAGATTTCAAGAAGTATCTTCAGGACGCATCATGTAACAGTAAGGGCTACCTTACTGTTACATGCTGAAGATGCCTCTTGCTGAGTGAAAAGCGTTGACTACTTTATCGCCGTTGACGCGGTTTTCTCCCGGAAATCTAGAACTTAGTTGTACGTTATTACTTTCAAACAATGAACTTGTAGTCTTTATGACATCTTAACCTGGTCTCAACCTATTCCAGCAGTTTTTTAGTGCTTTGCAAAAAATAAACTCTTTCTTGATGTGCTCCAAGTAAATATATCTCACAAAATCGAGTAATTGAGAACATGAAGTAAAATGAACTACAGTTGACTCTTCAGGTTTAAAGAATATAATTAAACTTTTATTATTTATCTCTAAATTTTACTTTGGACTTTAAAACTGGCGACTTCACAGAAGTTTTTTAAATTTCATAAAAAATATATAAAATTGCAACTATTTTTAACAAGATAGTGAAACATTTTTTATCTCTGGGATGTAGGTCGAATTACTTCATCTAATGCAGTACTTGACTGTACTAATTCACCTTATGGATTAGTTAAATACAACTAATAAACAACAAAATTATATACTCACGCATATTCTGCTTTTCAGTTTCTCCGACAAAAAGCCCATAGCAAAATCCAATAGTTTCAAAGCGCTCTGCGGAATATTGATAAAGTGATTCTCCTTATGACGCATCGGCGAAGAATGCTGAAATTATTAAGAACAAAACAAAAAACCGATTATTAAATGGGAGAATAGAAAGTGCTCATTTTCCGTGAAATAACATCACAAGATTACAATTCAGAAGTTTATTGCATTTAACTGAGCATGTACATGTGAAAGTTACTTTCTATAAAGGTCTCTGTGATTGTATTTTGACATTATTGTTTATGTTTTTCATCTATTTTCTTAAAATGTATCGTTCTCAATGAAATTGTGTTATAGTAACCAACCTTAAGAGTTAATGTTACGAAAACAAAACTTCATTGTGAATGCTGCATAGAATTTATATAAGTTGCTTCTTACCTGGATACATTTAAGCGCATTCCTTATATCCGTCAAGGAAAACAAAGACAAATGCGCCATTTGGAAACCACCCTCATCGTTGATATAAGTATAACCATTAACCTGGTTCAACTCATCATCCATAAGGACCTCAGAGACAATACCATGGACTTTGATCATATGAGTTGCGTTGTACTTATGGGGATCAAATCTACCAGCACAGCTGAAGAGTATCAGTCTTCCATTGTCCCTTTCCAGCATGGGAACCAAGTAGCCATCATTGATAATGCTCGAGATGTCTTTATCCTCCCAGTCTAACTTCTGGAACCACTGAGGATACAGCTGACGGACGATGAGGTAACGTTCCAGCATCTCGCATGCTTGTGGAACGCTGAACTTCTTCGTCCTAAGGAATCTCAGAAGAAATGGAGCATCTGGAATGAAAATAAATTGGCTATTCTCAGATAAGCATGAGAGTCACGCAACCCTCATTTCTTGAGAGGCACGAAATGCCGCCAAGAAGGCTCTCAGATATATTCATTTTGTATTTATACTGGTCTCAAGCGCTGACCAGTACAGCGCAGCGCTTGAAAAGGTGAAGCATAAAATGACGCTCCCGTGAGTTTACGATGTACCTACGCATTGTTTGATACTAATCACATAACCTAGTATTTTTATTGGCGTCGTGAACGCTGACGCGTCAGAACATCCACTGGGCACGCGATCACTGCGTGCGCTTGCATTTTGTGTTGGGCAAATGAGCCTCAATTGACGACGGCGCACGAAATGTTTTGTGCGCAGTCATTTTGAAGTTACGTTTGTTATCTGGGCAGTGTTGGTTGTCTACATACCGGTTCTACACCTCTTGATGTTCGGATGCTTGTGAATCCAATCTCTGAACTGTTCCAAGGATTGGTCGCGTATTGACTCCTCCTCGCGCAGTTCGTCAAGGGCAAGCTTTTGGACCTCCGCTGGAAGGGTGCAGACATAGTCCTGAACTGTGTTGTCATGACTGCCCAAACCCATGGTGGTGTGCTACTGTCGTGGAGAAATACATTATCAATTAGTATAAATTGGAAATATACTAATTAACAAAAGATATGTGAAGTATGGAATCTTTAATATAGTATGATACACTATATTATAAACTATAGTTTGCGGTTTACATTACACTTGATAAACACATAATTGCCTAATAATTATTAATTCGAAAATAAAATTAATGTCATAGGCTGGTAAAATAGCCAGTAAAACAAACGATCTTGTGCAACGAAATAAATTACAGTAAAAACACAAATCAGGCACACAAACTCTAATTTACGCAATTTAACGTAAATATGTATTTCGTCAGATTTTTGCAATACACTGCAACAAGTTTTTGAGATTTCAAAAGTGATTGGAGTTATGTCATGTTTAATTGTAAAATACTTTAGTGACATATATACAATAATATACAGTGTGTAATAGGTTTGAGTACATAAACATTGAGGTATAATCGATTTTGAGCTACTGATCATAACATTCTAATAAAAAAAAAATTATTTTTGTTAATAACTGATACATCAATGAACAAAGTTACGGCAAACTTCATGACATATAAATATAAAGCTACAGTTTCTTTAAACATCACACAGCAAGAAATTACAAATATGAAGGAATAAATAACATATAAAATGTATTTCATAAAGATTTTATAGTTTTGTATCCAAATGGTTTTTTTCTTATGGAATACAAGCGGTGTCTTCTTTTTATTACTGGCTGTTGGATTGGTTCGAAGGTATGGATCAAAAATGCTTTTTGTCTTTTAATCACCAAAGCGGTACTTAAACGATATTGTCCTTATCTTTGACTTTCGATATTTCAGTTAAAAAGAACGGAATCATATGATATAAGAACTTTGCGATCAGGTAGCCAGAACCTATCTCTCAAAATTTGTACTCTTGTAATGGGTCTGAAACTACGGTTTGGTTATGTATACCTGTAAAAACTAGATACGACGAAGAATCTTTAGTATGCGTGCAATTAGCATATCGATAGGACATTTTGTGGAGAATGTCAGAACAATATAGCGACTGTACGAAGTTTAATGAGATTTTTTTTTATGTCGATGGTGGCAGCGAGTAAACAAATGTAAATATTTCGATGTAAATATTATAATTCGTATGGGAGTTTTGCATTAAGGATGCATTTTTACATAGTATTTTAACTCTGTTTATTTTCTGAACTGTTCGTAGATACATTTATCTGGATATATTTGAAGATTTGGAATTGATTAGATTTTGTTTTGGAGTTGAATTTCATTTTTTTGTTATTTGAGATGAAAGAATATTTTTCGTTGTTATAAAAATAGATTTTGTTTGAACTAAAGAAAATATTATAAATAAAATAACTTGTGAGTTTACCAGAGTCAGGTAGGCAAAACTGTTTCACTGGCGACCCTTTGCCTGTAAGGGACACCCAGGTCAAATACATGATATACAGTGTAGAGTCTATTTCTTTTGTCTACACTGTAGACAAAAGAAATAAGTAAATATATATACAGGGCGAAACAAAAGTTTAGAGATTATTAACAGACAGATTAAAGATTAAATTCATATTATTTTTTGTTGTAAATGATGAAAAGCAGAGAAGCGAGACAGTTGATTGGACACAGGATAATAAACACATACTTAGATTAATTAATTAGTATTAAAATTTAAGGGGATTTCTTTTGCAATTAGCTTTTCTTATACAGTAAAAAGTTAAAGGTTCATTTTAAGGGAGAATTGCAAGATAATTTGTTTTGCATTTGTTTCCGCGAATATGGGTTGCATTGGAAAACAACACATGAAGCAGAAGGGTTTAAGTTATCAAGAAGTTAAATATCCGGCCAATGAGTTGCAAGATGTTTAAGAGATCGACTCTACGGAAAGCGTATGGAGAAGGAGCAGCACAGACGGCAGCACCTGTGGGCTCACGACATTTATAATGGAACCGACGGAAAAAAAACTCAGCAGTAGTTTTTTGGTTCACACGAGCAAAAGAATTTGCTACGTAAGGAAACTGTAAGTAACCCAGGTGCGGTTTTTACATTCCAAAAATGGCGACCTAGAGGCATACTCAGAAAACGCGACGAAGTCAACCCTATGGAAATTAGGACGTCAGCAACCGTGAGCGCAGACACAAGAACCTTGAAGAAGGAAGCTAGGACACGAGCGACCAAGACGAATTTTCATTTTGCAACTAGACTGTAGATGGACGAATAGAATATAGAGAAAAAGTAAGATGTATTGTACCGTTGAGTTTGCGTCCTTGTTCGTTTCCACCGGGGATGGATGGATGTTTTTCGTTTCGCGGGGATTTTTCTTTTGTCTGTTAGGCCGAGGCCGCACTACGGCGAAACCGCCGCGGTTTTTAACCGCGTGATTCTGAGAGTGAAGGAAGCTAATACAAGCGGCCGCACTGCAGTTTTTTCCCGCGTCCATTTAAGGCCGAGGCCGCACTACGGCGGAACCGCCGCGGTTTTTAACCGCGTTATTCTGTGAGTCAAGGAAACTAATACAAGCGGCCGCACTGCGGTTTTTTCCCGCGTCCATTTAACACCGTACATTTTAAAAACCTCAGCCATAAGCTGAGGCCGCACTACGGCGGAACCGGCGCGGTTTTTAACCGCGGCGGTTTTAAAATGTACGGTGTTAAATGGACGCGGGAAAAAAAACGCAGTGCGGCCGCTTGTATGAGTTTCCTTGACTCACAGAATCACGCGGTTAAAAACCGCGGCGGTATTTTGCGTTTGTAAAGGAAAGTTTATACAGTATATTGTATCAGACAGAGATGGTAGAGAATCAGTTTTGATCGGGTTTTATCTTTTTTATTAAACGTTCAATTTTTTTGAGAAAATTGTCCATTCTTAGGCTGAGGCCGCACTACGGCGGAACCGCCGCGATTTTTAACCGCGGCGGTTTTAAAATGTACGGTGTTATGCTAAGGCCGCACTACGGCGGAGCCGCGGCGGTTTTAAAATGTACGGTGTTAAATGGACGCGGGAAAAAACCGCAGTGCGGCCGCTTGTATTAGTTTCCTTGACTCACAGAATCACGCGGTTAAAAACCGCGGCGGTTCCGCCGTAGTGCGGCCTCGGCCTTAAATGGACGCGGGAAAAAAACGCAGTGCGGCCGCTTGTATTAGTTTCCTTGACTCACAGAATCACGCGGTTAAAAACCGCGGCGGTTCCGCCGTAGTGCGGCCTCGGCCTTAAATGGACGCGGGAAAAAAACGCAGTGCGGCCGCTTGTATTAGTTTCCTTGACTCACAGAATCACGCGGTTAAAAACCGCGGCGGTTTTAAAATGTACGGTGTTAAACGGACGCGGGAAAAAACCGCAGTGCGGCCGCTTGTATTAGTTTCCTTGACTCACAGAATCACGCGGTTAAAAACCGCGGCGGTTCCGCCGTAGTGCGGCCTCGGCCTTAAATGGACGCGGGAAAAAAACGTAGTGCGGCCGCTTGTATTAGTTTCCTTGACTCACAGAATCACGCGGTTAAAAACCGCGGCGGTTCCGCCGTAGTGCGGCCTCGGCCTTAAATGGACGCGGAAAAAAAACGCAGTGCGGCCGCTTGTATTAGTTTCCTTGACTCACAGAATCACGCGGTTAAAAACCGCGGCGGTTTTAAAATGTACGGTGTTAAATGGACGCGGGAAAAAACCGCAGTGCGGCCGCTTGTATTAGTTTCCTTGACTCACAGAATCACGCGGTTAAAAACCGCGGCGGTTCCGCCGTAGTGCGGCCTCGGCCTTAAATGGACGCGGAAAAAAAAACGCAGTGCGGCCGCTTGTATTAGTTTCCTTGACTCACAGAATCACGCGGTTAAAAACCGCGGCGGTTCCGCCGTAGTGCGGCCTCGGCCTTAAATGGACGCGGGAAAAAAACGCAGTGCGGCCGCTTGTATTAGTTTCCTTGACTCACAGAATCACGCGGTTAAAAACCGCGGCGGTTTTAAAATGTACGGTGTTAAATGGACGCGGGAAAAAACCGCAGTGCGGCCGCTTGTATTAGTTTCCTTGACTCACAGAATCACGCGGTTAAAAACCGCGGCGGTTCCGCCGTAGTGCGGCCTCGGCTAAGGATAGAGTAATGTAATGGGTCGGAGTGCGCACTCCCTACACACTCAAACTGGTTACACCCTGTATAGTCAGAGTCAAAAAGTTTATCTGCCCATCTACATATTCGACAATTTTTGATCTCTAATAACTATAGTAATCTTTGATGGATTTTGATGATTTTTTCGACAAATTTTTCAAAATTTTCTAACTAATACAGTTATTAAGTTTGGAAAATAGTGCCTAATTTAGTTAAAAACTACTAACAAAAATATATTGAGGTTACCTTAATTATCTCTACAAATGTATATTTAATACGTTCTATTAAATGCAGCTGTATAAAATGATAATAGCACCTAACACATTGCGTTAAATAACAGTATCATTCAATCATTCCTAAGTTGCCCTACAAAATTTGTGTGCCGTACCATTATGGTCTGTTATATTATTAATCAGGATGACCAATGTAGAGTGAAATAGAGGTCGACCGTTGGTTGCTGCTGAGATTTCACTTTCTTTATTTCCGCGTCACTTTCACAACGAATCAAGCAGCAAGTATAACCTTAACACTGACACCAAAATCCAATTTTGTCCATGCACTGATCGCCGACAATAATAGCAACGTTTAAAACACGGAAAAACGTTTCCGATTGCGTAATTTATTTATAGTTCTGTTTATTCGTCTCATTGCAATGGTTCACCATAAAGATAATGCACATTACGTGTTATTTTTGTATGTTAAGAGCGATAGATTCTTTAAGTAAATTGTAGATTTTATGGGAAAAAGATTATGAACAACGAAAGAAGCGATGAAAAATCATTCGGAAAAAGATTTTTTTCGCCCATTCTTTGATACACACATAAATCATTCTAAATCATTTAAGAAGCAAAACAATAGTAGGCGATTGCAGTATTATATTCTTTTTCACAACTTATTTCTTTCAAAAATATGTTAAAACCACTCACCAATTGCAATTTTAAATGATAGTCTGCTTTGTGGGTAAGAATAACTACAGGTACTTAGCTTATCTATATGTAGATTAGAGGCCTAATAATTTTTGTATCATTAAACACTAACCGGAAGTAAACAAAGTACAGATCATTTGATATACTTTTGATATTATTCTATGATAGAGGAAACATGTTTTTGATATAACATTGTAATTATTTAGGAAGATTAGTATCTGTCATTATTTTAAATTTGCCAAAAAAAGCAATGGAATTTTTTCGGCGTGGAAGGGTAAAATTTATCTGATTACATACCATATTAATGAAATTACTTAGAAACAATATTATAAATGCAAATCATACGTGTATAATATTAAAAGGAATTTATTGTTTGTAAATTGATTGTAAATTGTATACAAAAATACAAAAGGAAATTACAAAAAAATTTATGGTACTACCAGCATTTTTTGAAAAAAAAAATGAACTATTTGCCTTACCTATATCTTAAGTTTTAAACTACTAATTTGAACGTTCCTTCCATCATATTGTAGATATAAGTGAACTATATATGTAGGTACCAACAAAAAGGGGTTAGTGAGTGAAAAGTTTTTATATATGAGAAAAACCTGTTTAAAGTTTGTAACTTTTTATGATTTACGTTTTTCATTACAAAATTGCAAATTTGAGGATTTTAAATACACTGCCGATACTTGAGCCCCATTTTGATTGAACAGGCCTTTACATTTTAACTAGTATCTAGAATTTAGAATTACCATGGGACTAATTGGATAGTTTTTAGTCACAATCTGATAACCGGAAATGACAAATGTTAAATGCGTTTTCTGAGTGACTTTAAATATATATGTATACTAATTTACACATCATTGGAATGAGCAGTTTAGGCGCTATAAGCGTTTATAGAAGCGGTTTGACAGAGTGGCAATGACGAAATTGAATAATAGTAAAAGTGTTTAGACACTTGTGCTAATATTTTGATATTGCCGTTGTGTTTTGTGTTTTCATATTTTGCCATCTTAGTATATATTCAAGTGCATAGAACCAAATAATATTAATAAAATTTATTTCTTGTATCAATATGTACATCGATATTGAACTTTTAGTGGACACTACGATAAAACGACATAAATATAATAAAAGATACCTACGTTCCTAAGTAAGTTAAAGGTGTAATGACAAAACAAAAGCACTTCCAAAGTAGGAAAATAACAGTAGAAGTGAAGCAAGTGAACATAAGGTATCCACGAAGACCAAGACGTAAAAAATTAGGTTGCCCTACATTACTACAAAATGTACGTAGACAACAGTCTATGTGAAATAGAAGAATGCGCATTGAAGAAAGTTCAAACAAGTATTTACAATTGAATGAGATACATTAGGTACACAAAGATTAAAGATTGAAATATTACATTAAATATTAAGAAAGAAATGTATATTTATACTTAATAACTAATTGTTATTTGTCGTGTTAATTAAAACGAGAAGAAATTTCATTTTGAGAGTGGACAGAGTTAAAAATAAAACAAGAAATTCCCGGTAAAAAGAAAGTTGCCGCTGAAGAAAATCTGCAGAAGACGCATACCGCGGAGAGGTTTTGAAATTTCTAAATTTTCACTCGCGTCGCGAATCTCTAAACTAAAACGAACGCGCAATTTAAAAAAAAAGTCTTTGTGTTGCTCACATATTAGTAAATAATTCAAATATTAACTCAAGAACAAAACTTACGTATAAAGGTCCGTTTAAACTTGTGTAGAACGCCGCGCACACTGAGCGGTTGCTAAATTTAAACTGAACCCACTGCCGTTTTCATTGTAAAATGTTAACTTTCTCTAACCTACTTTTAACGGTAAAAGCACGAATTTGTTGTTGATTATCGCGATGTGTGCACGAAGAGTACAACATCGGCCCCTTGACGATGATTCACGGTTGCCAACTGAAAGCTTGATCCTCGATTCAATTAAAAAAGGCGATACGCTGGCGCTAAATTTATATATCGAAGAACGCAGTGTGGTTTACGTATGGAGATAATTAAACAATTGTAATTCGAGGTGGCGCAGGTTTTATTGGTTTAACGTTGATGATTAAAACTATATTTGCGCGATGACCAATTTTGAACTGTGGCTTGCTTTCTCCCAGCATTATTCTTTTTTTTTGGGTGGGCTTAAAACTAAATTGTGTTGAGGTTAATTTTTGAGTTTGGTTATTTTAGCTTTGTTGTACAAAAACTTCCGTACTACTTAACTGTAAGTTCTCAGTGGTCAAAATTGGGCGATTTGTTTGTATTTTGCATAAAATTTTACCCTTCCAATTCTGTAGCTTCGCACACGCGGAAGAATTGTACCTTATATTTTAACTTTCCAGACAATCAAATGCAAAAGTATCTTTTTTCGGATAATGTATAAAATAACTATTAATCATTGGTGGTAGCACCGGTAGTAGTGCTAAAATTATATTAGGCTGTTCCATTTTCGTTGCCTCTGTGAGTGTAGGAGGTCAAAGTGGCGGGAACCACCACGACTCCCTAACATGGTAGCAGTTTGGCCAAGCGCGGTCTAAGGCTTTAATTACTGGTCAAAATTCTCTCCGATCAAATCCAATTTATTCGAAGGCAAAACTAACTGGGTTCTTTTTCTTGAACCTTGTGAACACATTTTCTGACTACTAACTGACGCGTTTAAGTATTTAACATTTAATAAGGGCTGATAAAGCAAGACTACTCAAATGAAACGAAACACTTACCAAAACAATAACATCTATTAACAATAATAATCAACAATCCCGTTTGATAGGTTACATAGAAAAATGAATGAAGCTTTGAACATATTGACGTTTAAATTAAACCTAGGAGTTGATTTAGACAGACACACTTTTAGCAGAAATATGAATAATTTAATTTACAATGAAATGCGAGACGGAGTTGAAAAGACTTACCAGGGATAAACTTAAGCGCCTAAGAACGCTCCACAAAAACGTGTACTTTACATGACGGTGGTTGAAATGAGAAGAGCCAGATCTGTTCGTTTGCATCCCTCGACCCCAAAGGAAGCCGGAAGCATTTCTTCATAGCCAATGACAACTCTTCAATTTTAAACTTATAACACGCGGTCAAATCCTAAACCAGATGTTCAACCCTAGCAAAAACCTTTGACATTCCCGAATGTTCTTACAAATATCTCGCTTAATTTGATCATATCTTAATAAATAAATAATGGGTTTCCGACCCATTACATGAGCGTTGATGTCTCTTTATAATAGCTTTATCCGAGCAGTTGTCAACAACTACATAGTTCGGAATTAGCTTTTTATATGATACAAATAAGTATTTTTACTTTCCGACTAGTACCCTACAAGAAAAGTATTGTACTCTACTGATTTTTTTTTTTTTGAGGTTTTAGCGGAAATACGCGAAATACAGTACATATATGCAGTCACACAAACAAGGTACTGATTTTTCAAAAGAGAGCGATAAGATGTCTTACGTCCGAAGATCCAAGATGCCATGCAAAACCACTCTTCCAACGCTACAAGTTACTCACGGTGTGTGCATTATATCTTCTCCGATGCCTCACCTCCGTGCACAAGAACAAGCATTAGGCCCACTACCAAGGAACAATTTCCATATACAACCGTACGCCAAGAAGCTGGAGGTCCCAGTCAATAAGAGGATTTCGGAGATCCGTAAAAGATTGGTTGCTACAAACTGCCCCTTACAACATAGAGGAATGTCTGACAAGCATCCCCCAAGAATAAGACCAGTCCATAAATAATGTTGTATCTATATATTATATATACATATATATTTTTTTAACAAACTTCTGTACAGAATGAAATAAATTCTATTTTATTCTATTCTATACATATAAGTCACCGCAGGATGAGCTGGTATCATTTAGGTCAAACTCTGATAAACCCTTAAGAAAATGCATGTAACATTTACCACTTCCGGTTGTCAGATTGTTACCAGAAACAATCCAGTTCGTCCCCCGGTAATTCTAAATATGTATGTACACAAAATTTTAGCCCGATCCGTTTGGACGCTATCGTGTTCACAGACATACACACATACATACATACATTTTCCAGAAATCTTCGCAATCGATTCAGGGGACCCCGCGTATTTTCGCGAAAATCTCAAAATGTCATTTTCCGTCGATTACAATAAAATCTGTGACAGTGATTATTATTTTATGATTTTCTACAAGAATTAGAATTATGCACTTCTAGATAACAGCGATAAATTCAAACATACGTAATCTCTGCTCAGTTTTTACTTTCCGACTCCTAGAAGGAAAGTATTGTAATCGACGGAAAAAAAAATTTGAGATTTTAGCGGAAATACGCGTTTTGGGGTCCCCTGAATCCATTGCAATGATTTCTGGAAAATGTATGTGTGTATGTGTGTATGTGTGTATGTGTGTATGTGTGTATGTGTGTATGTGTGTATGTGTGTATGTGTGTATGTGTGTATGTGTGTATGTGTGTATGTGTGTATGTGTGTATGTGTGTATGTGTGTATGTGTGTATGTGTGTATGTGTGTATGTGTGTATGTGTGTATGTGTGTATGTGTGTATGTGTGTATGTGTGTATGTGTGTATGTGTGTATGTGTGTATGTGTGTATGTGTGTATGTGTGTATGTGTGTATGTGTGTATGTGTGTATGTGTGTATGTGTGTATGTGTGTATGTGTGTATGTGTGTATGTGTGTATGTGTGTATGTGTGTATGTGTGTATGTGTGTATGTGTGTATGTGTGTATGTGTGTATGTGTGTATGTGTGTATGTGTGTATGTGTGTATGTGTGTATGTGTGTATGTGTGTATGTGTGTATGTGTGTATGTGTGTATGTGTGTATGTGTGTATGTGTGTATGTGTGTATGTGTGTATGTGTGTATGTGTGTATGTGTGTATGTGTGTATGTGTGTATGTGTGTATGTGTGTATGTGTGTATGTGTGTATGTGTGTATGTGTGTACGTATGTCCGTGAACACGATAGCGCCCAAACGGAACAACGGATCGGGCTGAAATTTGGCATACGTATTTAGAATTACCAGGGGACGAACTGGATTGTTTTTGGTGACAATTTGACAACCGGAAGTGGCAGTTGTCAAATACGTTTTCTTAGGTATTCATCCGATTTTGACCAAACTGACACCATCTCATCTTGCAGTGACATTAAATATGTATACAAATTTACAGATCAATGGGATGAGCGGTTTAGGCACTATAAGAGTTTATACCTATCGGGCGCCTTCGGTTTGTGTCGTAATGAAGGGCTGACGGATGGCTCACTGTATGTGTCAGCATTTATGCAGCCACATGTTTTCGGCTCGCGATCGAAGAATAAATAAACATCTCGCAGAAAAATACAGATACGTGACAGTATAATATTATGGTTATTTGTATCGAAAGGTGCCTTGTGTTATGATCTATTAGTAGTATTATTATCTTACGGACATTCGTTTAAATGTCAACATTGTAGTCGGAAAGTTGGGTGAGGGCCACCCCAGATATTTATATCCTTGCAATTGTGCCAATCAGTAAGGAAGTATAAAATAGTGAAAAGATGTGTGCCGTTCGTCTGAGTGAAGTAGAGGCTATAAAATTTAGAGATGTACTTTATCTTTGTACTTCACGTATATCTGACATGAAGTACAAAGTAACATGAATAAATAACATTTTTGGTTCGTCTAAGATGAGCTACAATGAAAGTTCTGCAAACAACAGCCTACAAAAACAATTTATTATGTTTGATTATTCGTATGAATTGTAAAATTGTAATTTAGGTATTAGAACCATTACAAATTTTATTATTCTCTTCCAATTAACAATAGCATTTTATTGTTATTGGCCATCAAACCTAATTGAACCATTTATTTCACGATAAATAATAAATTTATTACCGTAATTACAACTTCTTAAGAACGTATACATAACCGCCGAAGCTATTATTGTAAAATTAATTGAATTATTTTTGTCTAACGAGCATAAAGCGCATATAGCGTAATTTGACAACATACATACTGCCATTCTTAATTGCGAAAACAGCAGAAAAGTTTACGCTACTTCTTACAGCCCAATAACTTTTAAGGACGATGCGATACGGCAAACACGTCGCTGCTGTCAGAGCACAGTAATTAGAGCCACTCTTTTATTTCTTTACAAATGGAGAAAATGTGAATTACGTTGATTTGCGTTGCTAACAGTCACGCTATTTAGTGTTGTTTTTCAGTACATCTCTTGCAAAAAAAGGTATTTACAATTTTTAGATTATTTTTAAGTAAAGAATGGTCAATCAGGGCAGCAACTTTCTTAGCCTTCTGGCATGCACGCAATTTTATTGATTCCACCAGGGAAACCCCGGTGGAACGATATTGCAAGTGCCAGTGGGTCGCTATTCCAGGTCCACCCTTTCTGTGTTATGTTTCACAGGAACTGGTTCTATTCGCCTCAACGAGCGAAAGAGTCTCGCTCTGATGGTAGAAATTTCAATTAAAACAGTCGGGATAAATAGCTCCATTTACCTTTGCTCGTTGTGGCGAATTGAATTAGATTCTTTCTAGTTATGAAATACAGTATTCCTTTCTACGACAAGTTTATTATTTAGACTACCTGCACCTGCCGTTTTATAGCAACTGGTTCTAGGAAATGAAATTCTTTCTAGTTATAAAGTACATACATGACCTAACAAAAGTTTATAATTTAGACTACCTGCTGTTTCATATTAGGTAATGAAATATTCTTTCTGCTTAAGTACACCATTATTGACCTAAGACATTAGTCGTTGATCATTTGTGCTATTTTATATTTACACCACCTGGTTCTAGAATCTAGAGAATTAAGTTCTAAGGAATTAAATAATTATTACCTAAGAGAATGTTATTATTTAGACTGCCAGCTGTTTTATAGCAATTTATTATAGGGAATTTAATTCTTTCTAGCTATAAAATGCAACATTCTTTAATTATTTAAACTACTTGCTGTAGCAATCAAATTTACGTGTATGCAATGTTACACGCTCAGTGTGGAATTTATTTGTTATAGTTATAAGTACATAAACACAAACATATTTAACAGTTGGCACTTGGCAGGAATAGCGTCAGTGCTACATCACATCGTGATCACAATAATGTTATTGCTTAGCATCATGCGGTTGTAGTGATCATGCTTTGATCACTGGCCGGAGTTAGATCCCATGTGCCGTGCTTATGCGCTTCAATTTAATAGTGCACGTCACGTTTACGTAACAAGAAAACCTAAATATTGTTCGTGTGTACTCCGGAAATTAGACAAAACACAATATCATAACACTGGTAATATATAGTACATACTTATGTACAAGAAGAGTAGGAATGTAGGTATCTTGTAAGGAATATTTGGTGTTGTACTATTGTACCAGCTGTGATCAGCAGTTTGGGTTATTCTACTTTCATATTAAACTATGGAGTGCTCGAGTGTAGTGCGCTCTAGTGCAATTTTGCAACCCAGGGCATTCCTAAGAGAACACGCATATTGCACTCCAGCCAGAGTAGCACTGTGAGCTCTGTGAGATCGTGCAGAAATGTTGCACCACTTCACACCACTGCAGTATAGGTGCAACATTGACGGACCAAATCGAAAACCTCCACGAGTGCTGCCAATAAAACAAAATATCTGGGGTGGCCCTCATCCAACTTTCCGACGACGCCATTGGCTCAATGAAGTTTCTGAACACTTTTGCAATTATTCAATTTTGTGAAGTCAGAGCCACTCAGCACTCTGTACCCTACTTAGGGCGAGTTGTACTAACTTTGATCACTTTGATCAGTCGGTTAAGCGTCGATTACATTGAGCGAGTTTACAAGCTGCTAGTTGGCGAATTAAACTCGCCCAGTGTCCACAATGTTACTCGCAGCTAGTGAACATGATTACACTGGGCGAGTTTAATTCGCCAACTAGCATCAGCTTGTAAACTCGCTCAATGTAATCGACGCTTTAGTACGGATAGTACAACTGGCCCTTAACATCAGTTTGTATGGCATAATGACATTTGTCATATTGACATTTAATGTCATGTCAGTGGCACTGACGTTTGTCAAAATCTGACAATTTCAACACAGCGACGAAGGCTGTAAATTCTGTCAAACAGCTTCGATAAAAGCTATAATAGCGCCTGAACCGTTCATCCCATTGACCTGTAAATTAGTATACATATTAAAATCGATGGTGGATGAGCTGATGCTAGTTTGGCCAAAATCGGATAAATCCCGAAGAAGATGCATGCAACGTTTGCCACTTCCGGTTGTCAGATTGTCACCAAAAACAATCCAGTTCGTCCCCTGGCAACTCTAAACATGTATGCAAAATTTCAGCCCGATCCGTTGTACCGTTTAGACGCTATAGTATTCACAGACATACACATACATATATACATTTTCCAGAAATCATCGTATTCGATTCCAGGGTACCTAAAACGCGTATTTCCGCGAAAATATCAAAATGACATTTTCCGTCGATTATAATACTTTCTTTCCTACTAGGATACTAGTGGACAACTCGGAGAGTAAAAATTGAGCTCCAAACATGGAGAAAGAGAAGAGGTATGCTCATACAGATCTTGACTGGGGATGTACGTTCGCGCCTGATATGTAGGCTACTTAATAGCGTAGTGGATAATCCGGTACATGCAATGCCGGATTATCCACTACGCACATGTCTGGGGCCCCGTATACCGAGCCCGAGGTCGGGGCCCTTAACTATCGGTTGAAGCGTCCAAGATTTTACTGTGCCTTAGGGCCCCTACCAACCTTAATCCGGACCTGCGCGTATTGTCTCAATGGTCATATTTACCTTTATGATGTAATCTACTAATTTTTCCACAACTGTAGAATTAATGCAGTATCTTCCTAAAACTAATTAGGAATTTTATAAAAACACATGTTTTATTTTGATATGATTTATTTACAGGTTGCCACATTGCTAAAGATCACATAAAACATACAATATAAAATACATATATCTATTATGTTGTCTCTGCAAAACTGAGAGAGACACAGGTATTTTCAGTAGTATAATTATAGGTAATCAGGTAAATGTACAAATAAATAATAAATACACTGCAATCAGCCGAAAAACAATAAAGAAGGTAAACAATTTAAGTAGATAAACAACCATCTCCACAAACGTACATACAAATTACACTACAAAAAAAAAAACTAGACAAACAATTCTCTTGATTTACCCTAACCACAATCAATCCAATCATTTTATTCACATAAATAAGAACAATCAAAACACCTTAATACTCTCTTAAATGCTCATGGAATTATGGAAACGACGTAATAACAGGTACGTCAAGAGAAACGCAAGAGCCCCGCTAAAGAAACCAATTTGTACAAGTACTGTCAGATTGAAAAATATATTGCTTTCTTAATGCGTATCTTTAGAAGTTTTACAATGAGAAAAAAGAAAAACGACCACCGATCATTAAAAATTGTCCCTTTTCCGTCTCCTATAATACCTCTTAGTCTTCGACCCGACATGCTCCGAGACAACTGCCTCATCATCGGTAAACGAAGTATTTGACAAACTCCCATTAACTAACTTCTTCTCCGTTTCGTCCTGCTGACACTCCGTCACAATTTTCTCAGTAGAATCCACCTCCGTTTCCATCGGCTCCCCCTTACTGTACATCTCGGTATCGACGCAACCCGTAGTACTCTCCTTCTTCAATTTCGGAATCACAAACTCCGGAGCTGGAGTTTCCGATTCCAAAGCTGCAGGCTCAGAGGTTTCCATATCTTCCGACGGGGGTTCCTCTTCCTCCAAAGTCAATCTAATCTCAGGCCCCCCTCCGTAAATCCCGTACAGGAAGTCCCAAATTTCTTCAGTGACCTCCGCGTATTCCTGGTGAAAGTCCAAGGGGTCTTTGTTGTTGCTTATGGGGCCCGGGTGATCGAACGTCTTGCGTTGCACGTATGCCAGCCACGTCTGAAACCACGGTTTTGACAGGAGGTAAGCCGTCGGGAGACGCTGTTCCCGCGATTGCGCATTTAATCTGATGAATGTGTCGAACTCATGATCTAATTTCGCAGAGGTCGCCTGGCAGCTGGGGCATTGCGCATTTGGGGCCGCCGGGTGACCCCCAAATTTCATGAAGAGGAACGTGTACACCTTTCGTGGGACCCTTGCTGCTAACTGCTCGATACTACCAACCTAGAAATGAAACAATAAAATTTCAACAACTATACTCTAAAGTTGGTTTTTGAACTATGCAGACATTTAGAGTTTGTCACTAGGATAGTCTTATATGTCATTGGCTGATAGCTTGTTTTACACAGAAATGAAAAATAGATGTTGCCAACGTAGGTTAAACATTGTCAATGTGGTTATTGCTAGCACCTTATATTTGTTTATATTAATTTTTTTATAAAAGTATACAACAAATATTTAATATAACGATAAATTTAAATGATATTCTTTAATGAAAATGGTAACGGTATGATGTAATTGTTTATTTTGAAAATGTCTTTCTATATTATCCAATTTTGAAATTTCATTATTTAAAAGCATAAGCGTAGCGTTTGCAGCTATGTTTTGGTCTCAGATGTATTCTCATATATGGTTATGATAAACTTATGCTGGGCTTATTCTACTTAGGGTGGATCTATCGATGCAGGTTTAAATCCGTAACTATGGGATTAATTTAGCTTAATTCTTAACTATGAGTTTACCGGTTTACCAATGTTCAGGTTAGGGCTAACTAGAGCTTAAATGGTGATTATAATAACTCCCACTCTTTCTGGGAGTTAACAGGCTAAGGGTTAGTTTTTGAATACTAGTTTAAACCAGGAGTGATGTTCAGCACTGCTGACAATGACGTTTTGATGACCAGTATCCAATCAGAGTTCAGTAGAACTTTGAAATAAACCAGTATTGAAAAACTAGCCTTAACTATCAGTTACGAGCAGCATGCGAGTTTGACAGTAGGGATGTCAGCAGCAATATTTGACGTTTGATCGAGGTTAGTTGTATTTGTGTATGTGGAAATAAGGTTATTCATCCCCAAGTTTATAATGGATGTTTTTTTTTTTTTTGACAAAACTTCGCATTTTGCTGATGATGATGAAGAAGTTATCGAGTTTTTAGAAAATGGGAGGAGGCGATATACCGTACAAGAAAAAGAATTATTCATTTGGAGAGGTGGGACGACACGGATTTTCTTTCAACAACTTCGACTATGAAAAGAAACTGTTGTCTTTGTGTTGAGTTTAACTGAGGAAACTATAGAATGGCTAAACTATAGAATCACTAAAATGACAATAATAAACACAATAGAGACAGACAAATTTAAAACTGATGCTGTCAATTCTACACAATAACGTCTATAGCCCATTTAATAACTAGGAGGAATTTTTCAAACGGTTAATAGGATGACCTCGCCCGTGATCGGTTAAATCGCAGACCATTTTACATCGGGAAAATTTACCCTTTGGCGCGCAAGTCCCGTTAGGTTAGGTTAGAGGTAAACAAACATTGGTACCTGCTTTGCGTTGTTTTATGTTCGATGCTATTCTTGAGTTCAGTTCAATTTTATCAGCAGCTCGTATAAGAAGTAGTGTACATATCTAACTTGTTTAATATAAATATAATAATTTATTATTCTACAAGCTTTACTTTGACCTACTTGGACATGTTTTAAAGTTTTACAGCGAAAAATTTGTTAAAGTTTTAATAGCACAACATTTATTGTGGTTTACAAATACGTTTAACCTAACAATGATCCAAATTTAACCGCAAAAAGTATCTGGTGACATTTCTGGTAATTTGTCCCTAGTGTAAACCTGGCGTCTGGTTTTATTGCTCCTAGTTATTAAATAGACTATAAGAATATGGTATATCTCGGGGGAGGGGGTGATACATTTTTATTCTTTTTCTCACAGCATTAAAAAATACCAAAATATATCACTTGTTACTTGTAATTGTATTAAATTGTATTGTACCATTGATAGATCCACCCTTAGAAACAAACAAGTTTAACCTCAAAATAATTCAAATTTATCTGTCAAATATATTAGTTATATATTAAATATATTAGATTTTCTAGTGAAAACCGAGCTTCTTGGTTTTGTCCGCATAGTTTAAAAACAGATAAAAAAACCAACCTGTTCTGGACAAATACTTCCATGCTGACATAGAAAATCCCTATTATCAATCGGCCCGGGTTCGGCGCAAGTATTGAATCTACTCAACCACTGCTTTGATATATAAACATACTCATCATCAAAACAACTTCCAAATAAATCCCTGACTTTATCGACGGTGGTCCGAGCATCGGGGGACACCTTCCTATAGAAGAGCACATAGGCCTCGCAGGCCAAAACGGTCTCTGAGGAGACCCGTGTGACGTACTGGTCGTCAAATTCGTACCACTGGCCGGAGTTAAGGGCGTAGCTCATGTAGTGCCCGCCGCCCGCGGTCCCGTGGTGACAGATCACCGAGAATAACTCGTAGGTCGTCACCTGGGAGATGCAATCGGCGTGCAAATACGGCTTCATGTCAAGACCGCGGAGCGGAAAGCTCACCGTTGACGAAATCTTACTGCTGAACATCAACTCGTGCCTGAAGCGTTTTAGGTGGATACAGAGCACCTCTGGTAGCTGTAGAACCTGAGAAAGAAAGGAAATGATTGATTAATTAATTATATACTCACATGCTGTACTGTATTAAAAGAACTATTGCTTAAAAACCAGCACAAATAGTAAAAACAACAATTTAAACAATCTAATAAAGGTAACATATGCAACCCAATACACATCGCTGGCAGCACTGCATAGAAATGTCTCTAGTTAGAGTAGTTTTAAACTAAGTAGAGCACAGTGACATATGCAAACAATTATATCCAGTGTATGGTTTATAACTGACCCGCGTATATTTGGTTGCATACACAACTGTGCTCTCCTTGGTTTGAAACATCTGTAATATAGTTGAACCCTCCTGAAGTGAACGTCATTTTTTGTGGAGACTTCAACGTGCAATTTGCTGTAAACTCCAACAGGGCCCAGGAAGTTTTAAACATAATGAAAACAACGGATCTGCATCAAACAATATTCCATCCAACTAGGAATAACTCGACGATAGACAACATTTTCACAAATATCAAGGAATATAGAATTGAACAAATCCAAGGAAACATATCTGACCATGAACCGCAAGTGATGAAGTTTTCACTAAATAACAAGACCGCTCCAAAGACAATGATCTCTGCAAGAAGATTTACCACAGCTGAAAAGCAAAATCTGCTGAATGCACTTACAAACGAAGATTGGAAGGAGGTGTTGGCTGAAGAAGAACCTAACTCTATGTTTTCACTGTTCCTAGACACAGTTCTATTCCATTACAACAGCCAAATTCCGTATCGAACATGTTCAACAAAGAAGAATATGCCAACTGATCATCCCCTCGAACTAGCCAATATAAAGGAAACCCTGAATCTAATAAAAGACACATTAATGATGAACCCACTTGATGAAGAACTCCAGGAGATCTTCAGATCATACAAAGCATTTTATACACAACAATGCGAGGAATATCATAAATTCAGTAACTAATAATGTCCAACTAAGCAAAGCCTCAAACAAACCAAAGGTGATATGGAAAAAGATCAATGAAATTACAGGGCGATGCAAAACCTTTCACAGCCAAGATAAACCTACCTGTGAAGATTTTAGTGACCACTTTGCTGCGTCAATTGCTAGCCTTCTTGATGCAATACCAAAACAGGATAACCAGTCAAACTACCGGCCACTAAACATAGCTAGTGGAAAAACCTTCTTTTTCAATCCAACCGACAAACAAGAAGTTTCCACAACCATAAAACGACTAAAACGTAAAAGAACCAAGGACCACTACGATTTGGACACTGAAACATTGCAATACATTGAACCAGCAATCTCGGAAGAGTTGGCAACTATTATCAACCGGTGCATTTCCACAGGCGTATTTCCTGAAAAACTGAAAATTGGCAAAATTACTCCAGTATTCAAAAAGGGCTCCAGAGCAGACCCATCCAACTACCGACCCATATCTGTTCTCCCTGCGTTCTCCAAGGTGTTCGAGACTATTATTGCTAACAGAATAACGGATTTCTTCGAGCAACAGGACTACTTCTGTGATAACCAGTTCGGATTCAGAGCTGGTCGGGGAACAGAAGACGCAATGGTACATCTCATGACGCTCATCACAAGTGCGTTGGAGGATGGAGAGCAGTGCAATGCCCTTTTCTTTGACCTTACGAGGGCCTTTGATTGCATGTGTCATGAAACATTTCTTAAGAAAATGGAACACTACGGATTTCGAGGAATCTCGCTGGACCTACTCAGAAGTTATCTTTCCAACCAACACCAGTATGTTTTCCACAACGGAAAAAGAAGTTCCATGCGGAGGGTTAATTACGGAGTCCCTCAAGGAAGTATAGTGGGTGCTCTGTTCTTCATTATCTATATAAATGAACTACCAAAGAGTATAACAGCAGCCGTTACTCAATACGTTGACGATACTACAACGGTACTCCGTGGTCATGAACCACAAATTACAATCAGCTCTGAAAATGCCAAGAAGGAAGCTGCTGAATGGTTTGCTCACAATCACTTAGCGCTCAATATCAACAAGACGGCTGAATTATTTATTACTTCTAGCCGAAGAGATCAAAGAGAAGTCAAAGATGTGAAATTTCTGGGTGTGCACTTGGACACACGACTGACCTGGTTACCCCAAGTTGAGAAACTACTTCCAGTTCTTGCCTCCGTAACATACGCAGTAAAACGTATAAGAACAACCATAGGGATAAGTGCTGCAAGAACAACTTACTTTGCACTATTCCACTCCCGGATGTCATACGGTCTAAAACTGTGGGGAGGATCTGCATACAGCTACAAAGTGTTACTGTCACAAAAGAAAGCCATTCGAGCGATAGAGGGTGTTGCAAACACAGAATCCTGCAGACCTGTCTTTAAAAAGCATAAGATTTTAACTCTATATGGAGTTTACATCCTACAGCAGTTACTCTACACCAAAAAAGAACTGTATACACATCAACAAAGGAGTGACATTCACCTGTACAATACTAGGCAGTGCCATCTTATAGAAGTACCTCGGGGAAGACTTCACACGGGAGGGTCTAAAACTGTACAATAACCTACCTGAAGAATGGAAACATTTGCCAAACAGACAATTCAAGCGCACAGTTACTAGCTTGCTAATAGACTCACCACCTTATTCCGTTCAGGAATTCTTTGATAGCCTACAAGAATGCCGACAACCAATTTGAAGTTTTTTTTTATTAAGTTTTCCTATACATGCATATATTGTTAATTGACTTGTTGCTGGCAACCAATAAATTCTATTCTATTCTATTCTATTCTAATTTAACTTTGCGTGTTGTCAAAAGTGACATGCGGTAGTTACGATATGATTAAATGCATTCCCACTCTTTCTACGGCATGCTAAACTATTGACACTAATGTTGGACGTATGTCTCGGCTGGCTAAGACACACGATCTCAAATGCTATATGTATATGTAGTGCGCAGAAGAAAGATGGAACTACAGTACGTCGGTCATTGGGTAGTTCGGATATCCAGCGGCGTCGCTGACAGCAGATTTAGGGTAACTGTCAATTGTGCTGGTATCCCACTTAAAAATGCCGGGAAAATATTTAAATCCTCAAACAAAACAGTTTGTGGCCAATCTTATAGACTATTTTACAGTGAAAAAAAAAAAATATGGGTCCCCTAATTTCATTTTGCCTACAAATGTGTTTCGCATAAATTTTCTTTTATTAACACTTTGCTTTAGGCAACCATATTCACAAATAAGTGTACGTTCAGTTGCATGTACTACAAACTTTGCTTCAGTACCCTTTCATACTAGCCGTTCAGTCATTTCAGTTCGAATCGCAAATGAAAGTAAGTTTTGGTATGCGTTTCGCGGAAAACTGTATTTTTTTCATAGACGCTAGAATTTGATTATCCTGTATGCAGATTGCAGACGTATGCTTTTCCTTTGGCAAAATTAATTCGACTACGCCACTGACCGAATGACAACAGTTGATTGCACCAGACGACTGTCACTTTTGACAACACGCAAAGTTAAATTGATTCAACTATAATAGCTTTGTTCCAGCAGCTGTGAGAAACTAGTATTAGTTATAAGAACTAGTATTGCCAAATTAGTTTTTTAGATGACACAAATTATTTGTAATTGCTAATTTGTAACTGCTATTTATAATGCATTATAATGGAGTAACCATTGACACATATCTGGCTTAACCTGTCAAAATAATTCACTGCTCGAACAAATGTAATACAGATGTCAAAAAAATGACATATATTAAAAAATGACATGTCAAAAAATGATAGATGACAAAAAATGACAAACTGATTTCTTTTGAATGCTTGCCTAATAAATTTACCCACCTTACTATACTTAATGCCATTCCTGAGCTTGTTGCATCGTTCGCAGCTGTACATGTTGTCGCCTTTGAGCTCGTCAGTGCTGAAGAAAGCAGCGAGGCAGTCGTGCAGCGTAATGGTGGGTCCGTAGAACCACGACTTGAGCCAAGTGAGGAACCATGAGACCCAACCATTGTCGACAGGCAGGACCGCCTCGGAGCACGTCGACCCGGGGGCCACATTCCGTCCGTGGATGACCGCCAGGTGATCCCTGGAGGGAATCGGCAGCGACAGGTCCTGGAATGTCTCCACCCTACTTGAGACCCTATTGCACGTCAGGCATTGCACCGTCGATAGCAACTTTCCGTCGAACACGTCCGATATTATCGATTTGAATTTTGTTTGTTTCTTTGCGGTTGAGTTGCTTTGTGATGAAGTTGGTTGGTTTTCTATGAGTGAACAAGACAACCAGATAACTTAGTCAAATTGTAAATTATAGGTTAGTTTGTAAGATGAAGCGCAAACAAAATAAAATTTGATGATAAATTTCTCCATGTTCATTGAAGCAATTTGATAGATGTCAAACAAAATTGAAAGATGTCAAAAAAAATTAAAAGGTATCAAAAAAATTGCAGGTGTTAAAAAAATTAACAGGTATCAAAAAATTGCAGGTGTTAAAAAAATTGACAGCAATTAAAAAAAAATTAACAGATGTCAAAAAATGACAGATGTCAAAAAATGACATGTCAAAAAATGACAAATGTCACCAATGATAGATGTCAAAAAATGATAGATGTCAAAAAATGACAAACGTCAAAAAATGACAAATGTCAAAAAATGATAGATGTCAAAAAATGCCAGATGTGAAAAAATGACAGAAGTCAAAAAATGACACATGTCAAAACTGACAGATGTCAAAAAATGATATAAAAAAATTACAGATGTCAAAAAATAGCAGATGTTAAAAAATTACAGATATCAAAAAAATGGCATGTTAAAAAATGACAGAAGTCAAAAAATGACAGATGTCTAAAAATGACAGATGTCAAAAAATGACAGATGTCAAAAAATGACAGATGTCTAAAAATGACAGATTTCAAAAAATGACGAATGTCAAAAAATGACATTTCAAAAAATGACAAATGTCACCAATGATAGATGTCAAAAAATGACAAACGTCAAAAAATGACAAATGTCAAAAAATGATGGATGTCAAAAAATGCCAGATGTGAAAAAATGACAGAAGTCAAAAAATGACAGATGTCAAAACTGACAGATGTCAAAAAATGACAGATATAAAAAAATTACAGATGTCAAAAAATAGCAGATGTTAAAAAATTACAGATATCAAAAAATTGACATGTTAAAAAATGACAGAAGTCAAAAAATGACAGATGTCAAAAAATGACAGATGTCAAAAAATGACAGATGTCAAAAAATGACAGATGTCAAAAAATGACAGATGTCAAAAAATGACAGATTTCAAAAAATGACGAATGTCAAAAAATGACAAATGTCACTAATGATAGATGTCAAAAAATGACAAATGTCAAAAAATGATAGATGTCAAAAAATGCCAGATGTGAAAAAATGACAGAAGTCAAAAAATGACAGATGTCAAAACTGACAGATGTCAAAAAATGACAGATGTCAAAAAATGACAATGTCAAAAAATGACAGATGTCAAAAAATGACAGATGTCAAAAAATGACAGATGTCTAAAAATGACAGATTTCAAAAAATGACGAATGTCAAAAAATGACATTTCAAAAAATGACAGATATAAAAAATGACATGTTAAAAATTGGCAGATGACAACAGATGACAGACGTCAAAAAATGACAATGTCAAAACTGACAGATATAAAAAATGACATGTTAAAAATTTATGTCTGTCAAAAATGTAACAGGCATCAAAAAAAATTAACAGATAATGAAAATCTCACCGATAACATTATTGCTTCCGAGTTTGGTGCGTATTCGACGAGAAGGGCTGAGTGACCTCGTAAGCCTGGTCTTTGGTATCGCGGAGCCGTTGTTGTTGGGTCGCTCTGTGTCGTCGCTGAGACTGGAGCGTTCGCTGACGCCCGAGTCGCAGGTCTCATACTCGCCCTCACTGGACTCGATTGAGTCGTAGTTGTTGGAGGCAGGGATGTTGTCGTCGGCTGACAAGCTGAAGCTGTCGACGTCAGAGGCGCTCGAATCACCAACCGCAATTTGCTTCAGCTCCTCGTGCAGCTGATCCATGAAGTTCCGGAGGAATTCCTGAGTGTCATGCTGCTGGTAACCGCGGAACATCGGGTAGACGTTCCGAATCCCAAAGAGTATCCCTGGGGAGTCACAAAACATAATATAGTAAATGATGTATTAAGTAACAAAAAAATTATTATTATTTTATTTGTAAACATATTTGTAAATCATGAGCTTTTTCTTTTGAAATTTGTGATTTTAAATAATGCTAGAACAAACTGGGTTAAACATTCAACACAGTGTCATCAATTTCAGGGATGACATTAATTTCATACTAGACAAAAAAGTGTCTTCTTATTTTCACTACAGAAAAGAAAAACACTGATACTGTATCATAACATATGTTCAATAAAAAAACTTCCTTGCAATTTTTGCATTATGTCATTCCGCAAGTTTTAGAAGTTACAGTTGACCAGTGTTGTTGTTTCACATTTTGTATGTCAATTTCAAAAGCGTATAGCAAACAAATTTCAGAAAAACATTATATCATGGCAATCGAGTTTTCTAATCAATCAGAAACCACAAAATGTCAAAAAACCTTGTATATTTTATAATTACCTTGAGGATTGATGTATCCTCCATTCTTCTTCATCCACATATCCTTTACGAGCGTTTGGTAAGTCCTAGACAATCCGGGTTTCCTCCCGTCGGACACAATCTGCACCGTTGGCCCGCAGTCCAAGAAAAACTTGGTCAGAGGCACGGTATTGCTGAGAGCCTGTAACGCCGCGTTTAGGTAACAAGTGTTGCCGATGTTCTGCAGGCCGACGAGGCCCTGCGGTCGCGACGTTGACACAATCGACGAGTCCTCGGCGTCGCTAGACTCCGAGGTGTCGCCGCCCATTCCAACATGCCTGTCAAAGAGCCCTGAGTTGTTGTACTCGACCATGCCGTCCGTTACGGTTGCCGGATGGTACAAGCGCTTTGCATCGTCGCCCCCGTCGGCGTCGCTATCGCAGTACGATTGTTGCAGTCGCATGAACACCTCCCTCTTACACTCGTAGCACCAGATACGTTGCGTCGTCAGGTTCATGTGAACACAATGGTTGGGAAATGACTGTCGAGTTACAAATACGTTGTTAAATTAATTTGGACGTTGCTTAAGACACGACTTATTAAACAAGGAGTTAAAGGATAATATTTACTCTGTTATGTACATAATAAGGAATAAATAGTTTTATTATATCACAGTTGGCACTGTTTTCTTATGAACTCTGTTTTTTTCTATTAGATTCAATTCTCTAATAACTCTTGAAATGTTTGGAGGATTTTTTTTATTTTTTCAGCAGGTTTCCGAAATTTTTCTACACAATTTTTAAAATAATTGTTTTTGCAATTCATCTGATCTTTACCTAGTCAGTTTTAGAGAGATAAAAGTCATATTTTCAAGGTTTCAGTTAAAACACTGTATCTACTTTGAAAATTAACAAAAAACCAAATGTTAATACATTGCTAATGAATTTGGCTTTAAAACTGTGTAGATAAAGCTTGATGAAAGTACTTAATTCTTTCACAGTGGTGTTTCAAACTTGGGCCACAAAAACATTATAATGGTTAACAAATTTTAAAGAAATGTATATAATTTTCTGAAAGAATCATCAAAGTACACAATAGATTAGAGATGATATTAGAGATCAAAGTTTTATAATGACTACGTCAGACTTTTAAAGGTATAGATAATTTCCAGAAGTTTTCTTATAATGTGCAAAAAATCATCAAAATATATCATAGAAAGAATCATGCAACTCGCATAGATCAATGTACATCAATAAAAAGTAAATTAAAATAAGCTGTTACGTTTTGTATGAAAGTATTGGGTGTTATTAACAAAGTATTGAGACATAGCATGACAAATAGCTAAACTTGCACAAAAATATCCAAATAGTCTACAATTACCTAAAACAGGTATACATTTATAACTTAATAACAGAAACTTACACATTTTGCACAGAACTGTCAACTTTTACTACAGGAATTTTGGATGACTGTCAATGATTTAAATAAACACAACTGTCAACTCTGACAACAATAGTGACAGTAATACTCCTCAGACAAAGAAAAACACTCACAGAAAAACTATAAAAGTAAAGTACATGATGACAATTGTCAATAAAATTACTACTTACAGCATTGTGTAAGGTATTATGGTCGTTAAATTGTTCAGAACAGCCAATTCTATGGCAATCTTGATGCAGGCATATCCATAAGTTCGGTCCGGTACAATCACAATCAGCACAATGGATTTTCTGTAAAAGAACCCCCTCGTACAAAAGATTTTATGGAAATTGTGTCAAACCTACCTCGTAATTCTTCTCTATTTCTTCGAATGGAATGTCCGTTGCAGTCAACATATGCGGACAAGTCTGCAGATGAGACATATTTCCTAAGTAATGATAAAGCAAATTTAGAGAAGTGTACAGACTTAATTAACATATAAACATAACCACAAAATTTTAAACTATATAAAAATCAAGGAAAGCCCATGATAGAGTTTTTGGATTAGAGTTACGTAAATAAGCGCAAAGCCGGGTATTGATATATACCGCTGAAGCACACTGATAAGCAAGAAAATCATAAAAAATACCCGCAGATTTCGAGGCATTTTTCTAATTGTTTAATTTACCTAATTTTTTGTTCGTTTCATTTAAGCCATCAATTTCAAAGCTGGGAGATTAGCTGGCGTGCTATTTAAATCAACTACACTGTCTACATTTCCATTATATTCGCACGAAAATTATCGCACAAGCCAGCGACACTGACGTCTCGTATTTCTGTCAGACTGGCGATTCAAAAATGTCAAAAACCAGGAATACATTCATTAATCGTACATACAGGTTTAGAATATACAACGACCTTTTTTGTCTTGATAAGCAGGCTAATATCGGTCATCGCAATTGGTTTATCTTATATTCTTGATATCCTTACGATGCACAGCAGCACCATCTGTTGGTTTCACCACCAAGCTTTTGGCGGGAGTTGCTGTGTTCCCATGGAAATTTTTGAAATTTGATCGATATTTTTTACAGGCCTTTACAAGTTTTTACAGAGCTTATACACAAGAAGTGCTGAAATGGCTCCAACTAAAGCACAAAAAGTGATGAAAGATACCGGAGATCACAAGTAAGGGTGCATATGTTGCTAATAATTAGTTTCTGGTGTTAAAATTATTGCTTTTTAGACCTTCGGAATGCAATCACAAATTGCATGGAAAATATATTCACTACAAGCCTGCGAAGGCTACAGAAGGCAAGCAAATGGTAACGGTCTACAGTGAAGATGGGGACAGAGAATTGATCGTTCCAAACCCAAATCCATTGGATTTACCGGTGATTCTACCTCAGTCCGAATTTGAGAGACTGGTCAAACAAGGTCATGTAAGTCTCATTTTGGTGCTCGATCATTTGTCTTTGCGAGTTTCTTCGATTTTTATGCTGTAGGTAGTAACAAAACAAGATAAAATGGAGATGATGGAGAAGACAGAGCAAGAAAAACTGCGTCTGCAAGAAGAAAGTCAAAAACGAAAGGACGATCTGGCTAAAGCCCAGAAAGTTCAGACGCTAAAGACTGGAAAATTAGGAAAGGTTTGTAGTAAATGTTTAATACTTTGGAGTAACTTGGAATACCTTGGATGTATTATATTCACATTTGGCCTTTTCTAGGTTGAAGAAGATGCCAGTAGCAAAAATTTGTACCTCCTGCAAAGGGCTCACCAGCTGCGCCAAGAGCAAGAGGAGGAAATCAAAAACATGAACAGCGTCATCCTGGCAGCAAAATGCATGGTCATCAGAGATGCCCAGATCAAAGAAAAAGAAGTAAAACACTAAAAACATTATTATTTCGATAAAACATGTTTAATAAATCAAAGCTTTGCAATTTCAGTTGATCAAAAAAGAACTCGACGAAGAAGAACACCGTTTGGACATGATGATGGAGCAGACCAGACAAAAGGCCATCAAAGCCGAAGAGGACAAACAGAAGGACGGAGATCAACGCACCCAGAAATTTGTCAACCAGATCATGCAACAAATGAAAGAAAACCAACTCCAGCGATTGGTAGAAGCTGAAAAGGTGGAAGAGGAAAGCCGACTGATCAACAAAGCTATGGTCGCGATGCAAAAGGAAGACGCGGAAAAACTGCGCCAAAAGTTCGTCGCTCAGAAGAAGACCCAAGAGGAGATGCGCAAGGCCAACGAGGACATGGAGCACTATCGCAGAGTCAGGGCCGAGGAGGAGCGAATCGCCGAGATGCGAATCAAAGAGTTCATGAGGAAGAAGCAGGAACGCGAGGAAGCGAGAGAAGCGGAACAAGCACTGATCAAAGCAGCAAAGCAACGAGAGATTGCGAGGATCATGCAAACACAGCAGAAAGCACTTGACCAGAAGAGCCAACAGGACGAACTTGCCGCCAGGAGGCTACAGGAGGAAGCCGAGAAGAAATGGAGGGAGGAAGCAAAAGCCAGCGCTGAGAAGAAAAAACGACAAAATGAGGAGCTGGCCAAGGGAAGACAGAAACAGATAGACGAGATTCGAAGAGCGCAAGCTCTTGAACTGGAGAGAGATGAAAGAGAATTTCATGAAGTAATTTATTGTTATCTTATAGTGTTTTGTTTTGCTAAAACTGGTGCATACCACTGCCCAATTTGTGTGTTCTATTGGTTTGTCAATGTTGCATTTTCATTACACTGGTGCCAGTGCAAAATATGCGTGTTCTATTGGGACTATTCCGGGTTGCTCTTCATTTGTGATAAAATTGCACTGGAGGTCACTACTCGAGCATCCCAGCTTCCCAAAAGAAACCACCATTAATGATGACGTTTCAAAGCCACAAGCTTGAGAAGTTAATTTTCTTTGAAATGCCATCACATCCCGCGATTTTGGGTGTGAAACATTCTGGTTTCATTTGGCAAATGTAAATGACCGTTATGTTTGCATCTGTTGATATAACTGCTTTTGTGTATATGGTTTTGTTTGGGTTTTAGGTTGCTAAAGTTCAAAGAGAACTATTCGAGAAGGACAAAGAGAAACGGTTTTCCAAGAGGGATGAGGCGATTCAGCTTCGTAAAGAATTGCTGAAGCAGATCAACGAGAAAGAGAAGGAGAGGATAATGATGCACAAGAGGAAGTTCAAGGAGGGAGAGGCCTTGCGATTGGAACAAGAGTTAAGGATGCTCAAGATAAAGGAAACGATGATGGGCAAAGTGGAGGAGTTGAAAAGCAATAATGTACCTGATAATTACATCTATGATATACAGAGGCAGTTCAAATTGGTTTAGGCGGCTAGGAAATGCACTAAATTCGCATCGTCAACGCTTTATGTCGATTTTTGTAGCTCATGTGATATTTTAAAAAAATTATAACATTTAATGTTTTTATGTTCATTTTTAAACCATATTTTAAGTACTTGAAAAGGATGGATTTTTAGATCCCAAAGATATCTTTCAGTCTTTGGTGTGTTCCATTTTACTAAAATGAAAAAATGAATGGGTCTATAGTCTATTTTAAACTATGTGGACAAAATCACATACAAACCAGAAATCAGGTTTACACCTTACAACGTTGAATACCTACCTACATTGATGTCATTTTGAGAATTGTTTGATTTACTGCATAGTTTAAAAATACAGTGTAGTAAATTTAAATTGAAAATATACAAAAACACATACATTAAAATAACAATTCTTTATTTTAAAATCTACACAACACTCTTAACTTATTTCCGTTGCCTCTTCGATTGCGGCCTTCCGAAAGCTTTCCCTTGGTTCTTCTTTGGCACGCCCTTCTTCTTAGAGTTGGCCTCGTACCTAAATTTCTTGGCCCCCTTCTTTGACGTGTCGCACAATTCGTTCTCAAAGTTCGACTTCTTCCTCTTAACGCCGGTTTTCTTTAGGTCCTCCTCGTAAACAGCACTGATCTTTTGCGGTTTCAATTTCTTCTTGGCCAACTTTGCCTGAAGCATGGCCACCTTTTTCAACTCAGCCTCCGCACGAACCTCAGCAGAGTCCTTCTGCGGCTTCTTCTTCTTATTGTCTTTCTTCACCGGCAACTCATCTTTATCCACCTTCTTCTTCCTCTGCGTGTTCTTCTTCTTTGGATTGGGGGTTGAAATAGCCAATCTCTCCTTCTCCTCTTTTCGTTGCGTAGTCGTCTGGAACCACGGTCGCTGCTTAACCTCACCTTCTAATATTTTCTGCGCCCGATTAACCTGATTCTCGGTTTTCGATAAAATCCGTTCCTCGTTCTCCTCCTTGAGAATTTTCTCAATCTCAGGTTCTATATTTGTCAGTTTTGTCTTATATTTCTCCAGAACGTCAGGAGGAATCACCCGACTTTTCACGGGTTTTGTCGCTAGTTTTATAACCTCTTTAACAACTTTTCTCTCGAGTTCTCCGGCCAGACTAACGGAGACTCCGGCACGCCCCGCTCTAGCCGTACGACCCACTCTATGAATGTAGTGTTCTAGCGTTGGGGGCATCGTGAAATTTACGACGGTTTTAACCCCGGAGATGTCCAAACCTCTCGCGGCGACGTCCGTGGCTATCAAAACATCGACTTCTTCATTTTTGAATTTTTGTAAGGAATCAAGACGTTGAGGTTGAGTTAGATTTCCATGGAGTTCCCCGACTTTAATTCCGAGGAGGCCTAGGAGGATATGCAAGCGATGCGCTTGTTTTTTTGTTTGAACAAAAATAATACAATTTGTTCGGAACGTCCGGCAGATTAACGCTGCTAATGTCGCTTCACGATCGCCCTCTTTGTCTTTCCGGATTCTTATAAACTCCTGCCGTAGGTTGAAGGCAACATTTTTGTTGCTATCGACAAAAACGCGAACTGGTTTGGACAGAGAGACCGCAGCTAAATCCTCGACTTCTTCTGACATCGTAGCAGAAAACAACAAAGTTTGTCGTGTTCTGGAGCATTGTTTAATAATCTCCTTCATCTGCTCAGCGAAGAATTCGTCTAACATTCGATCAGCTTCGTCCAAAATTAAAATTTCAATGGAGTCTAAACTAAAGCTGGGGGTGCTTTTTAAGTGATCGATTAGACGACCAGGGGTGGCAATGACGATATCGGGATTTTTGCGGAGAATGTTTTCTTGTGTCTTCAGGTCTAGCCCGCCGACGGATAAGGCGATTTCTATGTCGGTGTGTTGCGTGAGTTGCTTGGAAACTTGGTACACTTGGACGCCTAATTCGCGAGTAGGGACTAGAACTAGAACGCGGGTGACTGCATTGCCCGCAGGCCTGTAGAGCAGGCGCTCCAAGGTCGGAAGCATGTAAGCTGCGGTTTTTCCCGTGCCTGTTGCTGCGCATCCACATATGTCTCTTCCTGGACAAGGAATAAAACAAACAAAACCAATTAAACTACATATACTTTTATTGCTTAATATTTTGAGCTAGGATAACTTTTGTAATAGTGGGTGGACTTCAATGGTTTTTTCACAAAATTATAAACAAATTGTTCAAAATTCTTTCTAGCTAATACGATTTTTAAGATAAATATATCTACAACTCATAAGATTCATAATTGTTTCTTAAATTTTGAAAATTTGACAAATTTTGATCTTAAATAACTTTTGTAATCTTTGGTGGATTTTGATCATTCTTTTTAGCTAATACAATTTTTAAAACATTTATTTCTACAACAAATTTGATTTATGTAACCGACATGATGTTTTTGTGGTCTTAAAAAACTTAGCCAAAACTTTGGCTAAGTTTTTTCCTGCTTTAAAGCTAAATTACTTAGTTGATTTATGAACTGTTGAAGAAGATACAGAGTGTTAACTTTAATCTTTCACATTTAATTTTCACTTAAACTTTGGAAATTTAACTGGCACATAACTTGATAAATCAAATAGTAGGCGAATTATTTAGGTTATTTTGAAGAATCTCATCAATCCGAATACCGAATGTTTGCTGTTTGAACAGGAAAAAAATTTTTGATCGCTTTTTGTTTGATGAAATTGTTGCAGCAGTTTATTTTTTGTAAGTTATTCACTCATCAGATCTAGTGGAAAAATACTATGTTTTTTCTTTCACTATTATTTGCAGCACTCCTACTTCTTGTGATACAAGAAGTCATAAGTTAATTCTTTCGCAGGGTGCTCCACATTAAGACCGAAGATCAAATGAGTTGTAGAAATGATTATTTTAAAAATTTTATTAGCTAGGAAGAATTCTGAAAACATTTTCTGTAATTTTCAATACTTAATAGAAAATATCGATGATTTAAAATTTGTTAATATTCATTTTGTAAGTACATAGTAACAATTACATACAAACAAATATCTAAGACTGTTACTTGTTCATTTTGAGCATAATATAAACATTTGTTAATATCTATTATCATATCAATAGCAAAAATACTGCTGCATTAAAAAAAACTCTTATTTATTCATGTAACTATAAGTTAAGCTTAAGTTTTACACAATATTTTCGGGCTCAAAATGAGTAGGGTTTTATTAGGACTTTTTTTTTAGGAAAAAATAAAATAAATTCTTACCTAATAGAGCTATAGGTATTGTAGTAGCTTGTATAGGAGTTGGATGAACGTATTTCATTTGGGCGATAGCCTTCATCAAAGGCCTCGATAAGTTCATCTCATGGAAAGTAGTCCCCTCGGTATTAGTATCAACGTCTTCGAAAAAGTTCTCGTTGCCCCCGTCGTCCTTGTCACTTTTCTTCCGTTTCTTTTTCTTCTCCTTATTTTTAATGTTGTCGTGCACCAATTCATCTTCCGACAGGGAAATATCAGAGTCCGATTCATCTTTACCGTTCTCCTCGACGACGTTCTTCTCCTCTTGGTCGTCAACCTTTTTATTTGATAGCGCTTTCTTAATTTTATCATCGGTTTTTGTTTTCGCCTTTCTTTTCACATACTTTGTTAAGTCGTTCCAAGCATCTTTATTGTATTCTTCCACCGAACCGACAAACTGGAAGTCCGAGTCGAATTCCTTCAGTTTTTTTTTCTGTTTTGAAGGTTGAAACGCGTTCTGCAAGTATTTTAATTTGAGTATGCATACTTGGGAAAATAATATACAAGTTCTTACCTCTAATTCAACGTCTGAATCTTCGGAAAAATCTTCTACGTCGTCCTCATCTTCTATCGTTTTAATAATATCTGGCATCTTAACTTCTTGTGGCATTGTAAGATTAATTATGGAATATCTGTGCAAGTTATGTATCGGAATATGATCGGAATATATCACCATGCGTGAACATAACCTACAATGACAACAACTCCACAACACGTTTATTTATAGGGAGTTTTTGTTGCATATTGTTGGAGCAGTGTCAGCAGTGGGCAATCTACTGGTTCCATTGAGATAATGGTGTAAAGGAGGATTTGTGTTCATGTGTAATATGACTACATAAATCATATAAGTTCCTTTAGTGTTGTTTGCATGTCTGGATTCCCTCACCCTATATGTTAAAATAAAGTCACATAAATATAACTGTGTGTCAGAAGGATAGACAAAATATAAAGGATTTCCTTCCTTTGTATGTTTTCCCCGTTTTCCCCTTAGTCGGTTTGTTTAGTATTTTTTATGTTGTTTGTGTTTTCTTCATGGCTGTCATAATTAGCGCGGGTTTTTATCTTTGTGCTTGATTATTTCCACTAATACTATTATAATTGTAATTGCAAGTAGAAATAAGTACCGAGACAAGAATGTAGAAGTAGGATCAAACACTTTTCAAGAAGAAATCTGTTACTTTTCACACAAAAATATTAACTTTTGGAGGTTAAACAAGCGACAAGTTAAAACAGGTTTATTATGTTAGTTATGTGACATCAATATGGATAAAGATGTTTCAGCGGAGAGTCTAAAGCAGAGTTCGATAACATCATTTTTTAAACCATGTAAGGGTCCCCTGAAATTTGATTCAAAATCTCTACCGAAAAGAATCGTCAAACCTAAGAAACGCAGGTCAAGACGGAAGAAAGTGGTAATTGAGTTGGACGATAGTGATGTGGAAATCATTGAGAATACCGATGAACCTACAAAAAAAGAACCGCTATCGCCAAAGATAATTTTTGAAGACGATATCGAATATTTGGAGTTTTCTTCGGATAATTTTGTATCCTCCAGTCAGAACAACCAGGAGGTATCTATAAAAATGGAAGATTCCCCATCGAAGAGACGTAGACCAAACAATACTGAAAACTCATCCCAAGTGATGAATATAACCATTACAAAGTCGTCAAAGCAAGTTAAAGAGGTGCAGAAATTAAGCAGAACACTGTTGATAAACACCAGTAAAGAAACGACTATAACTTTTTCCCTATTAAAGAGCGAGATCGTTGAGAACAATATTACGATTGTGCCTGATCTGAGACAGTTTATTGATTCCGATATCGACGGTGATGCGACGCATTTCTTAGTTGGAGGCGAGAATGAAATGTTGGAGATAAAAATGAAGATAAGGGGCCAGATTGAGTTGATGAAGATTATTTTTAAGAATGTTATTAGGCCGAATAACGAACGTTTGCTGTTTGAAGAGGAGAAGAATGTTTTGGTTGCGTTTTGTTCGATGACATCTTTGCAGCAGTTTATTTGTTGTAAGTTGTTCACTCATCAGATCAAGTGGCATAACACTAAGGTTTTTACTGATAATCTACATATTCCATTGATGCCTGATAAATTGAATGAAATGATGAAGGAGCTACAGGAAAAGTCAGTGATTGTAAATGGTATATAATTTTTTTACTATTTGTTTTTTTTTATTTTAATCTGTAATAACTTTATTATAATTATAAGCAAATTGTTCGAAATTCTTCTTAGTTAAAACAATTTTTGAGATAATTTGTACTACAACTCATTTGATCTGTGTAACTGACCTAATGTTTTTCTTGTCTAAGTTTAGAACACCCTGTAGAACTATTAAGGACTTAGGCCAAGTTTTCACCTACTCAGACTTAACACCAAATTAATTACCTATGTAATGTGCTTTGATTCATTTCAGTATGGTAATTGTCAAAAAAAATACATTGAATTTTCACTCAGGGTTGTTATAAAAAACGTTTTTTATTTAAAACAAAAACAACAGTTTTTTTTTGTTAAAAGGTGTTTTAAAACATGCAACAATGTGTTAAAACACCTCAAAAAAAACATGTTTTAAATCATGTTTTTTTTTTTTACTTTTCAAGCCAAAGTGTCAGAAAGAAATTAATATAAAATCTATCCTTTTACAAATGTTGGCTCTCTGGAGTTGATAGTAGGTTCTCTGTTCCATTTGGCGTTGTAATGGGATTCCCTGACGGTTAGGGGAATACCTCACGGGCAGTTAGTTGGATTTAATACAAAACAATTATTTACTATTATGTATTTTAAAAGGTTTTTACTGTTATTTTTAAACAACCTGGGTCAACATACAACACTTAAGGTATGTAGTCTCTAAATGATTCTATTGAATGTAGTTCGGAAATAAACAGTAACAGTAGAAAAAAAACATGTTTTAAAAACTTAGTTTTAAAACAATTTTAAAACATAACAATCCTGCTTTCACTTAGACCTTGTAAATTTAAGTTATACATTTAGACCAATGAAGTTTTTTCTTCTTGCAATATAAGAAGATATCTGTTTTCATAATTACCACAGCACATATTAATTCTGACAGTTTTTCTTATATTGTGTTGAAAAAATCGTGACAGTTGGTCAAAAAATACTCAAATTATAGACGATGAAAGTTAAAAATACCTAAAAGGTTTCAGCTAAAACACTGCTTCTTGTTCGACAATTAACATTTCAAAATAAATCAACAGACATTATATAGCTAATTAATTTGGCTTTAATAATAAGTAAACTTGACTACAAAAACAGAAATATTTATTTTAAAAATTGTATTAACTAGGAAGAATTTTGAATAATTTGTCTATAAATTGGTGAAAGAATCAGCAAAATCCACCAAAGATTACAAAGGTTATTAGAGATCAAAGTTTGTGATTTTGTAAAGTATTCAAGTCAGATGTATATTGAAGATGTTTTAAGAATCTTTTAACGGTATTTATTTTATTTGTTCTATAGATTATCGATCAGAAAAATTGGTAACATTACTAAATTTACTTTACACAGACGATGTAAAGAAAATATACAAGTCGTTACGAATAAACACGAAAGCAACTAAGAAGGAACAATGCATTCATGACATTTTGAAGCACATCGGCAAACAGCCGACATTAAATCCGCTGAAAAGCATGGATACCGTCGTGAAAAATATGGCGTGCGAGAAATTAGGCAATTTGATTAAAATCAGCCCTATTTTATATAAGGCCCTCTACAAAGTTCACCTCATGTATTCATTTACAAACTCCGACATTCAAATTCCCGGCGAGCTGTACAGATTTATGGGACAGGTTCGGTTTGAGAATCCCCTTCCTGAATATGACATCTGCGACGACGTCATCTTTGAGTCTCCGGAGGAATTTGACGATTATTATAAGGCCTTTTCGTACAGGGAAGAACTGGCGCAAGAGTTCGATAAAAAGCAACACTCGAATATGAAGAAATTATGCGATCTGATTCACACGGAATTTAAGAATATACTCGACAAGTAAGTTGATATTGTAATATGCAGTAGTGAGTAGAGTATAATGATACAATAATTCTAATTAAGCATAAATACTGACTTCAGAGAAGTTAGTCGTTAATTTTTATTTTTGTTTGTACATACATTTCTTTGTTCAAAATGTCATTGGTGTAAACAATGTCGAAGATGTAAAAATCTTAAAGATATAAATATTTCAAAAATGACAATGACCAATATGTGAAAGATGTCAAAAATGTGAAATGTGGCAAAAATAGTGACTAAAAAAAAAATGTCAAATATGTGAAAGATGTCCAAAGTGTCTAATTGTCTAATCTGTCAAAAGTGTCAGATATGTCACAAATGTCTATTGTGTGTCTGCAAGATGTAACAAATGTCAAAGATGTCAAAAATCTCAAAGATATAAATATTTCAAAAATAACAATGATGTCAAATATGTGAAATGTGGCAAAACTATTGAATATGAAAAAATGTCAAATATGCGAAAGATGTAACAAAAAATGTGAAATGTGGGAAAAATATCAGACACATGTCAAAAATGTTAAATATGTGATGGATATCAAAAATGTGAAAGATATCAAAAGATACATGTCATAAGTGTCAAATATGTTAAAAATGTCAAATGTGTATCTGAAAGATGTAAAAAATGTCAAACATGTTATATGTGCAAGATGTCAAAAGTTGTTAAAACTGTCAAATATGTCAAACAAATATATTAAATAAATCAAATTATCCAAAACGTAAAAATAATACCAAATAAATAATTACTCAACTTTTCAGAGATCTGAAGAAAACAACAAAACCGGGATTTCTAAATCGCTTCACCGCCGGTAGTAAATATGCCTCTGCTCTAGCGTTTGGCATAGAAAATCTTAGCGCTACCTTTCCCATAGAGGCAAAAGTTTGGTTAGAAACACTGCTATCGCAGAAACGGTTCCCGTTGAGGAAGCGTTCGCTTCTGTACGCCCAACTGGCGATAATCTGTAAGAAGATCGAGGAAGACGGTGAGTCGAAAGCCTGCGACATTTTAATTCGTGGTCTCAAAGATGACTCCTTGCTGAAATCGGACGTGTGCGAACTGATCTATCGCGCACAGAAATACATGAAGAAGCAGGAATTCAGGGAGAGATTTGAAGACGTCGAACATTTGTTTAAGGAAGTTCCCATTCCGGAAAAGTTTCCAACTGTTACAATTAGTGGACTGTCTCGAAATGCGTAAGTCTAATTATATTGTTTTGTTAACTGTTGTTTAAGTATTCAGTATGATAAAAGTAAGTAAATATTTATTTGAAAGAGGCATTGCCAACAAGCAGATTTCATATTAAAAGTGTATGGCCATATTCTCTAATGAATGTTATGTGATGTTATGCTCAATTCCTGTTAAAATTCGGTATTCTCTATGGTAACTCTATTACTGTTAGTATCTTATGCAGCTGTAAACTCACTATAAAAAGTGGAAGATGGAAAAAAATAGGTAAATATTTTAGAGGTATATACTTTTTTAATGTACTAATTATAATTACCGTTTATTTTTTGATTAGAAATAACATAGAACATAGAAATAACATGAGATCAGCACAAAAACGTTTATGTGACCTGAATGCTCCTTTTCATATTCCTGGAATTAATTTTAATAAATTCTGCCGATTGAGAAAGCAGCGATCAGAAGTAGATTTGCTTAAAATATACGCAAATGGTCATTTTCGGACCAGAGCAATCCAGGGCACCTTAAGTTCTGACATCACAATCACTCACAGTCTCGTAAGCAAACAGTCTTGTGGTTTTTTAATTTAATAGAGCAGACTTTTATTTGTAAAACTACTTCAAAAACAAATTATACTGCATGCTTGAAGTTCAGTGCTTCACGTTTTGCGTTTAGTACCTTTTATATTTGCGTTAACATAGATTTAACATTGGTCGTTAGATACAGCCTTTTTGTATCGCTGTTATACTGTCATTAACAGAGCAACGTTATTTTGACTGACTGTTGCTAACATTACAGAATAGGGCTATTAATTTGCAATCTGCTTGTTGAGTTATGATCAAAATAAGTTTAGAAAATTAAAGGAAAAACAATATACTGTCGCAAATGTGACCTATAGTTTAAGTTATTTTTATTTTTATTGTTAGTTTTGTTAGCCTGACAGTGCCCTGTTTTATTGAAAAGTTTATTTAAATCCTCATTCATTCTCTCAAACACTTATTCTTATACATATTTCCAACTTCTTCAAAACATTTTCATGGTATTCAACAGGAATGAACCGATATACAAATACCAGAACTCATCAGGAGAAACTGAATATCTTCGGGTTGAAGATTTTGCTATAAGGCATTACATCGACCACAGAGGCTTCAACGCGGGCCTTCATTGTGAAGGCCAATTGTTATCTACGCTGTTCTTCCTACACTTTTGGGATATTATATTTGCCGACAGCGTTGCATGTTCCTTTGTTGGACCTATACAACGGGTGCCCTTGGATTTCTATGGGAAGCACTTCTACGAAAACCGCAAAGAGGCGATACAGCAAAGACTGGACGATATTGCAGCTGGTTGGTCCGAAGACGAGTTGCGTTCGCACCTGATCACCACATGGGTTTCCGTGTCCGACAGTAAACATTACATCTCCAGTTTAATCACGGACGAGGAATTTTTATTGAAAATCGTGTCTGTCTTAACCAGAAGTGTATTATCAGGGATTTTTAGAAGGCTTGCGTTGCATTATGACGAATGTCACGCTGGGATGCCCGATTTATTTCTATGGAACGGTACAGAGGTTAGTTGAGCCTTGTTTACTTTTAAGCTTTTCTTTAAAAAATTATATTCTCACATAAATTTCTCTCTCTAACACAATAGTGCAATATCCAAGAAAATTTTACTCAGTAATGTTACAACAGTCAAACTAACATTGCTCTGTTAGTTTAACATCTATACAAAAAAGCTATTCTCTAACGACCTATATTAAATCCAACTACGCAGAACTTAAAAATGGTATCTTTGATATCTTAATATTTGTCGTAACATATGTCAAATTCAAATATGGAAGGTAATAAATGCAACAGGCAGTGCCAAACTTCCAACGTGCAGTTCAATTTGTTTTTGAAGTGATTTTATAAATGAAAATTTCTTTATTTTAACTATAATATTTAACTATAAATTACAAATTTGTTTGCTTGTGGGAGAGTGAGTTCTTGTGAGTGATTGTAAGAGTGATTGTCGAATGTTATCTTTACTGTCATCGCATTATAACTTTAATGTGACTGGGTTTGCTGTCATCTGATACAAAATCCGACCGTTTTCTTTCTGAGCGAGTATGTAGAATAATAATAATCAAATTAATTTCAGGATATGACAAGGGCCTTTCACATCACGTAAACGCTTGATGGATTTTAACATTAATAGAGCATAACATTAGAAGAGGGCTATAAGACATAGAAGACATACATTATTTATTGATATTGTTTTTTCTTATTTTAGTGCAAATTTGTTGAAGTTAAAGGCCCTGGTGACAAGCTGTCCACAAAGCAAAAATTATGGATCGAATACCTATTGGAAATTGGTGCTAATGCAGAAGTATGCTACGTTCGAAGTGAGATAATTCATAAATAAATAGTCACCATATAATTTTATGTAATTTTTGTTATGTTTTCTTTTAGGAATCGGAAGCAGGAAGTGAATACTTTATTATCTCATTTAATCGTTAGTGCTCATATTTTGTTTGCTTTTTATATACCTTTCTATATATTGTACATTATTATAAAATATTTTTTTAATATCAATTTTATCTTTACAACAACCTTTTTACTTTATCATACGTAGTATGACAAAGTATTGTAATCGTGTCGAAAAAAAAATTGAGATTTTAGCGGAAATATGTCGTTTTGGGTCACCTGAACATGTTTCACCAAGGTACAAAAAATGTCTGTGTGTGTGTGTGTGTGTACCCGTTTTTTGTGGCGACGATTCCGGAGAAACTACTGAAGGTATCGAGACGAAACTTCATATTTAGAAGTTTCGTGACTAAACTTAGAGCTGAAAGAAGTTTTGTCCAAAAGGGCCCAAAGGAACTCGAGGTTTACTGTTATCATTTTTCAACGATTTTGCCAATTAGCCGCCATTTCTGTAATTTCGTCAAAATAGTTAAATAATAAACTATAGTAGAGAAAATTTTGTATAATTTATGTCCATTCCATTTTTTGGAAAAAAAAATTAAATCATAGTAACCGAAGGCCGTTGAACTTCCAAATTGCCCCCCTGAACACGGCTGTATCGTATGATAAAGTCATGTGCCTGGCCACATCAGATTTTTATTTTCACCAAAATAAAACAGTCTTATTTTATTCATAGAATAATTCGCTTGAACAAGCGAATGTAGATAGAATGTAAATTTCTACCACCAGAGGGCGTTCCTGTCACTATCAGCAGCGCAACTCTCACAATTTATAGGTTAGAATAACCTCACAAAACTTCAAATTTTTCAAAAATCGAATAAAAATGGCTTATAGAACAACAGTCCAGAAAGCAGCTATGGTTTTAGGAGAATGCGTACCATGTGTAAAACAGAACGCATCTAAATTCCGCGTGAAGAGGTTAGAATTAGATGAAAATTTACTCATGGTTTGTATAACCCTTTCAATATAGATTTCCTGACTATACCGTAAACTCCACTTGCAGTATTTCCGAAAAGAAGAACAATTCTACGCTCATGACCCGCAGAAAATATGCAAATCAGGCGATATAGTTCTGATAGAGACGCTTCCGCAAAGCATGTCTAGGCTGATAACGCACAAAGTTTCAAGAGTTGTTTATCCACTTGGCGATACGGTAGATCCGTTCACGAACAAGAAGGTTGTCGCTGGCAAGTTTCGTGACAACGTCGAAGAAGTCAATAAAGTTTTCGGAAAGAAGAAGACCGCTTTCGATTACGACAAAGCGCCAAAACGCGGTTGGCAAGAAGAGAAAAAAGACTTCACGCATGTCGAAACTTATATCAAATATCATGAAGATGGAAAAGACCAACCCCATTCTGTATAATATTGTTTTGTATGTTTAGTTAGTTCGAGTAGTAAATAAATAATTTAAATAAAAGTTTATTGTCATTTATTTTTTATAAGCTTTTTAATTATAATCCACAATGTACCGTATTTGTAATTTATGTACATAAATATTGCTAATAAATTCAGACTAAAAATGCTAACAGCATCCTTATGGCGCCATCTATCAGCATATTCTCACCAGTGTGGCCAGATGTTCTATAGGAAACATCCCTACAGCCGACACGAAATGGCCCTACGCTGCTAGCGGGGGGGGGAGTACCAAAGTAAAGTTCATATACGTATAAATTTTTATTTATTCTTAGGCCAATAAACCCTATTCACCTACCCATGAAATCATGAACAGATTAGTTAGATAAACTGATTTTGTTGTCCTATTTGTAGAGATAATAATTATATGCAGAACCTGCAAGAAAAGGTAACGTTTTCTACACATCCGTCGAAAATATATTGCTTGTACGAGTTGTAATAGGACAACAAAATTTGACGTATTTGAGAAATCGCAATACAGAACTTCATGGGTAGGTGAATAATTATATTTTTTTTTACAAGAGTCTTCGCTCTGGTGGTAGAAACTTGAACTTAAACAGTCAGGATTAATAGCGTCATCTACATTCGCTCGTTCAGGCGAATTTAAATTAAAAGTTGTAACGTCGGCATCAACGACGCAACAAAATTAATTTATTGTTTTATATGGTATAACCACAGAACGTATCACCCGTCTCGCGATCGGTGGACATCTAGGGCGCCCCATGAGTCCTTCTTCGCATAAAATTAACACAATAAATAAATATTTTTTTTATTGACTTGATTTTGTTTACTAGACACTTGGCAAGAATTCTGGTTAGTTTCATTTGGATTGTTTAATTATTTTGAAAGTTATAAACTTTTAAAAATGTTTGTTAACATATCTTCGCCTTTTCACCACAAAAAATGGCATCACTGCAAAAAATCTTTTATAGAATAATTACGAATACAACAGCCTAAAATGCATAAAGTAAATAATGTTTTATTACAATATAAAAACCAAAAAAATTGATACAATATAAAAAAAAACAAGAATATACACGTTAAAATTAAAACTCTTTCTTCTTTAAATCTCTTACTGAAACATGCGTGTTGATATAAACTTTCCCACCACGATACTTCCTCCCGAGTCCATCGCTCGCCTTACATTCCTCAGAAAACCCAACCTTTCTATTCTCTTTCCCCATCTCCACATCCACAACTTTCACCTCAGAAACAACAACCGAATTCGAGCATTTTAAAGCACTCTTAATTTTCGGTTCTTTCTTTGCAACTTCTGGAAACATTTCACGTCCGACTTCCGATTGTTCTTCCAGTTTCTCTTTCAACGTCTTCAACTCTTCCTTGACGTCCTCCAGTTCATGCTGAAGCTCTACCATCTTCACATTAGATAATCTCAATTCCCTTTCCGTCTGCTTCTTCTGATACAACACTAGCGTATTCGACAACGAATAATTATTGACGGCTCTCAAGTGACGTTCGATCTCGTCGTTCTTTGATTTTATCTTATACTCGATGAATTCTAGTTCTTCTTCTTTTAACGCTTTGGTAGCAACGATGGGTCTTGTTGCTAATTCTGTTTCGTAATCTTTGATTAATTTTTCTAAGGTCTCAACTCGTTTCCTACAATTTAAAAAAAATAAAGCATTTAATATAAAATTTCAAACTTCCCCCCTCTGGTGGTCAAAATGCGAATTAAAACACTCGCGGTTAAGTTTGCTTGTATAGCGCCATCTACATTCGCTTTTCGATATGTCAATTTAAACATAACCTCGAAAATTTAACTGTCAACTACGATAACTCAGTTATTTTTTGACCAATTGTGATGATTTTTTTTGCAAGATACTCACTGATATTTATCCTCAATATCGTACACATCGTTAGCCCGTTCTTCGATTTCCTTTTTCCACTTGTTGCACAGCGTCAAGTTCTCGTGCTTCAAACTGTACACTTGTACCTCCAGCTGAACAATTTTACGCTTCATTTCTTCGTAATGTCCCACCATATGTTGCAGTTTGGTTTGCAGTTGGACCCTCCTAAAAAAGAAAACACAGAAAACAGCTAGAAAAAACAAAAATTGCCAAACATACTTCTCATCGACTTCGGCGAAGAGGGAATTCCCCTGACTCATGCTTTCCAGCGGTTTGCTCTTCAATAAATCCAATTCACTTTTTGTGCAAAATAGTTCATCCTGCATTATTTCCACACGCATTTTCAATTCATCCAGTTCTTGTTTCTTCCACGAGTAACTCTCGGTTACCATTTGACACTGTTCAGTTAAATTCTTAATCTTGTCTTCGCAAATTTCGATATTTCCTTGTAACTCTAGGAGTTCCGCTTGCAAAACTTGGTTTTCCTCAACTAGATCGCTATTACGCTCCTCCAAACTCTGTATCTTGTCGTTTAGCATTTCACATTCGGCAGGATCGATAATGGTTACATTATTTTTACCGGAACTTTGTAATTCTTGAATCAACCGGCTTATTTCCTCGTCTTTATTTTGTAGATCGCTCTGTAACTGGTCGACCCTTACGTTGTTTGCTTGCTTCAAGCTTTTCAACTCCTGTTCTAAGGCATGAATAGTCCCCTCCAAGTTCGTACAACCTGAACCTGCGTTCGACTGTAACACTTCTATTTCGGATAAATATTCCTTCTCCAAGAGTGTCAGGCGGTTCAATTCCCTCTTTAATTCGTAATTTTGTTGCTGAACCAGGTCCCATTCTTCTTGTGTTATGTTAAAATTCTTTTTATCCATGATCACGCTTTATAAAATCGTACTTTCAAACGGTTTTTTGTTGATAGTTCAAAGTTGACAGCAGTGTGGCCAGATGTTCTATAGGAAACATCCCTACAGCCGACACGAAATGTCCCTACGCTGCTAGCGGGGGGGGGGGAGTACCAAAGTAAAGTTCATATACGTATAAATTTTTATTTATTCTTAGGCCAATAAACCCTATTCACCTACCCATGAAATCCTGAACAGATGAGTTAGATAAACTGATTTTGTTGTCCTATTTGTAGAGATAATAATTATATGCAGAACCTGCAAGAAAAGGTAACGTTTTCTACACATCCGTCGAAAATATATTGCTTGTACGAGTTGTAATAGGACAACAAAATTTGACGTATTTGAGAAATCGCAATACAGAACTTCATGGGTAGGTGAATAATTATATTTTTTTTACAAGAGTCTTCGCTCTGGTGGTAGAAACTTGAACTTAAACAGTCAGGATTAATAGCGTCATCTACATTCGCTCGTTCAGGCGAATTTAAATTAAAAGTTGTAACGTCAGCATCAACGACGCAACAAAATTAATTTATTGTTTTATATGGTATAACCACAGAACGTATCACCCGTCTCGCGATCGGTGGACATCTAGGGCGCCCCATGAGTCCTTCTTCGCATAAAATTAACACAATAAATAAATATTTTTTCTCAAATATACATAAAAACACGTACCCATACTGCAGTAACAAATATCCCTACATTTTCCACAATCCCAAGAAAACCTCCCTACGCATTTTTTAAGCTAAAAAATCCCTACGTGTGGGGAGAAATCCCTACGTCTGGCCACACTGATTCTCACACCTCACATATTGCTTTTTAGTTTAGAAATGTTCCGCAAGTATTGATCTGGTAACACAGTAACATTTGATAAAACTCCCTAGAGAATCATGTGGGTCGTGGCAGCAGTGGCTGTCAGCCGCACACGGAGAAGTGTCAAATTCTGTCTAAAATGTCAGAGTGCGAAAGTTTATAAATATTGGCTGCGGCGCGGGACAAGAGTGGCACTGTTGATGCCGCTCCGGATCCACAATTTTTCTACGTAGGCTATTCAAGAGCATGGCCGGGGAGGGGTCCTGCGCCAGCGGCAACCGGCGCAAATACAAAATATCAAGACAAGAATCCTCCAGGTCGTGTAAAGACTCGGAGATCGATGTAGATCGGTCCGCGTGCGGCAGCAATTCGCATTCCACAAGAGGGGGCATCAGAGTTTACAAGATAGTAGTATTAGGAGATGGTGGTGTAGGAAAATCCGGTATGTCATGACAGTACTGTCAAGAAAATCTAGTAAGTTTGATGTTTATGTTTTCAGCTGTCACTTTGCAGTTTGTCAGTCACAGCTTTTTGGATTACCACGATCCAACAATAGGCAAGTTTTAACTAGGAATAAATTTTAGTGATTTCCATAATCAAATGATTTATATAATTACAGAGGATTCCTATCAACAACAAGCTGTCATTGACGGAGAACCTGCCTTGTTAGACATCCTAGACACAGCAGGACAGGTATAGATGTTTCAAACCAAGGAGAGCATAGTTGTGTATGCAACTGAATATACGCGGGTCAATTATAAACCATACACTGGGTATAATTGGTTGCATTTGTCACTGTGCTCTACTTAGTTTAAAACTACTCTAGTTTCAATTAAACTAGAATTAATAGAATGTTTCGGTGGATTTCAGGTTGAATTTACCGCGATGAGAGATCAGTACATGCGGTGCGGGGAGGGTTTTCTCATTTGCTACAGCGTCACGGACCGTCACAGTTTTCAAGAAGCCCTAGAATACCGCAAATTGATACAGAAGGTTAGGGCTGCAGAAGACACGCCATTAGTCTTGGTTGGGAACAAATTTGACCTGCAAATGCAACGGAAGGTTTCGACGGAAGAGGGTAAATCATTGGCAAGACAATTTGGGTGTCCTTTTTACGAAACGTCTGCGGCGTTGCGGACTTACGTTGACGACGCCTTTCACACGTTGGTCCGGGAGATCCGGGCTAGAGAACGGCAGAAAGGTATGAATGGGCATGATACCCGAAGGCCCCACAAGCACAGTAAATGGTGGCGGTTGAGGAGTATCTTTGCTCTGGTTTTTAAACGCAGACGAAACACGAATTACAACAATTAGATTTAAAGAAAATTGCTTTTTCAGTTTTTGTTTCTGTTATCGTTTTGTTTGGTCTTTCGTTTCGAATTACGTACTAAGGAGAAAGTGTTTAAAATATATGAAATAGTGGCGAAAAATGACAAAGTTTTATATTTAATGAATACTGCCGTTGTACTGATGCAAAAAAGTACGTGCCAAAACAATCGTTTTTATACTTTTCTATGTGTAATACCTATACGTAAAAACATGTAACAAATTGCAACTATCTTTACTAGTCACTAATTTAATTCTTAGCTTAAGTTTATGCTTTACGTAATCTAGTCATACTTATTTTTTTTTTGCTTGTGAAATTCAATTATATATATGTTTTTGTTGTTATATTTATAAGCTTTATATTGAAATTTATATACAGTGTGTGCCAAAATTTTCTGCAACTTTCTATTTTCATATTTCTGAGCTTTTCTGAATTCAGACGTTACACCTGGTTAACATAAAAATTAACATTATTGTATAAAAAAGCACAAATAAAAAAAGAAACTACATATCAAACAATGGCAAAATTAAAGAAAGGACACATTTGGTTGGCACTTATCACAGTGTTAATAGCAAAATAAGAGACATCACAGTTTGAATTAAATGTGACATTTACAAATTATCATGGCACTCTAGTCTAGTGTGCTATGATTTAATCTTTTTCTTAAATTTATGTTGTTTATACACTAAGCAGCCCCTAGACCAGCATTCTTCAACTGGTGTGCCGCGAGACATCATTAGGGGTGCAGCGGGAAAATTTTTAAAATGTGAAAAATAAGCGTCTGTGTTGTTTAGGCCGGGTCAAAGTAATAAAATGTATATACAGTGTGTCCAGGAAAGTCCGCACCATATGGGAAAATCTTTTATTATCCATTTCTAAAAAAATTTTATTCTTTATGAAAATTGGCGGTAGGTCTGAAATCAAGAATACCATCATAAGACCTTTAAAATATTGCACCAGATACTAGGTGTTTTAAAAAAATGTGAAACGGGCATAAGAGTAAAGTACTTGGAATATTAATATTATCGAAAAATTTTATTTGGGAATGTTGCTTAGAATTAATTCCGCACAGATTTGATCACAGCCACCTATGACAGAAAAAAACTTTTTCGCTTATTTTTTAAATTTTCACTATTTGAAGAATTTTTGTAGCAAATTTGAAATGATTCTCCTTAAATGGTTTGTGATATATTTGTTCAAATTTCCTACAATACTCCCGATTTCAATAGCGATTCCAACGCTGCTTTAAAATCATTACAAACCTTACCGTTTTCTTGGTGCGCTTATGATTTTTCACCCAGTAAATACATAAGTAAACCATAACAATTAGAAGTCATTGTGGAAATGCATGGAGTATACACGCTAATAAAACAATTTCATGACGCTGTTATGCTAACCTTTCGGACTCGCCATATCTTTGAGGTGTATACCATACAAATACGTGAACAGCTGATAAATTAGTGTTATCAGCACACACACACAATCAACAATAATAAGTCAATGGAAGCTATCTTACTTACCTGTGTTGCGTATTGCATGATATTTTGATATTTACTGGGAGAAAACTGATAAGCGCACAAAGAAGTAATATTTTTAATGAGTTTAAAGAAGCGCTGGAAACGCTATAGAAATTGCAAATATTGAAGGAAATCTGAACAAATATCTAAGAAACCGTTTAAGGAAATCATTTCAAATCAATAGCCGGTACAAAACTGTTCGCAAATAGTGAAAATTGAAAAAAGACGCAACATGTTTTTTCTGTCATAGGTGAGTGTGATTTCAAATCTGACCGTAATTGTTAATTCTAAGCATCATTTCCAAATAAAATTTTTCGATTATATTAATATTCCAGGTTCTTTACTCTTATGCACGTTTCACATTTTTTTTACACCCGGTATATAGTGCTATATTTTTAACATCTTGATGGTATTCTTGATTTCAAACCTACGGCCAACTTTCATAAAGAATAACATTTTCTGAGAAATGGATAATAAAAAAATTTCCTATATGGTGCGGACTTTCCTGGACACACTGTATATATAGCCTGAGTGTGGCCTAGCGGTAAGACGTTGGCGTTGCACTCAGGGGGTCTCCGGTTCGAGCCCGGGGACCTGCTTCCAGCGTAAGGTTTTCTGTGGTTTTCCTCACTCCTTGGCGAATGCTGGGAGCCAAACATCTTAAGACGTTCCACAGGCGCGGGCGATAATAATAATACTCTGGCCTGCCGATGCCCCCTGTAATTGGCGAAAGCTGTTGGGGGATGTTAAGGCTTGGATTATTATTATTATTATTATTATTATCTTGGGGTGCCGCTGTATGGGAAACAATCCTTTAAGGGTGTCGTAGCGGTAAAAAGGTTGAAGAACGGTGCCCTAGAGTCCCTAGACTGTCAATAATATTGTGCAGTTAATATTGAACAATAAAATTGAGATTTACCCTAGACAGCGGACTTCAATTACATCATCTGTTAACTGTTCATAAGCAAACATGCAGAAAAAAATATTTCATAAATAAACCTAAGAAAAATATAAAACATTTTATAAATGTTTAACAAAAATAAATCGTTATAAGACAAATACCTATGTAATAAGTTTTGAAGGCAAAATTTGTGAATAATGTCACTACATTCAGCAGAAACCTGGAGCGCCATAAATAGTTTGGGTACACTTTCCCTTCTTAGTACAAGATTGGCATCTCTGGATACCTGTTTTTTACCATCACCTAAATCTCGTTTTACTAATTTGTGCCCTGACTGCTGCGGGAATATTTTCAGCGATTGGAATAAAAAATTTATTCTGAATTCATACAACCATTTGGTTGCCATGATGTGTGCACCTGATGGCTAAGGAGAAAATACTGTATAACATTGCACATTAACCACAAACTGCATCTTCTTTTTGAGATTGTGCAAAAAATATCAATCCTTTCTTGATCTGCTCAATTTATTGTACAATTTTTTAATATCACTTGCACACCATCAATAATATTGCCCAATATGATGTTACATGATATTATTGATAGTCTAGGGGCCGCTTGACAAAGTAATGAAAATCAGTAAAAAGAATTGGCTAAGTCAAATGAGCTATGTTTGTAGGGTATATCAAAGCAGCTTGGAACTGCGTGGGGCTGGTTAATTCTGTTCATTGAGCATTGGCTCTCTGTTTGTTGCATTTTGAGCAAGGGCAGAAGTAATATAGGAGTAATGTTTTGTGCTCTGAACGGGTAACCAAAAAATGTCAGAATGTTCATCATTGAGATGTATTCCTACAAATGGCATTTTGAGTTGATTTAAATGTCAACTTTAAGAATTGATAATCTACAATATTTTCCATGGCACCCTAGAGGTTCTTTTTATTGACCACATGTTATAATTTAACTAGCAGATAAAATTGGCACACTATATGTATACATATTATATATTATTACATTAATTATTTAATTCCACGAAATAAAGTGATAACTATTGCAAATATTTTAAGCACTGATATTAAAACAATTGGCAATCAGAATTTTCTCACCAAGAAAGAAAAGTAGCGGAAGTGCACAAAAGTCTCATCCGAATATATTAAAATAAATATGGGACGATATTGTGTGTTGAAAATTCCTTGAGAGTTAGGTTACATACACTGTAGTAGACCAATTATGCATTTACTTGTTGTAAGGGTAGGAGGGGATTTTCTGGAACGGTTTGACATTTATGTTTTTATGGAATTTTACCGTTGAAGTTTTGTACGAGTGCTGGCTACCATAAATGTCAAAGGGTTTTAAGATGTTAGAAATGTTGAACGTTATTTATACTTTTAATCATTTTTTTTTTGTTATTTTATTTATTCATTTTCGTAGGAGATTATTAGTATGACGATCGAAAGATATTTTTTGTGCTTAAATTTTTTCAACGAGATCGTATACAGGTGAAAATTTCTTTGTTATAATTAGCACTGGGCTAAAGACTGTTGAGATTTAATGTATAAAAATAAACATTTTGCTTTATCTATGAAGAAATACTATGTATGTATTGCTTGTTCTTTTTTTTTGTTGACCAATTTTTATCACGGGAACAAAACTTTTCATACAACAATCGATATTTCTTTTTTGTGTCCTTTGGGTTTAAAACGATAATACTTTCGTAAGCAAATAACATATTCTCTCAGTACCACAAAATATATAATCATCATTTTTATTGCTTTTCTATAACTATATAATCATACATTCCAAATTCATAATAAATACCTCACATAGTGATGAAAAAATCAACTTTTGACTGGCTAAGACATGTTATATGCTTACGCGGTGTTGTCCACTTTAATTTTAAAGAAACAAACGAAAATTTACCAACCAATCACTACAAATAACGGGTATAGATGTAAAGAGAAATAATGTAAAAAGGATGCAAAACATAGGTAAATCGTAAGTGTAGATATTCTAAATGTTATTAATTGGCGGCTTTGTTATTATCATTGTTTCTTGATACCTACTTCTTATCATAGATAGACTGCATCAACGTGAAAAAAAAATCGCATTTTGTATCAACCAATTTCATTTAGCGTTGATGTATACTATACAGGCTGTACATGGAATAACTACTAAGATTCATAGTCCTTCTATCCCAAATATTGGTTTGCCGCACAATTTATAGATGATGTCAATCTAGATGTCGCTAGTAGTCAGATGGGCGGCTACATTGGTATTGCAACATAACGTCATAATTTGTTGAATATGTTAAATTAGGTATTGCAGTTATTTTGTAAACAGCCTGTAAACTTATTATGTAAATTAGTAGTGATGTACAGCTTGGAGAGTGAAATAAATGAGTTTAGTTGATACTGTATCAACTTATGTGGAAGTAAATTGGCGGGATGCATATTAGGTTATTTTCCTTTACGATAAAATCTGATTTTTTGATCCTGGTCCTGTAGAAATTCATACGAGTATCGTTGCCTTAGGTTTCTTGCCCATGTTTTGGCTTTAAAGATTGTTTGCTAAGTGTTAACACCTTTAAACAGGGTTTTAATGTATGTAAATTGTAAATTTTGACATTAGAATCTCTTATTGTATGTACCTACTCGGTAAGTTTCGGTTTTCTTTAAAAAAATTCTTCTTTTGAAAAATTATCCATTCTTTGTTTACCGTTCATGTAGTCTAGCCAACAAAAATGTTTATAAGACGTTATTCATCTTATGTATTTATCGCAAAGTATTATTAATTTTATCCATTATTTTTTTAATACAGGTTAATAAAGTTTTTTTGTTAAGTTTAGGTTTTTATTTCACCTAATTCTATAAAGTATTTTCAGATGCCGTAAGGTTTTCTGTTTTCCACTCAGTCAGTAGCATCCTTAATTTCTGTTTTTCTTCTTCTTCTCCAAAAATGTATTCAATACTTTGGTATGAGATATTCCATAATTGTTCAGCGGTTAAGCTCAAATGTTGTTGCGCTAACAAAAATTCATTTGACAGATTCGTACCAAAGACACCTTTATCGTCAGTCTGAAAAAGAGACAAAACAAACCATAAAAATTAAATCTGAGATTATAACTACATACATACGCATAATGCAAAAGGAAATTTATGAGTAATCCATTCTTTTACGTGGTGCTCCTTAAAACTTTTTGATGTCCCACAAAAAACCGTTGATGTGATGCAACACTCTACAAAAATAAAGTAAATTATTATTAACTTTGTTTGCACATCAACATTAGCTTTCAACATTTGTGTCAAGTATGAATGACAATGAACTTAAATCAAAGAAATGAAAAATTGCTTTTAGGGCTTAAATTCTTTATAGTTATAAAATATAATGTTCCTTGAAAATATAATGTTGGAAAAAATTATAATTGAGACTACCTGCTCCTGACCAAAGTTTATTATTGAGACCCATTGTTATTTTATTGCAACTGGTTTTACGGAATTAAATTGAATTTCAGTCAGATAGATTTATTGAATTAAATTCTTTATAGTTATAAAATTCAATATTTGGGCTACCACAATTGGACAAGTGCAAAATTGCACAAGCAATTGCAAGATGTGCATGTAGACATATGAAAAACCAAGAAAAGTCTTACCATTAGGAATTTGAATTTGTTGATAAATCTGCCAGATTTCTGCGGAACCTCCATGGTCTGGATGAAGACAAGTACCATGCCCAATCCTATCGGGCATGAATTCGAACATTTCCTGTACCTCGTTGTCATTCTTTATCTCGGCACAATGCAACGTAATCTTTAAACCATGCGTTCTCAACAACGAAAATAATTCTTTATCAAACTTGCCCGCATTTGGTATTCCGCACAAATCAACGCCTTTAATTATATCCGGATATTTCCGCTTCATCTCGGCTATAACATCAACAGCATCTTGTGACGTTTTCTCATCGTGTCTGCGATCTATGGATAATAATAACTTAACAATAATATTATTTGTATTATCTTTAATGGCTTTAACAACAGTTTCAACATATTCGCGCCTCGACATAAATGGCCCCTCTTTTGGTGCAGTACGCAGTTCTAAGTAGACTACGTTATCCTCGAAAAATTCTTGTATCACGCTGGCAGTCGCTAAATACAAGTTTTCTTTTGTTACTGTGAGGTCATGCGCAACTTGAAACACGGGAAAGCAGTCCATCAGCGTCTGCGGAGTCTTTTCGAGAATTTTTTGAATACGTTGGTATTCTTCTATTGAGTCCAGAGAGCCTCCTAGTTTCTTCATAGTGTTGTTGCTCAACGAGCCATTTAAATGAGCGTGGAGTTCCTAAAAGTCTTTTTTTAGTTATTGTCGATAAATACGAACTTAACACTTAACGATTTTTGGCAATTTCCTGCAAAAATCCTCCATTTTTGAAGATTATTTCAATTAGTTTGGGTTTGAAGTCGAAAATGATAGGTTAGGTTTGAACATAACCTTGTTTTTCCCGCGCCAATTCTTCTCATCGAATGAAAGAGTCGCCGCTCTGGTGGTAGAAATTTGAATTAACCAATTCGGGGTAAATAGCGCCATCTACATTCGCTTGTTCTGGCGAATTAGTTGTGAAATGGGATAAAGATGTCGCGTCTGTAGCATTCTACTTCATTCAACTACACGCCCTCTATTGTCCAATAGTAACAACTAAACGTACAAATTTGAAAACTCAAATTTATCAGTTTTAAAACATTTATTAATCACCATAACATTAAAAACAATGTAAAAAATTGTCTTATTATCAGATAAAATGACATCACTGGAAAAATACAATATAACATAATAGGATTACTCGTCGTCGTAGCCAGTAAGAGGTTCTTTTGTAACAATCAAACCCCTCTCCCAGAAATCTCCAATGGCATGCATTTGACCTACTTGGTCTTGAGACGGCAAATCCTCGACTTTAATATACTTTGGATAATTATGTACCAACGCTTTTACAGTATCGACCATGTCGTCACTCAATTCCAGAACTTGTTCTTCCTCGCCGTGATAAACGTTTGAGTTTTCCGTGCAATAATAAATTTTATTTACACCTTCCTCGACGGCTAGCCGCATACAGTGATAACGTACCAGTCTCACTTGAGTATCTGGTTCAATATTAACCCTAAAAAGACAAGAGAAAAAAATTATGAATAAACTATATTTATAAATTTGATAAGTCATTTTACACTGTGAAATTTTCGTGTAAAAGAAGTAGAACAATTTGCTTGAAATAAATACGAGTATAAATGTCAACTGTCTTAATATATCTCGAATATTGAGAGGGCATTAAACGTTAAACTGTGCAGTTTGAACTGTTCAGTTCAACTTCACAGTTTAACCTCTACGTGTGTGGGTATTTCAGTCTCAGTTGAACTCAACTGCACAGTTAAACCGCAACGAATGACATACGAATGGCAAATCGATTTCTAGAAATCATTCAACTCTTAGAATCGATTTTAAGAAATCGAATTAATTCAATCAAATGTTTAAAATAGAATCGATTCTGAGAATAGATTTTGAGAATTCAAATTAATTCATGTGAATGTTTTCAATCAATTGATTCTTTCATTTGAATGCGTCCATCACTACTACAAAAGGACAATTTATCACTTAATGAAGCAAATTTTTTTGACCCAGAAAATTGTGTAGTGCCAAATATTGTTCAGAATTTAGTCATTCTAACAAATATGCTGTAATTAATTAAATTAAGAAGTATAAAAGTTGTGTTCAATCAAAACGAGGTCCATTGTCTTTTTCTTGAACTGATGTTGGCTATACGCTTTAGGAATTAACATACAAAATGTTAGAAAATTTATGTAACAAAAACAAGAAAACTGGTCAACTCAAACCTCTAAATTTCAGAATAGCCAGCCTACAATATTTTCCATCGTACACTAGACCTTTAGTAGAACGATAATAAGACGTACACATTGTGAAGAGCGCCATCTACGAGGTAGAGTCCGTCTTCCTTGCTAGAGCGTCTCTTCTCACCATCGGAAAGTTGAGGGGGCAAAGCATCGTACATGAATTTCCGGCCCAACTGATCGGCGGCTTGATCGACGTTAACATAATTTGCAAGTTGCCCCATTAAATCCTTAACGGTGCTTATAATTTCCCGTCTGACGGGTGAATTAGAGTCGGCGTTTGCTACACCGATATGCTTCAAATACTGTAACGGTAATCCTTGCCTGAGTTAACAAAAAAGTAATAATTATGACATTTGTAATTTTTTATTTTAAATGTTTTACCGATATTCTATGTTGGAAGCGCTTGCGGTACGGAGAGTTTCGGTCAAAAGTTTTTCGATGAGGTCGACATACGCTGTGTTCTGGTAAACGGACACTGTGATGTGGAGGGAGTGGGATTCGTTGTCGGTGTAGGCTTCGTGGATAAAACCTCTCGGAAAATATAATAGATCTCCAGCCTCTAAAGTTAACTCTTCGGGTTCTCCGAGCTCGTCGCGGTTCAAATTACGGCTTGAATATCTAGGTAAGGTGAGGTCTTCAGTCCTGGAAGATGATAATTTATTTCAGATCAATCAGAGACCCTTTTTTATTGAACATAAGATACTAATAACAGGGTTATTATGTTTTAAAACATTGTTTTAAAACATTGTTTTAAAAATGTTTTAAAACAAAGTTTTTAAAATTTGTTTTTTTTCTACTGTTACTGTTTATTTCCGAGCTACATTCAATAGAATCATTTAGAGACTACCAGAGTTGTTTAAACATAACAGTGTTAAAAACCTTTTAAAATAAATGATAGTAAATAACTGTTTTGTATTAAATCCAACTACCCGTGAGGTATTCCCCTAACCGCCAGGGAATCCCATTACAATGCCAAATGGAACAGAGAACAGACTATCAACTCAGGAGAGCCAACATTTGTAAAAGGATAGATTTTATATTCTTAAATCTCCATGAGTATCCTTTATATTCGAAAACAATAATTTATTTTTTTCTGACACTGCCTTGAAAAATACAAAAAATACAAAAAAAACATGATTTAAAACATGTTTTTTTTTGGAGGTAAGATACTAATACCAGGGTTGTTATGTTTTAAAACATTGTTTTAAAAATGTTTTAAAACATGTTTTTTTCTACTGTTACTGTTTATTTCTGAACTATATTCAATGGAATCATTTATTTGTTTAAAAATAACAGTAAAAACCTTTTCAAATGAATAATAGTAAATAATTGTTTTGTATTAAATCCAATTAACTACCCGTGATGTATTCCCCTAACCGTCAGGGAATCCCATTACAACGCCAAATGGAACAGAGAACCTACCATCAACTCAAGAGAGCCAACATTTGTAAAAGGATAGATTCTATATTATTCTTAAATCTCCATGAGCATCCCTTTATATTTGAAAACAATAATTTATTTTTTTCTGACACTTTGCCTTGAAAAATACAAAAAACAAAAAAAACATGATTTAAAACATGTTTTTTTGGAGGTGTTTTAAAACATTGTTTATGTTTTAAAATACATTTTAACAAAAAAACCTGTGGTTTTTGTTTTAAATAAAAAAAAAAAAAACGTTTTTTATAACAAAGCATACATGCCTAACAAATGAATAACATCAAAATCTCAATTTCTACAAAAATTATTAGCAATTTTGTAAACTGTAAACTCGTTTTTTAAAAAGAACACATTTTTTAACAAATGCTTACTGTGGTTTATAAATCTTCCAATGTTTCCGTCCTTCGATCTGCAGAACAAAAGCTTCGATATCGTCAAAGTGGGGTGCAAACCCTTGAGATCCGGGCGGTGTTAAGTAGACATTAGCCCCAGCCATAGTTCCAAAATATTCTTGAAGCATAGCTAACAGACTCCTGATTTTTTTATTGTAAGTTTGTGGATTTAAAATCCTCACGCTACACCCATTACCATAGTAGTCCCAGACGGAATCTGGCAGAGCGCGACCTTCAGGATTATGAGTCTGACGTTCACCATTTTCATAAGTAACCACGTCAACGTTCTTCGTGTAATATAACGGGTTATTTCTGAGCATGAAATCAAGTTTTTGGGATGATAATAATTGAGAGTAATAATCACTTTTTATGTTACGAACTATGTGGAGTGGGAGTTTTTCCCAGTATTTCTCGAAGAAAAGTTCTTGGTTCATGGGGGCCATCATGTATTGGAACGCTTCTAACGGTTTTAAATCAAAATCTTCGTCATCGCTATTAGTGTCTTCTACGTCGGATGAAGGAGGACGAACAAACTTTCCAATGCTTTCGTTAAATTGCTTTTGATTAACTGGTTTCTTTCTATGTCTTCTGCGTTTTTTCTTTGGTTCCTGTTCTGGAGAAATGACTTTGAGAAGTTCTTCTTCCTCGAAGATGGGAGCTTCATCCTCGATGATAGGTGCTTCTTCTTCTTCGATGTCAAAGTTCGGAGTTTCATCTTCGTCGATACCATTTTCAGTGATAATAGGTTTCTTTTTCAAAGAATTTCTTCTCTGTGGCTTTACTTTTATTTTGTGGTTGTGTTGCTGATTCTCAATCGATGAAAATCGTGCAATTTCTTCGTTTTGCAGGTCAATAAGCCCGTTAGTAACCGCATGTTTAACGGTTTTTTGCAAGGATTTTTGGGGCTTCTTCTTTCTGATTTTGTTCCCGTTTTGTTGATTCTTTGGTGCTGTCTTGTTTTGCTTCTTGTACACTTCAAAAGCTGACTTCGTCATTATCGTTTTGTCGCTCTAATTACTATTTTTGGGACAGATTTATGTGCAAATCTGATGCTGGTTGTAGGTTATGTGCAAGCGCCAGAAGTCATGTGCCAGTTTTGCCGGTTATGTTGCACAGTTATGTATGATGGCTGGTAGGTGGCGCTATGCGTAACAGATCTTAGTTCACGTAGATTTGCGTAGACTGTAGAGGGTCTCTGCATATTTAAAATTTTCTTTCATATTCTGTTAATTAGTAAGTAGATACAACTCCTAATCTTTTAACAAACCTAAATCTGTATCTGATATTTTATTTCTAAAGTTTTTTAGTTTAGTTTTCCATAATTTCCATAAAGTAGAAATTGTTTTGGACGTTTGAATGAAATAAATCGGGTTTTATTTGAATTAAAGATCGGCCTTGAGGTAAATAAATATTCTATTTGAAATTATTTGGAAGAGAAAGACATAAAAGATTTGAAAGAAAAAAGTATGTGCTTGAATAAAATAACGCGGGTGGCCCTCATCGAACTTTCCGACAACACCGTTGGCACAATAAAGTGTCTGAATCTGAACACTTTTGCAATTGTTCAATTTTGTGAAGCCAGAGTGACATAATGATCGTCTATAAAAGCTAATGGCGCCTAAACCGTTCATCCCATTGATCTGTAAATTAGTACATATTCTAACGGTTTGATAGAATCCACTGCATTCGTCGCTGTGTTGCGAATTGTCAGATTTGGACAAACGTCAGTGCCACTCATGGAAGAATCAGACAGGTAGCATGTAGCATTCAGCATTACGCATGTGGAGTAGGGATGCGCGTCATGCCAACATCACGCCTGCGGTATAGGCTACTGAATGTACATGCCAAATAGTCAATTTTTGTACTGATAGGTGGCGCTCTGGGATATTTCAAATAATTTCTGACAGATATAAACAACCTATTATTACTATATAACTTAGCCTATTTTCAAACGGTATTCAAGTGCGTTTGACAATTTACAGTTTATGTAATTTTGAATGATGTTTCGTGACTGTAGTGTATTTTGCGTTCCTGAGGGAATCATTTTTCTTCTTGGTAAGTCTAAAGAATATATCACATTTGTGAATTTTAGATTTCATTGTATTTGTTCCCGCTTTGTTTGTTCCTGTTCCCGATTTGTTCGATTACAATATTTTCCTGGTATGGTACAGGTCGGAAAGGAACAATTTTTCCATTTTGCTTTTCTACCTAATTTAAAAGAACACTGATTAATAAAGATTAAATTGTTAATGTTTTGCTTTTTTATTTCTATAGTAAATGTGCACAATAAAATTTATTTTATTCCATTACAATAATACATATGTACTCAAAAATGCATAGAGTAGTTTCAAACTAAGAAGAGCACAGTTGTATATGCAACCAATCATACCCAGTGTATTGTTTATAAATTGCCTGTGTATATTTGGTTGCATATACAACTGTGCTCTTCTTAGTTTGAAACATCTATACATGTCTTCCTGTTGTGCTACGTTGCTAGTAGCTACCATATAACTACTTTCAAATTCAATGACACATGCAATGTTGGTTGCCTAAATGACACATGCGCAGAAGGCGACGCGTTTACGTTCATAAAAGGAACAAACCTTTGTTTTTAATCCATGAGTGCCACTGACATAACATAACATTAAATGTCAGAATGACAACTGTCGTTATTCTATGGTCGTTATGTCATAGAAACTGGCGTTAGGTAGGGTCCAGAGTGGCTGTGGTTTTCCAAATTGAATAATTGCAAAAGTGTTTAGATATTTTATTGCACCAACGACGTGCTCGGAAAGTAGGGTGAGGGTCACCCCAGGCATTTTTATAATAGGTATATTGAAAAAGGTCAGCAGTTTATAGCGTCGCTCGTTCTGAGGCTAATTATTATTATTATTGATAATACGCTAAATGTAATGTTGAATTTAGAACCAGGAAAAATTGACGAAAATATATTAGATTTGTAAAAACAGCAGTGAGCAAGAGCAGAAGAATTATACGTGTTTATATCAGAAAATCCCACCAAGAAACAAGCCAAGAAAAAAATGGCTAATCATAAAATTTTAGCGGGCGCCATTGTTCTAAATTTACTACCAGTATGTGCTGTTAAAACTAATATAATAAGATATAATATTATTATAATATATATTATTTGTATAATTCTCTTAATTTACTTTGCAATGAAATAAAACACAATTTAACTTATTGTAATTGCTTCGCTCGGTTCGACGCTCTCTACCTGACTACTACGGTAACTTACATCTGGCAGCATTTGCCCGTTATGATACAAAAACTATCGAAGGTCGAAGTACGCAGAAATGCACTCTTTATTTCATATAAACATCCAAAATATCAGAACACTACTATTATTATATTAGGTGACGTAATGGCAAGCTTGAAGCATGTGATTCTTGCTCTTTTGTTGGTCTACAAAGAAAGCCGGTCGATAATATGATGACTACTGTAGTTCTTATTACAAGTAGTAACTACTTTTTATTTTAATCGGGTCGCAGGTACCGAATTTATTTTTGAAAAATCTTCAGTTGCTTCGTGAACAGTGCGGTGTACACACGGCCGAGTTATTAATATTTCTAGAACTATTAAACGTTGCGTGCGTATTGTCGAAGATACTTTCGGTAGTGCGCGAATAAACGTTACGAGTGAAGTGTCAAATGGCAGCTCAAAATGAAGTTCAAGGTGAAGGACAACTAATGGAGAGGCATCCTTGTGAGATGTAGTCATCATGTGCAGTAGGTCCAAGGGATGACAACCATCGTTGGAGGCGAAGAAGACACTATAAGGTAGGATTTGCGCATGTGTATTGTTTATATTTAGGGCGCAATCTTTATAGAATTCTGTCCAAATCATCTAAATCAAACTCATCTAAAACACAATCGTAGAATGCGAGAGTAGTGCGATGAAGTGGCCCTTAGGGTTTCGACTTTTAGTAGTGCGCGTATCAATTATGCGAGCGTAGACACTTTCAGTAGAATTTTTGTTTATAGTTTATTAAAAAACATAAGCGGTTTATAGCGTCGCTCGCTTTGCGGGTTTCTACTTTATCAATAATATGGTAAATGTTATGTTCCATTGTAGCTTTATGAAAATAGCAGCGGCAAGCCAAGAAAAATTTGTGTACCTATTCGCTTGACTGCTGCTCGAACAAACCTCGCTTTTTTGATTAAAATAAAAAAATCTAGTCTTCTCTCAATCTAGTGCTATTCCGTGCAAGTATTCTTTTTAATTCCTGCTATAGCAGGAATTAGATAATATTGAATGAGGACTCTTGGTTATTAAATCATAGTGACGTTAATACCTAAAGGGAAGTTTAAACGGAAATATTTAGTAACCGTCTTCTCGTACTTCTCGACCGTCAGTAACAGTCATCCAAGAAACATTGTGACATTTATAATAAATGAGTTCTTCATGAAAGTTATTTCTGCATTCAGGGCCTACATTGTTCACCATAAATCTACACAGAGAGACAAACATTGAATGAAATGAATTCTTTAGTAAGAATAAATTTAAACAGAAATCTTTAGTAACAGGACCGAACATTCATTCGCAAATTAAAAGAAACAAGAGTATTTCTCCACCGCCAGTAACAGTCATCCAAGAAAAAAAATGTGACATTCATCCTTTAACAACTGTATATGTATACAGAGAGACAAACATTGAATGAACCGAATTGCTTGGTAAAAGGAAATCTAAACGGAAATCTTAAATAAAAGGCGAAAGGTTCTTCATCAAAGTGCTTAAATTCTTTAACAGAAATCACAGAGAGACGGACATTGAATGAACCGAATTCTTTAGTAAAAGGAAATCTAAACGAAAATCTTTAGGAAAAGGCGAAAGATTTATTTGCAAATGAAGAGAAACAGTAACAGTCATCCAGTAAAAACTGTGACAATTATAATAAATGACATATTTAAAGTTCTTCATAAAAGTTATTTCTGGATCAAAGGGCTTCAATTCTTTAACAGAAATCTACACAGAAAGACAAACATTGAATGAATAAAGAATTCGGTCTTTAGTAAAAGGAAATCTTTAGTAAAGGGCAATCTTTAGTAAAAGGAAATCTTTAGTAAAAGGAAATGTTTAGTAAAAGGAAATGTTTAGTAAAAGGAAATCTTTAGTAAAAGGAAATCTTTAGTAAAAGGAAATCTTTAGTAAAAGGAAATCTTTAGTAAAAAGAAATCTTTAGTAAAAAGAAATCTGTAGTAAAAGGAAATCTTTAGTAAAAGGTGAAAGATTTATTCGCAAATGAAGAGAAAGCTGAGTATTTCTCGACCGTCAGTGAAAAGTCATCCAATAAAAATAGTGACATTTAAAATAAATGACAGATTTAAAGTTCTTCATAAAAGTTATTTCTACATCAAATGGCATAAAATCTTTAACAGAAATTTACACAGATAGAAAACCACTGAATGAACCGAATTCTTTAGTAAAAAGAAATCTTTGGTAAAAGGAAATCTTTAGTAAAAGGAAATCTTTAGTAAAAGGAAATCTTTAGTACAAGGAAATCTTTAGTAAAAGGAAATCTTTAGTAAAGGGAAATCTTTAGTAAAAGGAAATCTTTAGTAAAAGGAAATCTTTAGTAAAAGGAAATCTTTAGTAAAGGGAAATCTTTAGTAAAAGGAAATCTTTAGTAAAAGGAAATCTTTAGTAAAGGGAAATCTTTAGTAAAGGGAAATCTTTAGTAAAAGGAAATCTTTAGTAAAAGGAAATCTTTAGTAAAAGGAAATCTTTAGTAAAGGGAAATCTTTAGTAAAAGGAAATCTTTAGTAAAAGGAAATCTTTAGTAAAAGGAAATCTTTAGTAAAGGGAAATCTTTAGTAAAAGGAAATCTTTAGTAAAGGGAAATCTTTAGTAAAAGGAAATGTTTAGTAAAAGGAAATCTTTAGTAAAAGGAAATCTTTAGTAAAAGGAAATCTTTAGTAAAAGGAAATCTTTAGTAAAGGGAAATCTTTAGTAAAAGGAAATGTTTAGTAAAAGGAAATCTTTAGTAAAGGGAAATCTTTAGTAAAAGGAAATCTTTAGTAAAAGGAAATCTTTAGTAAAGGGAAATCTTTAGTAAAAGGAAATCTTTAGTAAAAGGAAATCTTTAGTAAAGGGAAATCTTTAGTAAAAGGAAATGTTTAGTAAAAGGAAATCTTTAGTAAAGGGAAATCTTTAGTAAAAGGAAATCTTTAGTAAAAGGAAATCTTTAGTAAAGGGAAATCTTTAGTAAAAGGAAATCTTTAGTAAAAGGAAATCTTTAGTAAAGGGAAATCTTTAGTAAAAGGAAATCTTTAGTAAAAGGAAATCTTTAGTAAAAGGAAATCTTTAGTAAAGGGAAATCTTTAGTAAAAGGAAATCTTTAGTAAAGGGAAATCTTTAGTAAAAGGAAATGTTTAGTAAAAGGAAATCTTTAGTAAAAGGAAATCTTTAGTAAAAGGAAATCTTTAGTAAAAGGAAATCTTTAGTAAAGGGAAATCTTTAGTAAAAGGAAATGTTTAGTAAAAGGAAATCTTTAGTAAAGGGAAATCTTTAGTAAAAGGAAATCTTTAGTAAAAGGAAATCTTTAGTAAAAGGAAATCTTTAGTAAAAGGAAATCTTTAGTAAAAGCAAATCTTTAGTAAAAGGAAATCTTTAGTAAAAGGTGAAAGATTTATTCGCAAATGAAGAGAAAGCAGAGTATTTCTCGACCGTCAGTGAAAAGTCATCCAATAAAAATAGTGACATTTAAAATAAATGACAGATTTAAAGTTCTTCATAAAAGTTATTTCTACATCAAATGGCTTAAAATCTTTAACAGAAATTTACACAGATAGAAAACCACTGAATGAACCGAATTCTTTAGTAAAAAGAAATCTTTGGTAAAAGGAAATCTTTAGTAAAAGGAAATCTTTAGTAAAAGGAAATCTTTAGTAAAAGGAAATCTTTAGTAAAAGGAAATCTTTAGTAAAGGGAAATCTTTAGTAAAAGGAAATCTTTAGTAAAGGGAAATCTTTAGTAAAAGGAAATGTTTAGTAAAAGGAAATCTTTAGTAAAAGGAAATCTTTAGTAAAAGGAAATCTTTAGTAAAAGGAAATCTTTAGTAAAAGGAAATCTTTAGTAAAAGGAAATCTTTAGTAAAAGGAAATCTTTAGTAAAAGGAAATCTTTAGTAAAAGGAAATCTTTAGTAAAAGGAAATCTTTAGTAAAAGCAAATCTTTAGTAAAAGGGAATCTTTAGTAAAAGGTGAAAGATTTATTCGCAAATGAAGAGAAAGCAGAGTATTTCTCGACCGTCAGTGAAAAGTCATCCAATAAAAATAGTGACATTTAAAATAAATGACAGATTTAAAGTTCTTCATAAAAGTTATTTCTGCATCAAATGGCTTAAAATCTTTAACAGAAATTTACACAGATAGAAAACCACTGAATGAACCGAATTCTTTAGTAAAAAGAAATCTTTGGTAAAAGGAAATCTTTAGTAAAAGGAAATCTTTAGTAAAAGGAAATCTTTAGTAAAAGGAAATCTTTAGTAAAAGGAAATCTTTAGTAAAGGGAAATCTTTAGTAAAAGGAAATCTTTAGTAAAGGGAAATCTTTAGTAAAAGGAAATGTTTAGTAAAAGGAAATCTTTAGTAAAAGGAAATCTTTAGTAAAAGGAAATCTTTAGTAAAAGGAAATCTTTAGTAAAAGCAAATTTTTAGTAAAAGGAAATCTTTAGTAAAGGGAAATCTTTAGTAAAAGGAAATGTTTAGTAAAAGGAAATCTTTAGTAAAAGGAAATCTTTAGTAAAGGGAAATCTTTAGTAAAAGGAAATCTTTAGTAAAAGGAAATGTTTAGTAAAAGGAAATCTTTAGTAAAAGGAAATCTTTAGTAAAAGGAAATCTTTAGTAAAAGGAAATCTTTAGTAAAAGGAAATCTTTAGTAAAAGGAAATCTTTAGTAAAAAGAAATCTTTAGTAAAAAGCAAATCATTAGTAAAAGGAAATCTGTAGTGAAAAGAAATCTTTAGTAAAAAGAAATCTTTAGTAAAGGGAAATCTTTAGTAAAAGGAAATGTTTAGTAAAAGGAAATCTTTAGTAAAAGGAAATCTTTAGTAAAAGGAAATCTTTAGTAAAAGGAAATCTTTAGAAAAAGGAAATCTTTAGTAAAAGGAAATCTTCAGTAAAAGGAAATCTTTAGTAAAAGGAAATGTTTAGTAAAAGGAAATCTTTAGTAAAAGGAAATCTTTAGTAAAAGGAAATCTTTAGTAAAAGGAAATCTTTAGTAAAGGGAAATCTTTAGTAAAAGGAAATCTTTAGTAAAGGGAAATCTTTAGTAAAAGGAAATGTTTAGTAAAAGGAAATCTTTAGTAAAAGGAAATCTTTAGTAAAAGGAAATCTTTAGTAAAAGCAAATCTTTAGTAAAAGGTGAAAGATTTATTCGCAAATGAAGAGAAAGCAGAGTATTTCTCGACCGTCAGTGAAAAGTCATCCAATAAAAATAGTGACATTTAAAATAAATGACAGATTTAAAGTTCTTCATAAAAGTTATTTCTACATCAAATGGCTTAAAATCTTTAACAGAAATTTACACAGATAGAAAACCACTGAATGAACCGAATTCTTTAGTAAAAAGAAATCTTTGGTAAAAGGAAATCTTTAGTAAAAGGAAATCTTTAGTAAAAGGAAATCTTTAGTAAAAGGAAATCTTTAGTAAAAGGAAATCTTTAGTAAAGGGAAATCTTTAGTAAAAGGAAATCTTTAGTAAAGGGAAATCTTTAGTAAAAGGAAATGTTTAGTAAAAGGAAATCTTTAGTAAAAGGAAATCTTTAGTAAAAGGAAATCTTTAGTAAAAGGAAATCTTTAGTAAAAGGAAATCTTTAGTAAAAGGAAATCTTTAGTAAAAGCAAATCTTTAGTAAAAGGAAATCTTTAGTAAAAGGTGAAAGATTTATTCGCAAATGAAGAGAAAGCAGAGTATTTCTCGACCGTCAGTGAAAAGTCATCCAATAAAAATAGTGACATTTAAAATAAATGACAGATTTAAAGTTCTCCATAAAAGTTATTTCTACATCAAATGGCTTAAAATCTTTAACAGAAATTTACACAGATAGAAAACCACTGAATGAACCGAATTCTTTAGTAAAAAGAAATCTTTGGTAAAAGGAAATCTTTAGTAAAAGGAAATCTTTAGTAAAAGGAAATCTTTAGTAAAAGGAAATCTATAGTAAAAGGAAATCTTTAGTAAAGGGAAATCTTTAGTAAAAGGAAATCTTTAGTAAAAGGAAATCTTTAGTAAAAGGAAATCTTTCGTAAAGGGAAATCTTTAGTAAAAGGAAATCTTTAGTAAAGGGAAATCTTTAGTAAAAGGAAATGTTTAGTAAAAGGAAATCTTTAGTAAAAGGAAATCTTTAGTAAAAGGAAATCTTTAGTAAATGGAAATCTTTAGTAAAAGGAAATCTTTAGTAAAGGGAAATCTTTAGTAAAAGGAAATGTTTAGTAAAAGGAAATCTTTAGTAAAAGGAAATCTTTAGTAAAAGGAAATCTTTAGTAAAAGGAAATCTTTAGTAAAAGGAAATCTTTAGTAAAAGGAAATCTTTAGTAAAAGCAAATCTTTAGTAAAAGCAAATCTTTAGTAAAAGGAAATCTTTAGTAAAAGGTGAAAGATTTATTCGCAAATGAAGAGAAAGCAGAGTATTTCTCGACCGTCAGTGAAAAGTCATCCAATAAAAATAGTGACATTTAAAATAAATGACAGATTTAAAGTTCTTCATAAAAGTTATTTCTACATCAAATGGCTTAAAATCTTTAACAGAAATTTACACAGATAGAAAACCACTGAATGAACCGAATTCTTTAGTAAAAAGAAATCTTTGGTAAAAGGAAATCTTTAGTAAAAGGAAATCTTTAGTAAAAGGAAATCTTTAGTAAAGGGAAATCTTTAGTAAAAGGAAATCTTTAGTAAAGGGAAATCTTTAGTAAAAGGAAATGTTTAGTAAAAGGAAATCTTTAGTAAAAGGAAATCTTTAGTAAAAGGAAATCTTTAGTAAAAGGAAATCTTTAGTAAAAGGAAATCTTTAGTAAAAGGAAATCTTTAGTAAAAGGAAATCTTTAGTAAAAGGAAATCTTTAGTAAAAGGAAATCTTTGGTAAAAGGAAATCTTTAGTAAAAGGAAATTTTTAGTAAAAGCAAATCTTTAGTAAAAGGAAATCTTTAGTAAAAGGTGAAAGATTTATTCGCAAATGAAGAGAAAGCAGAGTATTTCTCGACCGTCAGTGAAAAGTCATCCAATAAAAATAGTGACATTTAAAATAAATGACAGATTTAAAGTTCTTCATAAAAGTTATTTCTACATCAAATGGCTTAAAATCTTTAACAGAAATTTACACAGATAGAAAACCACTGAATGAACCGAATTCTTTAGTAAAAAGAAATCTTTGGTAAAAGGAAATCTTTAGTAAAAGGAAATCTTTAGTAAAAGGAAACCTTTAGTAAAAGGAAATCTTTAGTAAAAGGAAATCTTTAGTAAAGGGAAATCTTTAGTAAAAGGAAATCTTTAGTAAAGGGAAATCTTTAGTAAAAGGAAATGTTTAGTAAAAGGAAATCTTTAGTAAAAGGAAATCTTTAGTAAAAGGAAATCTTTAGTAAAGGGAAATCTTTAGTAAAAGGAAATGTTTAGTAAAAGGAAATCTTTAGTAAAAGGAAATCTTTAGTAAAGGGAAATCTTTAGTAAAAGGAAATCTTTAGTAAAGGGAAATCTTTAGTAAAAGGAAATGTTTAGTAAAAGGAAATCTTTAGTAAAAGGAAATCTTTAGTAAAAGGAAATCTTTAGTAAAAGGAAATCTTAAGTAAAAGGAAATCTTTAGTAAAAAGAAATCTTTAGTAAAAAGCAAATCATTAGTAAAAGGAAATCTTTAGTGAAAAGAAATCTTTAGTAAAAAGAAATCTGTAGTAAAAGGAAATCTTTAGTAAAAGGTGAAAGATTTATTCGCAAATGAAGAGAAAGCTGAGTATTTCTCGACCGTCAGTGAAAAGTCATCCAATAAAAATAGTGACATTTAAAATAAATGACAGATTTAAAGTTCTTCATAAAAGTTATTTCTACATCAAATGGCATAAAATCTTTAACAGAAATTTACACAGATAGAAACCCACTGAATGAACCGAATTCTTTAGTAAAAAGAAATCTTTGGTAAAAGGAAATCTTTAGTAAAAGGAAATCTTTAGTAAAAGGAAATCTTTAGTAAAAGGAAATCTTTAGTAAAAGGAAATCTTTAGTAAAAGGAAATCTTTAGTAAAGGGAAATCTTTAGTAAAAGGAAATCTTTAGTAAAGGGAAATCTTTAGTAAAAGGAAATGTTTAGTAAAAGGAAATCTTTAGTAAAAGGAAATCTTTAGTAAAAGGAAATCTTTAGTAAAAGGAAATCTTTAGTAAAAGGAAATCTTTAGTAAAAGCAAATCTTTAGTAAAAGGAAATCTTTAGTAAAAGGTGAAAGATTTATTCGCAAATGAAGAGAAAGCAGAGTATTTCTCGACCGTCAGTGAAAAGTCATCCAATAAAAATAGTGACATTTAAAATAAATGACAGATTTAAAGTTCTTCATAAAAGTTATTTCTACATCAAATGGCTTAAAATCTTTAACAGAAATTTACACAGATAGAAAACCACTGAATGAACCGAATTCTTTAGTAAAAAGAAATCTTTGGTAAAAGGAAATCTTTAGTAAAAGGAAATCTTTAGTAAAAGGAAATCTTTAGTAAAAGGAAATCTTTAGTAAAAGGAAATCTTTAGTAAAGGGAAATCTTTAGTAAAAGGAAATCTTTAGTAAAGGGAAATCTTTAGTAAAAGGAAATGTTTAGTAAAAGGAAATCTTTAGTAAAGGGAAATCTTTAGTAAAAGGAAATCTTTAGTAAAAGGAAATCTTTAGTAAAAGGAAATCTTTAGTAAAGGGAAATCTTTAGTAAAAGGAAATGTTTAGTAAAAGGAAATCTTTAGTAAAAGGAAATCTTTAGTAAAAGGAAATCTTTAGTAAAAGGAAACCTTTAGTAAAAGGAAATCTTTAGTAAAAGGAAATCTTTAGTAAAAGGAAATCTTTAGTAAAAGCAAATCTTTAGTAAAAGGAAATCTTTAGTAAAAGGTGAAAGATTTATTCGCAAATGAAGAGAAAGCAGAGTATTTCTCGACCGTCAGTGAAAAGTCATCCAATAAAAATAGTGACATTTAAAATAAATGACAGATTTAAAGTTCTTCATAAAAGTTATTTCTACATCAAATGGTTTAAAATCTTTAACAGAAATTTACACAGATAGAAAACCACTGAATGAACCGAATTCTTTAGTAAAAAGAAATCTTTGGTAAAAGGAAATCTTTAGTAAAAGGAAATCTTTATTAAAACGAAATCTTTAGTAAAAGGAAATCTATAGTAAAAGGAAATCTTTAGTAAAGGGAAATCTTTAGTAAAAGGAAATCTTTAGTAAAGGGAAATCTTTAGTAAAAGGAAATGTTTAGTAAAAGAAAATCTTTAGTAAAAGGAAATCTTTAGTAAAAGGAAATCTTTAGTAAAAGGAAATCTTTAGTAAAAGGAAATCTTTAGTAAAAGGAAATCTTTAGTAAAAGGAAATCTTTAGTAAAAGGAAATCTTTAGTAAAGGGAAATCTTTAGTAAAAGGAAATGTTTAGTAAAAGGAAATCTTTAGTAAAAGGAAATCTTTAGTAAAAGGAAATCTTTAGTAAAAGGTGAAAGATTTATTCGCAAATGAAGAGAAAGCAGAGTATTTCTCGACCGTCAGTGAAAAGTCATCCAATAAAAATAGTGACATTTAAAATAAATGACAGATTTAAAGTTCTTCATAAAAGTTATTTCTACATCAAATGGCTTAAAATCTTTAAGAGAAATTTACACAGATAGAAAACCACTGAATGAACCGAATTCTTTAGTAAAAAGAAATCTTTGGTAAAAGGAAATCTTTAGTAAAAGGAAATCTTTAGTAAAAGGAAATCTTTAGTAAAGGGAAATCTTTAGTAAAAGGAAATCTTTAGTAAAGGGAAATCTTTAGTAAAGGGAAATGTTTAGTAAAAGGAAATCTTTAGTAAAAGGAAATCTTTAGTAAAAGGAAATCTTTAGTAAAAGGAAATCTTTAGTAAAAGGAAATCTTTAGTAAAAGGAAATCTTTAGTAAAAGGAAATCTTTAGTAAAAGGAAATCTTTAGTAAAAGGAAATCTTTAGTAAAAGCAAATCTTTAGTAAAAGGAAATCTTTAGTAAAAGGTGAAAGATTTATTCGCAAATGAAGAGAAAGCAGAGCATTTCTCGACCGTCAGTGAAAAGTCATCCAATAAAAATAGTGACATTTAAAATAAATGACAGATTCAAAGTTCTTCATAAAAGTTATTTCTACATCAAATGGCTTAAAATCTTTAACAGAAATTTACACAGATAGAAAACCACTGAATGAACCGAATTCTTTAGTAAAAAGAAATCTTTGGTAAAAGGAAATCTTTAGTAAAAGGAAATCTTTAGTAAAAGGAAATCTTTAGTAAAAGGAAATCTTTAGTAAAAGGAAATCTTTAGTAAAGGGAAATCTTTAGTAAAAGGAAATCTTTAGTAAAGGGAAATCTTTAGTAAAAGGAAATGTTTAGTAAAAGGAAATCTTTAGTAAAAGGAAATCTTTAGTAAAAGGAAATCTTTAGTAAAAGGAAATCTTTAGTAAAAGGAAATCTTTAGTAAAAGCAAATCTTTAGTAAAAGGAAATCTTTAGTAAAGGGAAATCTTTAGTAAAAGGAAATGTTTAGTAAAAGGAAATCTTTAGTAAAAGGAAATCTTTAGTAAAGGGAAATCTTTAGTAAAAGGAAATCTTTAGTAAAGGGAAATCTTTAGTAAAAGGAAATGTTTAGTAAAAGGAAATCTTTAGTAAAAGGAAATCTTTAGTAAAAGGAAATCTTTAGTAAAAGGAAATCTTTAGTAAAAGGAAATCTTTAGTAAAAGGAAATCTTTAGTAAAAAGAAATCTTTAGTAAAAAGCAAATCATTAGTAAAAGGAAATCTTTAGTGAAAAGAAATCTTTAGTAAAAAGAAATCTGTAGTAAAAGGAAATCTTTAGTAAAAGGTGAAAGATTTATTCGCAAATGAAGAGAAAGTTGAGTATTTCTCGACCGTCAGTGAAAAGTCATCCAATAAAAATAGTGACATTTAAAATAAATGACAGATTTAAAGTTCTTCATAAAAGTTATTTCTACATCAAATGGCTTAAAATCTTTAACAGAAATTTACACAGATAGAAAACCACTGAATGAACCGAATTCTTTAGTAAAAAGAAATCTTTGGTAAAAGGAAATCTTTAGTAAAAGGAAATCTTTAGTAAAAGGAAATCTTTAGTAAAAGGAAATCTTTAGTAAAGGGAAATCTTTAGTAAAAGGAAATCTTTAGTAAAGGGAAATCTTTAGTAAAAGGAAATGTTTAGTAAAAGGAAATCTTTAGTAAAAGGAAATCTTTAGTAAAAGGAAATCTTTAGTAAAAGGAAATCTTTAGTAAAAGGAAATCTTTAGTAAAGGGAAATCTTTAGTAAAAGGAAATGTTTAGTAAAAGGAAATCTTTAGTAAAAGGAAATCTTTAGTAAAAGGAAATCTTTAGTAAAAGGAAATCTTTAGTAAAAGGAAATCTTTAGTAAAAGGAAATCTTTAGTAAAAGGAAATCTTTAGTAAAGGGAAATCTTTAGTAAAAGGAAATGTTTAGTAAAAGGAAATCTTTAGTAAAAGGAAATCTTTAGTAAAAGGAAATCTTTAGTAAAAGGAAATCTTTAGTAAAAGGAAATCTTTAGTAAAAGGAAATCTTTGGTAAAAGGAAATCTTTAGTAAAAGGAAATCTTTAGTAAAAGCAAATCTTTAGTAAAAGGAAATCTTTAGTAAAAGGTGAAAGATTTATTCGCAAATGAAGAGAAAGCAGAGTATTTCTCGACCGTCAGTGAAAAGTCATCCAATAAAAATAGTGACATTTAAAATTAATGACAGATTTAAAGTTCTTCATAAAAGTTATTTCTACATCAAATGGCTTAAAATCTTTAACAGAAATTTACACAGATAGAAAACCACTGAATGAACCGAATTCTTTAGTAAAAAGAAATCTTTGGTAAAAGGAAATCTTTAGTAAAAGGAAATCTTTAGTAAAAGGAAATCTTTAGTAAAAGGAAATCTTTAGTAAAAGGAAATCTTTAGTAAAGGGAAATCTTCAGTAAAAGGAAATCTTTAGTAAAGGGAAATCTTTAGTAAAAGGAAATGTTTAGTAAAAGGAAATCTTTAGTAAAAGGAAATCTTTAGTAAAAGGAAATCTTTAGTAAAAGGAAATCTTTAGTAAAAGCAAATCTTTAGTAAAAGGAAATCTTTAGTAAAGGGAAATCTTTAGTAAAAGGAAATGTTTAGTAAAAGGAAATCTTTAGTAAAGGGAAATCTTTAGTAAAAGGAAATCTTTAGTAAAAGGAAATCTTTAGTAAAAGGAAATCTTTAGTGAAAGGAAATCTTTAGTAAAAGGAAATCTTTAGTAAAAGGAAATCTTTAGTAAAAGGAAATCTTTAGTAAAGGGAAATCTTTAGTAAAAGGAAATCTTTAGTAAAGGGAAATCTTTAGTAAAAGGAAATGTTTAGTAAAAGGAAATCTTTAGTAAAAGGAAACCTTTAGTAAAAGGAAATCTTTAGTAAAAGGAAATCTTTAGTAAAAGGAAATCTTTAGTAAAAGGAAATCTTTAGTAAAAAGAAATCTTTAGTAAAAAGCAAATCATTAGTAAAAGGAAATCTTTAGTGAAAAGAAATCTTTAGTAAAAAGAAATCTGTAGTAAAAGGAAATCTTTAGTAAAAGGTGAAAGATTTATTCGCAAATGAAGAGAAAGCTGAGTATTTCTCGACCGTCAGTGAAAAGTCATCCAATAAAAATAGTGACATTTAAAATAAATGACAGATTTAAAGTTCTTCATAAAAGTTATTTCTACATCAAATGGCATAAAATCTTTAACAGAAATTTACACAGATAGAAAACCACTGAATGAACCGAATTCTTTAGTAAAAAGAAATCTTTGGTAAAAGGAAATCTTTAGTAAAAGGAAATCTTTAGTAAAGGGAAATCCTTAGTAAAGGGAAATCTTTAGTAAAAGGAAATCTTTAGTAAAGGGAAATCTTTAGTAAAAGGAAATGTTTAGTAAAAGGAAATCTTTAGTAAAAGGAAATCTTTAGTAAAAGGAAATCTTTAGTAAAAGGAAATCTTTAGTAAAGGGAAATCTTTAGTAAAAGGAAATGTTTAGTAAAAGGAAATCTTTAGTAAAAGGAAATCTTTAGTAAAATGAAATCTTTAGTAAAAGGAAATCTTTAGTAAAAGCAAATCTTTAGTAAAAGGAAATCTTTAGTAAAAGGTGAAAGATTTATTCGCAAATGAAGAGAAAGCAGAGTATTTCTCGACCGTCAGTGAAAAGTCATCCAATAAAAATAGTGACATTTAAAATAAATGACAGATTTAAAGTTCTTCATAAAAGTTATTTCTACATCAAATGGCTTAAAATCTTTAACAGAAATTTACACAGATAGAAAACCACTGAATGAACCGAATTCTTTAGTAAAAAGAAATCTTTGGTAAAAGGAAATCTTTAGTAAAAGGAAATCTTTAGTAAAAGGAAATCTTTAGTAAAAGGAAATCTTTAGTAAAAGGAAATCTTTAGTAAAGGGAAATCTTTAGTAAAAGGAAATCTTTAGTAAAAGGAAATCTTTAGTAAAAGGAAATGTTTAGTAAAAGGAAATCTTTAGTAAAAGGAAATCTTTAGTAAAAGGAAATCTTTAGTAAAAGGAAATCTTTAGTAAAAGGAAATCTTTAGTAAAAGCAAATCTTTAGTAAAAGGAAATCTTTAGTAAAAGGGGAAAGATTTATTCGCAAATGAAGAGAAAGCAGAGTATTTCTCGACCGTCAGTGAAAAGTCATCCAATAAAAATAGTGACATTTAAAATAAATGACAGATTTAAAGTTCTTCATAAAAGTTATTTCTACATCAAATGGCTTAAAATCTTTAACAGAAATTTACACAGATAGAAAACCACTGAATGAACCGAATTCTTTAGTAAAAAGAAATCTTTGGTAAAAGGAAATCTTTAGTAAAAGGAAATCTTTAGTAAAAGGAAATCTTTAGTAAAAGGAAATCTTTAGTAAAAGGAAATCTTTAGTAAAGGGAAATCTTTAGTAAAAGGAAATCTTTAGTAAAGGGAAATCTTTAGTAAAAGGAAATCTTTAGTAAAAGGAAATCTTTAGTAAAAGGAAATCTTTAGTAAAAGGAAATCTTTAGTAAAAGGAAATCTTTAGTAAAAGGAAATCTTTAGTAAAAGGAAATCTTTAGTAAAGGGAAATCTTTAGTAAAAGGAAATGTTTAGTAAAAGGAAATCTTTAGTAAAAGGAAATCTTTAGTAAAAGGAAATCTTTAGTAAAAGGAAATCTTTAGTAAAAGGAAATCTTTAGTAAAAGGAAATCTTTAGTAAAAGGAAATCTTTAGTAAAAGCAAATCTTTAGTAAAAGGAAATCTTTAGTAAAAGGTGAAAGATTTATTCGCAAATGAAGAGAAAGCAGAGTATTTCTCGACCGTCAGTGAAAAGTCATCCAATAAAAATAGTGACATTTAAAATAAATGACAGATTTAAAGTTCTTCATAAAAGTTATTTCTACATCAAATGGCTTAAAATCTTTAACAGAAATTTACACAGATAGAAAACCACTGAATGAACCGAATTCTTTAGTAAAAAGAAATCTTTGGTAAAAGGAAATCTTTAGTAAAAGGAAATCTTTAGTAAAAGGAAATCTTTAGTAAAAGGAAATCTATAGTAAAAGGAAATCTTTAGTAAAGGGAAATCTTTAGTAAAAGGAAATCTTTAGTAAAGGGAAATCTTTAGTAAAAGGAAATCTTTAGTAAAAGGAAATCTTTAGTAAAAGGAAATCTTTAGTAAAAGGAAATCTTTAGTAAAAGGAAATCTTTAGTAAAGGGAAATCTTTAGTAAAAAGAAATCTTTAGTAAAAGGAAATCTTTAGTAAAAGGAAATCTTTAGTAAAAGCAAATCTTTAGTAAAAAGAAATCTTTAGTAAACGGTGAAAGATTTATTCGCAAATGAAGAGAAAGCAGAGTATTTCTCGAACGTCAGTGAAAAGTCATCCAATAAAAATAGTGACATTTAAAATAAATGACAGATTTAAAGTTCTTCATAAAAGTTATTTCTACATCAAATGGCTTAAAATCTTTAACAGAAATTTACACAGATAGAAAACCACTGAATGAACTGAATTCTTTAGTAAAAAGAAATCTTTGGTAAAAGGAAATCTTTAGTAAAAGGAAATCTTTAGTAAAATGAAATCTTTAGTAAAGGGAAATCTTTAGTAAAAGGAAATCTTTAGTAAAAGGAAATTTTTAGTAAAAGCAAATCTTTAGTAAAAGGAAATCTTTAGTAAAAAGAAATCTTTAGTAAAAGGAAATCTTTAGTAAAAGGAAATCTTTAGTAAAAGGAAATCTTTAGTAAAAGGTGAAAGATTTATTCGCAAATGAAGAGAAACCAGAGTATTTCTCGACCGTCAGTAAGTCATCCAATAAAAATAGTGACATTTAAAATAAATGACAAATTTAAAGTTCTCAATCTTTAGTAAAAGGCGAAAGATTTATTCGCAAATAAAGAGAAACCAGAGTATTTCTCGACCGTCAGTAACAGTCATCCAATAAAAATAGTTTGAAATAAATGACCAATTTAAAGTTCTTCATAAAAGTTACATCTGCATCAAATGGCTTAACTTTAACAGAAATCCACACAGATAGACAAACACTGAATGAACCAAATTCTTTAGTAAAAGGGAATCTTTAGTAAAAGGAAATCTTTAGTAAAAGGAAATCTTCAGTAAAAAGGAAATCCTTAGTAAAAGGAAATCCTTAGTAAAAGGAAATCCTTAGTAAAAGGAAATCCTTAGTAAAAGGAAATCTTTTAAAAAAGGCGAAAAATTTATTCGCAAATGAAGAGAAACCAGAGTATTTCTCGACCGTCAGTAACATTCAGTAAAAACTGTGACATTTATAATAAATGACGGATTTAAAGTTCTTCATAAAAGTTATTTCTGCATCAAATGGCTTAATTTCTTTAACAGAAATCTACACACAGAGACAAACATTGAATGAACCGAATTGTTTAGCAAAAGGACATCTAAACGAAAATCTTTAGGAAAAGGCGAAAGATTTATTCGCAAATGAAGAAAAACCAGAGTATTTCTCGACCGTCAGTAACAGTCATCCAGTAAAAACTGTGACATTTATAATAAATGACAGATTTAAAGTTCTTCATAAAAGTTATTTCTGCATCAAAGCGCTTAAATTGTTTAACAGATATCCACACAGAAGAAAATCTTTAGTAAAAGGAAATCTAAACGGAAATCTTTAGTAAAAGGTGAAGGATTTATTCGTAAATGAAGAGAAACCAGATGATTTGTCGATCGTCAGTAATAGTCGTCCAATAAAAAAGTGACATTTAAAATAAATGACAGATTTAAAGTTCTTCACAAAAGTTATTTCTACATCAAATGGCTTAAATTCTTTAACAGAAATCTACACAGATGTTGGCCTATCTGTGTAGATTTCTGTTACTGAATGAACCGAATTCTTTAGTAAAAGGGAATCTTTAGTAAAAGGAAGTCTTTAGTAAAAGAAAATCTTTAGTAAAAGGAAATCTAAACGAAAATTTTTGGTAAAAGGCGAAAGATTTATTCGCAAATGAAGAGAAACCAGAGTATTTCTCGACCGACAGTAACAGTCATCAGGTTCTCCACAAAAGTTATTTCTGCATCAAATGGCTTAAATTCTTAAATAGAAATCTACACAAAGATTTTAGTAAAAGGAAATCTACACGGAAATCTTTAGTAAAAGGCGAAAGACTTATTCGTAAATGAAGAGAAACCAGAGTATTTCTCGACCGTCAGTAACAGTCATCCAATAAAAATAGTGACATTTAAAATGAATTACAGATTTAAAGTTCTGCATAAAACTTATTTCTGCGTCAAAGTGCTTAAATGCTTTAACAGAAATCTATACAGAGAGACAAACATTGAATGAAGCGAAGGAAATATAAATGGAAATCTTTACTAAAAGGCGAAAGATTTATTCGCAAATGAAGAGAAACCAGAGTGTTTCTTGGCCGTCAATAACAGTCATGCTTACTACTTTGGGCCGCATTTTCGCTCAATTTCTACTGGCAATGGTCGCGAAATGTCGCGCGCGATTGAAATAGAAGACAGTTCAAGCTATCGATGGGTGGAAAATTGGCCGTCTGCGGGCAATTCTCGTCTCTCAAGCGTCGATGAAAAAAAGCAATTTTTTTGACAGATCTCAAAAAAATCAGTTATCGCAGAACACGACTGGGCTCTTTGGATGGAGTCTCGGCAAATAGGCTTTTCTGGCCACGTGTTTGGTCGAATGACACAGAGGAAGGTCTAAACTTACGACCCGTCGCATATTCACCCTCCGCAAGCTTTTTTTGGCCCAGCAGGAACGTGCAAAAGGTACCCATTTTTGACCGAAGCATCTCTTCGGAAAATCACTTTTTTTCGCACCTATGCCGCGAATATTAATTAAGCAAAAATTCATCGGACGTACCTACAACTTTATTTTGTTGGCCCGTTTTCTTTTTTAGCCGGGAGAACGTAATATATAGCTCGGAGCGATCTGTTGACGTTTCCCCTATGTTCAACTTTTGAGGTTATCTGTTACGTGTTATTCTTGTTACCAATGTCCGACAGGGAGCGTTTCTGGTTTGAAGTTACGCTAAATGGCAGCAAAACAGCTTCGACAAAAATCGATTTTTTGCATCAAAAATTGTTTTTAAAGCAGGATTTTCGCTCAAACCTCCCTTCGAAGGGTATTTAGAGGGATCTTATCGTAAGGCATGAGAGCAAGAGGCTTTTATAAGGTCCGTACGAGCCGTCGAGAAATATAAATTTTTGACGTTTATCGTTGGGTTTGACGGAATTTCTAGACGTCACGTGACATTTTCTCAAGTCCACCTTCAGTCGAAGAGGTGAAAAACGTGATTTTTCTCAAAATTGACGCATTTAATTTACTAAATATTTCCTAGTGCACGCGGAATTGTATCCTTTTTTAAATTCCAGATTTAAATGAACTGTGTGAACACTTTTGCAATTATTCAATTTTGTGAAGCCAGAGCCACTCTGTACCCTACCTAACGTCAGTCTCTCTGACATAATAACATTTGTCACACTGAAATCTAATGTCATGTCATGTCAGTGGCACTGACATTTGTCAAAATCTGACAATTTGCAACACAGCGATGAAGGCTGTAGATTCTATCAAGCCGCTTCTATAAACTCTTATAGCCTAAACCGTTCACCCCACTGATCTGCAAATTTGTATACGTATTAAAGTCACTGGAGGATGAGTTGGTATGAGTTTGGTCTCAATCGGATAAATCCCGAAGAAGACGCATGTAATATTTTTCACTTCCGGTTGTCATATTGTGGCCAAAAACAATCCAGTTCGTCCCCTGGCAATTCTAAATACCTATGCAAAATTTCAGCGCCATCCATTGTTCCGCTTGGACGACATCGTACACACATACATACACACACATACATTTTCCAGAAATCTTTACAATTGAATCAGGGGACCCCAAAACGCGTATTTCCACTCAAAACCGAAAACAAAATTTCCGTCGATTACAATACTTTCCTTCTAGGTACTAGTCGGAAAGTAAAAATATGCGGTTTTATTAAAAATTATTGCTGTCTTTTTCCTAAATTTTTCTACAGAAAATATATTGTTCAAATATTTAAATTTAAAATACCTATCCCATACAACAATTTTGTTAGATGTGGTAAACGTAAACCAACGAGTTCATTTGTGATCAACACACATTTGCCCCGAATACGCTAACATAAGCACAAAAACTACTGGGGAGAAGATAAATAAATAAGATAAAAGAAAATAATCACTTTTTGGTTTAGTGGTAGGTAACGTCAATAATTAGCCTTTATGATAAGAACCCCCTGCCATTTAGAAAAGTAATGCTATAGCTACACTCCGTTATATATGTATACGAATCTAATATGCAAACATACCAACATTTTTTAATTTTTGTTTTTAAGCATTTCTTGCCGCCCTCAAAAGACTGCCGCCCTAGGCAGTTGCCTTTCTTGTCTAATGGATAAAACAGATCTGCGCGATTTGGGGTTCCCTGAACCGATTGCAATGATTTCTGGAAATGTGTGTGTATGTATGTGTGTATGTCCGTGAACACGATAGCGCCCAAACGAAATAACGGCTACACCCATCGCTACGGAAGTTTCAGCTATCATTTGATGTGTATACCGATATGATTTAATCACGCGAAAAGTTTCCACAAAAGAATTTAGATAGCACCGTTCGCCGCCGACCAATAGCCGATGGAAAAAGTGACTCGAATTCATTAATTCATTTTATCCACTAATTGTTAAAAATTTGCGTTGCAATAACTATGGTAGGTAGGTGGAAGTCTCAGCTATCTTTTGATGTATATATCGATAAGATTTAATCTTGCAAAAAGTTTGCACAAAAGGATTTACATAACGCTGTTCGCCGTCGACCAATAGCCGATGGAAAAAGTGTCTGGAATTTATTTCACCCGCTAATTGTTATAATTTTGCTCTGTGCTAACTACGATGGGTAGAGGCAGGTCTCAGCTATCTTTTGATGCATTTATCGATATGATCACACAAAGCGAATGCGTTTGTTTAACTTAATTTAGGTGGGACTACAAATGGTACCGGGATGTTAAAAACACTCATATTTGATTAATTTATTTAAGGCACTAATTAGCAACATTTTGGGTTGCAATAACTATGGTAGTATAACAGAAGCTTGCGCTTTCGATTGGTGTTACACTTATTCAGTATAATGAAGTATTGGCGAAGATATGCGGTTCTAAAGATATGGAAATTCATTGAAATTTTGACTTTCTTTTTAATTTTTTAGGTAGTAATAATTAATTGATCCCGTTGCAATAACTATGGTAGACTCAACTCGTCATCGGCTTTCCAACGATGTATAGTTCATTGCAATCGGATGAAAAAAGTTTTTGTTGCTGGCTTTTGTTGCTAACTTCACACAGCTAGTTTTAGTTGCTAAGTCGGAGATTAATCTAATAGTTAAACCAATTGCAGATGTTTTAATTCTATGCTAAGCGTAAAATGCTTTCATTCTCGTTTTGTAATCTTCGTTGAATTTTCATGATTTTTTTCTAGCTAAACATTTTTGAAAATAATTAAGTCATCAGGCATTGGATCCGTTTAACCAAAGTGATGTTTTTCTGGTCCAAGATTGGAATATCCTGTGGACAATTAAGGTCCTTGGTCAAGTTTTCGAGTACACAGTTTTAAGCCAAATTAATTAGGAATTTAATGTCCTTTGATTTATTTCTACAAAGATACGTTGTTTCGGCTGCAGTCTTGTAAATTTAGGAGCGTTGCAGGATGATTCAAATTTATACTACTGAAGTCCTTTTTTACTTTCCGACTAGCAACCTAGCAGGAAAGTATTGTAATCGACGGAAAAAAGTCGAAATTTCAGTGGAAATACGCCTTTTGGAATCCCCTGAATCGATTGCAATGATTTCTGGAAATACAACGAAAAGTATGAGAGTAAAAAAGATGCTTAAAGTTAGCTGGTCTTTAATAAACCCCTACTTAAATTTAAAATAACCAAACAATGATTTCCATTAAAATTTCACCAGACGAGTTCAATATAGGTATTCTTTGCCTACTAAAATCCCAGAATTTATTATTGAGGGAATTCCTAAGGGCGATAAAACTTATAAAACGTATCTGAATAATATGTCTCACAATCGAAGATTTATAAATAATTTAAAGTTTAATTTTATTAGGGCCTCCATACACGGGCGATCCATCGGTCCAATTGACCCCGCGTCGATCCAAAAACTTATCGTGTATGGTGGAACCCAGATCGACTGGAGGACTCGATACCATATATTTGATATTGAGTACGTCATGTGACTCGGGCCAAACGGACTCAAGTCCAATGGACTGGGGCCGTTTGGCCCGCTCGTGTATGGAGGCCCTTAAAAAAATTAGAGACGACGTTAAATCACTGTCGTTAAATAAATTTAAAGCAGCTGTAAGTCCTGTAAGACGGCTACTTGCAGAAAATTCATTTTAATCTATCGAGGAGTATGTCCTCAACCAACAAAAATAATGTGTTTGCTTAATTCTTTCTCAGTTTTATCAATGAGTTTTGATTTGGTTTTTTACATTTAAGTAGTAATTAATCCTGTTTTATGTTACATTTGACCTTCTTGGTGATATATTTTGAAGAGGAAGTAAAGTTTATTTATGTTTATGTTTATTTGGACTTAAAACTGAGTAGGCAAAAACTTATCTGTGGTACTTAATTGTTCGGCAGGGTGTTCCAAACTTAGACATAAAAATATCATGTCGTTTACACAGACTTTCGAAGAAAATTTGAGTAGAATATGCTGAAGAAATCAAAATTCACCAAACAATAAAAGTGAGGAAACAAATACCAATACATTGATAATTAATTTGAATTTAAAACTAAGTAGGAAAAAACTTGACCAAGATCCATAATATTGTTCCACAAGGTTTAGAACACCCTAAAGCATCATGTCATTTACACAGACCTTCGAAGAATTTAGGTCGGTGTTATAAGGCTGCTTGATTAAGCTTTAGCTTTGACATTAACTCATTACATATTCTACGTTTTCCGTTGCCAACCAACGATCTCTCTTAATATAGGAGAAACTTGCTTTAAATTTTACTTTAAGTCCGGAACCTCTAAACTTTATCAACAGGAGACTCGAGTCGTCCGTCGTTTTATTCTCGGCAAACTTTAGTATTATAACGACTGGAAAACATGTTCTCGCTCATTTTCAAGTTTTGCACGGCGCTCGATTGCCGTCGCTCGCAGTTCCAAAGAAAAGAACGAACGGAAAAAAGAAGATGAGTGCAAAATAACCGACCTCGACTGACATATTTAAAAGTTATCTTGGTGTGATGAAGTTCCGGACTTTTGGGATTTGCACGGGAAAGCTCATTAGCCTCAGCGCGCGCAAAGAGCGAAGAATATTCTCAACGCCACCTTCTACAACTTTGCATGGCGCTAATTTGTTCCTCGTCTCCTCTGAGGCAATGACAGGCGAAATTTTTGTGTGAGCTTCATCGTCAACATTTCAAATTCACGCAAATCTTTAAAAGTCATATTATGCTAGGAAACTAAAACTAATGTAAACCGAAACTGTTGCACTTGTACTCAAACGTGTAATAGCTCTTTGTACAATTTTGCAACGCACATCTCAAATATCTGGGGTGGCCCTCACCCTACTTTCCGACTAAATCGTTGGGACAACAAATTGCCTAAACACTTAACAACAATTATTCAATTTAGTAAAGCCAGAGCCATCTCTGGACGCTACCTAACGTCAGTTTCAGAGACAGAATTACATTTGTCATACTGACATTTAATGTCATGTAATGTCAGTGGCACTGACGTTTGTCAAAATCTGACAATTTGCAATACAATCATGAAGGCTGTGGATTCTGTCAAACTGCTTCTAGAAACCCTTATGCAAATTTGTATGCATATTTAAAGTCAGTGGAAGATGAGTTGGTATGAATTTGATATCAATCGGATGAATCCCTTAGAAGACGTATTTAATATTTGCCACTTCCGGTTGTCAGATTATCACCAAAAACAATCCAGTTCGTCCCTCGGTAATTCTAAATATGTATGCAAAATTTCAGCCCGATCCGTTGTACCGTTTGGACACAATCAAGTTCACAGACATACACACATACCCACACATGTACACACATACATACATTTACCAGAAATCATCACAGCGATACAGGGGGGCCCTAAACGGGTATTTACGCTAAAATTCCGATTTTTTTCCTTCGATTTCAATAGTTTCCTTCTTCCTCCACTCAGGCGACTCATTCGACTACCTAGTAATTGAATCAAAGCTTTATTATTAAAATTTATAGTTTACCTTACAGTGTAATTTGTTCATTTTGCAAACAAATCGCACAAACTTAATAAAAACGTCAATTTGAGGGGAACAAATACTATCTTCTATGCGTATTTTGAGTCTAGCACTTCCAACTCATGTCAACTTCAATAGTAATCTAAGAATAACTATTCGTACATATAAAATGTTTTGTGTCCAAAAATCATTGAAACCTCTTAGCAGTAACATAAAAATGTTATGGCTCTATCTAACAAAATATTACTATTTTACTCAACGGTTATGGTCATACTTTTTGTAGGATTTCTTTGAAAGATTTGTTCATTTTCTATGAAATGTATGTATGTTGAATATCAAACGAGAATAAAGTCTTAAGTGGATATTCGATTTCACGATGACACAGATAAATAGTGCCATTCGCGTGTTTACTCTCGCTTTTACTTTGAAACAGAGATTTTTTTTTGGAGAAAGTCGTGCAAAATGCAATTTTACACGTCTTGCGACGTAGGTGTTTCTTGTTGTGGAACTTTTCAGGGTAGCTACCCCTATTAATTGTCTACAATTTGACGTATTATTAAAAGTATACTTCAACTTTCGCAATTGTTGTAAACATTTATATATATAAAACACTCCGCACACCAATTTACCACTTTATTTATGTAAAAGGGGTTGTTACCATAATAAGTATAATGATGACACCATTATTACATGCAGATTTTTATGTACAAATCTGTTATCCCCTATACTCTACATTATCGGTGGATGGACTTATGCGCTCGTATTAGATGACGCGCTGATAGTAATTAAATCTTTTTTTTGCTATACCGGTCGATACATTAAATAGCGCTATCGATTGACATATGTTTCATTAAGAAATTCGAACAGCAAAAATTATGGAAAATTATGGAAGATAGCCATAAACCTATCGTTTATGGCTATCTTCCCCCCCGGTTGTAGAATTAACAGAGCTTTAATGTAATGTAAGAGTCAATCAAGTGATAGATCCCTACTTACTCCACAGGGTGTTTCAAACTTACACTACAAAAGACTTTTATCTTCTTGCTGTATGAGAAGTTGTAAGATTATGACTGCCTTCTTTATATCGTTTTGAAAAAAATCGATGCAATCGCTTCGCTCAAAGAAGTTATGGAAGGTATAAATTAAATTTAGAAGGTTTGAGTTAAAACACTGTATCTGCTTTCAAATGTTGAACTTCCTGTGAAACAGATTTATATCTAATCAATTTCATGCCAGAAGCACAAAAAAGAAATGCCCTTTGGTTGCCCTAATAATAACACAGTTCAGAAATATTATTTACGAAGCCAGACTATTTCATGCAACTTTTTTTCACTTCTTTTCCCAATGAAAACAAAACCTAATCCTGCATAATACACACCATCCCAGATCCCCCAATTTCACTCATAAATTCTTTCCGCAGTACAAAGATACACCTAACCAATAAAAGAACGACAAACTAACTAAAACAAATCAACGAAGAAGCAACGACAAACTTCGAAGACAACCATTTCAAGTTACCGACATCTGTTCCGAAGCCGATTTCTAATTCAACAGGAATTAAAAACTTCAAGTCCCCGCGCGTCTTCTGAACCCGGCATTCCAACTTCGACGTCGAACAAACTTCGACGCCAAACGCGCGCTTCGGAAGTCGGCAAGAGCGTAGCGAAAGCACGTGGCTTTCCGGCGCGGCGTCTACTCCCCACAAACGAAAACAAACTCCGACGCTCAGTAGCAACGTGACCGTCGCGACGCACGAACATACCACTCCTCAGCCTAAAACAGCACGCGATGTAAAGTTTATGAAACTTTTCAAGAGTTAAAATGTCTGCGACGGAAGTTAACCATCAAAAACCTGGTGAAGACACCAAACCAAGGCTTCAATATTACCAAATCAATCCCAGTTACACTTTACGTGTGGTCTGTTGTGTTATCTTCATCTTTCTGACTGAAATCCTCTTGGCCCATTACATATACCGCTTAATAAACACTGAAGTCAAAGAAGAATACCTCCTGAAGAAGGACTTTGAGCAAAATTTCTTGAACGTTCTGAGGACGAGTGCTTCCCGTGAAGAAATCGTCAGGATCCTCAAAGAATTCGATTTGGTGGGTCATAGAAATTATACGAGGGGTAAAAGGGAGGCTTACGTTGATAATAATGATAATGTGTTGAACGCGGCTGGAGAGGATGGACCGAGTCTGGACTTTTATAGTTTGAGGAAGGCCAGGCAGTCGAAGGGGGATCCAGCGGCAGCAAATTCGAATAAGAAGGGAACAGGGAACGCTGGTGAAGTCTGGTTGACCAGCCATAATAGGATTTCGGTAAGTGGATCTGTTTTATTTAGTTTTCTTGGTGTGCAAAGACTGAAGTTGTGTCAGCTGTGAAAATTCCGTTAAGTTTTGCATCTTTGCTGAGGTTAATTGGTTTGCTGACGGTTTGGATACTTTGGCAGTATAAAAGGATTTTATTTTATTCGGTTTAATATTCTTGGCATATGCCTATTTTTATGAATTTTATTGGTTATATTTTAACATCAAAAGTCGAGGTAAGATAATAGACGTGTGTAATAATATTTTGTCTTACAAACGTGCAATGACCAGTTTTATTACGATGATACGCGGGCATAAATACCATATTATGTCAAGTGAAATGTAAAATGTTAGTGTTAGAACCATTTTATGACTTTTGAGGAACAAAAACATGAACACGACATAAAATTTTGTATGTACCACGGGCATATACGATGTTTAACGCTCTCGGGCGACTAAAAAGCACTCGGGTCTATCGGTCTTCGCGCTTTTTAACACGTCGTCAACGAGGGCATAAACATACTTTCTGTCCTGGGTACATAAATAACTATAATATAATGATAAATGATAATATAATATAATCTGCACAAAAATTGATAAATGCTCTCAACCTAGTACTAATTGACCAAAAACTCAATTTTAAAAGTAATAACTACGGGTATTTTTATATTTTAAAAAAACCTTGAAATCACAGCAGTTGTTCAACCTCAAACCATGAGATTCTATATAGCAAATGCGCTTATTGTTCCATTGTGATCGAAAAAATAGTTATTTGTAACGTTAGTGTAAATAATAAATTAAAAATCCTAAACAAGGTAAAAACGGCAGTCGTGCTTTCAAAGTAAAAATTGCTATTTTCGCACGGTTTTCTCTATTTTCGTTTGCGTTTTACTCACAAATGGGGTGTTTGTGAGTCAGAGTAATGAGGTCTTCAAAAATGGATTTCTGGGACAATTTCCCATTCGTTACGCTTGGAAACTTCCATATGACACTATTAGATCAGTCACAGTTTGCTTTGAAAGTGAAGAATGATTATTTTTTAAAGATGGACAATTAAAAATGGATTTCTGGGACAATTTCCCACCCGATACTATTTGAATCAACCATATCGCGATTACAGCAGACACAGTTTTCTTTGGAAGTAAAAAAATATAGCAAAAGTACTATTGCGGTATTACTTTTAATAGCTTGGGACTTTATAAATTTCAAACCTTTCGTGATAGAGAACATCCAATAACCCTCTTTGTAATCAGCACAAAAAACTGTACAATAATCCATTATGCTATTATTAATTATTAAGAATAGTTGAGTTTCCGACTAATAAAAAAATCGCATTTTTAAATTATAATTTTCAAGTGGTTTACACATCACGATAGGTACCTAAGGCTCTAAATCTAAAACAAGAGCGCTGATTACAAGTTTCTACAGAACAAGTGCCTGTCTCTAATAGTTTCGGAGTAATGGTCAAATTTAAAATAAAGTAAATAAAAGAAATGTTCTCCAATATTCTCATTTCTGTGTACTTTAACACTGTACTAAGAATCATTCAAATCAAATTTGCAAAGATTGTCTATCCTGCTATTCCTGGAGTACGTCAAACTACATCCAGATGGAAATCGACCTCTGCTTGAAACCCTGTCCGGTTGCACTTAGAAAATTAATTGAGTGTAGCCTCTCAATGCCATGAACGCTGCACAGACTTGTCTGCCATGCAAATAGAATGCTGCGACGACGAAAAGCATAAAAGGAATACTATTGAATTGAACATCAACATTTATTTAACTCTTGCCTTAGCAGAAAAATGTCAAGAGATAACCAGCCTATTATGCAAATCTAACTCAGTGATCCCTTAAACCACTTGGTAGATCTTCATTTGGCGTCTTCATGTTTATAAAGCACACTTATAAAGCAGCGACGTCGGTCGGTCCCTGGAAGCGTCGAAATATGAAATAGTTAAGGGACCATCCATCATTCAGACGCCAGGACCCCTTTTATCGTTGTGTGTAGAGGGGCGGAGGGGTTGATCGTGGTAAAAAAGTACGCTACGAGTCCACTGGCGCCGAAACGGTCGCGAATAAAATACACTTAAATAAAAATTCGCTGCCTTCCATTCATCCCTTTTTTCTTGTCGTGGAAAGTTGATGTTACCACGCGAAAACTGGGTCGGTGTCATTTACTCTTATGAATATTACTTCCTGCCCTTTGTAGCAGTTGGTAGCCCTTGGCGAACGAAACAATGTGGGCGACTAAAGAATGGCCCAGGGGATGCTAAAATTATTTTTGTGGCCGAGCTTTTTTTGTATAATATGTTTGTGTGTGATATATTTGTATGTGTGAATATATTTTTCTGCAAAAGAGTTAAAAATAGGTCATTAAAAGAATTTACAGTAGTAAAGTTAGGTAGTATTCTTTCATTGCTCTATCTTTAGTAATCTTAAATTATAAATCTTTTGCTTATCAGATTGTAATCAAAAACAATACTGTTCGTCCCTTGGCAATTCGTGTTCATAGACATATACACATGTACCCACATACATTTTCCAGAAATCATTGCAATAAATTCAGGGAACCCCAAAACGCGAGTTTCAATACTTTTCTTCTAGGCTACTGGTCAGAAAGTAAAAATGGCAAAAGGCACGGGTACAAATTAACTACTACATCGTACTCAATCAATGCCCATAATGTCGCAAAGTCATGGTTTTAGCATAATAAGGAAATCTAACATTTTCAAAACAATTTCACTCAGAACTAAACAAAACACCATATCAGTAATAAACAAAATTTCGTTATTTTGTATTAAAAAGGCAAATGAAAGCAAATCTCTCTTGCCATTACACCGATTTCTATTTTTACAAACCTTCAGGGCTTTTCATAACACACACCACACACTTCTATAAAAAACATTAAAACCAAAATGTAAATACAGACCGCCGGCAGTGACCGGTAATGTAAACAGTAGAACGGTAAAAGTAAAAATCTCCGGTCGGGTCGCCTCAAACGTTCCCGTTTCCGTCCGTTTCCAGTTGGCTAAAAACATGGATATGATAAGCCATGCCGAGTAGCGGGAATTGGCGAATCGTATCTGCATTTCTAGCCTTCCCGCCGGTATAAAACTACCGGCCGCACTATCTGTACCCGCATGGACGGACTTCATTTTTAATTTATATGCAGATCCGGCTCCATTAAGGGATCTCCTCGCACCTATAACAAGTGGACCTAGAGCCGATTATTCGAATGATTCGAACGACCGAATTGACATTCCACCTGGGCATTAGCAACAGTCGGTAACTACTTTTTATGGTTTTATGTAGGATGTCACATGGGTGTCGTAATGCACTTTTTATGATTCAGCAAATTATACAAACATTCTTCGAAATCCTTCCTGGCTAACGGAAAATTCGAAGGTCTGCCTTGAGGCAGCCTTGAGGCGCTAGGCCTTCTCCATCCACACATAGAGGTTTCTCCATCCACACATAGAGGTTTTCCTTGAGGTCTTCCGCCTCAAGGCATGCTTTCGGATTTTCCGTTGCGTGTAGAGCCACCTTTACTGTCACAATACTTATTTTTTCCGCATTCAAAAACACATCTCTATCTAAAAGCCCTCGATAAAATAAAATCGCACCCAGAAGGTAATAATAATTACACGATTCGGTCGGTGGTGAAAGTCCCCGCGGTGGAAAAATCAATTCGTATCTCTCGAGTCGGGCATAAAAAATGTGAGGCCAAGAGGACACTAAAATAAATCTGCGAGGGATGTCCCGCCCGCCGGGAATAATCGGATTTTGGGACAAAACTCGCGCCATTTATAAGGCGGGGACTCTTTGGTCGCACAATGGGTGCGAAAAAAGATCGCCAACCGTAAAATTCTGCCCCTCGATTACACATGACTCATAAGTCTCGCACCGCCGCCACCACCTCTGTCGCCGCAGCCGCCGCACCACCCCCAACGACTTTCTCTCGCCACACTTCCTCATGACAATAAAAGACACGATGTCGGTGACAACGGCTCAATTAACTCTCCCTCAAGAGCTTTCTTGTTGCCAGGAAGTCGTCGTGTGGAACATCGTAAACGTGAAAACATGGTCATGGCATGTTTATTTACGGCTTTTTTCGAAATAATGCTGTATTATTACTTTTTACGATGACTTTTCTTACAGGTGAGGATATCTGGGTGTGAAGTGGGATTTTCCAGATGTTACATGAATAAGATTTTATGAGTACTTACATAAAACCTGGAAGTTTTTTATACCTATTAGAAATTATATTCTGGTACATATATAATAATTTAGCTAGATAAATTTGAAAAATCCTCAGTATAAAGAATGAAACATGATTATAGAATTTGATATTGTTCCGGAACCTCCACAAAAAAAATGGATCAGTGTTTTAACGGTCCTATCTGGGTTCTATGTTATACAGAACATAAAGTAAGCAACACATATACGGGGTGATTCCTAATGTTTGAGCAGAAATTTAGGGGAGTTTAATAGTAAAATAATTGACAATATATGAAAGGAGGCTTTGCACAATATGTGTCAGATATTATAAGACCTGTCTGACATACGTTGTTATTTTGTACTGTGCAGTCAGTGGTTAAAGTATTGTTTTTACTTTCCGATTAATTCTGGAAAATGTCTGTATTAGTCCAAGATCCCGACGTAGATCGACCTTCCCTCATCCTTTTTCCTAATCAAATCTATATTTTATACAGTATAATGTATAAATGAACACTATGTCCTAGGGTTGCCGCAAGGCTATTTTTAATTAAAAATTTACTTAAGGTGTATTGTTTTTATTGTTGTTTGTAAACTTAATAAGAAAATGTTACTAGAAAGAGAAACACCGTCAGAGAAGCGTGCAAGGTCAATTATTCTACGTTACGGTTACGGCACTATAAATGGACCTTAGGAGCTCTCTGCACGCTCATTTCTCTCATTTTCTCTGTGTAATAGAAAAAGACACTGTTACTGTACCACAAAAATCCGTTTTAGAGTAACCACGTTATTGAAAATATATGTTCTGTCTGTGTTGATAAGTATACTTCCAACCTTCAGTCATGTATCAGTTGCACAGAATTAGCATAGAAGTTGGGATCTACATTATGTCTTAAGTCTATCAGCATTCCACGCATTTACAGGTTGCGATTGTACTGCTGCTTTCTAAAATAAAGGGAAAGTATGGCCTTTAAAAATGTTTACAAGAAACGAGACCTTAAAAGTGCTTCTCCGTCATTTTGGTGATATTTTCATCGACGAGAAAACTGAGGTGATCCTATAGTTTACTGCTCTTATTTAAGGCATTAAGCACTGTTAAAAGGTTTCCTTGGGGATCCAACGCCCTTAAAGTTGAAGAAATTTTGCAGGATACGTAGAGTGACAATAATGACGAAAATTCTTCTGAATGTGTAGTCGTTTGCTCCCAAACGGATTTATACTATATTTGTCCTTTTCTATTACACAGAGAAATTATTCTGCGTCACTGTGTGTCGCATTAGTAAGGGTTCTATGTACACGGCTAGTAGTTTAGTACAGTACCGAGTAATTTAGTGAATTATTGTGTACGGACATAAAAATTTTATCGAATTTAGTTAGTAACCACTATACCATCATATATAACGACAAATTAAATGAAAATCGAGTAAATAAGAAAGAACAATATATTTCACAACGAAGAGATTAATGAAAATTCGTGGAGTGCATAAATTCCAACACTGGATATTTTAAGGCCTTGGAATCAGTGTTTTGTTTATACTAATAAGGAGTTCTCCCTTACTTAACTCTAAATAAGGAGTAGTCTCCCTTTAAGTTCAGATTGTGGAGCGAAAAAAGTAGCTTTCAAATATAACATCAAACGACCTATTTTCAACAAAAAATTATTTCCCTCTCAAAGTTTTACGATCAGAAAACTTTATTACAAATAATTTTCAGTTAATTATTACTATTTTCATCTGACAAATAACAACAATATATTATCATTACTTTACATTCCACAGCAACATGAGCAGAAAATATTCAAAGAATTCCAGTAAACGTTCATGTAACAACGATTGATGGCTCAATTTATAACCCCAGTGAAAATAAACTGTTAAAATATAGGAGATAATGCGTTTTATCCAACATTCTGTCCGCTGCAGCAGCGTGAGAGCTCCAGTTCAGCTGACATTACGAATATTTTTCATGTGCATCCTGCGGTCCGTATGAAAAATTTTAGACTGTGAAATTGCCCGGCTGGAACGGGAAAAATCGTATATGTAACAGCTGTCAGGTCTCACGTTTCGTTTCACAGTGTGCTCGGAAATAGAGTTGCCATGGACTAAGTATGACGTTAACACGGTAAGAATTGCCCAGAAATACAGAGAATACGCTCTTCTAGACGCTATTATTGTAGATTGTAACCCCTCGCAGATGCTGTTTACGAAGTTTGCTAGTGGCATTTATGAGAATAAAATTTAAGGAAGAATTGCAGAAATTGCTTTTATATAATTCACTGACGAAGAGTGCATAAATAATGCATCCAGCGTTTTCTGTTTGTAATATATTCAAGCATCATATTCTGAGTTAAATTCAAATAAAATTCATCGTTATTTATTAAATACATTGTTCCCTAATTGTACAATAATTATTATCTTCAATTAAGGTGAAATTATGCACATATATTAATGCAATTATTTCAATATTATACTTCTCGTAGATATATATGCACTTCTGGTAAAATTAATTACTTATGGAATATTCATAGTTTAAGCTGGAGAACTATTCCAGAACTTGCCAAGTTCTATGTAACCTATTCGTTAAAATTAATTCGAAATTATATACCAAGTAGGTCTACTAGTATTTCTGTTTAAAGTGTGTTAACCGAACAAACTATAATAGTTTACTACTCTGTTTGTTTATCCATTATCCTGTGTATAACCAAAGGAACATCCTTCAGCAGTAGTGGTGTTTCTTAGTTTTCAGCAAATTAAGCTACCAGTTTAAATTAAGTGCAAACTGTCAGATGATTTTGTACGTCTAACAGCAGCAATATTGCATTTAGCGTTCTAAAAAAAAACGGTGATGTATAAAGATTCAACAAAGCATTGCTGCGTTAAAAAAAGTTTGCTTTGCATAAAATAAAAAAAACGTTGATTAAAAACAAATACATAGATCGCAAAAAAGACCTAAAAGCTAAAAACTATTCAGTATCGCGAAATAATCCTATACAAAATCTTTAACATCATCTCTCGAACGTCAGTTACGATGTTCCAAATTTCAATCGTACTATTTGCATATGAAAATTGGTGTACGTGCTGAACGTTAAAAATTCAACGTGGGTAAAAATCGCTTGTCGCGCCTGTATTTTTGTTGTTGTTTAATTTTTAATAGATGTGGACGCGCATTGCGCCAGTTTCCCATGTTTTCCAATGCGTAAAGCGTCAGAATTCGAAATTCGGTAATTTTTTTATGTTCCCGAATTACACCGAATATTTTACGAGCATTACAATCCAATTGCAAACGTCGCAATTCGTTACTCTTTGTGCTCTTTTATATATGATTTTATTTTTAATTTGCAGTGCTTAAAATAGCTACTAAATAAATACCTATAAAGTGGCTGTTATACTGTTTTTTCTTGCGTTTGTACTTTTATACTGCTAACAGCCGTTTTAACGAAAATAATAGTTAAATTTTGATGAATCTGCTATTACATATCTGACCGACTGATATTGCCTATTGCAGATAAAATACAATACTTAGTTTAGGTTACGAAGATGTCAGATTTTATGATCTGAGAGAATCACGCTAGTACGCACACGCATCCTGCAATTATAGCCAAATTAATTGCTGTGTGTCAAATGGTGCTTAAGAAACTATGCCTCGCTATAAATATGTGATAATTTTTGCTATTATTTTCGTTAGAATTCTCAGTCGTGTAAAACGACTCAAAAAGTTGGGAAAAAATTACAAGCTATAAACAGCAAAACTACTATCTAAAGCTAAAATAATATAAACAGCAAATAATAGTACATTATTCAACTCTAAGTTTATTTATAATTCATTAGTTGGAAACAGAACACCTTTGCATTAGCTCCATACGACAGGTAAGTGGGATGTGGCATTTTCCTTGATTATTTATGTCATGTATTATGTCACATTTGCAATGATTGTTACATTAAAACGTGTATTATAAATTTATAAAAACAAACTCTGCTAAAGGGAATACAAAAATTATAATTCAAGACGCAGTACCAACAATATTTCTTTTTATCATGGCTGAGTTGTATTTGGAAATCATGTTTTTTCTTATTCGATATGATAACACTTTTGACCCTACCTAACGTCCGTTTCTATGATGTAATAAAATTTGTCATACTGACATTTAATGTCATCTCATGTCAGTGGCACTGACGTTTGTCAAAATCTGAACAATTTGCAACAGAGCGACGAAGGCTGTGGATCCTGTCAAACTGCTTCTATAAACTCTTATAGCGCCTAGATCGTTCATCCCACTGTTCTGCAAATTTGTAACACATTTAAAGTCACTGGAGGATGAGTTGGTATGAGTTTGACCTCAATCGGATGAAACCCTCAGAAGACGCATGTAACATTTGCCACTTCCGGTTGTCAGATTATCACAAAAAACAATCCAGTTCGTCTCCCGGTAATTCGAAATACGTATATCAAATTTCAGGCCGATCCGTTGTTCCGTTTGGGCGCTATAGTGTTCACGGACATACACACATATGTACATACATTTTTCAGACATTGTTGTAGTCGATTCAGGGGACCCCAAATCGGTTATTTCCGCTGAAATCCCGATTTTTTTTTTCAGTCGATTACAGTACTGTTTACTTCTAGTGTACTAGTCGGAAAGTAAAAATACAGTCTCAAAATTCTATTTCTGAGTACCTATGCCAAAAAAATAAGTAAGGAATAAACAACAAATTTATAACAGTTTTTGGTCCCTTCAAGAGCTTTTGCCAGAAATAAGCTTTTTTGAATATATTTCAGGTGTTTCAGACTTTTTTCCACACTGCATAGTCATGATTTTAATGAACACATTTTAAATAACTATTTCGTAGGTACACAGTTTATCAACGTAGTAGCAATTTTATTCGCTCCTCTTGAAAATGTTAATCAAAAACTGTTGTCGTTGCATCCGTATCTTCTCCCTCATGCGCAGCTTTCTTTTCTAGTCTGTCAGGCAGAATTATATTCATTAGAACCCTTCCTCAAACCCCTCCGTGCTTTGACTGCCTTCAAATCTCACCAATTTCCCAGAGCACACCGGCACAGTATTACACATCGCTAAGGTAAATAGCAATTACGTGACATCGTTCCACCGAAAAAGAGTATTGAAATTGAGCTGAAATCTCCAGCTGTGTACACAAGTGTATTAATAGTGGCGATGTAGGGAAAGGCGTGTTGAATTAAGGACGTTATTACGACCTTCAATTATATCTAGCTTATTGCTGTGGGTAGGTACTATTCTCGTAAGGAAGAAGAAATTCTTATTGTCAAACAATGAATTACAATCTTGCCATCGAAGAATAATGAGCATTTTAACTCTGACTTATTGAAATTTATATAGTTTGCTCTTACTTATTTACTTTTTGCTATACTAAATTCAAAGGAAAACACCACTAATCAAAATAATAATTTACAAATTAAGAAGAAACAAGCAAAACAAATGGAAAAATAATCACCTTACCCACTTACAAACACAATACACTACACTAATTTTCATATTAAAATAAGCATGGAAAAATGCTTGATCTTAACTTAACAAGATCTCGAAATATAACGATTGAATGACTACGTTTAACATCTCAAAACTCAATTTATGCCTGATTGGAGTTGCCCTTTCTCACAGTAGGGTTTATCTGAATTTGGGACTAATCGAGACCCAGAAGATATTAAGAACTAATTATGAAACGTAACCCCACAGATTTTTATAGATTTTTTTGCGTCTAGAGACTCGCACATAAATTTTCTACAAAAATAATCCATCCGAAACCCCAATTATTACAGTATTGTAAGTACGAAGGCGTATAATGCAAATCCATGACTACAAGAAAAACTAGTTTTGCTCATTCCAGCTATTTCAAAGCAATGGCAACAAACAGAATGTTTTTTCTTGCAGAAACCAGCAAACATCAAAGAACATAACTAATTATTATTAAAAGTAGACCGCATCTCTTTGTCTAGCCACGTCTTGTGCCTTCGTAAGTCCTTAAGTAATTGTGCTCTGCGGATTAACGAAGTCCCAGTCGTCATGCATCTTTTCAATCCGGTCCGGTCCGGCGGGGCACATAGGCGACATCTACTGGGGGAGGTTAAACGAATGCCAGGCGCGCGCTCTTTCCACCGTAACTGGAAAATTTATGCGAGGAATTTCCACCGAATACCTATAATGTACATTGCCCGAGATCCCTCCCCTATTTCACGAACGACGAACTCTCTTATTCCATATGCCACGATGCTGTTTTTGTCCTGGTATCGTGGCATTCAAGACAAAAGGCACTCGATGACGCACATGACGACGCACGACACGACAATATTAAAAATAATACCGTGCCAGTTGTGGATTCTCATATTAAATGACCTGGGGGAACAAAAATTCCAGATATTCTTAGCATTTTATGATTTTTGCAGGATACCTAATCTGACAATAGCCATCCTCTGTATGTATGTATGTATGTATGTATGTATATCACCAAAAACAATCCAGTTCGTCCCCTGATAATTCTAAATATGTATAACAAATTTGAGCCCAATCAAAGTCAAAAGCCTTCCACAGTCATGGTTTTGATGGCCCAATCATTTCAACATTGCCTTATATTTATCCACCGCGAATATGTGAAAGCACAAAAGGCAAAAACGGCATAGAACGAACGTAAATTGAAAAAAGCTTCAATTCTTTTCGAGATCAAGGGGCTCCGTACCAATCTCAAGCAAAGTAAATATAAATCTCACATTACAAGCCGTGGAAGGGCGAGGAGCGTGTGCGGGGGTATGTAGTAACCGCGTCGCACGTTGAAAGCGTACATTTCACGTGCCGGAATGAATGTCGGATATTCAACTGGATACATTAGGTCCTTGTTTATGTTACCCTGAAATATTTGCGGTGCTTTGTTCTGATGTTTTTTGTTTGTATTTAGTTTCTGTTCAGGGACTCCATAGAAGGCATAATCTGTTACAAACATCAAATAATAACGTTTAGAATAAAAGTTAAAGTACATTCCTGTTCGGTAAATAACTAAATAAATTCATTAATTAACTAATTTGTAATACCGTGCCTAACCTTTTTTCCATTCTTCGCTTCGGTTAGAAAATATTCTTGTACACAGTTATATAAAACATCATACAGGGTTAAATGTGTTAATTAAGATCTTAATTAACATGTAAATTAGAATAAACTAACTGAAATTTACATTGTCTGGTGCATAAACACGAATAGTTGGAATTTAGAGACCAGAGATCTGTTAATATGCTTTCATTTCCTTGCTGTACCGGCGCATCCGCCAAAGTAGTATGAACTGCTTGCGGCATGCCACGAACAACGTATGTTAATTTACTGAGTTACGCAGTACGTCTGTACCACATAGGGGCTAGCGCACTGTCAAAAGGAAGGTTTTCCTTTAATTTCCCAATGCTGGTAACAACCAATGGCAACTGACTAATAGTTGACTTCGCTAATACTGAAGTCAGTAACTCAGACTTTGTCGGTCACGGTATTGACTTTTGTATCGATTACGGAACAAGGTTTATGCCGAAAACTAACCGCGGAATTTCGACCGTTTGCATAGCGGGCTGGTCCTAACTAGCGTACATTAGTGCCAAAATGGAAAAGAAAATAACCGCTCAAATAAAAATTTGACATACTTTGTTCTCCAATAACAGCATTCTCTTCATAGCCTGGAGATGCCTCTTGCAACAGAGTGCAAAACATTGACTACTTTATCGTCGTTGACGCGGTTTTCTCCCGGAAGTCTAGAACAAAATGAGTTATATTTATAATATATATAAGTTATATTTACAATTTTATTACGTAGGAAAAATTTCGAATAATGATGTCTATAATTTGCAGAAAGAATCATCAAAATCCAAGATTAAAGTTATTGGAGATCAAAATTTGTCAAGTTTTTTTGGTTGGTGCTTTATTTTGTCACTGAATATATTTGTTAACGTGGTTGTATAATGTGGATATTTGTTCTGCGAGCACACAATTTTATATTGGCAATTTGAACTCGAATTCGGTTGTGTAATTAATGCGCCGCAGATGCAATTACGTTCGATCCAAATTAATTCGCCCGTTTTTATAATACTTAATAATACATGGCGCAGTCGAAATGTATCGATCAGAGTACGGCATTTAAATTAGGTTTGATTTGGATAAACATTTGAAAGCGTAGAACCGTCGATTTCAATATTCGAGTATTACGCAAACAAAAGGAGGATTAAAATTAAACAAATTGTCATTTCGAATTATTTCGCCCATATCACTATTTTATATGTAAACTCTATTTCCCCGATATTTAAAATTGATTGCTAACTCGTTTCGGACTATTAATATGCATGGAAATGGCAGTTGATTTCGAATACATAAATCGGAATTGGTTTATTTTATTTGTGTTTTCAGTTTATACTTATTTATACAACTGCTCATATGCAAAATTATATGTTATGATAAAGCATAAACATGTTTTTTTATAACAAAAGTTTTATTTATTTAACGAATAACAGCAATAACTTGAATTTGTTTGTAGGACACACTATTGTTCATATTTATGTATAATAAAGATGTTACAAGTTAATTATGAAAGAGAGTATTTTTTGTTATTTTGCCAGTGCATTTGCTATTTTAAAGTCTACGTTTATTATAAAATACACAGAAACAGTATTTTAAATACGACCTGAATCAACAGTAGCATCTGTATTGAATGTCGATTTGTCCATTTGTATTATTACATGAATATTATATGATAATTGATGTCAAAGTGATATTGATCCGTCATTTTTTCTGCTATTTGTTATTTATGCTGATGATCCATATGAATAAAACTTTATGGAACATTTTCCACAATATATAAGCGTATTATTGGATCAGTTGAAAGACATTTATTTTAATGCAATTTATTGCAAGCGTCTACATAAACATTATAGAAGAAATATGATCTGTAGGTAGTCTAGAACTGTTTACTTTCTACTAAAGAATCATGGATGAAATACTTTCTGTAATACTTCACCTTCGTGAAGCTACAAGCACAGTGGATCCCAACCTAATGTCAGTCATAGATTAACAATCAATGCAATTCTGTGTGAACGTCACTACTCATTTGCTAGAAAGGTAAAGTTGTTAAAAGTTAAATTTTAGTAACTTTGATGGTAAGAACATTTGCCAATTCTGTATGCGTGAATTATTCGAACGTTACTATTTTTTGCTTTGAGTTTTCAGCAAAGTGGCTAACTTGATTTCTATTTTTTGAATGACCAGAAACAGCAGTACATACTTATTTCTTGAATATATGAGTGTTGGTTTACAGACAAGGAAATCTTGTCCAATTCTGGTATGAGGACATAAAAGCAAAGAGCAATAAGGAATTACAATAACTACATTACAATGCAGTACATATACATTTAAAGAATACTTTATATGGAGAATTTTTGTTCTTGTGGTACTGCCTTCGACGTACTCTAAAAATTCTTTCAATAGATTGATCACCAGATCTTTTGATAGCCTGTATTGACTCATAAAATTATATTCTAGAATTTCAAATGGTTTGCAATGGTCGCGTACATTTTGATAATAAATTATTCTAAACATATTAAGAAATATTTCATTAAAAGATACAAATAATTTATATATTATAATTGTTCCTCATACATATTTGTAACATCGTTTAATGCATTTGTTGAATTAAAATTCAACAATACCCCCAACGAATCCATTGATGAAAAATATATTGAAACTGTCAGATCTACATACGTTCTTTGCAACTCAGTTGCTACATATTTAATCACTCGATTACTAAAAGATAAATACAGAATACATATTTTTCACAAAGTTATTTAAGAATTAAATACCATACATTCGCTCAACTGAATTTCGAACATTTATATGACAATTACCAATTACATAGTTCTTCTGAAGCATCTTGCGGATGTAATATAGATGTAAATAAACAAGGTAAGCATATTAGCAAAGGTAAGCATAGCTAACCGCTATCTCCAATTCCAAGTAATATAGCTCATACGTCAACAGTACAACTTCAGATTCGATTGTTAATTTGTACGTCTACTCCACGTCTACTCAATTATTTTACATGAGTTACTCAGATGAGAAGATGTTATTTAGGAACTGTCATTGTCAGTTAACAATTTCTGTGGTTGCTCTCATTAGCAATATGTATATAGAAGACATAGAATTGGACTGATTATCATGTAATGTCAGTTGTCATTAACGTTTATCGATATCTGTCAATTTGCATAGTGACTAAGGCTGTGGATTCTTCCCGACTGCTTCTATAAATGCTCATAGCACGTAAACCGAAACATACTGAGAATAAATTAGACTGACAAAGTAAACTATCGAATTGTTCCTTTCGAATTAAGAATACAAATAAATACCTAAAATAATAAGCAACTCAGTCATGTTACCTAATTCCAACAATTAATCCTTCGCTACATTTACCAACAAGCTAGCGAAGAAAACAAACATCAGTCACAGTGGTGTGTTTAAATCGTTTTTCGTAATTTGAAACATGTTCATCAAAATGTCTTGTGTGCCGGTTGAATTATGCCCGTGGACGTTTACAAACGGAACTGATGACGGTAGCAGTTTTTGCAGAGTTCGTTTTGCAGCGCGAGCGAGCGCCCCCTGTCCGTTCCACAAAGCCCGTCGTCAAACGAAACTCGCCGCCGTCATTTGTCTGCTTCGGGGTGCCGATCGAAGCTCTTTTTATGAGCTTGTTTGGCATTCGGTAGATTTTTTCGTGTCGATGTTATACGTCAAATTTTTGTTCGTTCTCGTGTATCAAGTCTGGGGAAAATACCACTCCCCTACCTGTGTTCGGTGCAGGAAATTTATTTTAGAAAATGTGAATTTAGTGGTGCGAAAAAGCAACCGCCCGCTGAAAATTTTTGTATATTTTGTTAGAATGAGTATTTCTGTAAATAATCTTTGTAACCGACGTGATGTGAAACAGTATGTTTATTAATTTAACTAATTAACAGCAATAAAATATTTGTATATTGTTCCTATTCCTAACGTATATAGTTTTTCATGTATTATGTTTAGTGTAGTATCCTTTAGTTCAGGGTTTCCTAAACTGTGTTTCGCTGAATACCAGGGTTCCGCAAAGAGTTAGTAAGTATTCCACACAGTGGCGTCTTAACTTACTAGATTGTAGATCAAAAAATGTAGAAAAAATGTACTTGAATTATAATAATATTGTGATTTCATCTGTATAACGAGCTCTATGGGAAGCTGTTTGCATGAAAGAAGATAAAAGAGGAAAGCTTGCTCCAAAATAGTTTCCAAGAAGGAAAACGGCTCTACGGTAGGAAGAAATATACTACCCAAAATATCTGGGGTAACCCTCACCCAACTTTCCGACTACACCGTTGGCACAATGAAGTGTCTGAACACTTCTGCAATTATTCAAATTTGTGAACATTTGTCACATTGACTTTTAATGTCCTGTCAGTGGCACTGACGCTGACGTTTGTCAAAATCTAACAATTTGCAACAAAGCGACAAAGCGTCGTAATGGCGTCTAAACCGTTCATCCCATTGATCTGTAAATTAGTATACTTATTTAAAATCACTGGAGGATGAGCTGATATTAGTTTGACAAAATCGGATAAATCCCGAAGAAGACGCATGTAACATTTGCCACTTCCGGTTATCATACTGTGGCCAAAATCAATCCAGTTCGTCCCCCGGCAATGCAAAATAAGTATGCAAAATTTCAGCCCGATCCGTTGTACCGCTTGGACAAAATCGTGTTCACAGACATACGTACACACACACACACACACATTTTCGAGAAATCATTGCAATCGGTTCAGGGGACCCCAAAACGCGTATTTCCACTGAAATCCCGATTTTTTTTCCGTCGATTACAATACGGAAAGTGTGGATATTTTCACCGTACAATGAACATATAACATACGTTACAGAAAAAAAAATTAACAATGTTTTACACAAGGAAAATAGCAATATTTGAATAGAAAATAAAATACTAGTAAATAAAAAACTAAAATAATTGTTTTGGTGATTTTAGTTACGCTACAAGATTCGACAACTTTGGGTTTGGAACATATTCTCCATGACAGCTTGACCAGCAGGTTTTAATTGCAACTGATTATAAAAATCTAATTGGGTTTATAAGTGATTTGGATTTAAAAGAAAAACATAAAAAATAGTCATAAATAATTTCAGGGAAAGTTTATCAGACGACTCCACCTATTCCAATATTGTACCTGACACCGAGAAGCTGTACGACAAAAGGATTTATCCACTTAGTTTATTTTATTTTATCTTTTGTTATTACGAATATAAATATCTTTTTCTCATCGTTTTTTTTTACGAAAATGCACGTTTTGACGTTCTAGAAACCAAATCCACAAATACTCAACCGTGTGGGTCTGTGTTTACGTTTGTGTGTTTGGTCCAGAATTCTGAAAAGCCTGCTAAGCATGTTGCAAGTTCGATCATGGATATATACCTCAAAATTGTGCGCTACACACGACATTTTACATCACGTCTGTAGAAACTGATTCACATTCTTTAGTTAGTCAATACAAGTGCGGTAATAGTTCCAAAGGGTTTAAAAAATACTTTTATAAGCGTATAAAGGCTCATATCAGATGTAGCAACTGCTTTCAATCTGTTCAAGGATCGATACATAGTTGCATTCGAATGCATTCACCTCGAACGGCATAAATAATGCAAGATCCCAGGAAAAGCTCTCTTGTGACAGAAAGTATTCGAGTAAATACGTGATTTAGTGAAAGAAGGGTTGCAGTACCTAGTATACAGGATACGTCGCAGAGATGGTGTTTCTAAAACAGAGTACAATTCATCATTTTTATGTAATTTTTCAACAGCTCGCGAAGGAAGAAGGCTATAATAATCGAAGCGACCGAGACAAACAAGAAACGAGAAAAACGTCTAGCAACTGTTCGATTATTAACGATGCTGCGTTATTTATGATTCATGGTAATTGGATTTTGGAGGGAGGTACATTTCCACCATGGTAAAAGTGCACAAACATTAAAAGAATGAATTTATACGTATGCACATAATGAACCTCAAAAAGTCCAATAATCACTATAATCTTTGACAAATTTTGATAATTATTTCAGAAAATTATAGAAAAACATTCTCCATAGGTAATGCAATTTTGAAAATAATAAATTTTACAACTTTGTTTGTGGTCTAACTAAACTCTGTGGAACAATTAGGGGCCTTCGTCAAGTATTTGCCTAGTTTTAAAGTCAGATTAATTATCAATGTATTGGTATATGTTTTATTTAGATATTGTCATTTTAAAAAAAGATAAAACAACTTAAAATAAAAGACAAACAAGATTTTAGTTGAAATCTTATAAATTTAACTTTTGTTTTCCATACACGAGTATTTTTGAGCAGATCTGTTTGTATTTATTTTTAACTCTTCTTTCGGATGATTTAGCCTTTTCAGTTTTGTTAAAGTACCCAGTAAACAGATCGGATTTGAAAAAAACAACTGAAAGAAGCGATCAACACACAGTAAATACTCTTTTCAGGACACAAATTCTTAATTTGTTTTTTTTTTATATTTCATACTTTTTATTTTTTGCGAACGTGATCGTTATTTCTAATGAATAGAACCTTTAAAACGACACGCAATACCTATTACAAAAGTAAATAATCAATATTTTTTTTCGTATCTCCTAATTTATTTTTTCTCTGCTTATTATCGTCCCTCTTTTCCATTCAAATGTCTAATTTTCAGCCAGTAATTGAATGTGCAGCGTTTCAGAGAGACTGAAATACTTTAACGGTGAGAATCCTCATTGTTATTTTAATCAGGGTGTCACCCTACCCCCGCACAACGAGAAAAGAATTGGATAAAATTAATTTCTTGTGACGTGAGAAAGAAATTTAATGAATACAGAATACCCACTGTGGCCCGGCAATGAGTGCGAATATAATTCCAGGCATATCTTAAGTATGGTATTATTTCCCATTTTTCAGATGGTTTCTACTCAAATATGCTACTTTAGCTAAAGAGCACTCAGATTAATTGCATCACTTGCCTTCGGATCGAGCTACAAAGTTTCATACTTCATTTTGTGTTCTTTGCAGAAAATGTTTTACATAATTCACTTGTACTTATGTACAAGATTCAAATACAGTTATTTCATTTATTTGTTATTCAATTTAAAGATTTTTAGACAACTTATATCATCTTGACAAAACATAATTGATAACATAGTAACTTCAGGAGGACAAAATGTAATTAAATATGTCCTAATACTATTTTTCTCTTGATTGGTAATTTGTGCTTTTTACGATGTTGAAGTTCTATCGACTTAAAGAAAAATTAACAGATTGAAAACTGAAAGAAACTGCACGTTAAAAAACTTTTCGGTTTTCGATTTATCTACATCTAATTTTTCATTTTGTGCCACTGTACGTCGTCGTTTCGAGCGGAGAGTAGGTTTTATTAAAGGGAATGCCTAATTCGGGTTCTATATCATCGGCAACAGTAGCAGAATTACTCTCTGATCAACTACAGTTCTCTGTCGACATTCCCGTCTACTTTTCGCATCGTTTCCGTAGTTCTATAATGAAATTTTGCCGAATGGGAATGCCGCACCTCTAGAGTAGCTAGTAATTCCGGATGAGGTATTCGCGACACCAGTTTAGCAGGTTAATCAGAGAGCGAAACTCTGAGGCGACTAATTAGGGTTAGCAGTGGAGCTTATGGCGACAGAACTTCTTCGTCAATTACCGGTCTTGTCATTACATAATTTCACCAGAAACCAACCAGAAACCCAGCGTTATTAAGTAAATCGTATGTGAGAACATTTCAAGAATAAATATACTCAGCGTAAAAAAGAAACGCCCGCGTAAAAATGACAAATCTTGATCTGTGATAAATTTTCTAATCTTTGCTGGAGTTTGATGATTCTTTCAGCAAGTATTTCAGCATTTTTCCAAATTCTTCCTAGATAAAAAAGCGTATACTGTCCTTTAACCTTCACTTAAGTAATTGCATACATATAATCACAACTTTTTATACCGCGAGAAGAAAAAGAATTTCAGTGGTCTACGTTTGAAGCGGCCTGTAGAATAGGTAGGAATCTGTCATTGGCTGTTTCACTATAATAAAGCACTATAAAGCACATTTCTAAACACACTAGTTTTTGATTTATTGCTCTGATTTAAGTGTAAACTAAACACATATACATGGTTCAAATGAAAACTAAATGTGCTAAATTTAAATTCAAACACGGTCTCTTCTTTGATAATTAACATATCGGAATGAAACAAATGTCTGTACATTGGTCATTAAACTGGCTTTAAAAATGAGCAGCTACGAAGAGAGCTGTCTTACTGTTAGGTCCTGAAGATACCTCTTGCAACAGAGTGCGAAACGTTGACTACTTTATCGTCGTTGACGCGGTTTTCTAGAACTTAGTATATTTACTAATATTAAGAACAAACACTTACTGTAAAATAAGCCAAATTTCAAGCTTCTTAGTGCAACTGTCTGGCCTGGTCGTTGATGGCTTGGTCTGGCTAAGTTGTCAGTGAGGACAAAGTCTGTAGTAAATTTGTACTAGATTACAGCGATAGAAAAGTCGTAAAAGAGAGGAATAAACGGAGGGATTTGGTGTCGATTTTTTGGGAGCGCGTGCTTATTTCCCCGCTGTAAACTTTATTGAGGTCAAGCCGTTAGAAGGAAGTGCTTACAATGGCTTACCACACTATCTAACAAAAGCATTATGGCGGTATAAAGTCGGTTTCCCAGCCCGCAAACTAATATGAATACTAACAATAGGAGAACCGGATGTAGACTATAAACAATACATTGCATATAAACAGGGTAAAATAGATTTGGGTACAGGAAAATTTACGAATAATAGTTGGTTGGTTGTTGATTATATAATTATTATAAAAAAGGCTATTTCATTCCTGATAATCACTGAGATATCAAAGTATAAAGTTACCGACAACATTGGTAAACTGCGTCTCAATAAATGTGCTACAGCAAAAACTAAAAGTAATAAATCATATAAAATGTAGTTCATAATGATTTTCTGGAATGTAAGAGGTTTTTTCCTTCTGTCTGCCAAAGATTTTGTGCACTCAAAACTAATATAGAATCCAGAGTTCAGTATGGTTATTAAACACACTAGTTCAGTATTCCTTCCAACCCAACTCTTGCAGGTTTCAGAAAATTAATTAACCGTAGTTGAAAGCTAAAGATAGCAATAGGTAGGTACAATAATGGACAATTCCAGCTTCCATTTTATCACTTAAACGGGTTCCCCTTTCGTTCCAACTGTAGGGAGTCCTTTTAGTTTTTTTTTATTTCTTACGGTGAAGGAGGAATTTAATATTCACGCTTCGCGGCGTAATAATTTTTGATTAAAATTCAATTGAAAAACGACCTCGAAGAATATGTCGCCTGTTCTTGTCAAATAGTTCTGGACGGGAAATACCGTAAATCTATGAATATTGAATTAGAGGAAGGGGTGTAGTGCGGAAGCTGTAGGCCACACTCAACTTCTCAGGCCCTAGGGTCTTTATTCAATGTAGAACTCATAACCAGTGAAATTACCATACTCAAGTAGGATATTGTCTTGTTCAGTACAAAAAATAAAGAAATGTTTTTGTTTTTTTAATATACTGTAGATCGTAGAAGGATGAAATGTTATTAGTTGAACTGAATAATGAACCGAATAAAGTTTCAGCAACAACCGGAAACATGGAGTTGCAGGTTCAAATCTTGGGCGAGACAACTTATTTATTGTATTTCCTTATTATTTGGTCCAACGCCCCTTTGAAAAATATATAATATTGGCAAACCACAAACAAACAAAAATGAAAGGTGTTTTTTGTTTGACACCATCTAAAGATTTCTAGCAGACAAAAATTGACAAAAAAAACTTGACATGATAATTACAAATGATGTATTGGTTTTGAGCTAATTATTGAATAACTACTAACTCGCAATGCTCTATATCTACTGAAAATACAAAAGGAAAGATAATTTTATAAAATATAACGCTGTATTCTAAATTGTAAATCTGAAAAAAAAAAATCCCGTCGATTACAATACTTTCCTTCTAGGGTACTAGTCGGAAAATAAAAAACAATAGACTATAAAGAGTGTTCCTTCTGTGTGAACAATGTATTTTCCAGGCTCAACAAAAAAAAAACATTTCATGCTGGTTTTGAAAAACGTCATTCGAATATGTCAGAACACATTTTGTTTCCTTTTAAACGGAGACGCGAAATCTTTCTTTTAAATCTTGAGTGTTTGATATCCCTGGATTTTTAGAATAATAATCTCTGGGTAATTCAAACTGTAACCAAAACAAATATATTTACAAAAATGAATAATAACAAAAAACTTCAGATCGAGTGTATCATTGAACATCTTGACATAATGAAAATGGTTGGAGAGAAAACGGACGACAGAGAGATAATTAAATCATAAAGATTACCTAAATTGTTATTGGCAAATTTACATCAACACAGAGATGGCACACACACACACACACACAGAAATAAAACACATGGGCCTAACTCCCAAACAAATTGAACTACATCGTTCGACTTCAAATTAAGACTTAGCTGATTTGCAAATATTCAAAAGCAAGAAGGCTTGTCGCCTCCACATACAGATCCAAAGGTTCGTTATTCAAGCAATAATGCTTTCCATCTGTTTCCCGACCACACAGAAAGTCATCTCAGTAACTTTTAGAAAAATTTCTATTCATATCACAAATCCTCGAAAACCGTTCAGATCAGGTCAAACTAACTGAAACTATGTCTGAAACAAATATCTGTGTACTACCCTTTGGACATCTGTTACAACCATTCCATCTATGCGAACTCAAAACAAAAGACAAAACACCCAACTTATCACATAATTATGCAGGAAGCCTTAGTTATTCAATACGAATTTAGTAAAAATTTGTTAATACAAAACATGGTATAAATATTGGTAAATGTCTTGCAAATGAGTCTGAAGACTCCATTAATGTAAGACGTTGATATCTTTATTACATTATATAGTGGAGACGTTTGACTTTGTAATCTATTAAAGTACCATCAAAATTACGTATAATATCTAGGTAATATAGATAATATAGATTAGGTAAGGAATGCGAAAAGAAAACAAACGCGTTTATTTTCTATCTATTTTCTATCTTCGTGGTTTATCACTTGTAAGTACAATACATGTCAGCTGAAGAATTTCTCAACTTACAATGCATATGACATAAAGAGATACTATGTTCAGGCCAATTGAAAGCACAAAAGGATAAAGTTTTATAGGAGAAAAAATCCGTTTTCTATTCAGGACTCACTGGTGAATACATCTTACCTTTCGTCGCTAAAAGATAAACTTTTCATGGAGCAACAAAACCACGAACAAGCATACATATAGATACAATGTATAAGGGATTTCCGTCAAAGCTTTCCGCTCTTAAAAAAAGCACACAGAAACAAACGGCTACTTGCTTCAGGATCAGCTTGAAAGCACTACCATCCTTTGTTTACCTTTCATTTCGGTCAACTTCTAAACCACCAAAAGCGATATCCTTTTCCTACTTTTCTAACGCGAAAAAAAAAAAAAAAAAAACTCAAACGATTGCTAATTTTAGACTATGGCTAGTGTAAGGGCGTGGCCATATTGACGTTTTGATTCTAGTAGAGAACCTAGCTGCGCTCCTCGAATATATTTTGCAGCAGTCATTGCTCGCAACGTGTGGCCATATTGCAGTGTAGAGCATCGCTTAACACAATGTCAATGCGACCAGCATGCGTAAAATGGTATATTTTCTAATAGATGAATGTTAACCGAAAACGTAAATGTCGCCGATTACAGATCAAATTTTATTTAATACAATATTATTATTATTATTATTATTATTGTATTGGGAATGTGTGTTGTCCCACAGTTGTGGGTTCTCTGCTCGGATCGTAGCTCCAATATGGCCATGCACTAAGTCGCGTCGAGTATTTCTCTTATCCCCCCTAAGGATAAAAGACGTTCAAGACACGGAGTGTTGTTGACACGAGGGCAATGAAAAGAACAAATCCGTGCGCGCCTGAAAAATGAACGAGAATTAGGAGAAATACCGGAAAATTTGGCCGCTGGCGAAGGCACGGCGAGGAAATTAAGGAAATTTATCCTTCGAAATGAACGGAGCCTGTTGGTTATGGCCCTTAGCCGCTTATAAGCGCCCATAATTGCGTTGAAAAGCATTTAGAGTTTCGCCCACGAAAATGCGAAAATAGTCTGTAGTTTGCGGCTGAGTGTAATATTTATTGTTATATTAGCGTTTTAACTCTTTGAGATACGGCGGAACAAAATTTGCACCACCTGTTAAACGGTATATCCAGTTAAACAGGTTTATTTACTTCACTACATAAAGACGTAAGTGCATTTTCCACTACTTTGATACAGACTACTTCATAATAGTATTGTACATATGGTTAAAACATTTAAATTAAGTTAAATCACTTAAAAAAATTAAGTATGGCGTCATCCTTCGAAATAAAATAAAATTTTGGTGTCATAAGTTAACTATTTAAAAGTAAAAATTGACTTGCCCGAGTGTTCTTCTTGAAAACATTAAATAACACAATTATGAATTATGTTCCAAACTTTATCATCACACTGTGGATAGATAAACATTATAGGTATTATATCTTGATATTTGTCAGACATATTACGTTCAGAGAAGCGTCTACTGCAGAATTTCTGTAGGTAGGTATTAGCTGGGTACGATGTTCAGCAAATATTGGAAGTTATGAAGTACACAGCACAGCACTTAACTGTAGAAAGCTCAGATGCGAAATAATTCCGCTAGGTCAGCGCAACTGTTGTAAAAGTACACAAAACCCTATTGAGTTGTGTACATTTTTGGATCAGCAGTTCCCTCATGGTCATGCCCTTTCCAAGGTTTTACAACATTTTTCCAATTTACCTTTTTTGTGCTTATTTCATTTCGATCTCATCTCGAATGTAGTCAACAAAAGAAAGCTGTTTAGTAATAATAATAATAGAATAGAATAGAATAATATGTAGAATAATAATAATAATAATAATTATGGTTTATACAAACAAATAAAATCTTATTCTAGACGTAACAAAAGCTGATTTTTAACGAAAATCATCAGCAAATAATGAAATTTTCGGATGAATAAAGCAGTTTTCAACATCATTAATAAAACAAATTTATTTCAACATTTTTCTGAAAAAATTATTCTTGAAGTGAGTAATAAACTGAGTATATGTGCGATATTATTTGAGTTGAAAGCAATCAGAAAGTTTAAAATGATTTCAAGTAACAAACCGAGCAAACAAATAGTTTTCAATCGTCGATCACCACGAAAGTCCAATTATTTCTATGGAACTTTCAATCGGCAGTTTACCCTCAGGATCTCATCGAGTGATATTAGTTGGCGAAGAGTTGATTGAAAGATCACGTCGGATGGAAATTGTCGGAAAATGAAACTTTTCGTCGGATTATTAAAAGATGACGTTAATCGGGACCTCGTTACGAACCGTTTGAGGGCGATAAAGTTTGTTAATATGCTGTGAAATTAATTTAACTTTTGACAGTATTGTGTGTTGTATCGATCGCAAAGTCGACGAGGGCTTCAATTTTGAGAACTGAAAGTATGGGTTATATGAATTTTGTAATAAATTTCGTGAAAGTTTTAAACTGTTATTAATATGTGCTGTTATAAACCGCGCTCGGTAGAAAATAAACATTACAACGTAAGGTAATCAAAACACTGAAAATTGTTAATAAAAATAATTATAAATTAATAAGAACGAAGACACGAACAACCTGCTAAATTTCAACTATATCGGCAGTAGGAACTTGCTAAAAGTTTTGAAGTAATTTTATCATGAACTTATATAGCAACATATCTCGCAACATTGTAGATTTAATTTAAGACATCGAGAGATTTAACGTCAAAATTCATTTATTGCTGGTTGTAGAAATGTAAAATTCTTTATAATACAGTTAATATCGATTATAACAACATCGGATATAACGACATATCGGTTATAAAAACGGATATTTAAAGTCCCGGTCAGTCTCCATAAAACATATGGTGTAAATGTATCGTTTAATACGACATCGGATATTGCAACTGAACTGATATAACAACCATATATGCAACCACACAAACCAATCGGATATCGCATATAACAACGAGCGGCGAAAAAATCCAGATCGAATTGAGGAAATTACCGCGTTTTGTGAAAGATTGGTGCTGGCGTAGCATATTTACGCAAGCGTTGTCGAAAATTTGCAGTAGCGTATGCTAGCTAAAGTTCCGCCTAATATAGCAGCTATTGGCGTTTCGCATATTTGAATAAAAAACGCGATATTTCCGACACTACGTGCCTGCCTTATTTGTCAATTTACGCTGGACCTCGCTGGACCTTACTACAGCCATGCGCGCAAAAATCACTATGTCAAAGCAAAAATCTTTTAATATCGAACAAAAAAATCCATAGCCAGGGATATCAATGTACCTAAAAGTATATAATGTATGTACATACACACATACATACAGAGTGAATTGCTGAAATCCAGAGTAGCGTACAAAAGTGCAGCTGGGAGTTTTTTTTTTAAGAAATTTTAGCAAATATAAATCTAGAGGAATTGGAAACTGAAACCAATAACGACGATGAGGACCTACAAGAATTCACCTCACCATCATTAAAATAAGGTCATTCAATCAATTCAAAAATATTTCAGATTCAATGAAACTGTCAAAGATGCCAGTACAATTTCCGCCATTTCAACTTCAAAAAGGACAATCGGAGCCGATTTTATATAAACAAAGCAAATTAACAGATTTGTTCCTTAAAATAACTTAAATTATTATGTAGTATATAGACTATGTACTTCCATATTTTTTAAACTAAAAATTGCTTTCATCTATGTGCATATTTCTTATAGCAACCTACGGATATAACAACCTAATATGTCCGGTCCCTTGGCCGTCGTTATAAGCAATATTAACTGTACGCCCAACTAAAACTCGTTAATGTTAAGATATACAGTTAAGTTTCTGTTTCTTAGCAAGTTTAAAACGAATCATTATAGTTTAGTTGAAATTCGACGTCACCGAACATGTGGGACAAGAAAAGACACTCATCGATTTTACATTTGTTTTATCCGTACTAGAAGTACATTTTAGTTTAAGTGAACTATGTAATTAAAGAGTCTAGAAAATAGTCACTTTATCACTGCGCATGGCAGGCGTGTAGTCCACCGTCCGAGGAATGAAGATGTACTTGACGGCAGCAGATTGTCAAAAATATCAGCGTGCTAGACTGCGAATTTCTAAGCATTTATTTTTGGAACAAAGAAGCTTTACAAGCACTACAAATTTGATGGTACGTTTACCCATCCAATATCGCATTTACTCACATACATTTACTCACATACTTTCCATATAGTATACAATAATAAATTATGATATAAATAAAAGTAAATAATATGTTTAGCGCATTGTTTTATTATGAAAAATAAAATAAATAGTATATAGTACAACAAAACAACATTAATAAATATCCGGTGTGGCCCTCACCCAACTTTCCGACTACAGTGTTCACACATTGAAGTGTCTAAAAACTTCTGCAATTATTCAGTTTGGTGAAGTCACAGTCACTCTGGACCCCAGCAGTCATATAATAGCGTGACCACTTTGTATGTACACGTTGAAAATTTTGGAGCCAAAATGTCAGGAAAAATTTGCTCTAGTTCAGCGCGAATTATTTACTGTAGCTCCTGGAGAAAACAATTTGAATATTTTCGCTAAATTGTGTTTTTTTTTTAGGTTCAATAATTTTTTCCATTAAAATTAAGATTTTATTTTTTGACAAAAAAAAATGCTTATGCCAGGTACCATTTTTTATACCAAAATTGGGGTTGCCATTTAAAAAAAATTAAGATTTTTACGTCTAATTTTTACGTCATAGGTTGGCTATTTAAAAATTAAAATTGACGTGTCCGAACATTAAATAACGCAATTAGGAATGTTGTTCCAAGCTTTATCATACTCTGTAGATTCATTTTATTGGATAATAGAATTCTATAAATTGAAAAGTTCCCCTCAAAACAGTCGCTATAAATATGTATTCTCAAAAAAAGCACAAAAATGGCATTTATGTATTTATTTTGCCCTGATGCCTGGAGATCCTTATGTAATTTAATTGCTTACTATAAAACTGTACAAGCTAAATGTATTCTACTTTTAGTATATATAAATAAATAAATAGTGTCTATTTGGTTGAGTTTATGTTAAATTGGCGTATCACACGTATAGAATAGCTACCATTTGGGTTCATTTTTACATTCCGACTAGTACCCTAGAAGGAAACTATTGTAATCGACGGTAAAAATCGAGATTTTCGTGGAAGTACACGTTTTGAGGTACTCTGATCCCATTGCAATAATTTCTGGAAAATGTATGTTGTTATACATATTTAGAATTACCGGGGGATGAACTGGATTGTTTTTGGTGACAATATGACAACCGCAAGTAGCAAATGTTACATGGATTTTCTTTGGGATTCATCCGATTTTGACCAAACTGATACCATCTCATCCTGCAGTGATTTTAAATATGTATAAATATTTACAGATCAGTGGGATGCGCGGTTTAGGCGCTATAGGGATTTATATCGTTTTGTTTGTGACGTAACGGAGTACTGACGTCATCATACCGCGTTAGCTCACATATTTGAATATTATCGCCCGGCCCGCGATTGAAGAATAAATAAGCGAGAAGTAGAGAAATAAACCTCGTAGGAAAACACACGGATACTTGACAGTATATTAGATTTATTTGTATCGAGAGGTCAGTCAGTCGTATTGTTATAATCCCTATATATTAATATTATTATCTTACGGACATTCGTTTTTGGTGTTTCACCCTCTATAGTCTAAACGTTTAGAGAGTTTATAAATGTGTAAATAGTGAGTCAATGTAGTCGGAAAGTTTGGTTAGGGCCACACCAGATATTTACTCTTCAGTTCAAAACCATCAAATCATATTTTATGGAAACTTTAAAAGTTTATTGAAAATTTATCAGTGAATTCATATCGGCTAAAAATTAAATTATTCCGATCTGAACTGTTAAATACGGATGTAACTTTTATAATGACTATTTTGATAAATTTGTCATGTATTGAAATGTTACTAATAATATTCAAAAAGTTTGCCAAGCAACTTCTTTATTAACAAATTACATACGGAATAGGTGCTTCAACTTCCACACTACAGTCTGTATTTTGTAGTATGGCAAAGTTAATCTTCTCTCATACCCATCATTGTATGGATTTCCCCTTAAAATTTTATCAACCCTTCCGTCACATTAGCAAACGGGGGTTACTACCCTCACTACCTCACAACACATAACGCAACGTCGAACGGGTTTATATGAGCACCAAAACACACCAACACACACAAAACCAGCATTCATACTGTTTCCAAATCAACTTGGCGAAACTGAGTGTGGAGACAATAGAGCCATTTGCGGCGCTCCGAGTATTCGACGTATATATTTATTTAGTGTCCCCGAAGGGACGCCACGTTTTAAGCATGAACCTCCAGCAACCGTTCCAGATTAAATTTTATATCTACTATTAATTTTATGGCGTTTTATTGTGGATTCTGCGAGGAGCGCGCTAGATGGCGCACTTGTTTCGGCGAGCTTATCACTTCGGACCATCTGGAAGTCCCGGCTTGCTTTGTAATTCGGAAAACAGTGGAAGAAAACAAGGATTGTAACAGTACCGTAGTCGGGAGAGTGAGCTACTTCAAAGGAATACAGCGTTTGATATAATCCTGTCTGGCAAACTGATTCGTAAGGAAATTGTGCAATTCTTGGAATATGGACTTGGATATAATTTAAGATTAGAGTCAGTTGATATGTCTCTTGCTGGGGAATATGTATATTTCTTTGCGATTCTCCTTTTAGAATTCCATTTTAGTTCTGGGGAGACTTTAAGCGAAGTAGAAGTACATATAAGAAAAATGTCGCTGCGTTCTTGGACATAACATAAACAATTAAATACATAAAGCAACATATCATTTTCGTCTCCTTGGATGTTTCTACATCCCATCTCTTTATCATAAGTATAAACCAGTTACTCTGATACAGTGACTAAATCAATTAATTATTCCACTTAAACTCGAGGAAAGAGAGAGACAAATACGAGCACAGAATTAGAGATAACATTGTACATTCGAGAAATGTTTGCTTCGAGTGTTATTTATATAAGGCTATTATCTAGATTTTGTTAAATTATGTTCTTCCGGGAGGCGTGGGAGGCTTTGCCGCGATGGTGTTTTACGATGGTCGTAAATGTGCTTTGGCAACGCCGAATAACGTAATAAAAATTGCGAACTAACTGATTTTAATGAACCGAGTCGTAAACAGGGTCTACTTAATGCTATCCAGCATAAAGCAGTATATTTTAGCTGATTGCGTTTGAAACATAGAAGAAGGCATTAAAATATACAGTTAAACTATAATTCTTTAAATCAACTTGGTTAGATTTCTCTGTGACATTACGTTTTACAAGGCGTTTACAACAAAGAAGAAAATGTTCAAATAATTAAGTTGCCATATACGAATTTCAAACTACTAGAGATATTATGTTTCCATAAGTATTGAAATTAATCCGTTACCGCGTAACGTCATTTATTTTTTAATTTATATTCCAGGAAATTTTTGTTATACATTAGAGTTCTGCGATCATAAGACGTTCCACAGGCTTGGACAATAATAATAGCAATAAGTCTGGTCTGCCGATGTCCCTGACGTTAAGTGTTGCCAAAGATCGTTAACTGATATTGAATTATTACTAAGCTGATTAAAAACTCTAACATCTATTTATAGTTTTGTATTAATGAATATATATTTTCTTTTCAGGTAAGTCGATTTGAATGTACCTAAACTAGTTTGGACGCTTCGTTTTGGTAATGTATCTATATACCTGTATATTTCTACCTATCATTAGCTTTAGTTGTATCGTATAAAGATTGGATTTAGCAAACAAAAAACAAACAAAAAAACTCGAAATAATGTTTTAATTTTTCTGTTTGATAATTATCTGTGGCTGCTAGGGCCACAGATAGTTTAGTTTTACTACCCGTATTTCTCTGCTAAACAATATCAGTGGGATTTTTATTGTTTCGATGTGTTTTTGGATTTGTTGTACTGATATATATATATGATAATATATATGAATGAATATATATTATATGAATGAAAAAGATATATGAACAATGTAAGTAATTCAGTAAACGTCAGTGTATTTTCAAGGAAATGAAAAAACAAACTTTTATAATGGATAATTCATATATTATGTATATAAGATATTATTTTCATCAGAGTATCACTGGTGAAAGTAATTTTTGATCCGGAATCACACTTCAGAGTAGAGGTGTTGTATATCCTTAGGCTTTCCATACTAAACAACAAAATTCAAACATTTTCTAAACTTTTTAGCCAAAATTTATTCAAAACTTTACAACCCATTTTAAAAGATTAGAATTACACAACTAATCATTCAAAATGGGTTGTAAAGCTAAATTTAGCAAATAGTCTCTCTGTCCTTTCGAAATGCAAGGTATCAGCATCAGAAAATGGTCGACGATGTGCAGAAACTTGGCAAATTAGCGTGTATTATTACATGTCCGCAAAGGGTTCGTACCAAAATGCAACACATTCCCTTCAAATTTGAAATTATCCATCTGTATGCAGCGTGCCCAGGACGGCATAAACTGGCGGCAAACTTTATTAATTTGCCGCGGTTATGCCCGTAGCTGGTTTCCATTCCAACACAGTTTACCCGCCCTCTGGTATCTAAAAACACAAACTGATTGCCACACCATTCCAGTTTCATAATTATCGTAGTCCGGCGTAATGTTTGATTGTTCGTTTCGTAACAACGTTTGCTCAACCCCTTCTTTGGGGGTGGAATGCAGCGGTTTAGGAGGTCTAATCTTCCACTGAAGTTGACAATTGAGATATAGAGATGCGGTTGCAGCCGCCGCCGGACTATTTGGTAACCAAGTTGCGCAGTAATCGTTAATGGAACTACAATTACGGTGGTTTATTGTCGTTGTTTATCGATAACCACGAGGACAGAGCAATTTCAAATCTGCTAGTTAGGTTTTGGTCGAGAAAGTTGGAATAAAGTCTGAGTACGATATAACTGCACAAGTGTTATGATATGACAATTATAAAGAGATGTTTTAGTTCGATTTATCGTGCTATGCTCTAAGTTAAATTTGCTAGGTTTAAATGAATATTAAGGAGCAAGCTTGAAGCTGAAACATTGTACCTTCTTAGGCAATTAACATATTGACTTGAAACAACTTCCAATATATTGCCAATTAATATGGCTTTAATTCTGAGTAGGCTAATGCTTGACCAAGGTTTTAACTGATCCATAAGATGTTCCAAACATAGACCACAAAAGCATCATTGAGTTTCACATATCAATTGAGTTGTAGAAACAATTATTACTTTAATAATTACATTAGCTAGGAAAAATTTAAGGCTTAAGCACACACGTTATAGTTTTCCTTGCCAGAAACTCGAACAAAAAATGCAAGCATGTTAACATCAAAACATTAATTAATATTATTCAAGATAGAAAAAAGTAGATGAACTAGTTAGTCGTATTTGATAGATAACACTAGGGATGATCTAAAAGTATTCATATTGTAGCATTGTGTAACATTTTCCATTGTACACAGAGAGAAAAAAATTGAATGAAACGAATTTGCTGCAAGTCAAAGAAATATCGATGTTAAATAGTGGCAGACAAAGCTATTGTATTTGTATGAACGTTAACTTAAATTCAATAACATAATATTTTCAAGCGAAATGAACATTTTGTTTCAAGAACTCGTTCTTTTTAACTAAGAAAAACTTTCTTTACTGTTTGACAATTTATTACTTGACTTAATAAAATCGAATGTTGATTTAAAAACTACACAGAGAGAACTCTATTCTTGGATATCAAGAAAAATTATTCTTACGTATATATAGTGTACCATGAAGGGGATTTTTTTTCTATCCAAATAATATTTTATTCTAATAAAAATTTCGGTTAGTTATTCTTACGATTTAAGAATTTAGTATGTTTCTGTTAAGTATATTTTTCTCTGACGAAGAAAAAGTTATTCTTCTACATATAGAAAGAGCAAGACGTTCGTTTTACATCATCGAAAATATTTTGTACTGCTTATTAAGATATTACTACACTCAGTCCTATAGCCATATCGTGTAAATTCTTGAATGGACGTCTTAGTGGTATCCAAAGTTCAAATTTCCGTAAGTAATTTGATAACACCATCATCCAATATACCAAGAGTTTCGTCTCAAATCGACGCGAATATCAAATTTCCTGTGGCCGGCCATTAGCAAATTTTACAATAACAGTCCTCTATTTTCCTCTCCGCACATAAAGTTTTCCCAGATTAGATCGCCCAAGATCCGACGAGAACGTTTGCTTAGGAACTGGACGTCGCCGTCGCTTTTGAGTTTACTTTGGCCAATCTCCTCTCCAAGGAAGTAATAGAACAACGCGACTACGACCGACGACGGAACCTACGTACGCCGGAACCCCCTAAATCACGTTAGATTGCTGCGATGGTATTACCGTTAAGGTGGATCTTGTGGAACAATTCCACGGCTTTTGTTGCGCCAAGCTGGGCCGTGCAAGTCAAGAGGCGAGGAAGGTGGTCATAAGATCAACCTTCACACTCCAAGCAATTAGTGACATTTTAGTTACCGCTCAGAAACACATCCGAAACTCTCACCATCAAGTTTATGGTGTGATATATATACGACATTCACCGAACCATTAGGGTACGGCCAGACGAGTGACTGTTTATAACGCGACAGTCGTGACGCCAGAAATGGCGACAGTAAAGGAGCTTACAAATTGATATCATTGAACTAGCAGCGGGGTTCCGCCTTTATTTGTTCGACGTCGAAGAAGAAAAATCGAAAAGTTATTTGTCTAGCGCCTTTAAATATGTATACTGATTTACAGATCATTGGGATGAGTAGTTTAAGTGCTATAAACGTTTATAGAAGCAGTTTCACAAAATTCACAGCCTTCGTTGCCTTGTTGCAAATTGTCAGATTTTGACACACATCAGTGCAACTGACAAAAAAAGACATTGGGGGCGTTCAGCCAGACTCTATGCTACCCTTGCGCTGCGAGCGCAAACTGCTACACTTGTCAACAACAGTTGTCCATAACAACCAGTTGTTTTGGACAAGTGTAGCCGTTTTGCGCTCGCTGCAACCGAGCCTGGCTGAATGCCCCCGTTGTGTTATTCTATGACTGATGTTAGGCTGGAGTCCAGAGTGGCTGCGGATTCACGAAACTGAATAATAGTAAAAGTGTTTAGACACTTTTTAGACCCCACCCAAGATCTGAAACAGTCCCGGGGCAACTGCCACCATTTGTGGACTTCTTTTCCTTTAAACGTAGAGAAAATATTTGCTTTGTTTGAGCAGCTGTCTCGAACTAGTTCGTTATTAGTTTTTTAGATAACACAAATATACTGTATTTGTTATTTGTAATGCAGTTGCCATTGAATGATATCTGGCTTAAGTCGAGTCTTACAAGTGCACTACGATAAATTATGCCCAGTATAAATAAATTTTTGAGGCCTTTCATTAGCTATAGCATCTTGGTTACATAGTAACAGTGTTGTACTGGGTATAAACAATGGAATAAAGTTTTTGTAAAACATTATATAAAATTTGAAACTAGTTATTTTACAGTTTGAACAAACCTTTTAGTGCATTAATATTCATTATGAAAGCATATGGAACTTGCATCATGCTACAGAAAAGCCAGAGAAAACAGAAAATTATGATCACGGGAAATATATTGTCATTACGATTACCACTTTGTTAACTACAAGAACTCTTTATTCCATTGATACCATATAGAAAGTGCAGTGATGTTAATGAATTCAGAAATTATATGCTTGGCAAAAAATAGCTGCAAACGAAATAAACTTTCACTTTCACTTTCACAAGTTACCAAATGTCATATCTGGTACATCTGTGCCATGATGAGTCCTTTACATTATTCAATTATGAGACCATATCCAAATCGAAACCTGGGTAATAAAAACTTACAATTAATTATAGATTGAGCAGTATATTAGATAACAAATGAAAAATTTTCCGTAAACCTATGGATGCACGTTGTAGTCTTTGCTAAACTAAAACACAAAAATAAACTTGTTTTGTTTTATAAATTTTTGCTCCAAGGGTACATGAAGTACCTACACTTTGAAGATACTTTGTATAAATGCACAATTAATAACGTTGTCCATACACACAGTCGCACATCTGCGCGAACACATTGTTTCCTGTATGTTGGATAGCCCGACGACAAAAGATCTACGTGCGCTTGCATTTCAAACTATGTATTAGTTTTATTAAGTTCTAGGTTTCCGGGAGAAAACCGCGTCAACGACGATAAAGCAGTTAACGTTTCATTATCTTCCGGGGAATATCTCCCGGAAATCTAGAACACTTAGTGATTCGGACCGCGGAAGTCCGTGTACCGTTAAGGTTGATCTTGTGGTACTGCGAGAGACAAGCAGTAGACTGGGTGGAGGCGGTTGTTAACAAGATCTAGCTTTACACTCCACGCGAGAGGTGACATTTTAGTTACTGCCCAGAAACACAACCGAAGCCCTCAGCATCAAGTTAATAGTGTGATACGACATTCGCCGAACGAGAGCATTATTCAGAGCGTCAACTGTAGTAAGACTCTCTCCTTCCTTTGGCAAATGCCTTCTTGACGTTTATCCCTCTACTCGTGCCTCCTACCACCCACGCACTACTCCGTATACACCCTTATACCACTTCTACAACACCCATACTCCACACCACCCGACGTTCCATACCCTGCGGTGTCTTTTCCTCGCGAATAGCGTCTGGTTATTAGCTGGGGTAATTGTTCGCAGCCAGTGACGCAGTACACGCTGTTGTAGTACTTCCATGGTTGCCTGGCATGTTCTACTGCTGCATTGGCTGCATTGTGCTGAAGCAATCGGCACTTAAGCACGTTTCAGGATGTGCCACTTCGCTGGTTTGACTTGAATGGCAAACCCACGGGATCGTATTATTCACAGTTATGTAACGTTGTATGTTAGTGTTAATTTTGGACAAAGTTTGGCTTACGTATTTGCTGGCCGCTTATTGTTTTGTTTGAGGCGTTGTTTTGTTTGATAATGACTTTATGTATAAATGTTGTAGACAAATGATTATTTTGGGCAAATAGCTTTTGTCTAGGAATAAGTGGGTCCACAGCACCCAACCCAACCCAAAGTAAGCCGAATCTGATCTAATGTCGCGATAATGACTGATTCCAATTAGAAATTGTACCGGTAATCCATTTTTGAAGACCTTGTTGCATAACATTACGATTCATAATATACATGATGAGTAACAAGTCCAAAACAAAACTTCAAAGATAAAGTAACTGTAAAATATACAACTGAAAATATGCGCGACAACGCAAAAACAACCTAAATTTGACAATTTCGGTATTATGTTCATTTTTTCAAAAAAAAAAAAAAAGAAAAAACTATATGAATATTCTTTGAGATTTTATATCACTATTACAATTTAAGAAAATAAGTATTTCTATAACTTAATTATCTAGGTAATCCACACACCCTATGCACTCGTCTCATACACACTACTCGTCAGTACAGTTGCAAGAGGCAAAATTAGCACTGTATTGAATCATTTCATTGAATAGTTTCCATATATTAACATTTGAGAACACTTTAGTATAACATTTGGAGTAAATCACTGATATCTATTTGTGAATTTAATATCTCCAAAATCAATGCAGCTTACTGCGAATATTTAAAATTGAGTTTTACAACACTCAAAAAGAAAAGTCATGTACATCCAACGTATCCACGATTCCCTGCTAAATTGAAACTGGAAAGCTCTAAAATTCATTGAGTGTTCCAGTCAGTAGTAATTTGCGCTTACCAACTGCAATTAATTTAAATAAAATTCTCGAAAAGTACGAGTGTATTCTGCACTTTTACGTAGAATTGGTCGACAAGTTTTATTTGTGGACATAGTGGGCGCTAAATGAATTTCCGCAGGCTATCGGAAAGCAATTTAGTAAAATTCAAAAGGTTCATTTCTCTCCTGTGCATGAACGTACATAGTTACATTATAAATAGTTGAAACCGTAACTTGAGACTTGAAGGTTTACTTAGCCCCGAGACGTGTTGTAATTCCTTGTTAGCTTAGTGCAAATACTTGAGCAAGTTATGTTTAATTACGTAAGTTAATAGGTTGTAGGAGTAGGGAATTTGTCTTCAGTACTTGTTAGCAAGTCGTGTGCATTGCTGTAAACAGTTTTGTAACTTTCCTTGCACCTGAACTAATGTAACATTGTTTGTGGATAGGTATAGTTACATATTTCCAATGGAAGTTTCAACAACCTACAAGTGATAAACATTTCTAATAGGTAACATATAAAATACTTTAAATGTAATATGTATTTAAATCTCAAGATGGATCCTCTATTGTTACTACCAAAAAGCAGTGTAACCTTACTCGACCCTTCCAAAACCATAAGTAATCAATTTGTCCGTCGATTAATTCGGGTCCTTGAATTTAATGCTTCGGGTGATACGATTTTGGGGCAATCAAAGCGTTTCCCGACTGCGACATCAGCGCCGCTTCCTTCACAGAGGAATGCGATCTTCTATTAAAACGACCTGACGCACCACTGTCTGCGAGACATTTTGATTGCCCGCTAATTTCAGACTAAAGTTTCGGGGTCCACTTCGCTCCTTATCATTAAATCAATAGCCCTAACTGCTGCACTCATTAAATATTGAGATGGGGAATTAAATTTAACCCTCATCAAAGCATCACCAGTCACCACCATTGGTCATCGTCATCATTAATGCCTCGGACGCTCGGAATCAGCGTTGCCAGATTTTAAAATATTTGAGATATATATTCCTATTTTAAATCCAAAAAAATCCTATTTTCGAGTATGATATAATGTTCAGGATTCAACGGCGATAGTTGTTATACAGGGTGTTTCCAACTTAGACCAACAACATACCAAATTTTTGTTGATGGAGCCACCAAAGATTACAAAACTTATTGTACATCAAACTTCAATTTTATGACTGGAATATCTTTTCTTTTCTTCCCAACGAGAATTATGAAGAACTAATTTAATGTAAATTTTGTAACGTCATATTTTCAAAAGAAAAGAATGTTTTGTTTCAGTTACTCAATGCTCTTTTAGCCACTCTAGACCATCTCTAGACCCTATCTAACGTCAGTTTCTATGACATAATGACATAATGTCATTATGTCATAGAAACTGATTTAATGTCATGTCATGTCTGTGACACTGACGTTTGTCAAAATCTAACAATTTGCAACACAGCGACGAAGGCTGTGGATTCTGTCAAACTGCTTCTACAAACGCTTATAGCGCCTACACCGTTCATCCCACTGCACTGCAAATTTGCATACATATTTAAAGTCACTGGAGAATGAGTTGGCATGGTAGTAAAACACAAAAGATGTATTCGCAAATGAAAAGAAAACAGAATACTGCTCGATTTCCATCTCAGCTTATACACCCACAATCCAAGCCAATGTGTGACTAGAATCTATCAGCGCCATCTCCTAACCAGTAAATATACCGTAATGATAATAATTTTTAACAAAACAGCACGTTTTTTATTCAAATGTAATCCTTTCACTATACTCTATGTCTTTTTCTTTCAAATACGTGCAATTAAAGTATTTATTTGCCTCAATGTAGATACTTAAAAAATATATTTCTTACAGCGTATGCAGCTATTTGTTTTAAATTTACGTATATGTACTTCTTTGTTCTAGGTCTGATATTACAAATATTGATGTAAGATTTAGGATAAGCTATACCCAGGATTCTGGGTATAAACTATGGGATAAAGTATTTTGTAAGACTGGATGGACCTTAATCATATCTTCTTCCCTTCAAAGAAATATGTGCAAAAAATATACTTTTTTATTTTACAGTTCGTCTGTCTGTGAAGAATTATAAAGAATTATACAGAATCTATTCTGGAATATTTTATATAATTTCAAGAATGGCAACACTACTTGGACTAATGATGCCTCGTACGGCATTTCGATGTCCGTTTTCCTTTCTGTGCTATGGCGATAGAGGGCGACAGCGTCGCTGTCGTCGGTGGCCTGGCAACGTATAAATCACTGGCACCCCCTCCCGGTTTTTGGTTTTTCTATTTTCGGGCGGCCGGGTCCGGTGGCGGTGGTTGGTGGTGGTACCGACATCGGCTTTTGGCGAGCCGCCGCGGGTAAATTAATTAAAATTTCGCTGTAAAATGTCAACGAGTCGATTTCGTGAAATATGAACGGCCCGCGTGTCCCATTACAGTGTTTATTTTTCAGCCATCGTATAAACAATTTATGAATTTTGGGGGCGGTAGGTAAAGATTTTTTTGGCATTTTGCTGTAAGCTAATTAAAATTAAAATGAATATGTTTCAAAAATTCGGTTGTATATTATAATTTTACTTGTTACAGAAAATGTTCTTTAGCTATATGGTGTAGCTGTAGGCGTTTGGCAATTTGTTTTTAATACACAAAATTCCATACAAAATATTATAATGCATACGCAAATACCCGTTGGCTTGTGAAGTTATCAAATTATTAAACATTAAATATGTGCAGCGATAAGAATTTGAACTGAAAATAATTGTAGCAGGTCAAAATGGCGGGAACCACCACGACTCCCTAACATGGTAGCATTTTGGCCAAGCGCGGTTTAAGGGCTTTAATTACTGGTCAAAATTCTAATTCATCAAATCTCTTCCAATTTATTCGAAGGCAAAACTAACTGGGTTCTTTTTCTTGAACCTTGTGAACACATTTTTTGACTACTAACTGACGCGTTTAAGTATTTAACATTTAATAAGGGCTGATAAAGCAAGACTACTCAAATGAAACGAAACACTTATCAAAACAATAACATCTATTAACAATAATAATCAACAATCCCGTTTGATAGGTTACATAGAAAAATGAATGAAGCTTTGAACATATTGACGTTTAATTTAAACCTAGGAGTTGATTTAGACAGACACACTTTTAGCCGAAATATGAATAATTTAATTTACAATAAAATGCGAGACGAGTTGAAAAGACTTACCAGGGATAAACTTAAGCGCCTAAGAACGCTCCACAAAAACGTGTACTTTACATGACGGTGGTTGAAATGAGAAGAGCGGGATCTGTTCGTTTGCATCCCTCGACCCCAAAGGAAGCCGGAAGCATTTCTTCTTAGCCAATGACAACTCTTCAATTTTAAACTTATAACACGCGGTCAAATCCTAAACCAGATGTTCAACCCTAGCAAAAACCTTTGACATTCCCGAATGTTCTTACAAATATCTCGCTTAATTTGATCATATCTTAATAAATAAATAATGGGTTTCCGACCCATTACATAATTATTACAAAATGAATTGAAGGTACGTTTTGTATGTAAAAAAGTATACATCTAAAAATATAAAATAGAACACAAGGTATGTTTTCAGGTATATGCTATTTGTCCATATAGCAGGTAAACCTATACCCCCAATGTAACCAATGCTCTGCATTTTATACAAAATAAAAGCAGAAAATTATTTAGACATAAACATGCACAGTACACACATACAATAATGTAATAAGTTTATTGTTTTCGGAATCCGGATTTTGACGGAAATACGAATTTTCGGGTCCCCTAAATCCACTCCAATGATTTCTGGAAAATGTTTGTATATATATTATGTGTCTATGTGTTTATGTTTGTGAACACGATAGCGACCAAACAGTACAATGGATCGGGCTGAAATTAGTTATACACATTTAGAATTGCCATGGGACGAACTGGACCATTTTGCAGATCTGTGGGATCAACGGTTCAGGCGCTATGAGCGTTTATGGAAGCAATTTGACAGTAGTCGTTGCCTTAGTTGATGTGGTTGCGAATTGACTAATTTTGATTTTTATTATATTATTGTTATTCTATGACAGATATTAGATTGGAATCCAGATTGGCTCTGGCTTCACCAATTAGTAAGATAGTCGGAAGGTTTGGTTGGGGCTACACCAGATCTTTTTGATAAAAATATCTATCTGTCAAGTAGGATCTGCAACTTACACCGATTAGTTGAATCATTAGATGAATCACCGCAGAAAAACGCGAGAATATCCAAATTACTATTTGTTCCGGTCACTAAAAATATTTAATAAACAATCAAACACAAGATTACCTTATACGTTGATTTTTACTTTCCGACTAGTATCCTAGAAGGAAAGTATTGTAATTCGAGGGGAAAAAATCGGGATTTCAGTGGAAATACGCGTTTTGGGGTCCCCTGGATCGATTGCAATGGTTTCTGGAAAATGTATGTATGTATGTACACTGAAAAGTCCTAGTGCTGTAAAATTTTACAGTCGTACGCCTGTAACTCAACATTTACGTTGTGTATTGTTGCAGAAATATGGCTATTTAACTTAATAAATGGTAAATATCCAAGGTAAATTTGCAGTATATCTAACAAAGTTAAAGTTTTTGGTTAATAACACAGTTCCCCTAGTAATTTTACCATTGTGACAGTAAACCATGCACGCGCCAGACCAAGCGAGCGCGCATGCTTATCAACGATATTTAAATTAAACGTATGAGCTACATTGCCCAAAAGAAAGATATTATTTGAAATATTTCTTAAGAAAAAGAAATAGTTTAGACCAAAAAGAGTATTCTTTTACAAAAAATAGTTGTCATAATTTCTTTAAAGCAGAAATTGTTTGAAATATTTCTTAAATAAATGAAATTTACGCTACATAGTTTTCCATAATTTCCGAAAATTATAAATCGTTAGGATCTTATTGCAGAAAGATGTTCGAATGAAATAAGTCTTATTGGAAATACTATTAGAGGCAAATAGATATTTTATATGAAATTATTTGAAACAGGAAGAAATGTAAATTTTATTAAAAGATATGTGTTTTTCTACTTTGCATTCACAATGCACACATTGTAACACTGTTTTCGGTGTTACAATTAGCAAATTGTAACACCGTTTTTAGTAACTTTTTTCTAAGATTGGTGACATTGATATCAAATGCATGTCAAACGAAAATACACATAACCACAAAAGTAAGCACAAACTGATTTTTTAGAATCGCACAAACTGCGAAGTATGTATATTTTTATACATATTTAAACATGCCTGTTGCATCCTAGGTTTCGTACTACTAGTATATGATGGTAGATAATAATTATCAATAATTACTTTTTCACAGATATTTGAATTTAAGTGACAGATGACAGTGTTGCCAACGGTTCCACCCATAAATACTCTAGATTGGAATTTTACCTAATATACTTCTAAATTTTTATAAAATTAATGACGCAAAGTAGAAAAAATAGTATATTACACTCGTTTTATAAGACATATTGGCGCATTCGTTCATTTGGGGCACTCGTCGCTGGAGCTCCTCGTGTCCCAAACAACTCATGCACCAATTTGACGTCTTATAAAACTTGTATAATAATAATATACTATTAAATCAAAAACGTGCGGTTGCATCTAGAAATAAAATTTTGGTTGTACATTTTAAAAAACATCTAAACGTCTAGTATTTCCTTGACATTATGTGGAAACAAATCATGACTAATCCTTTACATTCTTCAACCGTGTATTGTATAAAGAATATTATACAATATGAAACATAACAAAGACATACATGTGTTAACTCTCTACTGTTAATAACATTGTTGACAAGGAGTTTGACCAATCGTTTCAAGCCGGGAATTAAATTTTCATTCACATTCCAACAGTCTTGTCTTCATAGCCCCTTCACGCTGTTTATTATTAGAAAAGCAATAACCTGCACCTAAATTTTACTACTTTAACTACTCGAAGCCGGTAGAGTGGGTCTTTTACTACCGTACCGTGGAACTTTTAGCGCTGTGTCTGTGTCTGCTCTATAAAACTAACGAAAATAAATGGCCCCATCGCCACTTTGGTCAATTTAAATTCGAAGCTGTTTAATTTAGCGCTACACAATTTATTACATCGGCGAACTAAATTTAGTTTGCCAACTGTGTTTTACGGTTGAAAATATGGACACAACAGTAACGGATTTTAGCTCAACTAAAAGCTTTCATGAAAATGCTAACAGTATATGTAGTACATAAACACATACGTAACAATACTGTCACCATAAATACCACTACATCACAAAAATCTGATTTGAAACTTTTTTATTTTCATCATTCACTAATAATATTCAGAGCTACTTCCTGATTTTAAATTTTTAGAATTAAATTAAAGAATAGACAAGTTTGTAATAGGGTATTCCGATCATGTCAAAATTTGAGCAGATATTCGGTTTAAACTACCGTACAAGTTACCAGGCGTCATACTGTAAATAATTTCAATTAAAAGTGCATTTTATTTGAATTCACCGACCACCCTCGGTAACACACGAAGATTACCGATCACCAGTAGCGCTGGCAACAGGGGAACAGCTGACCGGTCGTGCCATTAGAAACACTTGTCAACCAAGGTGTGTGAGTGACCAGATAATAAGAAAACTTACAACGTTGCCAAGCCGCCCGTTTTAAGCGATCTTTGTGACGTCACAAAGACCAACTCTAGTTCAAACTTCAAATGACGATTTCTCTTAATTTAAAGCAATGTTTGAGATTTTATGTGTAAAGAGCAATCAGTAGCATCCATACTTTGTGAAAAACAACAATTTGAAAAACACCGGAATACCCTATTGATAAGATTGTTGGTAAATTTAAGTTTATAAACGTAACTTATAAATTTTATCTCCAATAAATTTCGAAGAAAATCTTCGAAATTATTCGTAGCTATTAAAATTTTTGAATAATTATTTCTACAACTTATTTGATCTGTTTAACCGACATGATGTTTTTGTTTTTTTTTTAAGGTTGGAACATTCTGTGCAACAATTGAGGACATTGGTTAAGTTTTGCCTACCGAGTTTGCAATGTATTGGTATTTTTTTAATTTTTATCAGCAGTGGCGGCTCGTGTATAGGCACTGTGGAACTGCAGCACCCCCGTGCCTCTACGTCCAAGTTTCACTTGATATTATCAATCACATTTAATATAATGAGTCCCTTTTTATTTAATTTTGTCTTTATCCTTGTACAATATAATATATAATCATTAAGCTTTAATATCAGTAGCCATCCCCCAGTTTATAAAAAAGATGCAAAAATCTTGTGTGGAACTGTGAGCGAGGGACAGAAAGCACTGCTATTCTCGCAGTGCTATCGCAATGGAACGGCAGTACCTGCTATGCATCGTTAAAAAACACGTTATACGGCGGGCGATGTAAAAAGACTCCCAGTAAATAGAAATAAGATTGTGATTGAAAAGTTAACAATGAACTTCTTTTTAATTTTACTTTAATAAACGACAATAATTCTTTTCGATTTATTATTTATTTATTGGATAGATTTTATTTTGTGTTTTTAAAGGTATTCCTTTAAAAATAGGCTGAAAGGCATGGACAATTTGTAGCAATTTAGGTTAAAGCATTATTTTTGATTTTGTTGTTTTAAGGTTTTATATTAGTTTTTGAATAAATTATCTTTACTTTCCGACTAGTACCCTAGAAGGAAAGTATTGTAATCGACGGGAAAAAAAATTAGATTTCTGCGGAAATACGCGTTTTTGGGTGCCCTGAATCGATTGCAATGATTTGTGGAGAATGTATGTATGTGTGTATGTATGTATGTATATCTGTGAACACGATAATGTCCAAACGGAATAACGGATCGGGCTGAAATTTAGTATACATATTTAGAATTACCGGGGGACGAACTGGATAGGTTTTGGTGACAATCTGTGTTATTTTAAAACTATTTTTAGTTATACAAACTGTTTCATAATAATTTTCTAACACTGTATTGTGGCACATTTTTGTTTGTTTTTTAAATTCTAAGAAAATAAGTACTAAGAAAGTTATTGCCCTGTTTGACTAAAAATACTGCATGTAAAAATGAAAACCTTAAGGGTGTATAGTTTTATGTGTAAAATACGATTAAAAGCAAAAGTTTGTAACAATTTAACAACAAAGAACATCGGTTCATAATAGCAATTAACTTTTAATACAGAAAGAAAAAGGCGAATAAAACGAATTTGCTTCAAGGCAAAGAAAGATCAATGTTAAATAGTGGCAGACAAAGCTTTGGTTGCTGCAAAGAAATTATTTCTTTGGTAAGATTTATTAAATACAAAGCTATCGTATTTGTACGAACGTTAATTAATTAAAATTTAATAACATAACATTTTCAAAAGAAATGATTTCGTACTTGACTTAATAAAATCGAAACGTCGAACAAATTTTGATATAATCAAATAGTAGTTTAGTTTCAATAAACTGTACTTTCGAATTAGATAAATATTGCGACTGTGAATTAATTTTTAGTTAAATTAAAGTAAATAATCTTTCTGTAATTTAATCATTTTATTATGATTGAATTATAATCAAGCTCCCAAGTCAGATTATTCTTCTCCACTGTTTTATTACCAAATGACGAGAAAGCAGAATACCGCTCAATTTCTATAGCTTAGCTTGTATAAAGGTGAAACTAAGCCAGCATATGACTAGAGAATGTCAGCGTCATCTCCCCGCCAGTACACATAGCGATAGTATTTAATGAAATCGCGCGTTTTTGAGTCAAACACATTTTTTTACTCAAATTTATTATGTCTTTCTCTTGCAAATAATATCAAATAGAATATGTTTTTACCTCAAGACCGATCTTTATTTAAAATAAATCAGATTCATTTCAGTCAAACGTGTTTCTGCAATTAAACCAAAACAATTCCTACTTTACGCAAATTATGGAAAACCATTTGGTATAAAAGAATTGTTTTTTCAATGAGAATTATTCCTTTTTACGTAAGAAATATTTCAAATGAAATATTTCTTTCAGCCTATGCAATTCATTTTTTTTAATTTAAAAATACTTATTTGTTTCAAACATATATTCTTTCCTTGAAAGAAACATATGCAAAGCAATACATTTATTTGATTTTACATTTCTTTTCTCTCAGTGTACAGGATTATATTTTTGGAATCTTATAGCGACTATAGCGACAAAGGTTGTGGATTAAAACTTGAAATGATACAATATGATAGCTTATAGCGTCTAAGCCATTCATCCCATTAATTTCTAAATTAATACACATTTGAAGTCACTAAATCCTTAAGAAAATGCACATAATATTTGCAACTTTATGATGTCAGCTTTTGGCCAAACATAATGCAGTTTGTCTTTCACCCCAATCCTTTGTTCCGTATCGTGGTCCAGAGATCATTGCAGTGGATTCGGGGGATATTTAGAAAAAATCTGTCGATTACAATACGTTCAAGGCCTAGGGTACTAGTAAGACAGTAAAATTCCTCCTTTTGGAGACAACTGAAATTTTTTTTAACAACAATTTGTTACAAGATGTAATCCACTATTATTGCGTGATATTGATTTTGTCATAAAATGTGTTATAGAACGTCACTTGGATCTGCTTTCTTATGTAGAGCACAAAAATGTCAGTAAAAATTCTCACCTCGTCAAGGATTTTCCTGCACGGCAAGACATAGAGAGAAAATTATTTTTTAAGGTTATTTGTAACGTTGACAGGAGTTAATTTTTTCGACAAAATCAATATCAACGAGTGATAGCTGCTTACATCGTCTGATCAAATGTGAGAAAAAAAATACGAATATCTCCAAAATGATACATTTTTATGTAGTAGCACTTAGCATTTTAAAATGTAACTTTTGTTTTAAATTAAAATTTGTCATATCAAATCGTACATTCTTAGGGTTTCGTAGTAATAATTTTTTCCTGAGTGTTCTATTTTTAGTCAAAATGCGCAATAATGTAACAACAATTGATTTTAGGGTACTATTATCTTTGTACTTATTGCCTCAGAACATAACTTTGGTGTGCACACCCTTATGGAACACCCTATGCAACAGTAATCAGTAAAAGTAACAATAACAGTAAAAATAATTTTAAATGTACACTTCTTTCTTTAACAAAACTCATCAAGTTATGTTTAGTAAACATTGGATTACGAAATACATACTTAGTATTTATAAAGAATATAATGAGAAATATTTTTTTTACTTAATGCAAAGACTTAACCCTGACAGAATGATTTATATATTTTGTAGAAAGTAACACCGTGTTTATTTCCACCATTTATAAAGCCTGTTCACTCTGAAAGAAAGTAAACTTTTAAAGCACACCTGGCAATAAAAGAACAATTCCGCATTATTCTTTACAAGGTTTATCCTTTACCAGTGGATAAGATGTAGCCGTTAAATTCTCTAAGAAATTAGTTCCTTATCGACGGTTCGGAAGGGCGCCACGCAGTGATAAATTAAAGCGAAAGGCGAACGGATTAAAGTCACCCTCAGCAGCGCAGTCTTTCCACAGCCCGGTGGCGCCTCATCTTGAAGGCGAAAACTTTTTTCCTTATTGAATCTGGTTCGTATTAAGTATTAACTGTCAGGGTGTGCGGTTCAGATTGAATCGTATAGGACTGCCGTTGAATCTACCAAACGAACGTCGCGTCGGCGGAGACGGCTAATCGATTAACGTGAAATATGATTTCGACTGTTGCTTTCGCTTCCACCATTCTTTCCCCTAATCGCGTGAGAATGTTCAACGAATTTATTGACGAGTTGAGAAGTTATGTTGAGTTTGCGAGTCAGATGCGCCCGCTGAGGGTATTTTTTTAGGGTACCACGGTCGGTACTATGCTAGGAGGCATTTACATTTTTATTGAGCGATATGGAAAGTTTGGATTTTTTTCTGATATGGCTGGTTTATATTCGATAAAGGATATAAATATGGTAAATAGACACAGTGGAAAATGTTGAGGTATATTGGATTGTCAGGCGTGGCGAAGGAAACAAGGATTTATGCCAGGTTTTGAGATGTAGAACGAAATTTTTATAGCAATATATCAGATCTTATAGGCCGTATGCAACGATACAACGTTAGAATGGTTCTTGTATCCCGTACATAGCACGGCCGAATCGGCATCAGAATCGGTGGAAATTTCTTCTGTTTCGTATCCTACTAATGATAAAAGCCTCCTAACTTGTCTTATGTATGCGCGTTTTAGTTGTAGACTGAAAAAATGGTGTTAGTGCCTACAGGCAAACTTATACATACGGTTGTATAAGTTTAAGTCAATATTTCTTACAATTTTGGTACCAGTATTACTTCTGTTTTACACTACTCAATTTTCTTATACAAGAAATTGAATACATTTGTTGAATAAGTAAATCGTGCAGTGTCAACTAGAAATTTTATCTAATATTATGTAGAATTATGTTAGTTTAGACAATTTTTGACCCAATTTCTGTTTGACACTAATCAATCTTCTTGTACTAGATATTTTACTACATTTTCTAAAAAAATTAGGTAATTTTATTACTTTTCGACTAGTAACCTAGAAGGAAAGTATGTATTGTAATCGACGGGAAAAAATCGGGATTTTAGCGGAAATACGCGTTTTGAGGTCCCCTGAATCGATTGCAATGATTTCTGGAGAATGTATGTATGTGTGTATATATGTATGTATATCTGTGAACACGATAGTGTCCAAACGGAACAACGGATCGGGCTGAAATTTAGTATACATATTTAGAATTACCGGGGGACGAACTGGATTGTTTTTGGTGACAATCTGACAACCGGAAGTGGCAAATGCTACAAGCGTCTTCTAAGGGATTTATCCGATTTTGGCCAAACTGATATCAGATGACTATCCAGTGACTTTAAATATGTATACAAATTTGCAGATCAGTGAGATGAACGGTTTAGGCACTATAAGGGTTTCTAGAAGCAGTTTGACAGAATCCACAGCCTTCGTGGTTGTATTGCAAATTGTCAGATTTTGACAAACGTCAGTGCCACTGACATTACATGACATTAAATGTCAGTATCACAAATATAATTCTATCACTGAAACTTACGTTATGTAGCGTCCAGAGATGGCTCTGGCTTTACTAAATTAAATAACTTCATTGTGCCAACGATTTAGTCGTAGTGTACTAGTGTAGGGTAAGGGCCACACCAGATATTTGAACAAGAAATTTGGTAGTGTTAAACGACATTTAGAAAAATACATTTACTTAAACAAAACACGAAAAAATACTTAACCTTAATGAAAACACTGGCGTATTCTATGTATAAAAAATGTGTGTTATGCGCTAATTACCGCAATTTAATCAGTTGTTAACATGTGTAACAGTTAAATAAATGGGCTCCATAGGGTTTGACAGCGACGGGTGAATTTCTACAAAAGCTTTTATCTCTAGCATTTGATTATTCCGGATAGAATATACAAATCATATTATATTACACCCGTTCGTTTGCGCATTTTCGTCCCTGATTATCATCCTAACAATAATATCAGAGTATTCTATTATTATCACTTCTTAGCTGGAAGGACAATGGCAATCACGGTCACTATTGTCGTCCGGGATGGACAGCGGAAATCCAATCTGTATATCCGTCTTAATTTGCAAGTAAATCGATGCAAATTTTGCTCGGTCAAATTAAACATTGATTGCTTCGACATCTGAGAAGGCGAACAGCGGTTTGCAAGGCATAAATAAATTAGGAACAACCGAACAATCATTCCAATCCGACGACAATGACATGTATAATTAATTTCAATTTCCGAAAAGCGCAATTAATAATGAATCTTCTAAAATTACATTGTTGAGGAATTATCGCTCGTGAAAGATTTATTACCTACATACGTGCTGGTTTTGATCCGCTTTAAAATTATTGTATATTTCAAACTGAGTTACTAATAATAATAAATTTATTTTGAATAAGATCACAATAGATAATAGTGAACTCTATATTATACGCTCCGAACCATGGTTCTGTCCCTCAAGCTTCCTCCGAAAATGGCCGGAACCGTCCCGGATTATCGGTATTAGAGGACACCCTGGGCATTTGTTAGTGTCTGGTTATAGTCATTTTCCTCATCATCTTGTTGTTATAAACTCGATTTCATCTTTTTCGTGATAATGCTATATTTCAAGCTTTTGATTGTGTCTAGCAATCAAAAGCTTGAAATAGTGGGTTAGCAAAAAAAAATCAACCGATTTGAATGAACTATACCTCTTTAGAAAGTCCATAACGTACTGAATGTATGGTAGTTATGGCAACTGGATCAAATCATAATTACTACCTAAAAAATGCAAAAGAATGTCATTATTTTCTCAAATTTCGCCATTTTACAAGTCTCATATCTCCGTTAGTACTGAACGAATCTTGGCATACATAGCAGCAAAAGAAAGCATAAACCTTGCTTTAATTGACATAGTTATGGCAACTTGAAATCAAAACAAATACTCATAGAAAAGAATTAATAATATCGTCGGTTTTACGCTCGACGATTCCCGCAGAGCTGCGAACAAACAAACTGTATAAGTCAGATTTTCACCTGATCTTAACAATATATATATATATATACCAAACGAAAGAAGAAGATATCAGCTACCTATGGGAGTTATGGCAACGTGATATTACCCTAATGAATGCTAGCAGACAACTAACGAACGTTAAACATTACTCGCTCCTATATTTATACAGTATACGGTATAGGCCCAGAACCACCAATAAAAGTTAGCAACAAAAAAAATTTCAACCGATTTGAATGAACTATATCTTTTTGGAGAGCCCATAACGTACTTATTGTATGGTAGTTATGGCAACTGGACCAAATCATAATTACTACCTAAAAAATGAAAAGGAAAGTAATTATTTTTACAAATATCCCTATCTGACAAATCTCATATCTCCGTTAGTACTGAACGAATCTTGGAATATATAGCAGCAAAAGAAAGCACAAATAGTCCATTAATTGCCGTAGTTATGGCAACTTCAAATTATTACAATTAATAGTGTTAATTAACTTTATTTATATTAATAGCGTTAATTAACTTGTCATAAATCTTATAGGTTATCGAAACTTGGTCTCTCGTTTGGTAATTGTTATGATTAAGTGAAAAAAAAAAGACTTTTGCAACTTGTTTGTTCACAGCCCTGTGCTATTTTCTACGTTTTCTACATTTTAATCTGAAGTGGCCATAACTATGTCAACTAAAACAAGGCTTGTGCTTTATATTGCAGCTATATATTCCAAGATTTGACAAGCGCTAACAAAGGTATGAGATCTGTAAGATAGCAATTAGTGGAGAAATAATGACTCTCTTTTTCACCTTTTTAAGTAGTAATTGTGATTTGATCCAGTTGCCATAACTACCATCCATTCAGTACGCTATGGGCTTTCTAAAGAGGTATAGTTCATTCAAATAGGTTGAAATTTTTTTTGTTGCTAACTTTTATTGCTGGTTGCGGGCCTATACCGTATAGGTACTGTATATAGGAGCGAATAATGTACAACGTTCATTAGTTGTCTCAGTCTGCTAGCATTAATTAGGGTAATATCACGTTGCCATAACTCCCATAGGTAGCGGAAATCTTCTTCTTTCGTTTGGTATATATATTGTTATGATCAGGTGAAAATTTGACTTATGCAGTTTGTTTGTTCGCAGCCCTGCGGGAATCGTCGAGCGTAAAACCGACAATGTTCAACAATTTTTTTCTATGAGTATTTGTTTTGATTTCAAGTTGCCATAACTATGACAATTAAAGCAAGGTTTGTGCTTTCTTTTGCTGCTATATACTCCAAGAGTCGTTCAGTACTAACGGAGATATGAGACTTGTAAAATGGCGAAATTTGGGAAAATAATGACATTCTTTTGCATCTTTTAGGTAGTAATTATGATTTGATCCAGTTGCCATAACTACCATACATTCAGTACGTTATGGGCTTTCTAAACAGGTATAGTTCATTCAAATAGGTTGAAATTTTTTTTATTGCTAACTTTTATTGCTAACTTCTCCCCTGTTCTAGCAACTTGTTATGATTGTTGATTGTCTCTGTCAGTAGGTTCTCTGTTGTTGATGTTTTCTTTAATCTGTGCCTTCGTATATGTGAAGTGAACTCGTCGCAGGGTGGTGGATTTGGCTGCTATTCATCAGATTTCTATTTATTTTGATGGTGTTAGTTTTAATTTTGTGAACGAGAAGAATATTAAGTTTTATTCTTTCCTCCATGGTGAGTTCCTTAGATTGATGAAAAACTTGCGAAGCTGGCATTCTTTTTCTCCAATTGTAGATTAATTTTAGAATCTTTGTTTCTGTATTTTGTTTAGGTTTTGTATTGTTGTGTTTCCCCATATGGTGATCAAGTAAGATTTATTTGAGTTGAATAGTTGATTGTATATTTTTAATTTTGTGTTTATATAGATGAATTGCTTTATTTTATTGTTGCATTTTTCTTTATAATTTGGTTGATGTGTTCATCTCATTGCATATTACTTTGTATCTGTTGCCCCAGTTGATAAATATATTATTTTGTGATAATCGGCGCACGATACTTACTGTTTTCTTTGATTATTTTGAGGTTTTCAGTTCTGAGGATTTTTTATTTTTCTAGTTGTGAACAATATTCAAAATTTCTTCATCAGTTGTTTACACGTTTTGTGTGTGTGTTAAGATGCAGGATGCAAATAAAATATGCTTTTTATCTCTCTTTACATGTGTGTGAATGATTGAAAACTGAATCATTGTTTTTCCATCTCTTTTTTTTTCGCTTTTTATATAGATTTTGAATAAAACATTTATAATATCAAAATAAAACTGTTACATTATATTTATAAGCATATGTGTTGTTTCGTTACCAGCATTTTCCTGTTCCATTTTATCGCATATTCCATATTTATTGGAATAAAACGTATTCATTCGATTGTTGTTTTACAGTATTTTCGTGTCGCGTTTAATATTTTTATTTCGTCTCGTGATGTTTATTTTTCGGTGCGTATATGTCCCGTTACCAAGCAGCACCCGCACCCCAAACAAAATTCACTGAACATCATAGGATGGCAGTTCGCGAAGGGCTGCGTGCAACAACCGCTTTCACGGAGGTAATATCGACATGGATTATATTTTATTATTGCCATCCCGTTCCTGGCTCCAAAACGAAGCCAAACATGGTTTCTAGCTTTGCTATATAACTACGGGATTTGTTTGCTTGCCGTCTCCACCGAATTCTACTATATTCCGGTCGCGTCGGTATATCCTGGAATATATACCGACGATTCCAGACCGTGTTTATGACTAACTTTTATGACCCCTATTTCAACATGGAGAATTACCCTCCATGAGAAACGTATAAATCGAATATAAGGGTGAATTATACGTGTGATACGGTGGCAGAGATTTATAACATAGAATGTATCATGTGGAGGATTATAAATGAAACAATTATATTAGTAAAAACTGAAAATAACAAAGTATTATAGACAAAGAGATCGACAAACTATGATCTCCAATATCTATTGTAATCTTTTGTTGACTGTGATGGTTATTTACTCAGCAAATTATAGATAAATTTATCGGTATTCTCCCCAGCCAAAAAAAAACATAAATATGTCTACAACGAATTTGAACTGTGTAACCGGCATAATATTTTTTGGTTTCAGTTTGGAAGATCCTGTGGAACAGTTAAGAACATTACTCAAGTTTTTGCCTACTAAGTATTAAAGCCAAATTAGTTAGCAATGTATTGGCATTTATTTCATTCCGATATGTTAATTTTTACCTTCTTTACCTACTTAATTTTTACCTATGTATGTATGTATCTGTGTATGTGTGTCTGTATGTATGTCTGTGAACACGATAGCGCCCAAACACAACAACGGATCGGGCTGAAATTTGGTTCACACATTAGAATTACTAGGGGACGAACTGGATTATTTTAGGTGAGAATCTGACAACCGAGACTGGCAAATCTTGCATGCATCCTGCAGTGACTTTAATATGTACACAAATTTGCAGATCAATGGGATGAGCGGTGTAGGTGCCACAAATGTATATAGCACCTAAAGGGGAGCAGTTACGACGTGCCCAGTAATGCTAAGAGACTAGAGATGCTCATTTATTAATCTATAATAGAGCGTAGCAGATCAGTTTAAATATTATTTAATTTTATTAACTACTACAAGTTTATTGAAAATTCGAAACTCAGCGTATTTATATTAATCGTAAAAATAAAGAATATTTATCTACGCGGCAGCATTTCAATATTTATTTACGCTCACTCGTTTGGTTCACTCTTGCCCAATTTACACCCAATAAGCAGTGTGACAGAATACACAGCTTTCGTCACTGTGTTGCGAATCGTCAGATTTTGACAAACGCCAGTGCCAGACATGATATGACAGTGCTATTCTGTGACTGACGTTAGGTTGGGATCCAGAGTGGCTGTGGCTTCACGAATAATGAATATGGAATAATAGTAGTCGGAAAGTAGGGCCACACCAGATTTTAAGAAATACACAGTGTTTTAACTGAAATGGTGTGCATTTTACTTTCACTTAAACCTTGTAAATTTAACTTACCCATAACAACTACAGCATATTTAGAACTGACTAGGCTTTATTCTACGTATGTAAAAGCCTGAAGTATTTTTCTTTCTCGTGGCATAAGAAGGTTGCAAGATAGTTTCCATGACGCGTTTCTGACCATCTTCTTTAATTCGTGTTGAAAAAATTGTCATACTTGGTAAAAAAATACCCGACTTATGGAAGATGAAATTTAAATTTAAAAGGTTTAAATAATGTACCTATCAAAATTAGCATTGAACTGATAAACAGTGGCGGCTCGTAGCTAAAATTGCTCCAGAAAATTTGCAGTGTTTGTTGTAAAAGAAAACGAACATGTATAAAAAATATCTGGGGTGGCCCTCACGCAACATTCCGACTACATCGTTGGCACACTGAAGTTTCTGATGCACCAAGTGTACATGTACATTTTAAAATAAAGTAAAATATCTTCACTAATGACTGCGACATCGCCTTAGGACACACTATTAGAGCACTCTCCTAGGAAACACAGGTACGATTAAAAACGTTTTATAAATCATTTGGTGGTGTAAGAAACGTTATTGGTTTATTTATTTGATACGTTTAATTATACGTTATATAAGAAACGCTATTTAGATAATTATGTGGAGGTCATTAAACGTTTTACGTTCAAGGCACAACATTGTTTAAACTAGATTAATAAATTATTTGCTCAATGTGTCAATGTGTCAATTCTAGTCAAAATATGTACATTGTCTGAGTATAAATAAGCTGAGTTGAAGTGCCTACTTAGCGTGATCAACAGGGCGGTTGTTTCGAACCCGAAGTGAGGCCCTATATTGCACTACAGTCGGACTGACCCTTGCAATTGCCCATAATGCTGGAACCTCGGGCGCGTTTTCCAAACGTTCATTTGTGCGTTCAGTTTGACGTTTTATTAACGTTAGAAATATGGTTTGATTAACGTTTTAACGTGTAGCTATAAGACACTTTAAAAACGTTTTAGAACGGTTAGATTTACCTACATCTTTTAAAACTTTAAGAGCAGTTGAAAAAGTGTTTATAAAAAACGAATTTAAAGCGTTTTTTTTTGCGTTTAATTATCGTTTGATGGTATAGTTTATAAATGTGAAAAAGAGTTTTATAACGTTTGGTTTTCTATCAGTTTATAATGTTTTATAAACGTAAGTATGTTTCCTGGGCTGCATACAATCAAAAATGTTTATGACAATCACCAACGTTCGTAACTTTGTAAGAAGGCCTGCAACGCTTTTACAACGGCTTCAGTACAATAAGCACCCTCATTTTACCCGCCTTCTCTCCCTCCCCCATCCCGTTGTTTACACAAATCACAATTTACCCAATTACACAATTTCTCAGCTCATCTAAAACGGCCCACTTCATATTCTAAACTTTAACGTACCTATTTAGCCGGTCGGATTAACCCAAAATCCCTTACAAAATTAGTACTCCTCGCCGCCGCCGCGTTTCTATTTATATATGTATCATTCCAACGTCCTCCAGGCGAAATTACAGGATTAGCAAATCCCGAGTTTTACCCAATTTCTTCTCCTCAGGTCACCCCCAAAGTCATCCTCCTCCAAGATTAACAAGAAACAGAATCTGAGGAGTGGAGGGGACGTGAAAGAAAAACGTCTTAATTACCCCAGTGAGATATGGTCCTTCGACCGGATGGCTCGCAAACCTAAAATTGCGTAAAACGCGTCCTTTGTCTGATCACCGCATGGTGGCGCTGCCTCCGAACAGATTAAACGGGATATTTGGGTCGGGCCGCTGCCTTGGATGCACGATGAACAATTCGGAAACTTTGAATCTAGGATAATGTACGCCTTTGTGTATGAGAAGCCCCAAGCCTCGATATTGTGCGCAGGATGATGTTCATAGAATCTCATCTCGGGACACAACGAGAGCTTCGAGAGTTATAAGACGTGTGTTGCATTATATAGAAGCACTTTTACGGTAAATAATAGCAATAAAGATAAATAATATTTAAATATATTATAAATTACGTGATTTGAGACCTTATTATGATTTAATTGAATTGAAATTGGCTGAACAGTTCAATATAATGGCCTCTAGTTAGTTATAGATCATTCTAGTTGCTGTCTAGTTAGTTACACAGTATACTATAAACGTTCTAGTTGCCAGACAATGCCAAATGCACCCGGTATAAGAGCCACGGAATTAACAAACGATGCAGGTCTTCTGACGACTCTGCTTGACCCAGAACTGCAATGGCTTTGTTGTTTTTCTTAAATGAGCCGCCTGCAAACGAAGTCCGAGATCCTGTCTTGTCCTGGGGCCGGTAATTAGACGAGAAACATGAACGAGGCGTTTCTGAATTCTTGGCAATCTCCCTTGTTAGTCTTGAACAAACGTTCCCTTGTATTATCTTTGGAATTACAATAAGTTGGTGTTCTGTCTCAAGATTAACGATTGAGTGGATACATACTTTACAATCAAACGTATTTTGAGGTCCCCTGAATTCATTGCAATGTTTCATAAGCCAACATTTTCTATTTATTTCCGAATATACTCATGAAAGTTCGTCAAAGAAGATGTATTTTCATTTTTAGTAGCTCGTCTGTGCGCTTGCATTTAAAACTGCTTGAATTATTTCAGGCGCCACGACCGTCAGACCACAGAAATCGCTCCTCTGGCCGTACCCTTACTTTTGATTAGGTACCATATATTTAATGGCGTCGCTCCTGTCGACAAGAGCTGCTCGTTATGGCTACGAATTGGCAAATTTTGATAAATGCCCAGCGTTCACCGCCCTTAGATAGGGATTCAGAGTGGCTGTGGTTTCACAAAAAGAATTGCAGAAGGTTTAGGGCGCTTCATTGTGTCAACGGTCCTTTACAGATTTATTCGACTAGACTAATCTAAGTTAATTAACTAAAATGAAGTGAACTGGCAAAATTCAATCGCATTAGGGATGTTATCATTGATTCTGCTGTAAATCCTCTTATCTTGAGGTGGAGCGGTTCATTTGTCGAGCGTGGAAAAGACAAATGCAACACGTTAGTCAACCGACGGGAGCCATGAGAACAGCTGCCACCTTATTTATTGCGTCTATTTGTAGTTTAGTCCGGAGGGTCCGCAGAGAGATAACTAAAGAAGCGTTTAATCATTTGACGTATGTGTATCCGGTCTTCCATATCCAGTAATCCTGCTCTTAATTCACCCAGCAGATCTGGACAAGGTTGTGCATTTCGAGATTTGTGGAGAGCCTTACGATCTAGGAACTAATCTAGGAGATCAACCATCAAGTTAAATCTTATTTCTCAAAACTGGATACTTGTCTGTTATAGATCAGAGTTTTGTCTTTTCCAATTTTCCTACCAGGTTCTGGTTATCCATTAGTTGCATGGCCTCTACGTTGACGTAATGATAAAAAAAGATTCATGCTTAGCAGCAAATCCTTTTATCTCGTCTATGATAGATGGAACTGGAATATCACGATTTAGGTCTGTATTCGGTATGTATCAAGGGGCATTGGCAATATTCCTTAGCATTTTGAGCGTGAGTGTGACCTAGCTGTAAAACATTAGCGTTTGCCGGGGTGGCCGGCTTGAGCCCGGTGATCTGTCCAGTGAGGTTATCTGTGGATTTTTTTCAGTCCTTGGCGAAACAACTTAATAAGTTCCGTAGCTCCAGGTATTAATAATAACTCTGACCTGTCGACACACGCTGCAATTGGCGGAAGCTGTTTAAGAACGATTTGTTATAGCGTGTCTTTGCATATTTTTTTACTTTATTCACTACTAACAATTACACTAGTTAGCATTACACTAGTTCGCTATATTTGTGCCAAAGTCAGCTTTTTACTTTCTGACTAATACTCTGGAAAAAAAGTATTGTAATCGACGAAAAAAATCGAGATTTCAGCGGAATTACACGTTTTGGGGTTCCCTGAATCCATTGCAATGATTTCTGAAAAATGTATGTATGTGTGTATATCCGTAAACACGATTTCGCCCAAACGGAACAACGGATTGGGCTGAAATTTCACATACGTATTTAGAATTACCGGGGGACGAACTGGATTGTTTTTGGTGACAATCTGACACCCGGAAGTGGCAAATGTTAAATGCGTTTTCTTAGGGATTCATCCGATTTTGACCAAACTGTCGCCATCTCATCCTGCAGTGGTTTTAAATATGTTTACAAATTGAGAGATCAATACGATGAACGGTTTAGGTGCTATAAGGGTTTACACCGATCGGTTTGTGACGTAATAGAGGACTGACGTCATCGCGTCAGCCCACGCATTATTAATCTGTTTGGAACCCGGACCGAGATTGGAGAATAAATAAACAAGAAGTAAAGAAATAAACCTCTCAGGAAAACACACGGATACGTGACACCCGTATGTATTATAGTTATTTGTATCGAGAGGTGCCTTGTGTTGTTACAATCCCAATATAGTATTATTATCTTACGGATATTCGTTTAATTGGTGTTTCACCCTCTATATGTTTAGTGAGTTTATAAATGAGTCAACAGTGTAGTCGGAAAGTTGGGTGGTTGCCACTCCGGATTTTTTCTTATTGGCGTGCTATTCTCACCTCAGCTTTGCATCACATTACAGTCATCCCCAAATTCTTCGCTGTATATATGTTTAAAGTTTTTTATATAGCACTCACAAATTATATGTCAAATATATACTGTAGCCCTATTAGCAACGATTAGTATAACTGCCTCAATCATTAGTCAACAAACGTTTAATAAGCATGTTCAATTAATTACGTATTTAATACGTTGCCGTTCGTATAGATCATAGGATTTCCCGTCATTTATAGAGGGATTACTACCCTCAACCATGCTTCATCGATAATTACCCATTGTACTTCACCACAGCTATTATCCCCGAATGTAGCCATGAGATAATATTCGATCCCATATATTATCTACCAAGTGCATTTTTTTTGTTCACACTCTAAGGCTCGTATCGATAGTCGGTTTTAATTGTTTAGAATACAGAACTATAAACGACAATCGAATCAAAACGTTTATGTTGTATTTCTCCTGTTTCGATAGAATCGATACGGTCCAGTCAGATTGGCTGTTTAAAGGTCTAATCATCCAGTTTATTATATAGTCATCGATAAACGTGGGTTACGTTTTGATTTATTCTTCAGGTGGCGTAATCACAGTTTTGCTAATCATCTGGTAGGTGATCGATGTTTACATTATCACTATAAAACAGTTCGGCCCTCAAATCCCGTAACATCAAACCGTAACTGACAATTTGGTAATTCCAGTTGTCCCGATCTGTTCTGATGAACATAAGCTGACATTATTATAGCCAACATAAGCAGGTAAATAATGTATAACAGTATATATTAGTAGGTGTATTATTGGCATCTACTATAAACCAGATTCATTGATGTACTTAAAATTCTAATGCGCTCTAGCGCCCTCTAGTCGCCGACGTCGGTATACTACAAACATTTGCGGAGCATTTGGCGCCCGTGACTAACGGCAGTAATAGCTTGATTTACCGTCCAACCATACCAAACGATAAAGGACCCATCGCAAGAATTTTCCTTTGTACACCATACTATGTAATACCTAATCAATCAGTCATTGACAGGGTCTGTTCTGCTTGCATACCGCCCTATCTTCCCGTCCAGCCAAACTTAGTTTGAGAATGTCTTTCAAGCAAATATGTATGTAACGTAGCAGCCATTCTACACGATCGAGAATATTTTATTAAGCAATTTATTTTAGATTAATTTGCTTGATAGTTATCCCAGACAAATTTCCCTTAGTTTTCTTCCCCTTCTTGAAATGAATATTTTTATCCAGTTAGAGGTGATTTCAACCTAGGATTGTGAGTACTTAGATGCGCTTATTTGCGCGCGCATATGGCTCTATTAGGAATAGATGAATGTTGATGAAATATTCAATAAAAGTGTTAGTGTAGATAAGTTAATGCAGTTTTACAACAAGAACTTTATTTTTTGCTTTATTTATTGTTGATTTGTTTCCTAGTATTTTAGCTTTAAGATTTCTGATTTCTTCAATGTATGAGATTCTTCTAGAATACATATTGAGTTTCTATATATTTTCTATTTTTAGTGCAAAACTTGTGATTTGATTGATGTTAAAATAAGAATTTTTACTTATTTCTGTTATTTTAAGAATGATAAAAATAACTTTACAGTAGTTTCTATCAGTTACCCTATTTACTTCTATGCAAATGCAAGTGTGTGGTAGTTTTAATATGTAATACGAATTGATTCGGACGGCAATGTCCGAAATCTTAAGTAAATGATTTCTTGTCGTTAATTAAGAGTTATTGACATTTCAACTTTTGTTGAATGACAAAATAAACATTTTGACTATTCTGAAATACCTAAAATTGCTTCGAAGAAAATACTTAAATCAAGAAAGCTGTTATGGATAACTAAACTATATTATCAGCTGACATATTCTACATTATAATAACTATATAGTAGATTTAGGTTATTTTGGGTCCCTTTGATTTAATAAATTGGAGACAAAAAGCAAATAAAAACATCCGGATTTAGTAAGTGGAAATCCTAGCTTTATTCGATATGTGAAAGCTCGAAATTGTATTGGTAGTACAGTATTTCGGGCTTTTGTCCCGTCGAATTGGTCAATCCTAGGATTTACGCGTAAATTTTAGGTTTGACCTTTTACGGGCATTTATAATAACATTATATTAATATTATATACAGAGTGTAACAGGTTTAAGCATACAACCATTGGAAGATAGTATCTTTGGAACTATTGACTATAAAATTCTTATAAAAAATAATTATTTTTTTATAATAACTGATATATAATAAGTTTCTTTAAACGTTACATAGCAAGAAAGTACAAATATGAAGTAATAAATAGCATCTGGAATGTATTTCATAAAGATTGTATATTATTTTTTATCAATATGGGTTCAATATGTATGTATGTATGTATGTATGTATGTGTGTGTGTGTATGTGTATGTATGTCTGTGAACACGATAGCGTCCATACGGTATAACGGATCGGGCTGAAATTTGGCATACATATTTAGAATTACCGTGGGACGAACTGGAGTGTTTTTAGTGATAATCTGACAGCCGAAAGTGGCAGATGTTACAAGCGTCTTCTTAGGGATTTATCCGATTTTGGCCAAACTGATATCAGCTCACTATCCAGTGACTTTAAATATGTATACTAATTTACAGATCAACGGGATGAACGGTTTAGGCACTATGAGCTCTTACAGACGCAGTTTGACAGAATCCACAACCTTCGTCTCCATGTTGCAAATTGTCAGATTTTGACGAACGTCAGTGCCACTGACATGACATGACATTAAATGTCAGGATGACAAATGTCATTATGTCATAGAAACTGACGTTAGGTACGGTACAGGGTCGTTCTGGCTTCACAAAATTGAATAAGTACAAACGTGTTTAGACAAATTTTTCCAAAATCATTTTCAATCCACATTAATCGCTATAGTCATTAAACATTTGCGATACTCAAATACTATTGTCCTTAACTTTGATCTTTGAAATTGTAGTAATTAACAGGAATGTAATAGCTAGATGTAAGAACTAAGAAAATACATCAATACATCAATACAGCAAAAGATGGGAAGTCAAATTGAATGAATTAAAGAAAGTAATTCTCACTTGTCGATGGTAAATAAGCTTCAAATGTACAAAACAAATACTAAAATCTATTTGAGTTTATGCAATAATGGGATTATACCAAACAGGCAAATGTTCATCATTATGGAGATTTAAAGAATCAAACCCTTCGAATTAGTGTGGTGTAATGTGTAAAAAGCCGAACACAGTGACTGAAGGGAAGTGCGGTTTGTTTAGAACAAAGATAGGTTTATTAGTGGATAAACTGTCACATGCAAGTACCTAGTTTCACAATTCTTAACGTGAACTTCGCTAAATCCATTTTAAACAAAATGCCATAAAAATATATAATGACCAATCAAATCAGCGACTAGACCAGTACTGCTAGCTGCCAATACATGAAAATATACAGAACATTAACCAGTTATCGCAAATGAACTCGGCGATTCCACTTTTACAGCTCGAGCACCAGCGATGAAACAAGTAACTGCTTACATTGTCTATATGAAACAGCGGAATGGCATCAGGTGTACCATACACAATACACAGCACACACCATAGTAGCATAGCATAGCATATAAACATTGTTTACCCGCTTTCGTAAATGCCAGCAATATAGTTTTATCGCACAATGATTTTTAATGGCCTTTATACAGTCATGACATAAAGAGGAGTATCTACAAAGACACTACCGGTTTATTGTTTTGGCTTTATTCGTTAATGTCATATTGACCAGAAGGGGCAGAAGGTGCACTATTATATCATATTATTATCAATGTTGTGTTAAAATAGTAGATAAAGCTATTTAATCTGTATAATACAAGGAATAAAGTTAAATAATTGAAAAACAATCGTATATACATCATCAAATCCTAGTTGTATAAAACGAATACGCAATAAATCACGCGACAATGGCCATATACGTACCGACAAGGGCCGGCGTGTGGTACATTTTAAGCCAGGAATATATCAATTTCCATTTCAAAATTAAGGTACTAAACCGACGCTCCATATAAATCAAAATTATCGTCGTTATAATCTCCGCTAAACCGCGTTTACGCATATTTACGTTTGTTCTAATACTGCAAGTGCTTTTAATTAATACCGAAAGCGTACAGAATCGATAGCGTTCGCAACCCGCCAAAAACAAACAGCTATTTTCAACATTTCCACTTTCAATTGAACGAATATTTCCAATTTATCTAAATGGAAACAAATTGCATGCGAATTTAATAATTTACGCCGTTAAGAAGTTTAAAAAAGTTATTTTTTTATGTTCGAATCGTTAAAGGATGACAGACCGGTATATAAAACTGAACCAGGAAATTAAGGACTAGGACAACGACTTGCTGTGTGGCGGATTCTGTCGTTTATAAACTTGCCCCACAGCACTGCAGCACTCCACCATATATTTTAATGCCGGATTGTTTCGGCTAGAAATTGAAAAAGTTATAATGAACTTTATGTTAAATTCATTATTTGCGCGGAGGGCGTCGGACAGGCCTCCCTCGGTAAAAAGTGGAGGCTTTTATTGGGGCGTTATCCACGGCAACACAAGTTTGTATTACCGAAGTTATTACATAAATTGCTACGAGGTTAATGCAAGGGTATTTTGTAGGATGAAGCGGATTCGTGTGCACCTAAAATATGATACTGAGGTTATTTTGATTTTTCTCTGCGTGAGATTGAATACACAACGGGGCTCTAAAGTCATCACCAAATTTTTATCCGTATTTACAAGAATTGGTTCGACTTTTCTCTGTTTTACCTAGTTGTATTTTGTATTTTTTAACCTCGTGTTACTTCATTTCTAAACTATTTTACAATAATGTGTCTGTACTATTATGTGACATTGTCATGTCATATATTATAGCTATATTCATTATAGCTACTATCTCGACTATTTCGAATAAAACACATAGACACATACCACTTTCCTTTAATTACACAAGACAACAAGGATCCTACAACTAGACCAGGGATCACATATTCTTGTTGACCTAACATCACTTTTCATAGATCAAGTCATCAAAATGTGGTGACAGGTCTAAGATCCATTTATTTGAAGTCATATATTTCGCTTGAATTAGCCTTCTGTGCATACGTTCTCATAAAAGATTGTTCAAAATATTACGAATCAACAAGTTCTTTTGTGTTATTTTATCAAGTTAAGTTATACAGACATTCTGTGCATTAAAATATGGGAAGTGATCAAAGAAGTTGTAAAAATTTACCAAATAAGTTTTGTTACATGTGCGGTTGTTATGTAGTGACATATCTGAAAAAAAGTTACGGAAGTAGTAAAAGCAGCTTACTGCTGCTATTTTGGATTTAGAATTGGAGATCTGGAAAAGCCATTGGTACCTAATATATGCTGTATTTCCTGTTAGATCGGCCTTTTAAAGTACATAGATGAAAGAGAAGCAAAAGAAAATGCCTTTCGCAGTTCCCATGATGTGGCGAGAGCCTTACAATTATGTAAATCATTGCTATTTTTGCACGATAAGCCTCTCCGGATAAGATAAACCTAAAATAATATATCTAAATTTGTCATCAGCACCGCGACCTATCCCCCATGGAGAGAACCATCCTCTTCCATGTGCGCCATCCACTTCATCATCTTCGATTTTTTACACAGAAGAAATTTCGCCTGTTTGAAGAAACTTGTCTGATTTGACAGTGTCTAAAATCACTCTGTTAAATCATGCCAGTCGTGAAAATTCACCATTTGAAGTTTTAGGAACACCACACCTTATAAACCAGTGCGAACTGAATGATTTGGTTAAAGACTTAGGTTTATCAAAAGAAAAAGCCGAGTTATTGGGTTTTAGGCCACAGGAATGGAATATTTTTGCACGAGATGTGACAGTGTCTTCATTTACAAAGCGTAACAAGCCTTTTAAATCATATTTTACAATGGAAGGATCTTTACGTGTACCTATGTCACGACGTTGAGGGTCTTATGAACGAGTTTGATATTCCCCACAATCCTTCTGAATGGTGTTTTCTCTGTTAAGTCTCAAGTATCGCTGTATCTGTAAATTTAGACCTGTTACAATAAATCCACTTTCAGTTTCTAGTTATGTAAGGCAAATATAATCTGAAACATTGTGTGGAACCTTATGTTATTAAGCGTCGCTTAAATAATATTAAAATGTCTCTTGTTGCATTGCATGTGAATATTAATTAAAGCTTAATTACTTAAGCTGAACATAAACTAAAGCCGCGAAAATCTACGGCTTAAGGTTTTAAGTGTGGTATAGTATGGCGCGACATGCTAAAGTTGTCAAAACCTGAGAAGGGGTTTTCTGTCATTTGTGTAGCTTTTTGTATTGATTAATCTAAGCAGTGACATTGTAGAATATAATATCGTGAGCTGGCCACAATTAAAAAATGCAAATCCTTTTGATTGAGTTTTGTTTTGTAAATAAAATGTAAATATTTGTGTGTTCAGTTCATATTTATCTCTTCTATGAAACAGATATTGTTGCAGAAGTTCTTGCTGTAATATCTCTTGTCTGAGAAGTTGTTGCTGTGAATCAATCACTTTTTAATTTAGTTTAGCAAATTCGGAATTTTGTTCCTACAAGACAAGTGTCTGAACAAAGTTTGATTTATTATTCTCCGTTCTCTTGGCGTCCAGTTAAAATTTGATTTTTTTTTCTACTGCTTCGGTGAGAACGTCATTCGTTGTAAAATGTCCCGAATCAACGTCTCCCTGAACAGAAATGTCTTGCTGAACCTATTAAATAAAGTGTTTGAATAAGGAGAAAAAAATATTATTTTGGCATCCAACATAAAAACCAAAAGTTTTGCCCAATGATTTAATGAATAATAACTTAACCCAAATAACTTTATACAAATACGTCTAGTGTAAATTAACTATTCATCCACTTTTTCTGCTTCGTTAATAACGTCATGTTAATTTAATGTCTTTGTGTACCACATGAATTACAACATATTGCTTTAGCATTTATTATATCAATATATCTTCTTTTTTTTTCATTTTGCTCCATTTTTATTGCTAAATTAATCTACAGTATACTGCACAGTGCACACTGGACCTGAAGAGGTTTCCGACCGATACGTATTTTGTGAATATATGGCATATTTTATATGTAAATTAAAAATAATTAATATTGCATGAATTTTTATGTACTTTAATATCAATGTAAATGTTCTAACTAAATTTTGGCTGTAAAACAGTCCTCAAAGCTGCGAAAACTCGCATATTTTAGTACAAAAAAGGCTCCGTACGGCGTACGGTATCTAGGAATACCGGATCCTCCCCACATATGGTGTGCGGAGCTTGTTGGAGCAGAAAAAAGCGCGAATTGAGTTAGGATATGTCTATTAATTGTCGATTACAATACTTTCCTTCTAGGGTACTAGTTGGAAAGTAAATATCTGGGGTGGCCCTCACCCAACTTTCCGACTATATCTTTTGCACAATTACGTGTCTAAACACAATTATTCAATTTTGTGAAGCCATACGAGCCATACCCACTCTGGCACCTACCTAACGTCAATTTCTATGATATAATGACATTTGTCGTAATGACATTTAATGTTATAATATCATGTCAGTGACACTGACGTTTGTCGAAATGTGACAGTTTGCAACACAGCGACGAAGGCTGTGGATTCTGTCAACTTGCTTTTATAAATGATTATAGCTCCTAAACCGTTCATCCCACTGGTCTACAAATATGTATACATATTTAGGGTCACTTGAGGTGAACTGGTATCAATTTGGTTAAAATTGGATAAATTCCAAAAGAAGATTTAACATTCGCCACTTCCGGGTGTAAGATTGTCACCAAAAACAATCCAGTTCGTCCCCCGGTAATTCTAAATATGTAGTATACCAAATTTCAGCCCTTTCCTTCTAAGTTACTAGTCGGAAAGAAAATTGCTTATAACACCTAAAGAATGTCAACACTTACCATACTAGCAGATGATAGCAATAATAAGTATTGATTTAGTTTTTTCTTTGGAGATATTACATGCTAAAAGCAATAAAGAGAGCTCTTCTGGAAAATTTATCAATAGTAATATTTACCTAAAGTATGATTATACGTTATATAATTTTCTTAGTCAAGCTAAAATGTCGTCCATTCTGAATATATATGGAACAACAAACAAATACGAATTTCTTTAAAGATTTATTGTTGACATGGACAATCCATTAGAGTGTCTACTTATCTTAATTAATTCTTATTTAACATCAAAAATTCTTGTTTCAAGGACAATATATTTCTTTTAAGCAACCTACAACAAAACAACTTTATGGAATGCCATTAAGAGTATCAAGAATAGATTAAAATTCACCATGAACAATAAGGCTTTTTTGTATTAGCTAGGAGCGCTGAATTTGAATGCTGGCTGGCAACGCCAACGGAGAGTTTCTGTGGCCTTATAAACCGCGTGAGACATTGTGTTATCTCCGAGAAGTTAGTAAAGGGGTTCCTGCTTTCAATGAAGAACGTTAATTGCCTAAGTTTGAATAGGTCAAACTAACGAAGACTTTTTGCCATCTCAATCTCATACTAAATCTCTCAATCTACAAATTTTGAATTACGATGCAAAATTCCACTTACAGGCCGAAGATAACAAGATTAGCAGTAAATGACTATGCCATTATAATCATCTTTATGCAAATTTCCCAACGTGAGGAGCATATTAAATTGGATGATAAATTAATTTTAAATGGAGTTTCTGAATGTTAATCTCACAATCTTACAATATATATATATATATATATATATATATATATATATATATATATATATATATATATATATATATATATATATATATATATATATATATATATATATATATATCGCAGCCTTACCAAGCCCGAAGGTGTATGTTTCACGGACGATATCAAGCCCGAATGTCCGATAGGAAGCCCACCTTCGGGCGTCTTAAAGGTTTTCGTGTATAATCGCTCTTATTCGTTATGGTATCAGTTGTGGATCATTTACAAAAAAAATGTTGTGGGCGTTCAAAAGTCCGTTATGCGTCTTCACAATATACAGATTAATTTCAGTAAACTCCGCGGAGATGGCGCGCACTTGGTGACCGTATATACGCGAAGTTGCGGTACCGATATTAGGACGCCCGGCATATGCAGCGTGTACATGAAGCCCGACGGTTTGGCAGCAGTGTACAGCCGATATACACATGATAAACAGCCATATCTGCCTCATATTTGATTGAGTCAGCACTGTGGCGTCAAAACCAGAGTATGTTTTGTACTAGAACTTTTATGTGCAATATTTAAATTGTGGGTTTATAAGATTTGATTATACGTATTACAGGCGCTTCTAAAATTAATATGTATGTTGTGGATACCTACACTTCTTTACCGACACGTCATAATTATGATGTGCTGCAATGCACACATGTACGTGAAGATGTATTTGATGCGAACGAACGATGTTTGTAAACACTTATGCGAGAACTATGTATATTTTAAGAAGTTTATATTATTGACAAGTAAATCGCTAAACCAGCTTCAACTACAGCTGCTTGGGACCAGCAGTAGAGAATTTTAAGGAGACCATATAACTATTTATCTATTTACATATTTATTGATCTATTTATTACAAAATATTGTTCTTTATAAAAGTTGGCGATAGGTGAAATCAGGAATGCCATCACTAGATCTCAGATATATTACATGCGTGAAGCGGACGTAAGAGTAAACGATATTTAATTTTAATAATGTCGAGAAATATTATTTGGAAATGTTGCTTATAATTAACAAATACTCTAAGTTTTGAAATCATATAGTGCGAACTTTCCTAGACACACTGTGTACAAAATACAGTTTTATTTCCGAGTTAAGTTGCTTTAAAGTTTTAACACAAAATTGTTGTTCAGTGGTATCAAAGAGATTGCCTTAAAATAATATTTTTGAGAGTTTGGTATGCCTTTACTTAACGTCCTCACTTGAAATATGTTCTGAAACAAAGTCCGACACCAAAAAGTCTCATAGTCGTGTAATTATAGGTTAATTACCTTTATCTGTGTCTTTTTTTATTAAAAATAACAAATATAAGTAACCGTGCATATTAAAAAGTGGTTGGTGAGTAAAAACTTGTTATCGAGAAAAACCCGTTCACAGTTTGTAACTTTGTATGCTTGCGTTACGTTTGCCAATGCAAAAATCCAAGGATGAGGGACGTTTTTTTTTTCTGAATAATCAGGCTTTCTTACATATGGAACTTTGAAAAAGTGAAAATGTCAAGTTTGACAAACTAACCCCTTTTTAATATGGATAAGCTTGATAAGTTATGATATTGGGGCTATTTCATTGTTCATGGGTAACCATATTTGCATGGTTTTGGTAATGCATTAACAGTGAAATAAGTGAAATGAATTAAATTTGTGTGTAAGGAAAGTGCAATAAAAATAAACATGACAAACATGTGATGTAAAAATTTTTATTTATTAGGTCTCCTACAAAGTATATAATTTATGAAATCTACAATTGTTGAAAAATTATCTGTGTTTTCTGTATAGCACGGCTCGCCCCGGTCCACAAAGCCTGAATTTTTCTTTCTCTTTTTCTTTTTCATCTGTGCGGAGCAGGTTTTGTCCCGGTCCTCGCATACCCCCTGGCCCTGAAGAAATAATCCTCTCCTTCTTCTATAGGAACGGCGGTAGCACATGCAGAACTGTTTATATTCCACGATAAATCCTGATGGCACAACAGCAATTACGCCAACATTGCTGTTCTGCGGTTTGTAAGTGGTCATATCGTGAAAGACTCTACGTATGTGTTCGCATCGTCTAAAATTTTCCGACCTGTACTTGACCAAATACCTGTGCGCATTTTTACCAGGATATATCGTGGGTTCAACAGTAACTACGGTGTACCCAGGAGGCGCATTTTCTTGGAATAGGCGGACCAATTCTGGGTCCACTTCATCTGCCAAGGCAAAGTCGTCTGAACATTGTAATTGGAAACCTCTTCCTGGGGGCGGCGGAGGTGGCGGTGGTGCTGCTCCGCCCGCTACAGCAGGCTCAGGTTGGGCCGCCGTGTAGCGAAAGAGGGTGACAATGAGTAGGATGTGTAAGATCATGTTAGAAACGTTCTGAAACGTAAAAATACGATGCTAATTATTTCATATTTGATCATCACTAAAATAAATTGAAAATCGGGTACTTATTTTTTATGGTCCATAGTCTTGAACCGCAATAAAAGCTACATCAAACGAAGTGAAATAATTTTTAAGCTAGTTACATTTCACATATTGTCAAACATAAGTAAAATGGAATAACATATTTCAAATTGATTTTATTAAATTACTTATTGGTGCTATTGGCCTTGACAAGAGATAAATAGAACAAGCAATATAGAAAGCACTAGGAACTAAGTAATATTTACTTTACGGTAAGTATTTTAATTGACATTAAGCTCCTAAAATGCAAATCATCAAAATAAAAAACATCACCTACCTGTGATCAAACTGTAAGACTGTACCAAACTGTAAACTGTAACACGACAACACAACAGTGGTATCTAGTGTTCTCACCGAAAGTAACCGCTAGACTTTAATGCAACTGCACCCATCTATTTGCTTAAATAGGTGCAATGAGAAAACAACTCGGTGGGTACAGGCGTATTTGTCTCATATTATGACCGTTCGGTTGATAAGGGGTTGCTTTGAAGTCGGGTTTCAATTTTCAGTCGCAGTTGCTTTGGTGAAAACACTACCTACGTAGAAATGCCTTTGATAAGCGTATGGACTGAGTCGCATGTACTAATATTTATAATAAACCGCGACTTCTCAAATTTAATTCAATAAGACGAACGTGACAAATCTCAACATATTATAAGTACAAAACAATTAATTTAAAAAATTGCGTGTATTTAGGATTTAAGAAATCATATATTACTCACCTGTTCATTTTAGTAGTACTTATGAGTATTTTCTTATTACTATCGTGAAATAAAATAACAAAAAGGATCTTAATTTTTTTATTTGTGAGCACACATACGGCGTTTACATACATAGGTACATATTTTCCCAGAAATATTAAACAAGAAAATTAAAGTACAAAAGTTTCAAATGAACACAAAAAAAACTCTAAAGTAAACTGATTCAGCACAACAGGACAAAATTGCAGGCCTCAATTGTACATCACTCTACTTCAAAGTGCCGTGCTAAAACAAATTGTCCTATATGCAAAATTGAGAATTGAGATTTTGAACAGTTTGAATATTAGTAATAAATTATAAATGCCAATGTGTCGTTTCATTATTATTGGCACATACATTTAACATTACACTTACCTTACAGCATTTACAATTTAGCAAATTTTCAATCTATTTTAAATCTCAATTCTGTTTATATTTCGATGATACGACCTTCTGTCTTAGCAGGGCGACTGGGTAGGCGTTAAGCGGCAGATAACAAGGCTCACTCCGCTCCAGTTTGTTATTTACTCAAACAAAAATGAACTCCGCGACTATTTCAATAATATAAACACACGTTTGAAGTATTTCGTATAACGTAGCATACAATTTAAATAAACAATCTGTACTGTACTGTACAGTATAATATTTCAATGATTTAATTTACATCTGAAGCAGTTGTACACAAAAGTTTTTACCTTAACCCAGTCTTTATTTGCAAAAAGTGACCGGTGATTTGCTATGAGTCGTTCACATTCCTGTTTTTTTGGAGTAATTTTTTTGCTAATGTGTTTCTTAAAGTGGTTTATGACCAACCGCTTTTCCTCTGCAGTCCAGCGTTGCCTACCGGAAGCTGTCGTACCTAAATTGATAAGAGAATGTGATAAGACATTATAAAGTACCGAAAGTCATAACATGTCTAAGATGATATCGTGTGATAACCATTATAGAAACGGTTGCTTTTTTATTGCTAGCTGATATTAGAAATGATGATATACATACCAACAAGTCGTTCACTTTTCTGCTTATTGGTCGTGCGCCTTTTTCTCGTGGTTGCGATATTTGTTTCAGTGTCCTCTTCTTCTACTAATACATCTTCCCTTTGTGTAACTCTGTCTCTATCTCTTATACCTACAGTGATAAGAGAGGGCGATAAGATATTTATTACATACAAGTTAACAAAATTGCGTTTTCATTACTATCTGGTATTAAGAATTATGATATGCATACCAACGACGCGTTCACCTTTCCGCACTCTACCCTTTCTTCTCGCGGTTGCAACATTTGTTTCATCTTCTTCCCTTTGACTATCTGTTTCCAACATATCTGTTCTCCCTCTTCTCTGCTCTTCTTCCAACACATTTGCCCTACTGTCTGTTGACACCGTCCTCACTGGTTCTTCCACCGACCCCTCATCAGCAACCGTTTCCATTTCATCTTCACTGTCTGAAGTTGTATAGACATCTCCTTCCAAATTAATATCATCTAACCTCTTGCCGTGAAAGTCCTTTCCTTTTCCTTTATCCAACAGTAGTAAAACCTTGGCTACCTTTGCAGTTTGGTATATATCCTGGGGTAGCCTGTAGAATTCTGAATGCGTTTTCTTTGTATGGCCCATGAACGTAGCAATCTGTTCTATTTCGTTTTCGTCCATGGCCATTAACTGCAACGTTGTTGCAATATGTTTCCTGAATTTGGTTGACGTCAGTAATCGAGGATTCTTTACACCACAAGCATTAGCAAAGCGGCTCACTACGTTTGTTCCGCTCATCCATCTATCAGCGGAACCAGGATTAGCAAATAAATAGTTGTTGGATTTTGGAACTATACTACTCTCCGTTCTAATTTTAATTAAAGTTGTAATAAATTTTTGTAACGTGTTAGAAAATAAAATTGGTATAGGCTTGGACCCTTTCCCACCAGTTACGACCCTTTTGAATTTATTACTTAATATTTTCTCTACCGGTGTGAGGCACTGCGTGAACGCTTCCTGGTTGCTGCTTTGTGATTCTAAAAGGTATGTTTCAATTGTGAGGTAAAGAATATCCCCAATTCGTTTTCTATTGAATAACAATGTCAAGATAAGTACACATTCCGTTAACATTTTGTAGTTTGAAGCAGTATACGGTTCGCCATTTTTTAATTCATTGTACGCTTCATCCGCAAGGCCATGGACGAATGACTGCAACTTTTGTATATCGCTGGACAATGGAAGCGCGGTGGACTTCTTCCATTGCTTTTCTTTGAGGTCTTTCAATGCAAGGCTAGACACTTCATTACACCAGTGACCAACAATCAATTTTTGAAGTTCTTTTATTTCTTTTTTCTTTTCTTCTCTATTTGTCCATTTTATGTTAGGAATATTTCTTTTCTCCAAAACTATTTTAAAACCAATATCGCACACTAATTTCAAATTTGTGCCCATGTGCAACGCTAATGACGGTGCTTTAAATTCTTTCTTTTCAATGCTATATCCGCTGATATGTTTTGCTGCCGATATCAAAAGCTGGAAGTTTTCAGGCTTTAACGCATCAAATAAAGTATTAATATCACTACTAATAGATTTTAGTGCTATTAATAGTCGCGCCATCTCACGCATTTTATTTGACACCGCTGTAGCAATTTGCCGTCTTTTATGTTTATTAAGCAAGCATTCACCGTACATGCATATGATTGGGTCCTTTTTAGCAACAAAACTTATTTTGTCCGGTCGCATCATGTTGAATACTTCCGATTTAACACGGGCTGATTTTAGGTAATCCTGATTTTTTGCAGCTATGGATGCCAAAAATGTTTGTGATTTACTTAAGCAGTGATTTCCAGCGTTGGTTTCCCCGACTGGCTTATTTTTACATGTTTTTACGTGCTTGTATAGCCGCTTTTTGCTGAAAAAACCCACACAATATACGCATGTAAAATATTCTGCGTCCGCCTTATTTGATGTTCTCACAGGGTTTAAAACTCCTTTCTCGGCATTTAAGTGAAAATAACCTTGCTTTCTTAAAGCTTTTACCATACGTATGCGCTCCTTGCTTTTTGGCTTATATTTTTCAATTTCTCTAACGTCTTTATGATCAGGGTGATGGCGTAGGAGATGTCTAGCAAAATGCGTTCTTACGTCATTAAAACAAATAGGGCAAATGGTTGGTCGTTCTTTTGAGGCATTAGATTTGGCGTAGTGCTTTCTATTCTATAACAAAACAGTACCGGAGCGCACATTATTTTTGCGATCATACACGATTAGGTTATACAATAAGAGTAGTGTTTAGCGCATCTTTAATCGTATACAAGACACATATGTACTGATTGTAATAAAACTTACCATTTCCCTTAGGAGCTCGTCATCCTCAGCGTCATCCGCAGTGTTCTGGCGTATTGTTGGTATTGGTTCATCATCACAAACACTATTACCAGCATAGCTCTAAAAACAAAAAGCACGGTATTTATTTCCCATTCGTTCATTTACTAATAAACAGTGTATTGCTAAAAAAAAAATTAGGTGATTTCTTAAACTTCTAAAACGGTCAACGAATGATTAACAAAAAATGACCGTTTTTTTATAAATAAAATTACTTGTCATTATTCGTCAAGTAGCAATTTTCTCTCTGTTCTTGATATATTATTCTATCTCAAGTTTAAGTATAAATTTTAAAAAATTAAAATAAATAACATTTAAAAAATAATTTTAGAATAAGTATTAAAATGGTTCATAACTTACATTTGTGAGATTATTGTCCTCTGCTGATAAACTTAGGTGTTCCTGTTCCAGATGTTCTACATCGTCGGCGATAGTAATCTGCAAACGTTTCAAATTAAGGAAGTGAATAAAGTGAAGCATAATTTGTTACTTACATTTCTCTCAATTGATATGTGTGATGTAACACCGGAGATATCTGAGCCACTAGACGATGCTGGTGAAGAGGGGTTGAACTCAGTTCCTGAACTTAGCACCGTGTCTAAGCAGTCTGATTCGCCCTGTTCAATATACATTATAATATAATATAATATAATATAATATAATATAATATAATATAATATAATATAATATAATATAATATAATATAATATAATATAATATAATATAATATAATATAATATAATATAATATAATATAATATAATATAATATAATATAATATAATATAATATAATATAATATAATATAATATAATATAATATAATATAATATAAATCATTACACTTACCGACTCTTCAATATCTGAATGGTTCTTAATAACTCTGCTTTCGGATGGCGCTGATGTTGATCTGCTTGTTGATACCTCTCCGATATTTAAAACATGTGCTAAAAAATTAATCACAATATAAGTTAATGGACAAATATATATCGCTAGGTACCTACCAATTTTGTCCTGTTTTGCCAGCTCCAAAATAAAATCACTTCTGTCCATTTTTTGCAGCAGCAGCACGGAATGGTGCGTAACTTACTGCTGCAAAAAATGGACTGTTCTTCTTACTGCAGTTACTGTACAACAAACACTTCAAAAAAGGCACAGCTAGCATTTCGAACAAATGTAGCTGGCTATGGCAAGGCGAATAGGGCTGGCTAGCGAGCCCGATAACACTGGCAACACCGCTGGGCTTGGTAATATCTACACCGTACCTCTTTTATATACACCGGGCGTATTAATGATATACCTATCGCGCGGTAGTCGGAACATGTCACAAATATATATTTTATCACACAATGATCAAAAGTCACCCTGTTAGGACTCTTGCGTATATATGTATTACAATTCATATTTATCTAAAATACACACTTCTAAGAGAAACGGAAGACCCGGACGTCAGAAAGACTGCCGAACATGCCGGGAGTCCTAAAGGTTGGCGGGTACATATATATATATATATATATATATATATATATATATATATATATATATATATATATATATATATATATATATATATATATATATTAATTGAAACACAATTTTCACTTTCACTAAAAATTGTTTATTTTATTTGGGAATTGAGGCTTTACAGTTTGATAAAATTTTCACATTTAAAACATCACAAACATGTTAAAATTGATTGTATTGTCTGACGGTTCGAAGCGTTTCGCCTCTTGGTCACAGATATACCACAGATATATCTGTGACCAAGAGGCGAAACGCTTCGAACCGTCAGACAATACAATCAATTTTAACATGTTTGTGATGTTTTAAATGTGAAAATTTTATCAAACTGTAAAGCCTCAATTCCCAAATAAAATAAACAATTTTTAGTGAAAGTGAAAATTGTGTTTCAATTAATATAATTTACAAGGCTAAAATAATAACAATATTAATTAATATATATATATATATATATATATATATATATATATATATATATATATATATATATATATATATATATATATATATATATATATATATAGATATGAAAAGGGATGTGCAGAGTCAAGACTTTTATGTATCGACTTGATACCGATTTTTGAAGCCAGTATCCGTTAGTTTTACTTAAAACGTTGTTCCTTATCCTAATTGTTGATTAGGTATGATATAATTTATGATATAATTACACATTCTTACAGAAAAAAACAGAAACAAAATATTCTAATTCAAATCTGATACAATGCCTGACATAATAATATTAATAACTTACGAAACGACAATTCGTGTAAGAAATGTTTTTAAGGAAGGAATTTGTAAGGATTTTTTGACATGGCGTCGTTGCTATTTTTATATGTACTTCAGAATGATATTAAAATCGCAATTAGCGAACTAAATCTTGTTAAAAATGCCCACCTACCTAGAGAAATCACCGCGGTGATAGTTAAATTTCAAGTACCTAAAGTTTATAGCGTCATTTAATCCTTATTATGCTTTATTCCGTCTAGCTGATTTAGTCATAAAACTGCAAATGTACTTCACCTTCTACACTGTCGTTTTTTTGTGTCTCACTTTACTGCTTACTTTTACTGCCCTTAAAACTCAAAATTATCCTAAGCCTTATTTTACCCATTCCTCCCCCTGCGTTAGAATAATTGATGCCAATTTATATCCGCTACCCTTCGTTTTTATATTCCTCTCGCTTTTATATTAGCTACCTAAACTGTAAACAAAAGAATGCGCAATAGAATTTAACCTGCATTTAACGTCGTCGTGCTTTAAATGTTCGGAAAATTAAAGGAATCCTGGAAACACTTTTTTCCAAAGTCACGTAGGTTTGCGAGGCGAAAAATTCGCTTTAATTAAAAAATTAATTAAATTGCTTTCGAGAGGCTGTCCATTGTTGCTGTTGCTATTCGACCAGCTCCGTTTGAATAAAACAATGCCTGCCTAGTTACATGTTTTGCAAGTAAATTATGTTAGCGCCTTTCCAGCATTCTGAGTGAATTGCTTTACGGACGTCTCGGTAGATGGAGCGGTATAAAAACGTAAGAAATTGCGCTTTTAACATATTTAGGTAACATTTATATTACAAGGGAATGAGCTGTATGTGAACTGAATGTTAATAAATAGTTAATGTTTTATTTGTTATACGTTTATTTTGCATGAACTGAACAATATCCACCTATACAGCGTACAAGAATTAAATATGTATGTATATTATATTCGCACAAATGATATTAAATTAAATTGGTGCATTTATAATCGTGTTCAATTAGAATTGTATGACAGTAGAAAGTAAACATTTGTATTATTCGCATCATTGTATCGAATTCGTTGTTAAAAATCTTTTTTATTGTGTATAAATATTATGAAATATCATAAATTTTAAAGACTGCACTATTATTATATTTATTTTGAAATTGAAAACCTTCAAGTTGGTAAAAAAATGGTGAAAACAACATTAGCCAATGATAACATTTAGGTAACCGTTTATGATATACCATTATGTAACCTATTAAAAGAAACATACGAATCGTGGTAGTTTGTTTAGAACAAAAATGTTATATTTTTGAGATCGCGATATCAGTCCAGATATTAATGCTTTTAGAAGAAATAGGTAACTTAAAATATAGATAAATATACAGTATGTTTCATTTAAAATAGCAACGTTAGCGTTGGAATAAATTTATAAATTCAAAAGTATAAATACCTAGATTCAAAACTTAAAATAAATATTTTCATGTACAAAAAAAAACATAAACAGTTGACTTACTTCTTCTGAACTAGAACTGTAGACAAGGTGTAAAAACCCACAAAATTTGACCGATAATAGGTTTAGGCTAGCTGTTGACCAAATTTTCATGTCAAATTATTCTATTCATCTTAATAACTAAAATATCGATGTTAAAGTAAAATGGTTACTGTTTATAGTGGTTTCAAAGGGTTGATAATGCACGTGGAACAGATAGTAATACCCCTGAAAGTATCCGACAGGCGTGGCGGTAATACAAAAATTGCCGTTTGTTTCATGAAATGCATTCGATATGTTATTTATAACTTTATTTTTTGTATTTTTTGACTGTGTAACCTTTAAAGAAACTTCAGCTCATTTATATACCACGTAGATTACTAAAGTTATAGTAACTTTCTCTTTTGATATCTGAGTTATAAAAAATGGACAACATTTGTATATGAATTTTATATGTTAACCAAATTTTCATATATATAGCTCATATAGATAGCTCAAAATCTATTATCCCCCAATTTTTCTGCACGCCACACTTAAAAAACTGATCAACAATGTATTCTTTGGCATTTCGATGACTCCCTCTGTAAATTATAGGCAAATTCTTAGATATTATGGGATACTACAATTTTGAAAATAGTTAACTCATAACTCATTTTTGCTTCAGTGCACCCAACATGATGTTTTGGAACACCCTACGAAATAATTAAGGACGTAATTATAAAAAATTTCAATAGCGAGTTAACAACTCGAAAATTCGTCCTATAACTTGCTCAAAGTATCATTAAAACCACCAGACATTACAAAAATTAGTGGTGAAAAAAATTTGTCAAATTCTTAAGTGAACTATTTTCTTTCAATATGTTTATTTTATCATTTTTTAGGCTCTTTATCAAATGTCATTTCAGTAAAAGCACTGTAAAATCAGTGAAAGAAACAATAGAATCCTAATAACTTTATTCAAAACAAATTTAGACAATTTACTAGATTGATATTGACAGTGACGTACACTCTATTACGGTTCCCATTACATAAACGATAATACCTTCATCTACAGTCGGTCTGATCCTATGTAAATTTACAAGCCCGTGTCGTAAGTGGATGAAACATGAATTCGGTTGCTTATAATCGCAGTTGGCCGTAGAATCTCCGTTCACGTCCGGACATCGGTCGTTTGCTTTGCCTCCAACTTTGCCTATTACGTATGCATCTATAGATGTGTTTGTCGGTAAATCCTGAGGTAATCCAAAGTACATTTCCCAATAACAAGACTACACTGATTCTCGTCATTAAATTATTCATTGAACCAACATCTTCACCAGTTGGAACTTTACATTTGGTCGGTTGTTTTTACTTTCCGACTAGTACCGTAGAAGGAACGTATTGTAATCAACGGAATTTTTTTTTTTCGAGATTTGAGCGAAAATACGCTTTTTGGGGTCCCCCGAATCCATTGCAATAATTTCTGGAAAATATATCTGTGGTCGGGGAACGGGGACGATAGCATCCAAGGTACCTACACTTATTAGGATAAAATTTCATATTTAGAATTGCCAGGGGACGAACTGGATTGTTTATGATAACAATCTGACAACCGAAAGATTCATCCGATTGAGATCAAACGCTATACGCGTTTACCTATATAAGCAGTTTGACATACTTCGTCGTTGTATTGCAATTTGTCAGATTTTGACAAACGTCAATGCCATTGACGTTAGGTAGGGTCCAGAGTGGCCGATTTTGTGAATCATTGAAGAATAATTGCAAAAATCGGAATGTTGGGTGAGGGCCACCCCAGATATTTTAAATGGCAACGCCACATTATAAAATTTTTTACCACTGTATAATTTTAATAAAAAATGTAGTAGGGAAAAGTAGTAGGTAATGTGAAAATTACATATTGTGTTTTCTTATTTCAGTTGGCGGACATGCAAACTTTCTGTTTGGCTGCAAAAGATTACTGCCCATCGCCAAAACCGGGTGTTAAAGGAGATAGAGGAGAAACTGGATATCCTGGCTTGCCAGGACCAATTGGTCCAAGAGGTTTGTATGAGTTCATTACATAATATTAAGTACCAATTACTTAGTTACATTGTAATGGGTCGGAAACCCATTGATTATTTGGTTGACCGAATAGTTTCGCTAGTATTTAGGCGCGTGTTATAGTTTAAAATTTGGAGAGTTGTCATTGGTTAAGAATGTAATGGGTCGGAAACCCATTATTTATTTATTAAGATATGATCAAATTAAGCGAGATATTTGTAAGAACATTCGGAAAGTCAAAGGTTTTTGCTAGGGTTGAACATCTGGTTTAGGATTTGACCGCGTGTTATAAGTTTAAAATTGAAGAGTTGTCATTGGCTAAGAAGAAATGCTTCCGGCTTCCTTTGGGGTCGAGGGATGCAAACGAACAGATCTCGCTCTTCTCATTTCAACCACCGTCATGTAAAGTACACGTTTTTGTGGAGCGTTCTTAGGCGCTTAAGTTTATTCCTGGTACGTCTTCTCAACTTGTCTCGCATTTCATTTAAATTAGAATTGTTTATTGATATTTCTGCTAAAAAGTGTGTCTGTCTAAATCAACTCCTAGGTTTAATTTAAACGTCAATATGTTCAAAGCTTCATTCATTTTTCTATGTAACCTATCAAACGGGATTGTTGATTATTATTGTTAATAGATGTTATTGTTTTGATAAGTGTTTCGTTTCATTTGAGTAGTCTTGCTTTATCAGCCCTTATTAAATGTTAAATACTTAAACGCGTCAGTTAGTAGTCAGAAAATGTGGCCACAAGGTTCAAGAAAAAGAACCCAGTTAGTTTTGCCTACAGATTTGATGAATTAGAATTTTGACCAGTAATTAAAGCCCTTAAACCGCGCTTGGCCAAATGCTACCATGTTAGGGAGTCGCGGTTGTTCCCGCCATTTTGACTTCCTACAAGAAGACATGCTTCCGGCGTTTCTTTGGGTTGACCTAGGCAAGGGAACAAATCTTGCTCTCTTCTCGTTCGACCATCAAGAAGTAAAGTCTTGTTGTACAGTGCACTAGGCACTTAAAAAATCCTCGGTAAGTCTTTTCAACTTGTCTCGCATTTCATTGTAAATTAAATTATTCATATCTCTGCTAAAAGGTGTGTCTGTCTAAATCAACTCCTAGATTCATTTAAGCGTCAATATGTTCAAAGTTTCAATTAACAATTGTAATGCACCAAACGCATATTGTTGATTAATTATTGTTAATAGATGTTATTGTTTTTGAGAAGTGTTTCGTTTGATTTTTGTAGTTTTGCTTTATCAGCCCTGATTAAATGTTGGGAAATTAGAAGCGTCAGTTAACAGCCATATAATGTGTCCACAAGGTTCAAGAAAAAGAACTCAGACAGTTTTTGTCTCCGAAGAGATTTGATGAATTAGAATTTTGATCAGTAATTAAAGCCTTAAACCGCGGCTCGGCCAAAACGCTATCATGTGGAGGACACGCGGTTTTTTCCGCGCAAAGTGACGTCCTACAACATTTTTAATTTGAAAGATTTAAAATTTATACCAGCAGAAAATGATCTACACGTAAACTACAAAGTTCATTTTTATTCAACACTTACTTTCAGACTGCAGAGATTGCCCATACTGATTTTCTATTTTAAAGATCCGGTGGCGACCGTTGAATTACCATTTTACTATATTCAATTGCAAAAAAAAACTTGAACATTTTAAATTGAACACTCCATATTTGATTAGCCTCAGATCAGATAACGGTTTTAATATTCTACAATATATAAGAAACATTTCTATAACAATCCACTGAAGTGTTTGTACCGTTTGGGCGCTACCTTGTCTGTGAACAAGATAGAACCCAAACGGTGCAACGGATCGTGCTGAAATTTGGTATATGTACGCATTTTAAGTTGCCACGGGATGAGCTAGATTGTTTTTAGTGACTATCTGACAACCGGAAGTGGCAAATGTTACATGCGTCTTCTTAGGGATTTATCCGATTTTGGCCAAACTAATATCGGCTTATCCTCAAGTGACTTTTAATATGTACACCAATTTAGTGATCAAAGGGATGAACGGTTTTGGCGATATAAGCTAGAATCCAATAAACTTCTAACGACCCAGTTGCGTGGAATACCCTCGTATAACTAATGAATAAATTTCGTAAACACTAAAGTTGCAAATACACTTCAAACATCATCAACATGCTGTAATAAAACCCAGCATGCACTGCGACCGTAAAACAAATGCATAAATCTAACGCCAACACCTAACTGTACCGCAGAGTGTTAATATTCGGCGTTCACTGTTGATACTTGGCCCAGAATGTGGAGACACATGTTTCAAAATACATTGCTAGCATTACCATCTCGCTAGAAGTTGCATACGTAACGAACGTGGTTGACTCAAAACTTCCATACAATGCGCATTATTTGCGCTTGTTTGCGTCACTCGGTTTCGACTTTAGAGGCGCGAATCACAGCTCGAAATGCTCGAATTTCATGTCGACAGAGAAGCGATGGTAACAAACCGCGTATATACGTGTAACTTTGTGCAGTTTTGATTTATAAACTCCTTTGCAATACGAATAGCTGATGACAGTAGCAGAGTTGCGGTGGCTTTGCTCGAATTTGCACCAAGTTCAAAACAGACAATTATTTGCCGCAAATCGGCTGGTATGCGCACTGTTGCTGTTCCGAACAGTGTTGTAGCTGACGCGTCTTTCGCACTGTTTAGCCACGGAGATTTATTGTGTGCTAATTGCAGCATAGCGTCGCTGTATATTATGCTTCTGACGTTTCATCGGCAATTTTGATGGATTCGGTACGCCACTGCTGGAGGCTTCGATCTAATTAAATCTGAGAATACAAACTACGGCTGCATTTGATTAGTATTGTTTTCGTGAAATGTCCTAGATTGGGTGGTTATCTATGGATTTTCTGGAAGGTTTTATGCTCGTTTAACTCCCGAAGATTTTCATGTGTTAGGCTAACGGTGATGATGACAGTAATAATTCTTTATTCCGTTGCCAAAACGTCAATGTCTAACCAAAAGCCATGATTTTTCTTCGTTGGTGGTGTTTGGTGCTATTTTCCTTGTTGAGAAAACACACTAAGATCACTAATGTCATGTTTATAAAGTTATTTTTCTATTTCCAGGTGACAGAGGTTTTCCAGGTGAAAAGGGCGATCAGGGAAGACCAGGGTTGGATGGAAGAGATGGCGTTCCAGGGGAGCCTGGTTTCGATGGAATGCCAGGTCGTAACGGCCATGATGGTTTACCAGGTATTGACGGCAAGCCTGGAATACCAGGAACCCATGGCAGGAACGGAAGCGATGGTGAGTATGCAAGATTTTCGTGGTTTTTGACGTTTTTGCGAACTGTGCACCATAGACTGACGAGTTTATCAGAAATTCATTCCTTCGACAATTTTCCATCCCGTACCATTTGAATCATCCATTTCGCTAAAAATCACATTTTTTGGTATTGTAATTTTGTTGTGAAATTGGGGAATATTAGACTAGATATGATGGAAATGTATCTGTACTATAGTAGAAGAAATGTAGTTGTTTCAAACTTAGTTGAAATTCTATTCAGTAGCCTAGATTGTTTGGGAGATTGGAACGCATGCATACAAAGTGTCTTGAGACACAAAATAAATAACTCAGAATTCTACGTCCACACTGAATAGTTGACAAGAAAATTCTTTGAAATTTTAGCGCAAATGCTAGTAAACAATAATTTAATAACATGAATGAAATCTCGAACGTACTTTTTGTGCCAACTGTTATTCTATCAACTTCATCTACAATAGGTGTTATAACCTTGCAATAGGTAACAGGCGTGTAAAGTTATAAAAAAAGCCATGAAAAGGACATCACATTTTTTAGTGATAAGGTTATGACAACTTGCGTTATCTAATACCAACACAAATCCCAGATGAAAATGTTGAAACCATTGTTGTCGCTGTGTTCTTTATTTTTTTTTTACTTTCCGACTAGTACCCTAAAAGGAGAGTATTGTAATCGACGGAAAATGACATTTCGAAATTTCCGCGGAAATACGCGTTTTAGGGTTCCCTAAATCGATTGCGATGATTTCTGGAAAATGTATGTATGTATGTGTGTATGTGTGTGTATGACTGTGAACACGATAGCGTCCAAACGTCACAACGGATCGGGCTGAAATTTGGTATACGTATTTTGAATTGCCAGGGGACGAACTGGATTGTTTTTGGCCACAATCTGACAACCGGAAGTGGCAAATGTTACATACACTTTCTTAGGGATTTAACCGATTTTGACCAAACTGATACCAGCAAACTGATACCAGCTAATCCTCCAGTGACTTGAAATATGTATACAAATTTGCAGATCAGTGGCTGAACGGTTTAGGTGGTATAAGAGTTTATAGAAAGATTTTGACAAACGTCAGTGCCACTGACATGACATATGTCATGTCACGTTTGATAACTGTCATTATGTCACAGAAACTGACATTAGGTAGGGTACAGAGTGGCTCTGGCTTCACAAAATTGAATTATTGCAAGAGTGTTCAGGCACCTCATTATGCCAGCAATGTAGTCGGAAAGTTTGGTGAGGTCCACCCCAGATATCTTTTAATGTTAGTGGACAACATTCTAACTTCTAACTTAATTCAAAAATTCACTTCGACATTAGTCAACGTTAGTTCAAACTATAGAAATTTAGCACTTTCCAATAGTTTAAGCTTTAAAATATGTATATAAAATAAACAATATTCTTGCTGTTTATATCCCTATAAGTAGGGCTACGAAAGTACTCAAAGAAAGTTTGAATCATCTCTATAACACAACGTCAAACATCAAAACCAAAAACATGATATAGGGTGCTTGTGGTAAAGGCTGCATCTTCCGAAAATATTAAACGGGTAAAGGGGCTTTCAGGAGAAAGCCTAAGAGACGAGCTAACAGGTAATCACTTGCTTCAAGTTATCAAAGGGATGTCTTTACAGAATTATTAATAAGGGTCATAAAGTTTATCTTTATACAGACAAAATTACGGTCGTCCAAGTCAAAACTTGGGATGATTATAAATAATAAAATCAACACAACCAAGAAGTTATTGCCAATTATTTAAGTATTTAAGGCCCTAATTTATTTCTGGCTACCAAATCTGAATTTTTTTTCAAAACTATACACCGAAAGGAAGAATACGAACAACTTTTTAGCTAGAATTTGTTACCAATTTGAATGAAATATTCGGTATAACAGTTTCATTACGTAAACAGCGAACAGTAAGCGGTAATAAACATATGAGTTCAACCCCCAGCAATGCAGTGGCGTCCAGTCATACGTCAGCTCAGGCATGCAGTTCGCCGAAAATTTATCGGCTATCCGCCGGCGATTTGTGCGGATTCCGCAATAAATCGCCCCGTTTCATTTATATATTTTGCAAAATCGCCTAGTTTATGTAGTATTAATCGTCCGGCCGACATCCTAGCAAATGGCCCCACCGGCTATGCACCTCTCTGCAAAATTTATCGCTGGCAAATGGTTCCCATACACTCCGTTCGAATATTTAACCATTCGATATAATGACTTTCTTTTCCCAGTGTATTGGTTAGACTTTAGAGTGATGGCTGCCAGTTAAACTGGTAAAGGAAATAATACTATTTTGGTAACAATATCTTGTGGTTATCCCACTAAATTTTGACTATTTTTCCGGGCAATGAAACGGAAGAAAATTGTTCGGTTTACAGAGAGTAACGTTGGTAGTCTATAAAGAGGAGATACAGTAGCTGTCAAGAACTAGTTCGAAATTAGTTTTTAAATTTGTATTTAAGTGTTATTTTGTGCACCTTATGAGTGTTATTAACTGTCAAACGTTAATAGGGAGAGATTCTATCGTCCAAAATTTTAAATGTGGTAAAAATGGTTAAAAAATCTCGAAGGTGGTCAAATTTTGTCAAACATTGTTAGATGTTGTTAAACATTATCAAACGTTGTCGTTAAATGGTCAAAATCGCCAAATTTTATAAAAAATTGTAAAATTATTGTCAAAAATTATCAAAAATTGTCAAAAATTGTCAAAAATTGTCAAAAATTGTCAAAAAATGTCACAAATTGCCAAAAATAATCAAAAATTGTCAAAAATTGTGGAATATTGTCAAATATTGTCAAAAATGTGTACAAGAATATTCCAAAATGACGTTCATTGATCATTCAAAGTCAGCATAATCCCAAACGAATCAAATTGGTACAAAATTGACCTAAAATCATCGAAACTTGATACAATTCCTAAAAATCTGGCGTGGTTCTCATCCAACTTTCCGACTACCTCGTTTATACATTAAATCGTCAAAACCTTCTACAATACTTCAATTTCTTAAAGCCACAGACACTGTGGATCCCAATCTAATGTCAGTGGCGACTAAGGCTGTGGATTCTATCAGACAGATTCAACAAGCGTTTATAGCGCCTAAACCGTTCATCTCATTGACCTGTACATTGGTATACATATTTAAAGTCACTAGTGGTTAAGCTGGTAGCAGTATACAAAATTTCGGCCGTTGAGCGCTAACGTATTCTTACACACACATTTTCCAGAAATCATTGCAATCAACTGCAAACTTCTGCAGTTATTTAATTTTGTGAACCCAGAGCAACTCTGAGCCCTACCTAACGTCACGTCAGCTTCTATGACATAATGACATTTGTCATGATGATATTTAAAGTCACGTCATATCAGTGGCACTAACGTTTGTCAAAATCTGACAATTTGCAACACAGCGACGATGGATTCTGTCACAGGCTGTGGTGTTTATCCATATTTAGAGCTAGTTTTTCAATTGTGGTTTAAACCATGACCGAAGTTCAGTACTGCTTTTTACTGTTTAATAACTAGGGCAACCAAAAGTATGCAAGGGCATATCTTTTTTCTATGCTCCTGGCATGACATTGTGCCAGGTTGAAAATACGTAAATCTGTTTCAGAGAAAACCGAACATTTTAAGACATATTTGTTACGGCATAATTTTGCATATTCTGCCAAAATTCGATATAAATGCATATTTTAATTTGCATACGTGCATATTTTTAATGCATAATTTGATCATTTTTTACACATTTGCATTCTTTTTCCGCATATATTGTTTTTCAATGCATATTTATTGTGGATTTTAATGTGTATATTAAATATTTGAAATATTTGGTTTGTAATATTAATGCACCTCCAAGGTAGTTAAAAACATTTTGAACCTTTATTGTGTTTAGAATAAAATACCGTTAATGAACAAATAAAAATTCCATTGTGTAAGATGCGCAAGATTTTACTCTATTATGAGCTGCCCAGTTAGAGCATATTGTCCGTTTTTAGAGCATATTTTCATTTCTATATAGCATATTTTAAGCGCCTAAAAGTGATTTTAAAGACTGTATTTTCGGATTTCGTAACAGTTACACTTTTTAGGGCATATTTCAGTTTTTAGAAGATATATTTTTATTGATAGGGCATATTACAATTCTAATTATAATTCTAAATACTTTGACTTTTGACTTTTGTATTGTATGTAATAGTTGGGTGCGGTTTATTCCGCTGCACCTAGGCCAGTCTTGGCCCTTTGTGCTTACCCATTTCATACTGTTTGATAACGACAACCAGAGGTGTTCAACTGGTTGCCGGCACCCACGGTTTAACGCCTCTTGCGAAAGGCGATGGGACGAGGATCTTCGGCTGATGCCTGGATTTGAACCCAAGACTTCCTAGCAGGAGAGCAGCGCTCTACCGCTAGAGCCACTCGCCCCACATTCTAAGAACTAATATTTGGTATACATAAGTATTCTAAATACTTATGTATAACAAATTTCAGGCCGATCCATTGTTTCGTTTGGGCGCAATCGTGTTCACAAACGCCTACATACACCTACAAACGTACATGGACACATACGTACCCACATACATTTTGCAGAAATCAATACTTACAATACTTTCCTTCTAGGTTACTAGTCGGAAAATAAAAATGTAAAAATAGTCATAAATCGTCAGGAATTCTCCTAGAATTGTCAGAAATGGGCCAACATAATCCAAAAATATCCAAAGTTGTTAAAAATTGGGAAAAAATACATATAAATTGTCCAAAATGATAAAAGTCCACATTACCCTAAAGGTTCCAAAATGATAACAAAACTGACTAAAATGATCTAAAAGGGACCAACCCAACCAGATGAAAATATCCGAAATAACTCCACATAACCCAGCCCCAACTCAACCAATCGACTCAGAACTGTTCAAAATAGCTCTAACCAAAATAGGCAAGAAAAGATGCTGGTCTTCCTTATACGCAATCAGCTGATATAACTGATACTCCATTGATATAAAACTTTATCGACTAACTTTGACTATCTGATTTCAAACTAATTTGTAGAATGTGTGCGGTGCGCTTAATTTGTCCGCAGTTGGGATGCCGGTCAGCCAGACCCGCGAGGGCACCACCTATACCGAAACCGGGAACTTCCAACAGTTTATTGCGACACCGACTTGCAACCTAAATTTCCCTATTTACATGACTTCGCTCCTCGAGAGTTCGAAATGCGTTCGAAGCGATTGCGATAAAAAGTTCCTCGGCGAATTTCGCCCAAAACGTGGACTTTATAATTGCTACCTAGAGGAGGTTCGAGTGCAAAACGACCAGGATTGCTTGTAAATTGTATATCGAACGTGATTTTCAGCAAGTCCCCATAAATTCGGCCGGATATTTCCGTTTTACAAACGTGCAAATTGAGGATTTACTACGCTCTGCCGAGCGACTTATCGGCAACTCTCCAGAATCAATTTTGATGGAGAGAACTTGAATATCGTACATGGGTAAACATAAATAATGTTTAAGCGACGAGTATATAAACTACGAAATATAGACTAAATATATTGTTTTCTTCAAACTTTTGAAGAAATTTATAATAAAAAAGAATAAAGTTTTAATACCTAAACAAGTTATGTTTTTTTCCTAGCAAAAAATGTCACGCGTCCCAGTGTTATACCTATATCAAAAGAAAGCTTATTTAATACTGAGAAAATTAAAATAAATTAATACAAAATGAGAATGGTTCTGTTCATAAAAAGAGAATGGTTCTCTTCATTGTCTTCGTACCTCCTTACTGTTCCGTCCTGAAGATGCTTCTTGCAACAGAGTGCGAAACGTTGGCACCTTTATCGTCGTTGACGCGGTTTTCTCCCGGAAATCTAGAACATAGTCAAAATTTGTTAAAAAGTATCAAAATTTTTCAAAAAATATTCAGAATACGTCCAAAATTATAAAAGGTTTTCAATATGGTCAAAAATTGCCTAATAAATCAAAATATAGTGGACAAAATTAACTAATTGATCAAAACTTTATTTTTCAGGAAGGCCAGGATTGCCAGGACCTCAAGGACCTCCAGGACCGCAAGGAACCAAAGGTAATGCTGCTAGACTGTGCAAAGCGATTTCGAGATAAGGAGGGAGAAAAAATGTTCGGCAAATATTCTTTCCTCGCTTTATGAATGATAGCTGTAAAGATAAAGTCTGTAGGAAACTTAACCGCCAAAAATTTACGACTGGAAGTTCCTCAACGCCCTCGGTTTCCCAACGATGGAGAAAAAAAGGCGAGGACAAAAATCGGGTTATTGAAAAATAGGGGGTAGTAAAAAGCGATTTTCGCCGCGCGGTTATCGCATTGAGAGAAATGGTGGTGGAGGGAAGTTTTCCGGATAGTTCGGAAATCGACGATCGCGCCCGCCAACTTTTAAACTGACTGTCGTAAAACTGGAAGATCGGAGGACTCTCGAAAAGATTCGCGGTCTTTATAACAAACTTTATGCGATTATATTTCCTTAGATAAAGAGCGGAAGAACAATTTATTATGGGGAATTAAGACTAAACTGGATGTTTGTTGTCCTTATCGTGTTCTTGTATCAGAGCCAATCTCAAATCGACAAATTATAGACAAATTCTTCGAAATTCTTCCGAGCTAATACAATTTTTTTCGAAGTAGAAAACAATGTGCACTTTGATAAGCTGTAACTTCAAAAATAGTAGACGTACCTATCTGCAAATTGTCTTGTTGGAAAGATCAAGGTTTTTCTAACCTACATCTGTACCCGCCATCTGTTATAGAACTAACATACCTTCTCATATTACTTTTCCTTTGAAAAAAATACATATTTTGACCGAGAACTAGCAACCAATGTTCACTTTGAGAATCTGTAACTTCAGACATACTAGAAATAATCTTCCTTCTTATAGTATTTTTTCTTTAAAAAATAAATATTTTGACCGACCGGCTTCCTCGAAAGATTTTTCCAATCGATCACTATTGCGATACCCCATTTTACCCCAACATTTTAGAAATAATATACCTTATTATCGTACTTTTCCTTTAAAAAGAAAAATACACGTATTTACTTAAGAAGTATCAAACTTCGACAGGGTGTAACTTTAAAAGTTAAAGGTTTTTCCAATAGATCTATTACCCTTATCATTATTTATAAATAAATAATCTCCCTTCTTATAGTACTTTTTGTTTGAAAGGAAAAATACATATTTTGAAAAAATAACAAACAATGTGCACTTTGACAAGCTGTGACTTCAAATGTAGATAACATATCTACCTGCAAATTGGCTTGTGCGAAAGATTTTTCATTTTAGAAACAATCTACTTTATTATGGTATTTTTCCTTTGAAAAGAAAAATACACGTAGTGGATGTACGTATGTATGTACTTGCAAATTGACTTGAACAAAATCAAGATTTTTCCAATTGATCTATGCTCCCAATCAATTCAGAAACGATCTTCTTTCTTATAATTAGTAACAAAAAATACTTACGTTTACGCAAAGACCAAGACTTTGCCAATCGATCTATCCACATATCATTTTAAAAAATATCTTCATTCTTATAGTATTTTTCCTTTGCAAAAAATACATATTTTGACCGAAGAAAAAGCAAACAAACTCATTTGAGATCTCTGTAACCGACATTATCATTTTGCTCTCGAAGTTTGAAACACCCTGTGGAAGAGTTAAGATCCTTATTCACCTTATCGCGTATATAATTTTAAAGCCAAATTAAGCAATGTATTAATATTTGTTCCATTTCGATGTGTTAATTTTCAAAGAAGATGTTTTTCACTGATTGTGGTGATTTTGTCTACATGAAAAGATGTAAAGAATTAAAACGCACAGTTATGTAGAACTAAGTAGTTATGAAGAAAAGATATCATACAACTTCTTACACCACAAATATAATACTTCAGTACTCTATGTTTCAAACATACTGTAAAGTAAGTAAGAGTCTATCACTGGATTGGCACTGTCAATTTTACGCAGCTGGTTGATTTATCGTGCTAGTTAAATTTACATAGTTTAAGTAAAATTTCGAAGAATTTGTCTATAATATCCTGAAAGAATAATCAAAATCCACCAAAGATAACAAAACAGGGTGGGCATTCTCTTGAGCTGATTGCATTCCAAACCGAAAATATTGATTTTTATAATAGAATATGTATGAAGCTTAAAATATTTAATTCAATAATACAAACAAATACGGTTGCTTTAACTTTATATCATTCATTTAGTAGCCTTTATTCACCCATTATTTATAATTAGATCATGTATGTTCGTTTTTCATTGACCTCAAAATTATTGATTCTATTTGATTCCTTTAAATCAAAACAATCATTAATAGATCTTGGAAAGTAATATCCTTTGCAACCACCAGTGAGAATAATTGTTGTGATGATATATTTCTAATTATAGAAATAATGTATTTCAAGAAAATAAAGATACAATTTCTCATATAACCAATATGGCGGGTGCGCCGGTATAAATGTAGAATTTGTTGAAACAGGATACGTGAGGTTCCACAGCTAACACGTAACCGGGTAAAAAGTAAACCTTACACAGATAAGGTAGACGCAACAACCTTCCCACAAAAAGTAAACACGTGTAAAGCAACGAGACGAGGATCTGACCCAAAGATTAATGAGATTTTATAAACGTTTTCTGCTTCGTTACGCGTCCGCTTATCCTACTTTTTTGCGAAACATGAGATCCCAGATAAGACACACGCGGCGTATAAGGAATACATGTGTTCAAAAGATGTGTGTAAAAGGTTATTCAGTTCCGCTGGATGGATATATTAAATCCGGAGAAGGAATTTTCTTTGTGGAAAAACACGAAAATGACCTGTCTCTTTGACGTTACTACGCGCTCATGAGCGCTATCTTAATATCGCCCTTGTTCTATGAGATAACTTGGAGATTTATTGTGCGCTTTTATTTATGTAGGGGAGGCTTTATATGCGTAATAGAATTTTTGAGATATCTCTTTTGTTGGATGGCGTTTAAGAAATTGGTTTAGATGCTGTTGTTTTTTTTTTCTCTGCTCTATAAAATAGATATAACCTTACAAAATGTGAGAGATAGTTAGGACGAAAACATTAGCAACTAATAGATTCACATGAGTATGAAGGTAAAACTACTAGCACAGGTCAAAGATTGAAAAATGTTGATTTCCAGTTTTGATCGCACACTAAATTTTGATGTGATGGAATAACTATAAGTAATATTTCTAAAATGTTGAAACGTACCGTTTCAGTAAAGTAACATTTATTTAACGAAGTACGTAAGTCAATGTTTGGGCTGGAATATTCACAAATAGAATTTATGACAGTAGTATTTTTATGGAAACCTATTGGCGCAAGATATTTGCGATTGTTAGAGGATGACTTGATTTGAAAGCTAATATGATTTAACTAACGGCATACAAAGGTAAACAAACACTCAAAAAATGTGTTCTTCCATATTATCGAATAAAAAATATGTGTTTCTTCCACACTGTATATCGGCAAAATTTATATATATATTGGAATATATTGGAAAGCTACTTGTTAAAAAAAATAGTTACATTATAATGTAAAGGTACAAAATGTTAGATAGACAGATAGATTATTTATTTGCAGAAAAGTACAACATTCAATATTATCTGGTATTATCTGGTAGATATTATCTGGTTTGGCCCTCACCCAACTTTCCGACTACACAATGGCACAATGAAGTGTCTGAACACTTTTGCAATTATTCAAATTTGTGAAGCCAGAGCCACTCTGTACGCTACCTAATGTCAGCCTCTCTTACATAATAACATTTGTCACACTGACATTTAATGTCATGTCATGTCAGTGGCACTGACGTTTCTCCAAATCTGACAATTTGCGACGACACAGCGACGAAGGCTGTGAATTCGGTCAAGCCGCTTCTATAAATGCTAATAGCGCCTAAACCGTTCATCCCATTGATCTGTAAGTTAGTATACTTATTTAAAATCACTAGAGGATGAGCTGATTAGTTTGGCCAAAATCGTATAAATCCCGAAGAAGACGCATGTAACATTTGCCACTTCCCGTTGTCATATTGTAGCCAAAAACAATCCAGTTCGTCCCCCGGAAATTCTAAATAAGTATGCAAAATTTCAGCCCGGTCCGTTGTTCCGCTTGGACGCTATCGTGTTCACAGACATACATACACACCCACACACATACACACTTACACACAGACATACAGACACACATACATACATACATGCATACACACATTTTCCAGAAATCATTGCAATCCATTCAGGGGACGCGTTTTGGGGTCCCCACTGAAATCCACTGAAATTTCCACTGAACTCCCGAATTTTTTTTTCCGTCGATTACAATACTTTCCTTCTAGGTACTAGTTGGAAAGTAAAAAACACAGAGAGAAATAAAATTGAATGAAGCGTATTTGCTTCAGGTCAAAGAAATAAATATTAAATAAAATTTATTAAATTCAAAGCTTATACTTAAATTCAATGAGCTAATACTTTCAAACGAAATGAACATTTTGTTTCAAGAACTCTACGTTCTTTTTAAGTGAAAGGAATCGTCCTTTACTGTTTGACAATTTAGCAATTTATTAATAAAATCGAATGTTGATTTAAAAGCTAAAAATTTTGATACAATCAAATAGTTCTTTAGGTTGTAAATATTGCGACCGCGAATTAATCTTTAATTAATATTTTATTATGTTTGGATTATAATCATGGACCTTGATTATACAGGGTGTATATTAATTCATTGCAATAATTTGGAGGGGTGATGTAACTCAATATGAGGAACAAAAAATCTTAATACAATTTTTCAGTTAAAAATTCAATTGTCGCTACCCACATGTTTTCATAATGTGTGCGAAAACTAGCCCGCACCTATCTGTAGCACGCAGAGCTCACGAAATGCGTATAAATAACGATGTATTCAATGATTTAACAGTAAACTTACCAAAAATTTTAAAGAAACTGCACAAACTGCACACCATTTTCATCCAAACACGCTTCTGCCCGACGCCTCCAATTCGCACATAAAGAGCGGCGTTCAATGTCATCGCGCACAATTTCAGCACAATTGAAAATTCGCGCACGGAGTTAATTTTCATTGTTTACTTCCGTCTTATACACTAACCCTTTTAAATAACCCCAGAAATAAAAATCCAGAGGATTCAAGTCTGGAGACCATCGCCACCGTCTTGGCCCATTAATCCCTATCCACTTTTCACCAAATGTTTCACTTAAATGTTGCACTACAATCGACTCATATTACGATCGCGTGGACGGCCTCTTCCTCCATGGTTGCCCTTAACCGTTCAACCACGGAAATAAAAGTTCTATTATTAGGGACGCACCGGTTTCTAAATCGTTGCGAATAATGTCTTCGAGCGGCCGCTGCATTTTTTCTGCATTCGCCATAAACAAGTAACATGTCCACGTACTCATCACTACTAAAATTGTCCATTTTGAAACACAAAACCACAAAATAACTACCAAGAAACTTGATAAACAGAAACAACTGCATAGCGTAAACTAAACCACGCACGGGACTCGCTCAGCTGTTTCGCCACATGAAATACATAAATAATCTTTTTACTAAAATCTATTATCTTTCTCTTCCAAATAAAATATTTACTTACCTCAACGCCGATCTTTATTTCAAATAAAACCAGATTTATTTCATTCAGACATATTTCTGCGATTAAACCCAAACAATTTCTACATTACGGAAATTACGGAGAACCATTTGATGTAAAATGTCGTTTTTTCAGTGAAAACTATTTCTTTTTACGTCAAATAAAATATTTCTTTCAGCCCATGCACCTCACTTTTTTTAATGTAAAAATATTTTTTTAACATATATCCTTTCCTTGAAAGAAATATGTTCAAAGAAATACATTTATTTGATTTTGCATTTCTTTTCTCTCAGTGCGGGACTCCACACAGATTTACCAACTGCTTTGTCCGACTTATGTCTGTTATTTAGGATAGCTTGTTATACGCGATCTCTGTGATTATGACTCATACAGTCGAAAGCCTTTGAAAAATCAACAAAAACACCCAACATCACATGTCTGTTATCAACCGCCTCCACAATTTTACCTACAAAATCACACAGTGCCGTATCAACACTTTTATCTTTGATAAACCCGCGCTGACAAAGACTCTATTCTTTTGTTCTTACATTTTGGTTATATGTCAATTCCTTACGCGTATGCCAACATAAAATAATAGTTCCCATACTTCGTTCCTAACCCAAAAGAGAGTTCGAGTTTGTCAGTGGTCGTGGTGAGTCGTGTCGACCCTGAATAACGGAGGAGGAACGGCAATAAAAAGCAGACCTCGTCCATGAGGCTGAAACGGGCCGATAAATTCAACTAAACTTCTTCTACGAACTATTTAGGGAAAGAATCATAAAATACTGTGACTGGAGCGATTGGATACACATTCTGCTATATAAATATAATATTCTACTATTGAAACGATCAGGCGTCTGGGATCAGATAGGAGCCTTGACTGGCTTAAACCCCAATATATCCTTTTTAAAGAAGTTATAACATTACTTATTGTATATAAAATTAGATTACAAAAACCAAAGTTAAAACGCGATGCCGTTAGCACTCATTTTTATGGTCGTGTTTTAGTACGTAGTTTAATCTGATACATTCATGTTTGCCAAGTGGAGATCACCAAGACTTCTTTCGTTCGATTATCCTTTCTGCGCAATATATTTCCGTCGTCATGGTCGAAATCAATTTATAGCCCGGGCCCAATGAATAATTGAAGAGCCGGTTAAACCGTAACGTTTAATTCCCTCTTTTCCGAAGGGTGAAAAATCGGTAGTCGCAGCAGCAGTAGCAGACATTCACCTGATGGGATCGCTTTGAGTAGACCATTTACCTCTTTCGCAGCGCGTTCGTTTCCCCCGAAAAAGGGATAGCTACCAACCCCGGGCACACCACCCCCCGCACCCTCGAATATAAATTAATAAAGGGCTCGACGAGCAGTTTCCGGATCAATTACAGCAATTCACGCCGACGGCCGACAGAGGATCGCCAACAATTATTCATTTTCGCCGTTTTCATTTACAGCGAATGCTTGGCGGCAAGCGCTTGGCGGCTATACGATGCCAGTTGGACGGCTCTTAAACGATGAATATTAATGTTGAATGGTAAATGAGGAAACGATCGCACGGACAACGGAGTTTTAATAAATGTTTCCAACTGTTGCTGTTGCTTATCTAGTATTACCATTAAGTATTCGCTGTTATTGGACCTAACGTCTGATTATATGACATAATGACATTTGTCATTCTGACATTTGTCATTCTGACATTTGTCATTCTGACATTTGTCATTCTGACATTTAATGTCATGCCACTGGCACTGACGTTTGTCTGACAATTTGCAACACAGCGACGAATGCTATGGATTCTGTCAAACTGCGTCTATAAACGCTTATAGCGCCTAAACTGCTCATCCCAATGAGCTGTAAATTAGTATACATATGTAAAATCACTGGAGGATGAGCAGATATCACTTTAGTCAAAATCGGATAAATCTCTAAGAAAACGAATTTAAAATTTGCCATTTTCGGTTGTCATATTGTGACCAAAAAAAATCCAGTTCCTCTCCTGGTAATTCTAAATAGGTATACGATACCAAATTTTATCCCGATCCGTTGTTCTGTTTGGACGTTATTGTATTCACAGACATACACACGTACCCATATACATTTTCCAGAAATCATTGCAATGGATTCAGGAGACCCCAAAACGTATATTTCCGTTGAAATCTCGAAATTTTGTTTTCCGTCTATTACAATACTTTCCTTCTATGGTACTAGTCGGAAAGTAAAAAAAAGTCCATTTACTATTTTCATTTGTATAAAAATAATAAATTAGAAATCTGTCCCATAATGAGCGTCATCTATATCAGTATCTTTAATGGCATGAATTCATTTTGCGCTAAATCGAATATATAACAGAAAATGGGTACTAAACATAATAAACAGTTGGATTATATCTCAGAGTTGATTATACCACCCCTAGGGCCTAGGCTGTTACAATTTGCTTTACATATTATAGAGATAGCCCGCTCCTGCCTTTACCATCATAACATAAACATACAGATATGACTACCACATCTGTATAACATTTTATGTACGCTTTTATGGAACACTGCAAATGTATGACTTTCAAATGTAACTTAAACCATATCAGGACTAAGTTCTAGATTTCCGGGAGAAAACCGCGTCAACGACGATAAAGTAGTCAACGTTTCGCACTCTGTTGCAAGAGGCATCTTCAGAGTGCGAAACGTTGACTAGTTTATCGTCGTTGACGCGGTTTTCTCCCGGAAATCTATAACTTAGTGATTCGGACCGCGGAAGTCTCCAATCTAAATATGTATACCATATCAGGACGTTGTTACTCATAAGTAGGTCGTTGACACACTGAGGCGTCTAACACTTTTGCAGTTATTCAATATCGTGAAGCCAGACTTGATCCCAACCCAACGTCAGCCATAGAACATTAGATGTTATGTCGTTATGTTGCATCAGTAGCCAGTAACTTTTATCAAAAGCTGCCAATTCACAACCACAGCTACAAAGCCTATGGATTCTGATTTTCAAAATCGGTTGAATCCCGGAGAAAATATATGTTACATTGGCCACTTTCGATTGTCAGACTGTCACCAAGAAAAATCTAGTTCGTCGCCTGGTAATTCTAAATATGTATAGCAAATTTTATCACAATTCTTTACCATACATCGACATACACACAGTCGTAACTCTCCTATTGTGAAGAAGTCCTGAAGATGCTCCTGAAATACACTGCTAAACGTCGACAGTTGTAAACCCAACAATGCGGTTTTCTGCCGGATATCAAGAACTGATACATATATATATATATATATATATATATATATATATATATATATATATATATATATATATATATATATATATATATATGTATATATATATATATATATATATATATATATATATATATATATATATATACGCATATTTCCCCGGACGTTCCGATTTTTTCTCTCAATTTCAGTCGAAAGTATTGTATTCTAGGGTACTAGTCGAAAAGTAAAAATAAAATTTATATTTTTTTTCCGACAAGATTATCTAGAAGGGCAGCAAGGCCGGCGCAAACTTTTGTGCAACCAGGTTAAACAAATTGTAGGGGGTCATACTAAACTTGAGTAATGTATACCACTGGTGAATTGTACTATGGGCAAACAGATTTGCGGGGCCGTACTAAGCGCGAGGCCGCGCCTGTGCTGTACTGTTCATGGAAATGCGCTGAACCCACTCCGCCCCGGTCCTAAAGCTGTGTTTTCCTAGGAGCAGGTATTGGCGATATGACGGCGTGTTGCGCTAAGCGCTAACCTGCTCCTAGGAAAACACGGCTTAAAGGAAAGTATTGTTGTCGGCAAAAATATAATCGAGCTTTCTGCGGAAATACATTTTCTACGATCCCCGCAATCCATTGCTATGATTTTCTGGAAAATGTGTGTGTGTCTGTTTGTCTGTGAATCGGCGCTATCGTCCCAAATGGTAAAGCAGATCGCGCTGAAATTTTAATAAAATAAATTTTTAGTGTGAATCCGCAAGAGCAAATGTCTCAACGTCCACTAACTTTAAATGTGTATACCAATTTGCAGATCAATGGAATGAATGGTTTGGTCCCTATAAGAATTCATACAAGCAATTTATATACATAGATATCAGATAGATATTTGTCGTTCTTTTTATTTTTAGAGCATTTAAGGAGCAAAAAATGATACTAAAAATTCAGGTTCATGCTCTAATAAATGTCATATAACTTATAAAATTTGTTGGTTTTTTCATTTCGGATGACATGAACGTGACATTCGACGGCGTAGTAACACTTCCCGTGACACTTTTATACAAAAAATATATTTCTACATAATAAATAACTGTCAAAAACTCAAAATGTTCATTTACTTCCTTCTATAAAGAAAAATATCTGGGGTGGCCCTCACCCAACTCTCCGACTACATCGTTGGCACAATAAAATATCTGAACACTTTTGCAATTATTCAATTTTGTAAAGCCACTCTGGACCCCACCTAACGTCAGTTTCGATGATATCCTTACATTTGTCACACTGACATTTAATGCCATGTTATGTCAGCGGTGACGTTTGTCAAAATTTGACAAATTGCAACACAGCGACGAAGTCTGTGGATTCTGTTAAACTGCTTCTATAAAAGCTTATAGGGCCTAAACTGCTCATCCCAATGATCTGTAAATCAGTATACATATTTAAAGTCATTGGAGGATGAGATGGTATGAGTTTGATCCCAATCGGATAAATCCCTAAGAAAATGTGTGTAACATTTGCCACTTTCGGTTGTCAGATGGTCACCAAAAACAATCAAGTTCCCTGGTAATTCTAAATACGTATACCAAATTTCAGCCGGATCCCTTGTTCCGTTTGGACGCAATCGTGTTCACAGACATACATACATACATACATTTTCCAGAAATCATTGCAATTCAGGGGACCCCAAAACTCGTATTTCCGCTGAAATTTCGAAATGTTTCTTTCCGTCGATTACAATATTTTCCTTCTAGTCGGAAAGTAAAAATCAAGAAAATCATGGTATTTTTGCACCTCTAGATGAGGGAATTACCTATTGCATGGCATATTATTATATCTATTACAAATTACAATATTGAGCAAAATATTTCCTTATTATAGGTAAATTATGTCTATATGACAACAGAAAAGCCAGATATTAACATTTTCAGAAGTGAAGGACAATGCAGGTTTCATGCTCTTTTCATATTATTTTTTTTTTTTTAAATCAATTAAAATAGCAGCACCATTTAGTGATCTATTAATAATCCTCCTTATTGTACGTACAGTACCTGTAGCATTTCGTTCAATATTCGTACAGAATACAGATGACGCGGCACCTGCAATGGTTCATTCAACGTATCTATTGACACCGCAACACCACAGTGCAAAGGTATCGTTCACGCCTACACGGAAGTATCAGGAGTAGGTATCATGACATGACTCTATCAATGTATTGTGCTGTGGGGGCGCTTCGCGCCGGCATACAGTGGCAATTTTCAACTTTTAGGTGGACAAAATTATTTTTCTTCTTTAATGAACGTAAAATAATCGTTAGATCATCGGAAAATAGTGAGAAAAATTCTAATCCTTATGGGGGTTGTTTCAAAGGGGGTTAAAAAATAAATTTTGTGTAAAAATTCTGAAACCATGTGAATATAATAACATCATACGTGAGAACACACTAAAAATAGTTAAAAAATGTAAGTACCAATGGGGGTGGCTTTCTAGGGGTTTAAAAAAATATTTGGTTTTAAAATTCTGAAATCTTGCGAATATAATAATATCATACGTGAGAACACACTAAAAATAGTAAGAAAAATCTAAATACCAGTGGAGGAGCTTTTCTAGGGGTTGAAAGATAAATTCGGTTTTACAATTCTGAAATCTTACGAATATAATATCATACGCAACTTTGTGATAACTTTGTTTTAACATTAGTGAGTATTCTTTGCATAAGAACCCTTTCAATTTACAGGGTGATTTCCTGTAACTATTTACTAATGGGTTAGAAGTGATTAAAAGCATTGTAATTAAATCTGTATTAGTATGAATGCGAGATTTTTTTTGTGGTGTGTGCTCTAAAACGTCAACATTTGTTAGTTTGCGATTCTTGTGTTTCTTCTGATATCTATCCAACTGGTGAAATGCAATATTTAATGATATTAGACCTATGCACAAGTATTTTATGGACTGTAGAGAGCAAATAATACCACTCATATAAATTTAAGTATAATTCTTTTGTTTCTTTTACATATACATAATCCAAACTTTGGTAAGTCTATTTCATATCCTGATGATCTAATAAATCCTGCACTCTTCTTCCCTTTGTTTTTGAACTTTCTTCGACAAAAGCTTTAATAGGTCTACCAATCCAATGATGAGGTTGATGGCGTTTGTTGATCTTCATACTGTATAGAAAATGTTATGTCACCACAAATTCTTTAAACTTTGTTACGAAAACCTCCGTCTTTCGTTGACTCCTTTTCCAATGATCACTATTTTTTTTTTTTTTGAAAACTGAGAGTTAGTCTTTTTTCATTTTCATTACACTAACATGTAAAAGCCTTGTTGTGCAGTAGCTGGATGTTATGTACTTAAAAATCTCTTCATTTCAACTTTTTTTGCCATGAGTTGCCAAAATATTCCCTTCTTGTTATTGTGTGAGTTACTTCTGAAAATTAAATATTTTTATTAGTTGCGCAAAAATGCGCAAAAAAAACTTAACATCTTGAATAACTACATTAATTTCCCTACATGTTACATTAAACAGACCCTTGGAAGCTCGTGGTGGTCACTAACTAAATGGATACACAAGTAAGGAGAAATCGCTCAGCGCAGCACACAAATTTTGACCAATTTAGAGCGGTAATTTATATATTATTAATAGAATAAATTCACAACAGGTAACTACTATAAAATAATGTACATATACCTCTACTACATCCATTCTTGAAATAATCACTTCACAGATCTACAAAAACTTATTATTGATTGATTAAGCGCACAAATCGTGCTGCCTAAATTCTATTAGAAACCGAATATTTATACCCGAACTTTGCTTACTCAGTACATTAAGTAGGGTTGTAGTAAACAAGTAATTTTTGAAATTCCCCGACAGTATTGTTCCCTAATCACCGTCGACTAGTTATTTTCTCATTCCTGTTTACTGACTTTTGTCCCGCTAAAAGACCCAAATTGACCACTGTGCGGCATCGGCGCCGCTGTGTCCAGTGTGTTACTGGATTTTAAACTCGAGTATCAACGCATTGACACATCAAAGTATATTGACACAATTGCGGCACATGGCACAGTGTTACCCATCTCTAATTCAGAGTGGCCGCGGCTTCACAAAACTGGAAAATTGGAAAATTGCATAAGGTATTGACGCTTCAATGTATCAATGAGGTAGTCGGAAAGTCGGGTGACGCAACCACAGTTTATAATTTACAAGTAGAATAACGTAAAAAGTAAAATCAAGTGATGAGAAAGAAGAAACAAGAAAAAACCCTGCGTTTGAGCGATTGAACCGTTTAGCGAAACCAGGGGCCGAAAGTGCTCATTAGATGAAATAAGCAAAAAAAGGCAACAAAGTGAGGCGGACGCTAATCGATGGTTATCACGAGAACGCCCCGTCGAGCAATTTTCTCCCTCCCCGGTCGTCTGGCAGAGTTAAATAAATGGTCAAAATTGATAACGCAAATGGCCAACCGCGAACTAGGCGCTGTACATTTTTTGCCATTTTTTCGGGTGATGATTTATTCTAATGATACACTATCTGCGATTTTTTCTTCTCGGTAGGTCTTACTGGACCCAGAGGGCGCCCTGGAAGGCCCGGTAATCACGGAACACCCGGTATACCGGGAATTAACAGCTGGAAATATGGAAATGCATCAGAATATTTGGTACCGCCATCTATTGCAAGAGGTAAGATTATTAATACAAGTTAAAAAGTCACCTTTTTACTTTATCATACGTAGTATGACAAAGTATTGTAATCGTGTCGAAAAAAAAAATTGAGATTTTAGCGGAAATAGGTCTTTTTGGGCCCCCTGAACATTTTTGACCAAGGTACAAAAAAATGTCTGTGCCTGTGTGTGTATATGTGTGTGTACCCGTTTTTTGTGGCGACGATTCCGGAGAAACTACTGAAGGTATCGAGACGAAACTTCATATTTAGAAGTTTCGTGGCTAAACTTAGAGCTGAAAGAAGCTTTGTCCAAAAGGGCCCAAAGGAACTCGAGGTTTACTCTTATCATTTTTCAACGATTTTGCAAATTTGCCGCCATTTCTGTAATTTCGTCAAAATAGTTAAATAATAAACTATAGTAGAGAAAATTTTGTATAATTTATGTCCATTCCATTTTTTGGAAAAAAAATTAAATCATAGTAAGCGGATGCCCCTTGAACTTCCAAATTGCCCCCCTGAACACGGCTGTATCGTATGATAAAGTCATGTGCCTGGCCACATCAGATTTTTTCCTATCAATTTTGCAAACCGTTGCTGCTAACACTTTTGTTAAAATTGTGTTATTCCTATTTAATTTAGTCTAAACAGTTTTAAAAACTGTCAAATTGACGTTTTCAGTGAACATATAAGTAGGGTAGGGGGCAGTTTTGAACATGGGACAATTATCGACCTACCGAGTGAACAGGGTGGAACAGGGTCGACAATTAGGTTTTGACAGTTCAAATGTAACATTTTCAAAATTGAAGAGTAATGGTCAAAGTTATTTATATCCACGATTTATGCCCTAGTTAGCATTAACCCGAACATTGATGAGCTGGTAAACACAAACACAAAGGGTTTAATTTAGGTTAAGTCTTAACTCTTAACCTAAATTAAACCCTTTGTGTTTGTATTCGTATTTGTTATTATTTGTATATTCGAGATAAAACATTTAAGAGTCGTTCATTGTCATGGCCAATTATACAGAAGCGGATATTTTTTTAATTTGTTTTACACTAGAACTTGTCGATTTAACGAGAGATATGCAAAAGTAAAACTAATTTCAATTAAAATATTTAAAAAAATTGAAAATACTTTTTTTGCTTCTGGACAGGTTAAAACCAAAGGAAATGTTAAATGTCTTGTTTTATAAAAATCATAAAGAAAAGCTGTGAATCACAATTTATGTTAATTATTTTGGATCCCACTTAAAATGCGCGAACTTTTACAAAAGCAAGTGCGTCTATCACAATCTGCCGGTTCGAAATATACAAATTAATAAAAATCATCCAAAACAGAACCGAAAACAAGCAAGAGAAACCGGAATTGAACCGAAAACCGACTTCCTTATATTATAAACAATAAACGGGGTTTTCTGACGATGTTGTTGAGACGAAAAAGCGAATGCAAAGAAATAAAAGAAGTGTATTTGGAACCTTTGTTAAACTCAGACCTATTTGCAGGAGGTATATATCGCAGATAAATTTTGAATTCTCAGACAATTTCGGTCTAAATTAATCACCCAACCGAAATCATTATTCTCTATGCGATCCGATTTCAAACACAAATACAAACACCCAATAATTCAACGAACATAATCGTCCATAAATTTTACCTTATCGTAGATCGTGTAGGCTTATTACGAAACTATAAATCAGACGGCTCTGCAAATACCCCAACCGTCATCAACGCAACGTACCTCCAGCAAAAAAAATTATTAACCCTGAAAATGATCGTAAAATCGGTATCGAAACGTCGGCAGGTCTGCTATACGTCAACCGATCAGTTAATTCGGTAATACGTCGGTAGAGGGACAGCGAAACTGATTGAAAAGCTCGTCCAGCCGCCACAAAAAAAGAAATGTACATCGTTCCGATTCGTATGACCTGAATAAATGCATGTCGTTCGCGTAGAAAAAAAAAATACAGTTCGCCTAAATCCTAATCTGGTGGCGCGACAGGAAATGAAACACTGCGAGGGCGCTCTGGCGTTATGACGTCATTACGAGGATTACTTTCACATAGTTCATCCCTTTTGTCCCCCCGATTCTGTTTGCACGGTAAATTGTGTCGTGCGTACTTGTGTGTCAGATTGGATAGAAACTAACTTCGTGACTACAATTTGATGTGTGAAATTGATGTGGTGATTAAGGGAGTTTATTTGTTTTTTTTTTAGTTTCCAAACTATTCGAAATAACAAATCTACACATACATAACAAATCTAATTAGAAATCTGAACAACAAATCTTGACGACGAATCTAGACAACAAATCTTGACAACGAATCTAGACAACGAATTTAGACAACGAATTTAGACAACGAATCTAGAAAACGAATCTAGACAAGGAATCTAGACAAGGAATCTAGACAAGGAATCTAGATAACGAATCTAGACAACGAATCTAGGCAACGAATCTAGACAACGAATCTAGACAACGAATCTAGACAAGGAATCTAGATAACGAATCTAGACAACGAATTTAGACAACGAATCTAGAAAGCGAATCTAGACAACGATTCTAGACAAGGAATCTAGATAACGAATCTAGACAACGAATTTAGACAACGAATCTAGAAAACGAATCTAGACAACGATTCTAGACAAGGAATCTAGATAACGAATCTAGACAACGAATCTAGACAAAAAATCTAGACCAGGATTCCCCAAACTCTCCCGCAGAACACTTTGTTTATTTTGCCGTGGTGGCATTGTCATATAATAAATGAAACTTAAACAAATTTGCTGTGGCCATCAAAGCATATTTATTGGCCAACTGAATAATATTAATTGGTTTATATCAATCATCGGACCTTCAGTAGTTCAAACTGTATTTTGAAGGGTTTAGTTTGGAGAAATATTTCCAAATAAAAGTTGTTTATTTTGCATTGGCGACCAGCAATGACTATGTCAACTGAAAAATACCTAATAAGAAAGATATTTACACATTTAACACCTCTTTGGTCATTGCTTATCCTCTTCTAGGCGGATTTTGGCCAAAAATTCATGCTTAGTAGCCTCTTTTTCGAAATTACACAACAAACGCAAACGCAACATACACACAAATGCAAGCACAGACCGACATAATAACTTTTTTGTGGATTTAGGTTTCTTGGATTCCAAAGCGTGTATTTCCATCAAAAGAAATGATAAACTTCTGCCGTTTACAATACTTTCCTTACACAGGAATTTATTAGCACTCGGAAAAGCAACAGAAAAGTATATTTATATAAATAATTATAATAACAAATCTTAACAAAAAATAAAATAAAATTAGCTCGTAATGACTGCTTTGAAGACAAACTCTTTTATTGCACAGCTTCTTGGTGTAAGGTACAATGTTATACAGTTGTTTGGGAGCAAAACAATAATAGATTTTTTGACAAAGTGGAATGGATACTCGTCCAATAAACTTTGCGAGAAATATTTGTGACTGTCGTTTATGTTTTTCATTTAATTCAGAATCACTTATTAATTCAGGTTTTATAATCGTTGGCATCTAAAATCTGCTGTCATGGAGACTGTATTATAACCCGATACGAAAACCATCAAAAGAATAATATACATAGCTATACAGGACTTTACGAGTAGGTGAATAAACCAGCCCTAAATGTGTGAAAGTGGCACCTATCAGAGACCTTGACAATACCACATCTCATATAACTATTTATAAGGGCTACAACATACAGTTTTCGAGGTTCGTGCCATCCTAAGTTTGAGCGCCTCAACCAAAACAGTAATAATATTTATTTCTGATCGTCTAGTTATTATTTAGTTCGAAATACCCACGTACTTATAAAGCTCCTCATGGAAACAAAAATTATTACTAAACGAAACAACAAAAACCACTTTCCACGCCAATGCATTTATCGTTCACCATTTTGCCGATGCTGGACGCTAGTGGGCGCTAGCTTCGTACACGCCACCTATGTTATTTACTTTCGATCAATTTCTTAACTAGTTTCACGCTCATCAGTCACCGTGGACAGGCAAACACTGCACCGCCCGCCTGAGTCCTGACGGTTTCCGTTTAAGGCATATGGCACCACGACGACGATACAGTTTCATCGAATGATGTTTCTGTTACGTTCTACCATTTTACCGACCCAACGGTACGTACAGTAGTCCAAACAAATTCAGACAACCAATCTAAACGTTAAATCTAGACACTAGACAACAAATCTAAATAAGAAATCTAAAAACTAAACAACAAATCTAGACACTACACAAGAAATCGAGACAATGACTATAGACAACAAATCTGGTTAACAAATATAGAAACTAAACAACAAATCCAAAAAACAAATCTAGACAACATATCTGGACAACAAATCTAGACACTAGACGACAAATCTGGATAACAAATCTCCAAACGAAACGGCAAATGTAGAAAACAAATCTAGACATTACACAAGAAAACTAGACAACGAATTTAGACAACAAATCTAGACACTAGACGACAAATCTGGATAACAAATCTCCAAACGAAACGGCAAATGTAGAAAACAAATCTAGACATTACACAAGAAAACTAGACAGCGAATTTAGACAACAAATCTAGACACTAGACGACAAATCTGGATAACAAATCTCCAAACGAAACGGCAAATGTAGAAAACAAATCTAGACATTACACAAGAAAACTAGACAACGAATTTAGACAACAAATCTAGATAACAAATCTAGAAACTAAACAACAAATCTAGAATGATTGGTAGAATTAGTTTTTTAAATTGTATTAGCTGGTAAGAATTTCAATTTGTTTATAATTTGCTGCAAGAATCGAAAATTGTTTGGTATTTGCCAAATTTTTCTCTTATCTTTATTAAATATGCGTAATATTTGTATCTATTTCGTAATAAGTGCGCGAGAGATTAATAAGCAAAAATAAATGCGTATAACAGTTAAGTTTCAGAATTATTTCACGTCTAAATCTAAATCTGAACCACATTACGACGTAATGCTGACTTTGTTTTTTCTCTATTTTGAAACACGGCATAACCGTTTTGCTTCGCTACACCCGTCCTAGCACTCTCGACCCACGGGTCGTGCGGAACCGGCACATCCACGCCCGGTGAGCGACGACGAGTCTAGTAAAATAAATTGATATAATCCCTCCGCGCTATCTGTCAAAGCGCTTAGTTTTTATTGTCGGGAATGAATCTCTACGTACGGAATTATGGTGCACCGATTATAATTTACGTGTTTTCGACGGTTAATGTTTGCAGGGCAGCGCTGATGTTTGCGAATTGTGTCCATGATAAATCTGATCCAGGATAAAAACTACATCATTTATCAGTTTTTTTTTCTTTTCCGACTAGTACCCTAGAAGAAAACATTGTGGGATTGAGCAAAAATGCGCATTTAGATGCCCCCTGAATCCGTTGCACCTATTTCTGGAAAATGTATATATGTGCTTATGTATGTGTATATAGTCTATGTCTAATTGTCTGTGAAAACCCAAACCTGATTTGGTATACTTAGTTAGAATTACCAGGGGACAACCTAAATTATTTTTTATGACAATCAGACAACCTAAAATGGCAGGTGTTACATGCATTTTCTTGGGGATTTAACAGATCTTGACCAAAATGATATCAAGTCATCCTCCAATGACATTAAATAAATATGTATTCCAATTTGCAGATCAGTGGGATGAACTGTTTAGGCGCTATAACCATTTATAGATACAATCTGACAGTAGTCGTAGCCTTAGTCGCTGTGGTTTCGAAATAACAAATTATGTTAATCGTCAGTGGCTACTGATATGACATGACATTTAATGTTGGGATCCAGAGTGGCTGTAGCTTCACGAAGTTAAATTATTAAGGAATATATTTTGATAATAATTTATCTCTAAAAATTTCCTAAAAATAATTCAAAAATATATAGCGTAAGGAACATGACCTACATATCTTTATAAAACAAATAATTGCGCGATTTATCACAAAATCATATCCTATCGCCAAAACAAATAAATAGACTCGAAAAACTGTCAAAAAATAGCTGGTTGCGAATTGACAAATTTTTATAAACGCCAGTGGTCACTGAACTGACAAAACGTTAGTGAACAGAGTTGATTATTTGCCGAAAACTGTTAGGAGTTCTCATAAAGCTTTCTTACTATTTAACAAAAACATCCCCACAGAGTTGCTATCAATATTTTTAGGAGTTGATATAAATCACTTCGGATTGCTTTGTCCTTTTCACGTCACAAAATTGATGAAGCAACTGTGTGCAGCAATGAGACAATGACTATAGACAACAAATCTGGATAACAAATCTAGAAACTAAACAACAAATCCAAAAAACAAACCTAGACAACATATCTGGACAACAAATCCAGATAACAAATCTCCAAACGGAACGGCAAATGTAGAAAACAAATCTAGACATTACACAAGAAAACTAGACAACGAATTTAACGAATTTAATAAACGCCAGTGGTCACTGAAGTGACAAAACGTTAGTGAACAGAGTTGATTATTTGCCGAAAACTGTTAGGAGTTCTCATAAAGCTTTCTTACTATTTAACAAAAACATCCCCACAGAGTTGCTATCAATATTTTTAGGAGTTGATATAAATCATTTCATTTCGGATTGATTTGTCCTTTTCACGTCACGAAATTGATGAAGCAACTGTGTGCAGCAATGAGACAATGACTATAGACAACAAATCTGGATAACAAATCTAGAAACTAAACAACAAATCCAAAAAACAAACCTAGACAACATATCTGGACAACAAATCCAGATAACAAATCTCCAAACGGAACGGCAAATGTAGAAAACAAATCTAGACATTATACAAGAAAACTAGACAACGAATTTAACGAATTTAATAAACGCCAGTGGTCACTGAAGTGACAAAACGTTAGTGAACAGAGTTGATTATTTGCCGAAAACTGTTAGGAGTTCTCATAAAGCTTTCTTACTATTTAACAAAAACATCCCCACAGAGTTGCTATCAATATTTTTAGGAGTTGATATAAATCATTTCGGATTGATTTGTCCTTTTCACGTCACGAAATTGATGAAGCAACTGTGTGCAGCAATGAGACAATGACTATAGACAACAAATCTGGATAACAAATCTAGAAACTAAACAACAAATCCAAAAAACAAACCTAGACAACATATCTGGACAACAAATCCAGATAACAAATCTCCAAACGGAACGGCAAATGTAGAAAACAAATCTAGACATTACACAAGAAAACTAGACAACGAATTTAACGAATTTAATAAACGCCAGTGGTCACTGAAGTGACAAAACATTAGTGAACAGAGTTGATTATTTGCCGAAAACTGTTAGGAGTTCTCATAAAGCTTTCTTACTATTTAACAAAAACATCCCCACAGAGTTGCTATCAATATTTTTAGGAGTTGATATAAATCATTTCGGATTGATTTGTCCTTTTCACGTCACGAAATTGATGAAACAACTGTGTGCAGCAAAATAATAAATCTGTGATAGTTACTATTTTACAACTCCTTTCGAAGTTGATTTATATCCAAAAAGGAGTTATGTAATTGAACTTATGTGGTTTCGGAAATATTTTTCAACCCAGAGATGAGAGTTCGAAGGAGTTGATTGAACTCCTAATAAATTTATGTTAACTCTGGAAACAACAACTCCGCGTGACTTCACTCTAGACGGCGAGGGAAACACAAAAAGAGTTTAAAGTAGAGATGCCGCAAATATTGTACTAATTTTTCCCAATAATAAGTATTTACATATTATAATACTTAAAATCGACTAGTGGTAAGTTGTGATGAATAAAGACAATTTTTTTAGCATTTGCTGATAGCAAATATGATATTCCTCATAAATGATACCTGCTTATGAAAATAGCCTCTCACTATACAGGAATACAGGTGTACCAGGTTTGAGTTACTGATATAAAAAAATTCTTATAAAATATCTGGGATGGCCCTCACCCAACTTTCCGATTACACCGTTTGCACACTGAAGTCTCTAACACTTCAGCAATTATTCAATTTTGTGAAGCCATAGCCACTCTGGACCCTACTTAACGTCAGTTTCTATGACATAATAACATTTGTCATGCTAACATTTAATGTCATGTCATGTCAGTCGCACTGACGTTTGTCAAAATCTGACAATTCGCAACACAGCCGGAAGAAAGCTGTGGATTCTGTCAAACTATTTCTATAAACCCTTACAGCGCCTAAACCGTACATCCCACTGATCTGCAAATTTGTATACATATTTAAAGTCACTGGATGGTGAGCTGATATCAGTTTGGCCAAAATCGGATGAATCCCCAACAAAACGCTTGTAACATATGCCACTTCCGGTTATCAGACAAATCCGTTATTGGGCGAGAGTTTGTCCGAATATTCGGTATTCGGCCAAATCACTATTCGTGGCATCTCTAATTTAAAGAGAGTTGAAATTAACTCCGCATTTTTATCTGTACAGAAAAAGATGCCAATCTTGTCTAACAAGGGAAAGCGTACCCAAACTATCTACGTATATATTCCACATGCCCAGGTGCTCCAGGTTTCTGTTTGGAATGTAGTGTCATTATTCATAAATAATTGGTTGCCTTCAAAACTTATTATATAGATATTTGTCTTAAAACGATATATAAGAATATGTACAAACGTATTGTTTGTATTTTTGTTAAACTTTTTTAAAATGTTTAATATTTTTCTTAACTCTATTTATGAAATATTTTATATAGGATTCCAGTTTCATCTCTGGACTGTAACGTTATCAACTTATTTTTGTCATAGTTTTGTCATTATTACCAACCTAATTTGGTTTTTTCTCATCCTTGCTCGTGAAAAGTTGACTGGCTGTAAATAGTGCAATCGAAGTCCGCTGTCTAAGGCAGTGTTTCCCAACCTTTTTTGAGCTATGCCCCACCGAAGCTGGTCTAAAAATCTCATGCCCCACTTCATATTGTCTTTTTTTATACCTATAACAGAGTTGGAAATGAACCTTACTCGGAACGATGTACGTTTCTCATTTCGTCATTGGTACACATTCTGCCCAACAAACTTTGACTAATTTCCTCTCTGTGACGTAACGAAAAACTTGCGCCATTGGGGGTATAAAAATAATAACATAAAACAATAATTTATTTGATTATTGAAATAAATACTAAGCATTTTAGCAGAAACAAAATTTGCTACATATTCTATTATAACAAAATAGAAATAAACATTCACTTAAAAACTAATACAACACAAATCTGCCATATTTTATTATAACAACACAAAGTTAAACATTTACTCTAAAATTGAAATTGTCACTGCAAGTGTTAATCGTACCCTTGAGTCTAGTTATCAAATATTCGTGCTCATTGCTAAATCTGGAAAAAGCACAAAATAGGGGAACATTTAATTAAACTGTCAATATCAACATTTGTAAAAACGGTTTTAGAAAAAGATGACAAAGATATGATAGTTGTGCCCCTTAGTAACAACACTGTCAGAAAAAGAATGGTTAAAATGAGCAAGAGTGAGAGGCACTGAGGCCTTGTTGATAACTTATACATTACATATATGTACATTAATAAGGAAATTTTTTTTGAGGAAATGTTATTCTGCAAATCATAAGAAAGCACCACGACCTCCAGAGATATTTTTTCTAAGCTAAAAAACTATGTTATTAATTATGTCGATAATATTCCAATATAGAACATAAAATCTTGTGCTGCCAATCGTGCTCCTAACATGATGGGCAAGAAAAGTGGCTGTTTAAAGATGAAAATCCAGAAATGCTTCTTGTGCATTGTGTAATCCACAGGGAAAACTTGGTAGCCAAAAATATTTGTTCAATGAAGTATTAAATTTAGTTATAAAAAGTATGAATTATTTTGTACTTCACAAATTAACTTGAAATGTCACATTCGGCATTAGCTTTGATACAATTGACATATTTTATAACCGAATTTAATCTTCATTGAGAACTGGACAAACATTTTTGGTTACCAAGTTTTCCTTATGGAGCTATATTAGACAATGCACAAGAAGCATTTCTGGATTCTTATCTTTAAACAGCCGCTTTTCTTGTCCATCATGTTAGGAGCACAGTCTGCAGTACAGGATGTTATGTTCTGTATTGGAATATTAAAGACATTGAAGTAATTTTTTTGCTTATGAACAATATCTCCGGAGGTTGTGATGCTTTCTAATTTACAGAATAACATACCTTCAACAAAATGTTCCTGAACAATGTATCTTAAGTGGCATAGCTATCACATCTTTGACATATTTTTCTAAAAACGTTTTTACAAATATTGATGGCTTAATTAAATTTTTCCCTATTGTGTGTTTTTTTTTTCAGATTTAGAATTGTGTAGGGATATTTAATAATTAGCCTCAAGGATATGATTAACGGTTGCAGTATGAACGGTACAAAGAGACTTTAAGGTAGGTTTTTTTTTTCAAAATTTTTCTATATTCCAATTGCCCCCCTCAACAATCATATTGCCCCCCAGTGGGGCGTACGCCCCACGTTGGGAAACACTGGTCTAAGGTAAACCTCAATTTTATTGTTCAATATTCATTGCACAGTATTATTGGCAGTCTAGGGCATGCTTAGGTTGGGACCCAGAATGGATGAAGTTTCACGAAGTTGAATTATTGCAGAAGGTATTTTGATAATAATTTATCTCCAAAAAGTTGCTTCCAGCTTTCTTATAATTCCTATACTTACATGTATTTTAGTTTTATACGGCTTGTATTAAACTGTTTACAAATTAATATAACTTAAAAACACTTAGAGCCCAGAATAATAATTGAGCAGCCCAATATAATTTAACAATACAGTATATGTACCATGACCTGTCTTTATAATAAAACAAATAATTTGGGTAATTAATCACAAAGCAAAGTCGTACCACAATAAAACTCCATTGTGGTGTTGCTGACAATGCATTAGGCGTTGATGTTTTTAATTAATTTCAAAATAGTTTTTAACTGCCAGAACAAGCCTAATATGAAGAAACAGCGATGCCAGGTCAGTTCAGTATATTAACTACAAATATTACGATATTGAATAAACTAGCTGCATATTTTCACGTCTGTGGTTATGTTAAGATCATGTCCATCAATCGCAGTGCTGTCGTAATATTTAGACATTTACCAAAACCAAACATTCAGTGTGACATGCAATTTCACCAACTCAAATTGAACACTTGCCATGTTAAATTTGTCTACAAAGTATTTTTCTGTCATCTACACTAAAACATTTGTCTTGCAAGCTATCATGGAAATATCATTGGTATTATTGTTTAGTTGTGCGCATGCTTCTGCCACACTATGTAGTTTACATCAAATTATCGTTTGCACGGATAATAAAAATCAAAATGTTGTTATAACTTCTATAGAAGAATCACATACCATCAGCTGTGATGTATTCACAATATAACCATAAATAAAGTCTGGAAATCACCAGCAGTTCTTTTTTAGTAATTTCATCATAAGTCATTTCTCGCTGCAAGCTGCACATAGAAGCAGGTAGACAATCCCAGAGACACGCAAATCCGTGCAGGAACTAGTCATCCATCCGTTTCAGGTCGAAGAACGGGTAAACATTTGCCGATTGCTGAATACCAACTGCAAAATGCAACATCATAAACATTACACAACGATTGAGTGTCTTGTTTGGTCTATAAACAATAAACACGTTTCGCAACGCGATCGTTCAAACACTCCCACAGATTAAAACGCACATACTACCAGTACTGAAATGAACATTGTCAGCCAGGCAATATTACCCGAAAACTGGAAATTTGTTCACTCAAAAACCAGTTTTATGCGACCGAAATCATAACAGGTCAGCGCTGGTATTCTCATCTGGTGAAATATTAATTCACCGAGTGATAAGGAGAGATGGTGGTTTTCTGTGGCATAGCGATGGAAGTTTTCGGTCTTATGCTATTCACTGTGCTACAGAAAACCTCCATCTCCCCTTATCACTCGATACAAAAATCACCAGATGTGAATACCAGCGCTAATGTTTGAGCTACTATATTTAGAAATAGAATTTTGGGACCGTATTTTTTATGAAAACCTGACTGGCCAAAGATATACAACCTTATGCAACCTAATACATACAAAATCTGTTCTAAAATACTCAAATAATTCAGCAATTCTTCCATATTATGGAATCAAAAATAGGGATTGCCATTTAGAGAGAGTGTTACGCTTTGGCCTTTCATACACACGCCACTGTAAAAGATATTTCGGGTAGTAAAAAGACAATAAATTTAGAATGGTTTTTGACCTCTTTAAAAGTTTTGAAGATATTCATTTTGAAGATATTGTGTTCCAGACCTTTTGCCACACTGTATATTATTAGTGAAACTATATTAATTTACCTTTAACTAACAAGCAATTGTACAACATATTTCTATTTGGCTTCCAGGTGATTTCCCGAGTGGTAGACCAATAGGCCCTATCATTGTAGAAGAAAACGACAACGTCACACTAAACTGTGCAGCATCCGGCGTCCCACGGCCACATGTCGAGTGGAGGCGTTTAGATAACAGACCTATCACCAGAGGTCCATGGCAAGGTAACTTGGCAAGAACACTCTTGTATAGTAAGGTACACAATGTGTGCAATGGATTTTTGGTTGCACATTTTGATTGCACGTCGCTATGGTTGGCTGATGTTTTCAGATTGGCCACATTTGTAGTATCAAACAACAAATTTATTTCAATATTCGATTTTTTATACACACCTTTTATATGCCACTATATAATCTTTGATTCATTAAAAAATCATTTCAGATGCATCTGTATCCGGCCACACTTTGAACATTACCTTTGTGAGCAGAACCCATATGGGCCTATACCAGTGCATTGCTGACAACGGTATTCCACCACAAGTAAATCAAACATTTCTGTTAGAAGTTCATTGTAAGTTCTGTGTTTATCTAATGGATAACAATTTTGTGTATAATGCAATTTCTTTTAGTTAAACCATTGATTAAGATAAACAATCAACTTATCGGTGCCAATAATGGCTCAATAGCAACTCTGGAATGCGAGGTAGAAGCATTCCCCGAACCTATAAGGTGAGAGCTTTCTGGAAAGTTTTGTAGATAAATCTTGATCAAAATATTTGTAGATATTGGGAGAGAGCTGATGGTAGACTCCTTGAAAACGGCGATAAGTATAAAATAAACAACGCCTACCAACAAGACGGCTTCAAAATCATCATGCAACTGATCATTACAAGAATAACACCTCACGACTTCACAAAATATTACTGCGTGGCCAAAAATGATCGAGACTTTTCTCCAACCAAAGGCAGTTTTGAAGTCTACGGTGGGTCTCCAAACATAAACCGTTTCGATAACGTGTTTAGTTTTAAAAACATTTTCAGAAGTATTTAGTTTTAAAAACGTTTTCAGAACGTATTTAGTTTTAAAAACGTTTTCAGAACGTATTTAGTTTTAAAAACGTTTTCAGAACGTATCTAGTTACAAAAACGTTTTCGGAACGTATTTAGTTTTAAAAAAGTTTTTCGTTTTAAAAACGTTTTTAGTTTTGAAAACGTTTTTAGAACGTTTTTAGTTTTAAAAACGTAAAATGTGTATTGTAAAATGTGTATTTTTGTTGAATTGTATAGAATTGAGACCTGGATCAAAGCCGAAGTTGCCTCAGAAGTTTGAAGTGGGACCTACCCCGCCTCCTAGAATATCATATGAAAGCCTGTGCCCGCCCCCGCACTGTCCTATCTGCGTGGACCCCAAGGAGTGCAAGGAAACCGGAGTATCCTTGATTGACTTGATCGGAAAATGGGAAATCAAACCTTATCAAGGATTTGAAAATCACACCGAGCCAAGCAATCGCGCAACAGGTTTGTTATAGGTTGTAATTTGGTTGATATTCTTGAAAAGTACGATTTTAAAGGCATTAATATTCGCTTCAGTATATTTTGTGTAGAACTGAATGTTATAGGTATATTATACTTTTGTTATTTAGCTGACATTTTCTTCTCCATCTGTAAATATGTCGAAAATCATTTGAAAAAGAAATACGAATAAGCCAGTTGGGAATGGTCGCAGCATTCACCATAAATAACAGGAAAATATACGTTGGGCTGATCATAAATTCTTGTCGTGTGAGCTGGAAATGTTTGACAAAAGAAAATCTATAATAATTTGCGGTGACAGAGACGGGAAACATAATTTGTGAGTCGGGAAAATGGGGAGAACTTTTTCCCCTGATTACGTTTTACTCGGAATGTTTCCCAGTTCTTCTATCCCGACCACAGATTACTTTGATCATGAGTTATACCGCTCGGAAAAACTACACCTTCTTATTTTAACCATGCTTTAACATATTTTCTTTCAAAGAGTTTTTTTACATAGTATTTTTCTTAGTAACTTTTTTGTATTCGAAGAAAGAATTGGGATATAATTACCAGGGGACGAGCCGAATTGCTTTTGGTGACAATCTGATACTGGAAGTGACGCATTGTTGTGACTTTAAATAAGTATACCAATACTCAGATAAATGGGATTAGTGAACGAACAATTTCAGCGCACGTGCGTAAACAAAAAAATACAGTTCTATGAAAGTTAGATTATGTATCTGTTCTGTTAATAATAAGAATAACCAATAATAATTTTGACACCTTTTCAATAATTTGAAAATTTTGTACTTTATTACATTGTACTATATCTTAAAGCATAGGAACGCCGTTTTTGTGTACGAAGTCCGTTCGAAAGTTTTAATCTGTTTTCCAGTTATTTCTTTGTTTGTTCGCTGGCTAAAACTTTCTCGAGCACAATTTAGCACGAAAAGTCGCTCCGTGAAATGACGTGACGCCGTATATCGGATTTACCATTAAGTTTGAACGCTTTACGTCGTTGATGTCGTGTTACATGTCCTTTAACTTTTGCGAGATAAAAGCCCAGCCCCACTTCATAAAAGATACATAAATTTAAGCTGCCCGAATTATGAATTGTAAACTCCCGGGAAGTTACCATTACTCTTTTTCTGTGGGATCTTGATCCAATTATGGGATTATAACTGCATCGTCGCACCGGCCCATTAAACTTTGCCGGAAGTTTACAAAATTCGCTCTCTTTGCGTCTTAACTAAACTGGATTATTTTAGCTTCTATCGTGTAAAATTTTAGATAGTGGTCTTTGCTTTCTTAAGAAAATGGTGGAACATTGAAAGTCCTTCTCCTTCGTCTATACAAGATTTTCGGGAAGGCTCTCCATGTCTTGACCGTTTCCAACTGACAATATAAGTCAGCATTACTTTTATAGTAGTTATCGAACAGCAAATTTAGACGGGCAGTTTCAAATTATATGTGAATGTTGTCTCATTTTGTCGGTACTTGTTGGAGATACACTTGTTACTAAAGTCATATCTTGTGTTACAGATTGTGTGTTATACGCAATTGGCAAACCTGTCTACCATCGATTCACCAATCAGACTTATGGATCATGGATGAAAGATGCCGCGGCTTCAGATCGAGACGGTGACAAATATTGGTCGACAAACGAAAACAATCCATGCGAATTAAGGCAATTCGACAGCAAAACGAAATTTAGAAATGATGACCCATCCAAGTAAGTTCTCTTAAGTTCCACTTTTATATTTCACGTTGAAGCAAAATCAATTTGTTGCATACTGTGTTCGTTGAGGTGGGTCCAGACCATATAAAAAAACATGTTATATAGCCATTTATTATTTGACACTTGTTGATAGTTAGTTTTATAAAACATTGTGTTATATAACTTAACTCACTATGTAACACAACCTATTGTTATTTGTTATATAACAAGAAAGATTTTGTATAAGGTCATGTTGTGTAACATATTTTCTATATATGTATATCTTTCTTCTAACAATAACTTTACTATATAACATAATTTGTTATGTAACCTTTGGTACATATTTGAACGTATACTATGCGAGGCGTGGCATATATGAATCTAAATGGCTAGCTTAATCTGGTCCATCTGCATAGTTACATGAGAGCTAAATCTTTTATGCCGACAAAAGGGCGTCCACACACAGAATATAATAGGTTTGTATTATGTTCCGTCCACGGTATACGGGTTATCTCTTCTCTTGTTCAGTTGAATTATTTACTTATATCGCACCTTCATGTATAAACTACAACTATCACTCCGATAGCCCATTATGCATCAATGTGAATTTATACAATAACAACTTACCGACTATATCGTTGACACAATGAAGTGTCTAAACTAAAAAGTCTAAACTATGGTCTAAACACTTTTGCAATTATTCAATTTTGAGGCTAAGATCCCGACCTAGATCGACCTTCCGGTATGCTTTTTACTTTCCGACTCCTAGAAGGAAAGTATTGTAATCGACGGAAAAAAAAATTTTTAGATTTTAGCGGAAATACGTGTTTTGGGGTCTCCTGAACCGATTGCAATGATTTCTGGAAAATGTATGTGTGTACGTGTGTATGTGTGTATGTGTGTATGTGTGTATGTGTGTATGTGTGTATGTGTGTATGTGTGTATGTGTGTATGTGTGTATGTGTGTATGTGTGTATGTGTGTATGTGTGTATGTGTGTATGTGTGTATGTGTGTATGTGTGTATGTGTGTATGTGTGTACGGTGTACGTATGTCCGTGAACACGATAGCGCCCAAACGGAACAACGGTTCGAGCTGAAATTTGGTATACATATTTAGAATCACCAGGGGACGAACTGGATTGTTTTTGGTGACAATCTGACAACCGGAAGTGGCAGTTGTCAAATACATTTTCTTAGTGATTCATCCGATTTGGACCAAACTGACACCACCTTATTCTGCAGTGACATTAAATATGTATACAAATTTACAGATCAATGGGATGAGCGGTGTAGGCACTATAAGAGTTTATACCTATCGGGCGCCTTCGGTTTGTGTCGTGATGAAGGGCTCATGGATGGCTCACTGTATGTGTCAGCATTTATGCAGCCACATGTTTTCGGCTCGCGATCGAAGAATAAATAAACATCTCGCAGAAAAATACAGATACGTGACAGTATAATATTATGGTTATTTGTATCGAAAGGTGCCTTGTGTTATGATCTAATAGTAGTATTATTATCTTACGGACATACGTTTAAATGTCAACATTGTAGTCGGAAAGTTGGGTGAGGGCCACCCCAGATATTTATTAATCAGATCTATAGTTCATACAATACATTGTTAAATGAACACAATGTCCTAGGGTTGCCGCTCCATATTCTGGCAAGGCTATGGGGTACTAATAATTTACCCTCATCGTTTCCTCTATTACGTCACAAACCGATCGGTATAAACCCCTATAGCGTCTAAACCGCTCATCCCATTGATCTATAAATGTGTCAGTAAAAATATAAAACAAAATGAATAACCATACAAAAAATAAAAATTCATAAACAACCATTTTTGTAGCAGATATTGCCAATATTTAATTCAGAAAATTCAACTGTGTAATTCACAAACAGTGTTCAGTTAAATTTCAACGAAATCGTCCTGATGACGGAATGTTGCTGCATAATACAGCTCAACATGATATGCAAATTCTAGTAGATGTTGTCGTTGAATTACATGTCGATCACATACATCATAAAAATTGCATTGTTATAAAAATTGAATTAGGAACAATTTCGAAGAATTCGTCTATAATTTGCTGAAACAATCATCAAAATTGTCAATATCGTTGGCTCAATTTGGGTATGTATATGTTGGTGTGCTAAACACCGTAAACTATTTCCGTGAAATTCTGCTGCCAGTTGAAATGCAGATGATTTTCCAATAGAGATGACAGGTATTCATTAAATTTATCGATTAGCGAAGTAAGGGATTCGCCAGCCGCTGTCGTGAGGCGCAATTTGCATTAGGTACAATGCGCCGTGACATCACTGGGGGCCGCAGTCTCACGCCTGCCTTTCATAAGAAGACCTCCTGGATATGAACACATCACCATACCGAACAATACCCGACCGATATTGGAAATGTTCACCATTCAATACATGTCGGCCAACATGGATATCGCGTGAGCCAATATAACACTTGGTATATCTTTAAATTAACAGAGAAGGCAATGCTATTGGATCATATAGGTACCGGTTAATCGACTACAGTAAAGTGTTTAGCTAGTTTCCAATAAAGTGGTAAAATAGGTGATTTAATTAATACAGTATTTATTATGCAAATTTTAAAGAAGTACTGGATAAAAACATACCTTTTCGATCCAATACTGAATGATTGGTATTGGGTGAAATCATTTTTATATAGAAGAGTAACTGATGGGGCCACACAATTAATGAGAGAGCTGTAAAATGATGACATGGATTGCAAGGGGAATTATGCTCCTCATTTAATAATAAAATTTGACAGGCAAAGTAAAAATAAGACATGATAATCCAGAAACTAAAACACATTCACTTTTTCCACTCACAAAAACAGTCGAGTTTTCACAAAGTTTGCAAACTATTGCTGTTTTGTCTTTTTTTTTCGACACGAGTTGCTGTTTTGTTTTTGTTTTGTCCGTTTCGTGGAAATCCGGCAAGAGGGGTAACAACAAATATACTAATACAAATGATGCCAATCAGCAAATTTGTAGTTATGTCTTGCGTATGCGGTAGCCTAAGGAATGTTTGTCGTATGTCGGAAATAACATCAGAAATCGATGAGCCACTCTTATTATTACGTACATTACCTGTTCATATTCAACATTTAAGCATCCTGTGCAAATTGCGTGCATAATTTAGGATAGTCCCATATGCACTTAACCCACCATCACACCCCCATTACATTTTAATTATTATCATGCCAGTGCGCACCATCTGAGCGAATCCAATCTTCCCCAACGTTGCATAGAATCAATTTCAATCACCGAATATTGTTATTATCCTTGCAGGCCGTACCCTTTGGCGAAGGACCACTGTTTTAGAGGGAACGCCCACGTGGTCTACAACGGCTCCTTCTATTATGCGGAAAAGGATAAGCCGGTAGTAACAAAAATGAATTTGGCGAACGAGAGCACGATCAACGTATCGGTCCCTTTATTGACCGCAAACGACTCCAACTATTTGTACTCGAATCGGCACAACTACATGGACTTCAACGTGGACGACAACGGATTATGGGTGATATTCGGTGTACCGAATTCGAATAACACAGCCGTAATGAAGGTAAATACCATTCAGTTACCTTTCTCACTGTCTATTCACCGATTAACAAAACACATCGCGTCCGCAATATGCAAAATCGGTCGGTCCAGTTCAATAGCGTTTATTGTGTGGTGAGTTTATTCTGTGGAAAACACTGTTAATTTTAGTTTATTACCCAGGAATCTTTACGGGTTTAAAATAATATTGGTTTATGCAATTTGTAAGGAAACCTTCATGGTTCGCTGTTTTAGTGCATTTCAATATTTTTGTTAAATCCTGCCTTTGAATCCTGTCTGAAAAGTCATAATTGCTAACAAAATCTTCCAAATCTCCAAGTTCAATGTCTAAATAGCAAATATAATTTGTTTTTCAAATTTTTCACTTTATGCTTAATATTCATAATGGGATGCAATGTTGTACCTATACATTTCAGTAATATTTCAGTACCAAACTGAAACTCATGGCTACAAAGCCAACAATATCCCGGGTACTACATATACCCAAAGTGATCTCTAGAGACAAGTTATACATCTTATATTAGTAATCTGTCTTCATATATCATACGACATAAGACCGGTATAGTTCCTGCACAGTGCGCTCATATATCTAATACATAGTACGATATAATACACGTGTATTATCCCTACGAGCGCGAGGCATAACCCTTACAGGTGCACAACAGGAGCAGGTGCAACTACAGACACAGACAGCCGGTAAGCGAGATGTATCAAAATCGGGAATGGTTACTGACCTTTTATCTCGCGAGAAATTTTATTATCGTCTTGCTTTATAATGATGTTTTTGTTATTTTGACGAACGACACCTGTCGTTCGAGTACGACCACGAGTATATTCAATAAAAAAGGTCTTGACTCTATCATGGATGGAAATATTGTAGTTCTGGAATTTGACAATTGAACTTCAAGCCCGTTTTTGCTTGATGTCATTATCCGCTTTAGCGAGAATGGATGTAATGTTCATCATTTTTATAAGGGTCCATGGATGAGTAACAGTACGAAGTTAACGTTAATTAATTTAAAACGTGAAGTCCCTGGCGACGCGACAATATTTTTAAAACTACCCAGTTAATAGTGCAGTGATTACTCTGCAAAATTAATTGCGTCTACTTGCGCAAAATTCACAGCCCCATTACGGGGAGTTTTTAATTGGTGCACAGGGTGACTTCATTTTCCAGGCAGGTGCGCGCTGCCCAGAAAAGTCTGAAACACTCTGAAAAAAAACAAATACGAAAAATTTACAGCGCGTTTTTACACCGAACGACCCTGGTGACCCCTCACGGCGACAATTAAAACTTTCGCGCTCGCCATTTTTTTGCGCTTCTGCCTTTCACATCACACGTACGCTCACTTAATGCGGTACAATTTTTCAGATGGACCCCACCAATCTGCAAATTGAGTACATCTGGAATATCAGTTTGAATCACCAGAAAGTGGGGGACATGTTTGTAGTCTGCGGCGTTTTGTACGCCGTTGACAGCGTCAGCGATCGAAATTCTAGGATCAGATTTGCTTTGGATTTGTACAAGAAAACTCTGCTCGATGTTAATTTGGCGTTTACTAATCCGTTCAAGAATACTACGATGGTGGGATACAATCATAAGAATAAGGTCGGTATCTGATATAATAGTATATTATTATACAAGTTTTATAAGACGTCAAATTGGCGCATGAGTTGCTTGGGACACGAGGAGCGCCAGCGACGAGTGCCCCAAATGAACGAATGCGCCAATATGTCTTATAAAACGAGTATAATATACTATTTTTTCTACGTCATTAATTTTATAAAAATTTAGAAGTATATTAGGTAAAATTCCAATCTAGAGTATTTATGGGTGCAACCGTTGGTAACACTGTCATCTGTCACTTAAATTCAAATATCTGTGAAAAAGTAATTATTGATAATTATTATATACCATCATATACTAGTAGTACGAAACCTAGGATGCAACACGCATATTTAAATATGTATAAAAATATACATACTTCGCAGTTTGTGCGATTCTAAAAAATCAGTTTGTGCTTACTTTTGTGGTTATGTGTATTTTCGTTTGACATGCATTTGATATCAATGTCACCAATCTTAGAAAAAAGTTACTAAAAACGGTGTTACAATTTGCTAATTGTAACACCGAAAACAGTGTTACAATGTGTGCATTGTGAATGCAAAGTAGAAAAATTAGATTATGTTCGAAAAATGAATGGACCGTTCACAATCAAGTTTTGTTTTTTTCGCAATGCTAATGCTAACGGTTATAAGGCGAAGGAACGTGTAAACTCGCCTTACATCGATCTGACATCTTAAATGATGCGTCAAGTAACCGTCAGCGTTCCCGCTGCGAAAACGAAACTTTATTGGGAAGCCTCCATTAAAGATATTAAGTCTTGCAGCTGACAAATAACGGTCTGAACGTGTGTATGTGAGGTCATATGGATGTGGTCAAGAGGTCACTAATAGAACGTCACTCTTGTATTATCTCCAAATGTCAATTGAGGTTAATTGGTCGTGGAATGCTTGACATTCTAGGCGTTATTCTTTTATAGTACGTAACAAAGAAAAGCTAAACCAGTCATGATTTTGTTGATGATACCCGGGTTTATTTTTAGACAAGCTTACAAGTATGTTATGCAAGAATACTATATTTTCCAAAGAATTCCTCAATTCATGGTCATTGAATGTAACCATTGTCGTGACGTATTGCGTACTTATGTTTGATTATCGGTAGATATTAGTAGATACATGATCAATTCGGTGTTGTCGCCACATCAACTATCAATCGTTTGACACCCAAACTCTTTGGAGTTTTAAAACTGCCTAATAACAATAACAGTTTTTGTGTCTCTAGCGTCATTTACATGATGCTGGCTAACGTCTGTTTATGGTTTGATAATGACATATATATATATATATATATATATATATATATATATATATATATATATATATATATATATATATATATATATCTTAATAAGAACTTATAAAGAACAGTTTTATAACTGTGGTACGCGGGCATAAAGTACCACTTAACGCCCTAGGGCAGGGTTTCCAAAACATTTTACACTGCTAAATACTTTTTTTCATCCATTCTTATTCCAATTTAAAATCTTTTGAGCACAAATTATATTTTCGACTTTGAAAATTTGACTTCCTAAGTTCTATATTTCCGGGAGAGAATCGTGTCAACGACGATAAAGTTGACTTCCTGTACATGTCAATAAATACACTGACATACTCAATCCAAAAACTCAACCGCTGACAAACGTTGTGTAATCAACAAGTAGTCATCAGTCATCACAAACGTTCAGCAAACTGTTGACAATTGTTGGTAACCGATGAGTACGCTGAACGCGCCCAATATCAGTTAGAGTGGAACGTTGCAGTGCGCTAATATTTACATTGCAAAAACTAACATGTCTGTGCGAACTATTCCATGTTAATTCAAATGAATTTTCATTTGCAAATTTACCATGATTTCCTTCGAAAGTTAAATTGAACTTGTAATTTCAATGGCAACCGTCAGCCGTCATTCTTTGCTAGGTTACAATTTCTCAACAATTTCTCACTTCGCAACGATAATTCAGACGAACGTGTTCGTGTAGATGGCGCTTTTGTCCTGATTCGTTCTGCGATTTTCAGCAGATCCGTGGAGACGTTAATTTCAAAATGAGATTACCAGCCGTTGAACTGTATTTCTGAACTGTAATTCCCAAGGCGATTACGGCATCAGGAACGGATTAGAACTTAGGGATCTAACCTCATTTTTTAATGTACGTTAATTTTAATTTAAATTAACGCTTCTTTTCCAGGAACTGTACACTTGGGACAAGGGAAATCAGCTTACCTATCCGGTTCGCTATCACGAGATAGGGTACAGGTATGCGAATAAAGAGGAAAAGTTGGATTTATTGGACAATGCGGAGGCTCATGCGCATACCGGGTTTACCATAAATCCGCAGTGATGGGAGCCGGATGTTTCCCTAATAAGGGATTATATGTAAGATTTTTAACAATGTAGACTGACTGTGCGCCATCAAAATTTATTGTAAATAAATAAGGATGATTACAGATCGTATATTTTATTGATACGTTAACATAAACTCTATGACAACCTGTCATCTCTTCTTTTGTTAATGTTTTATTGTACTGCTGGATTTCTTACGGCAAATTCGTCAAGCTGTGTTAATATAATATTATTGTCAAATATACACATCTCGCGTACAATAACGGGACAGGAACTAATTTCTAACGGAACATCCTGTATATTTCCCAAATCTGAATTTTAGTATACAATGTGCCCCTTCTCTAATCAACGTGTATATACTTTCATTCAAATTTGGCATTATTGCTGTAACCTCAGAAAAACACTGACATTTCTGCTCCTCAGATTTATTAGCGCCATCCATGTATGGTTATCTTGTTCAAATAAATTACTTTTGTTTGATGTTAGTATGACTGATTTTTTCGGAAACATCAAGAAAATTAGTAAATTGCAAAATATACAGGGTGAAACAGTTTTAGAGTATTTTCCGTGTTTCAAAATTTACGATATATTAAATTAACAATGTATCTAAATAATTCACATGTCCTTAAGCGTAATATTAATGATTTCTAACTTTTACTTACCAAAATTAATATATTGTACATGTTTGACGTATTATCTAATACATGTTGTACGAATAAAAGTTTTCCACGTATATCTAGTTTTCTTTTATATACAGTTTCCAGTTAATCCATGTAGTTGTCCGAAATTGATTCTTGATTATCACAAAATGACCATAAATAATTATCATTTTGCAGATTTATATGATTTCTCTTACAGTATGTAACGTGTGTTCAACAAAAAATCTCTAGTATACCATGGCAGATATTATAGGTTGGCAACTCTCAAATTTGACAATTAAACTTTAAGCGCACTTTTGCTTTATGTCAATCCGCAAGTTTCAGAGGTTAGTTTTGACCATAACTAAAGATAACGTAAATAAAAACCTTTCACGTTTATATGTCAATTCCTAAAACGTATAGCCAACATCAATTTAAGAAAAACATCAATCCGTTTTCTGGCTGACAAAGAACCAACACTACTTTCCTATTGTTGCTATTAAAGACCTTGACAGAAATGAAATAAACAATAATAAATATGTTTATAAGTTAAAGTTGATATTCCATCAAATGCCAGTTGAATAAAACAACACTTCCTGTATTAAAATGAATATAAACTCATTATATTCACTTTATAGATTATATCAACGTTAATGAGATTGTTAGAATTAATAATTCAAAAATCACTTCCGATTTTTTTAATGCTAGAAGATAGATTTCTCTGAAAAAAAGATAACATTGTCACCTGTCCACAACACAAAATGATTACCTACCCATTTTAATTTAGTATTCATGGATTTCGTGACATGTTTGCGACCACTGCAACTTTTGCAGACGTGTTGCTTCATACAAAGCATAGACCTAGAACTATCGATCAAAGAAAGTGTGCACGTGAGAAAGTGCACATATTTACTATGCATTCCAAAAGTACTAGTTATATGCATGTTATTCTATTGTCTCCAAAACAGTACAAAAGCAACAGCAACGTTTATCATTTTCGTTGAAAAGTTAGACACCGCATTAGAACTAACAATTCCGATAATAATTTACACAACTGACATTTTAATAGACATGAAAATGGTGTCAGTTTATAAAAGTTTACTAAATCTCAAAGAAAAACTATCTTACAATGGATGTGATGATATATCAACCATGAAAATCGAGAGATTCTCATGGAAAACAATAACAGTTTCCCTACTAGGAATATCTATGAAAATTGCATACCATATCTATGAAAAAGATAGAAACTACATGGAAAGCATCTTCAAAATCTTAACTTTAGTTTTGATCAACGTTTCAACATGCAGGTGGACAATCAATGTGCACATTTTCGGCGTTTTCATGGATAATATAAACGCCATTTTGGGAAAATGTGCCAATAACACTGTAATTTGTACGAAGCGCCAAATTGCGCATAACCTGAACCTGTCAAAAATCTGCTACAATAAGTTATATTTGCTTGCAAAAAAGACGGAAACTATCGTCTCTCTGAATTTATTTATGGCGATCTCTTATGGATATTTAAAACTGTTAATCAGCGGATACGAAATGGCTAAAAAACTGTTTCACGGAGATGATTATTTAGGTGCCATTCCAAATATTTTAAGTTACCTATTTCCGGTTTTTGGAACAGTGCTGCCGTGTATCGTTTTACAAAACAAGTTTAAAGAAGTTTCTAAACATTTTCACGATTTGCATTTTAATTTTATACTTTATAATAACCTTATAAAACAGTTGATTAGTTACTGTTTACAAATCGAACACCAACAGTTGACATTTTCCCCGTTGCAATTATTTTATCTAAACGGTGAATTATTGATAAAGGTAAGTTGTTATATAACAAATGTCAATAGAAAACCACAACGATATTATTTTTAGATATTTGGATCGCTCGTAACGTATGTGGTGATATTATTGCAGCTAGAGCTTTAAAATATTATTATCTCTATAATATACAATACAACAGCGTTTAATCTTTCAAGTACTATTTATATCGCTAATTATTATTTTCGGGACACGCACGAGCGAGTTGAAAACGAAAACCACAGGAAATTGTGTGCTAATTTATGTACCTGACGTAGGACAGAAATAACACTTCACTGTGTTTAATACAAAGCAAATATCAAATATTTTGATATGCGTTTGCAGAACAACATGTTTACATTTACTTTAATTAGGTAAGCGAAAATAAAGGGTGCATGTTTATGGATAATGCAAATATTTTGCCAATTTTGGAATTAGTAGTAACGTAATTAATTATTATGTAACCCGGTAACCGTATTTAATATTGTACTGGCTTGACCATACCCATTAACTTAGGAGCACTATTTTTGTTTTCTATGTTCATGTTGTTTTTTTATGGAAGATTACACTTTGTACCAAAAACGTCACTTCACTGCTTTCGAGGCCTTAAACACGTTTGAGGAATACATCATTCTCTTCTAGAAATAACGGAAAAATAACTCGACATTATTTCACAAATGGTAAACAATTACACTCATTTCTTTGTGAAGAATTCATTAAACTTGAGTGGATTTTAAGATAGGCAATTTATAAAATAGAGAACCCATTCAAACGTGTCACATTTGACCCGGGGGAAGTAAGCAATAAAAGTTAGCAATAAGTTTGTTTTTCAACCGATTTTAATAAATGATACATTATTTTAAAGCTCATAACGTCCTGATATCCCATGAGTTTTGCCCGGTCGATCAAATCATAATTAGTGCCCTAAAAATACGAATAAAAGTTGACTTTTTCGACAATTTGGTAAAGTTTTCGGCATCATATCTCGGCTATGACTTAACCGATCATAATGAGCAATACATTAATCGAAAGCACAAGTCTTCATGTACACCCCATAGTTTTGCCCGATCGATATTATAACAATTACCGCCTGAAAAAAAATAACAAAGTACTAGCGTCGTGGGGATTTGGACAACACAGTGCAACCGCATGCCTTGAACACCGATTAACAAAAGTGTAAAAAATAAGCACTTCCTGTCATCCGATTTTAACAAATTATGCACTAATCGATAGCTAAGGGTGGCAACCACTTATGCTAGTTTTGCCCGGTCGAGATTCGAACAATTAGCGGGCGAGAATAATTAACAAAGTTTGTGTTCCTGAGACATCGAGAAAGGACCATGTCGGGAACAACGGTGAACCAAAGCAAGTTTTTTAAGCACTTCCGGTCATCCGATTTTAATAAATTATACACCAATCGATAGCTTAGGGTGTCAACCACTTATGCTAGTTTTGCCCGGTCGAAATTCAAACAATTATTTCATTTGTGTTCCTGTCAGATGTAAATATTTGCGATAAATTATCGAAGTTCGTCGTGATATACACAAAATCACAAATCACATTGTCCAACAATTATGTTGTTGCACTATTAAAAAAACAAAATCTTTATTATTCCAGCTTGCAAACTTTACATGAGCACCGAAACTTAGTGGATATGTATGTCGACAACTTGAAATTTGGAATCAAATACTCAGGAGTTAAGATAAAGATGAAAATCTCCTTTTTCACTATGTACACCAATGGAAAAAATGATCTGTTATGGTAGGATCCGAACCCACGACCTTCTGCTTGCCGGGCCATAACAGGTCATTTTTTTCGTTGGTGCACATTTATATCTTCATCTTTATGTTTTTGTGTTCTCTGTTAAATGTATAAACGGGATGATATGTATAGATTACCCTGCCAAACGTCAGAAAATCCTATATCATTGGTTATGACATAATGACGAGGACTCGATTAATTAATAAATCTTCTATTTGATGCCGCTTTATCATGACACTAGGCGACACTGGACGCTGGCACCTTCAAATATTTAAAACTACACTGCAGATTTGTATTTATAGAAACTATACTTAAAGAAACTTTCTAAACCTTATCCATTGGTTTGTACACCGTTGTACCCGACACGGTCCTTTCTTCATGTCTCCGGAGCACAAATTTTGTTAATTATTCTTGCCTGCTAATTCTTTGAATCTTGTCCGGGTAAAACTAGCATAAGTGGCTGCAACCCTTAGCTATCGGTTGATGCATAATTTGTTAAAATCGGATGACAGGAAGTGCTTAAAAAACTTGCTTTGGTTCACCGTTGTACCCGACACGGTACTTTCTCGATGTCTCCGGAGCGCAAACTTTGTTAATTATTCTCGCCCGCTAATTGTTTGAATCGCGACCGGGCAAAACTGGCATAAGTGGTTGCCACTCTTAGCTATCGATTGGTGCATAATTTGTTAAAATCGGATGACCGGAAGTGCTTAAAAAACTTGCTTTTGTCCACCGTAACACCCGACCCGGTACTTTCTCTATGTCTCCGGAACGCAAACTTTGTTAATTATTCTCGCCCGCTAATTGTTTGAATCGCGACCGGGCAAAACTGGCATAAGTGGTTGCCACCCTTAGCTATCGATTGGTGCATAATTTGTTCAAATCGGATGCCAGGAAGTGCTTAAAAAACTTGCTTTGGTTCACCGTTGTTCCCGACATGGTCCTTTCTCGATGTCTCAGGAACACATACTTTGTTAATTATTCTCGCCCGCTAATTGTTCGAATCTCGACCGGGCAAAACTAGCATAATTGGTTGCCACCCTTAGATATCGATTGGTGCATAATTTGTTAAAATCGGATGACAGGAAGTGCTTATTTTTTACGCTTTTGTTGATCGGTGTTCAAGACATGCGGTTGCACTGTGTTGTCCAAATCCCCACGACGCTAGTACTTTGTTATTTTTTTTTTCAGGCGGTAATTGTTATAATATCGATCGGGCAAAACTATGGGGTGTACATGAAGACTTGTGCTTTCGATTAATGTATTGCTCATTATGATCGGTTAAGTCATAGCCGAGATATGATGCCGAAAACTTTACCAAATTGTCGAAAAAGTTAACTTTCATTCGTAATTTTAGGGCACTAATTATGATTTGATCGATCGGGCAAAACTCATGGGGTATTAGCACGTTATGAGCTTTAAAATGATGTACAATTTATTAAAATCGGTTGAAAAACAAACTTATTGCTAACTTTTATTGCTAACTTCCCCCGGGTTCACATTTGATCTGTAGAATTAGTAATTGTATTGCTGATAACCGATATGTTAACCGGTGTTACCGGTGATTATAACTCTGAAAATTACAAATAAATTTCGACCAAGATTACCGGTAATTTCCTTATTTTTTTAAAATTATCTTAGTTCTTAGTATAAAAACTGTTTGTATGTAAACAAAACTAATTGATTTAATTCTTGATAGATTGTCTAAAATGTTAACAAATAAGAATAAGTTTGAAATAAATTTGATCTGATTTTAATACATTTTAATACCTACAAAACAATATTGCAGAATATTAACAGCGAAGGTGTCATGTTGAGTCCTATTTTTTGCGATTTGCGTCAAAAAACCTTTGGCAGTCGAAAAGTCAACCACTAACTCAATTAACATTATGTTCTCTAATGATGTTTTGTAAGCTGATAGGTACCAACAATGCCATTGGATTTTCTGTATAACAATTAATGTATGTACAATTAATCCAAGTGTTTAGCCTACAACGGGCTGTAAAAGGCACCAGAATTAAACTTAAATATTTAATTGGGGGGCAGTAAAACTAAATAAAATATAAATATGAAAGCATTGATTGCGGAGAATATTTGCTCCAATGCTGGTGGTCATCGCAGTCGTGAATGCTGAAGTAGTGCCGGTGTTTTCCGGGTTCCTTGAACGTTATTTGGCTACAAATATTACAAAAAATTGAGATCAAAATTTGTAGGTATTTAAATAAATTCTGGTGATTATGTGTATTTAATTGTTACCAAGAAACAATTACGAATAGAATTCCTTATTTATTAAGAATTCAAAAACCGTTCGGAATATAAATAAACCTCAGCAAAATTCCCAATAAGTAACTAGGTACCTAAGCACACCGATCTAAATAATCGATTCCAAAAATTACCTACGACAAATAAAACCAATTATTCCCTACGTGACGAACGAAACGAACAAATAGTTCCCTCCTGACTTACAAAACAGTCATTGGGAAATGCTGCAGCCTGGCTGCAGCTAACTAACCCACATATTAGGAGCGACCGTAAACAAACAGACGCTCGCATAAAATCAGATTTCTCACGAATCCAAATGAAGCGCGCCGCGCCACGGTCGTTCGCAATCATAACACAAACACTGACGTCAGCCATGCTTGTTTTTATTTGCCTTTCACGATGCAGTCGCCGGTTGCGGTCGCCTGTCTGAAATAATCCACCATCCTGTCGAGACTACAACAAACGGCATCGACCGGCACAAAAACAAACCGGACATTATTCGAATAACTTGCGGCGGGCGTGCATCTATCTCCGATCGAATCACGGCGTGTATGCAGTGTGCGGTCATAGTGCTGTGCTGTGCAAGAACGCCAATAACAGTTGGTAGCGGGTGGCAGGTGTTTCCCCTATACCAAGCTCACTAGATTGTTTGGGCGCGCGGGCTGTGGCCGTTTTGGGAGGGGTTGATGCCCAATTAAAAAAACCACCTTATCGTGTTCTTTAGTAAAATGTGCGCCGCGGACGTGCTTTCTGGCTATTTAGATGTTAAAATATCGGCGAGGAGTCGTAGAGGGTTCACCCCCTGGAAGGTAAGCTCGATAATTAAAAATAACCATGATTTTCTCTACATTTTAATCACAAACATAGGCATGGCAGAAGCAGTGGTGTGAAATAAAACGCTTAGACAACATGGAAAATGGTGTTGAGCTCAAATTCAAATCATCTGCTGATGGCTCTGTAATCAGCAATGTAATTTTACCCCGTTCATCAACAATATGTCGTACGGAGTCACGTACAAAACAGTATGCTTTCGGTGTGTTTACGTTAGGAAGAAACCAGAAACCGTTGCTGTTTTTGTCCGGTTCCTGCGAAACTGACAGTCAATTATGGATGTCCACCATACGAAAAATGCTTTGCGTTGCCACCTATCTACCAGGTATTACAGATAACCTATATTTGTTATATTGATAACCTATAATTGTAATTTTTTAATAGTGGGAGAATCAAATTTTCACGTTTCTATCATTGATAATAACCATTCACGCTCTGCTGGTCTCGTCGGCTTGCATGGTGTTCTTGGGACCAACTCGCAAGAAATTATCATCAGTGATCCTTGCACTGGTGAACCAAAGATTTGCTGGAAGTGGTACCATTTTCATCAATATCATCTACAAGCATCCTATCATCCAAAAGATGAAAAGTCCATCTGTGTCATGCATACCAGCAAGTAAGTTACTTGATTTTTATTTAAATCATAAAATATATTACATTCAGCATAACCAGCTTACCATAATTCACTTTACAGTATTATAAAATATTATTAGATAGTTATAAAATAGAAAAATTATAGCAACATTTACACTAATGTATGGTCAGACTTATAAATTAACTAACTTGTGATAATATTTTATGTTGCTTCAACTCAAATTGGTTGTAATATTATTTTGAAAACAGTCTTAATACTGTTTAAAAGTGCCCCCTTGTTGGGGCAGTTTTGAACAGTTGAAATCCATTTTTTTTTAATATTTATATCAAAATCTTCTAGACATAATGAAAATTGATAATGTCTAATTGCGAGATCAATAGATTTACTAAACAGTTTGTATGAGGTTTTCGTACAATTATAAATATTGTTCAAAACATATCTGTGATCAACGAATTCAAGAAACAATCCAGATTTTAAAAATGGTCATTATTTTGGTTATCTGTTATTTAAAATTTTAATCAAATGATTATATGTTACTGACCCAGGCAAAAAGTACTGAGCATGCTCACTTTGTTTGTGTTTTTTTTGTTATGTTTATCAAGATCAGGAAGTAGGCCAGTAACTCAAGCACACCAGAAAAAAAATAAACAAATTTTGATGCTTGTAAATAACCCAATTTAATGGTATAAAGCCAACATAGAATATTTATACAGTATACTAACCATTTCCACGTTTGAAATACCATTTTTCCTGTGGATATTTACACGGCCTTCAGTCTATTCGAAGGAAAAAGTTGTTTTCAATTAAGTAATACCCAGACAGGATATTACTCATTTTTTCAATAATCTCGGTTATTTTTATCCTGGATTTCCTAACAAGAGGAGTGCCTTTTACCTTGTTTGTGAAAGTTTGTTCAAAACAAGAAAGTATTTGTCTTTGTTATTGTTTTTGTTTTCATGGTTATATTTATCCACCCGAGAAAATAATTGATCGAACATCATAAAATAATGAATAAATTGTCTGTCTCTGATCTGGAAATGTCAAGGAAACTGTTTAGAACTTTTTCAATGCATATTTACCAACATAATTGCTCATTTGTTTGTCTCAGACTCTGCATCAGACGTTATTTACAGTTCGCATGTTTTCTAATGGGCATTAGCTATAAATAGAAGTACTCACTGTTTCTGTTTGTTAGTATACATAACCCCATACTCATCTACATATTTTAAATGCAAAATCTAATCTTTTACTGTTCCTGACCTTCCATTTAGCAAATCTCATTGGAAAATTCTTATGTAAACTTCTAAAACCCATACACTTAAACTTTGTATTATATGTTTAATAATAATTACCCACCGTGCCATGATTATCTTTTTTTGCTGAAATATCAGAAAATTTCCAAAGCTAACTTCTAAAACTTGGATAATGACATAAAGCAAAATGGGTTTAATATTTAATTGTCAAATTTCAGAGTAGCCAACCTACAATCTTTTTCATGGCACACTAATTCTTTTTTGTTTATTGAATGAAATTACCTGATGAACAAAATAAAGAAATACTTCTTTATTTCTAGTGATTTTGTATCCGGTCCTGGCCAACTATACATCTACTGCAAAGAGTCTCCGAGACTGCTTAATTACTTAATAAGTCGTGGAAAGTGTCCGAAATCTAGTCCTGGTTTTATTTCGTCTCGCCGTCTCAGCCGTAGCGAGGGAGACTTGTGCGATCAGAGTATGAAGGATATGTGCATCCCGGACAGCCCCGTCTGTTTCAGGAGTAACAGCGGCAGCGATGATTCAGGAGTCCGCGTTTCCATGACATCCGATGACTTTGTCCTCAAAACAAGAGTGAGTTATTTTTGCTTTTTTTACGATACTTTATGTTATTAGGTGATAAGTTTTTTTTTATGTTGGTTTATTGTGTGGTATTTAGATATCGGCATGATTCGGCTGTGATGAGAAGGATTTGAAATGTGCTTTAAAATGATTATTTGGTGTTTATTGGTTTATGAGTTCTTTGTTATCGTTCGACATGTATAATCCTTTTTTAGATAATCAATCATGTAGGAAAAGTGTGAAATCAAGCAGTGTGTTTCAGTTTTATTTAGGTAGTGTAACACGTGCCTAAATTTTTTCATAGAATTTATTTTCGATTGGTACTCAAAGATTAATGGATTTAATGATAAAATCAAATCTGTCCACCTGGTTTATAGTAGTCTTGTCTTGTGTGCTAAAAAAACAAATTATTTAAATAAAATTTTCCTAAAATGTTTTAGATATTAAATAAAGACAGAACTTTGAACTAGAAAAAGAAACTAAAAAGAACAAGGCAATTTTCAGTTTTTACCAAATTGTCTCCAAACTGACCAGAACAATAAAAAAATCAAAACTGTCCAAAGTTGTTCAAATTTGAAAAAAAATCCAAGTTACCAAAAATTATCACATTTTATCCAGAATTGGTCATAGGTTGTGTAAATTTTGAATTAGGGCTAACAAATAAACCATATTACAAATAAATCTATTTTTGAACAGAAAAGTAATTGTTTTCAATTAAATAATATTCAGACAGGATATTACTCATTTTTTTTTTCAATAATCTGGCTTTCAATAAACATAGTTTTTATCATATGGATTTCCCAAGCAAAGGAGTGGTCTTTTACCCTGTGATTTAGGAATTTGAGGAAATATTCTGCACTTTTCCAATGAATCTGAATCAACACTGAAATATAAATAATATATTTATACAAGGAATAAAAACTGAATCAAAAGCGACGTTTTTTCGTACAATTCAAAACAAACGTAATGACACATGATATACTTACTCTACAGTCATGTACAGAATGCTTAAATATATTTCTATTTCCATAGGCAATTTTTATATTTGTACCTAATTTGGATCAAATTATTATCAATTTCCATGACTCAAGTGGCGCCATTACATCATATTAAGTAACAGCAAACTAATTTTTTTGTTGTTGTTGTCCTATATAAATGGAAACTTATCTGTCTGTCAATAAATTAAACAAATAAACATGTTTGCCACAGGACACAAATAAGTAAACATTCTGAGGCCCACTTCTCAGTGATCCTATCAAAAATCTTGCAAAAAACGACAGCAAATTTTGTCAATAAATTGAACAAACAACATAGTAAACCACTTCAAATTTCGTTCGGAATTATTATATAAATATTACCAAATTAGTATCAATAAATTGACCAAATATTATGTAGTAAACCACTTCAGTATTAATATTAAAAATGTACCACCATAGCAACAGGTTTATTCAAGAGCAAGTTGATAAATTCCATGGCACTCAACAGCTGGTACTGTTACAATGTTACAAAACAAAAACTAAACTCAGCCAGTGACTAATTTCTTGATAATTAATTATCATTTATCGAGTAAATTATTCACATAGCATGCATGCATTGGTGTTTTACCACCACCTGCATTTGTTTTTATTTTCTACGATATCAACAAAACCAATGATTTTCTGGGCGTGCAAGTGTTACTATCCGGATTTTGTTTTGCAGATGGGTTCCAGTTTGTCCACATTAGGCTTGGCTCTGCTCACAAAGACACCTGGAGGTAGCGAAACCAACGGTGAATCTCTTCAGGATCTTTCAATAACAAGCGAAGTGTAAGAATTTGATTAAATTTTGATGTTTTCATTTTTTTGTGCTTTTTTTTATTTGAGTTTTGATTTTTTTTATAGAACGACGTTGACAAGACGTGAGTCCGGAATATCGTTGGCATCTGGAGTTTACGAGGAAATCCCGGATATGCCTCCTGTTTTGAAAACAAATCCTGAGTTTGCGCACCACGTCTACGAGAACCCCTTTGAGGTTATCGATAGGCTGGATAAGCATCAGAAAATACCCCCTCCGCCCCTTCCTCCAAGGTTATTTGACAGGAGTAGCACCTTAGAGAGGTTAGTTTTTGTTGTTTTTTTTTTTATTGCAGTTGTCTCTCTGTCTTCTAGAGGTCAAAACAGCGGTATGAAAAATATTTGTTTTGTGTGGTATTTTGTTTTTTATCTTGGAAAATAGCCTACAAATTTCCATTGAAAAGTTATTTGTTTGTTATCCGTCTTTTTATATTCATGAGGGAATTTTCTTAGTATTGTGGCTATAAAAATTCTTGGCAAATAAAATTGTTGTTTAATTTAGATTTTAATGGAAATATACAAGTAAATAACAAATATGTTTGTCGATTTTCATTATATTTCTAGCACAAAGAATTGTTCCTTTTGTCATACATACAGTTCTTTTTTTATAATATTACTTCAATTCGCCTCAACGAACGAAAGAGTCTCCGCTCTGGGGGTAGAAATTTGAATTAAACAAATCGGGGTAAATAGCGCCATCTACATTTGCTTGTTCAGACGAATGGCGCATTTCATTGGCTATTCGCCTCAACGAGCGAAAGAGACCCACTCTGGTGGTAGAAATTTGAATTAAACAATTCAGGGAAAATAGCGCCATCTACGCTTGTTCAGGCGGATCCGTACATAAATGTTTGCAATAAAAATTAAAATTGTAGTTTTTGGCAATATTGTATAGTAGGTTCAATAAAAAAAAGTCCAGTGTACCATGTCAAAAAAATTAAGTAACTAAAACAACAACAAAACTGGTCAACTCTAATTTTTTTTATTGAACATAGAATATAGACTATTTATTTATAACATTAATTAATCCTATTGCAGGGACAGGAATATCGATAAATCCTTCAGTTCACAATCCTCAACACCATATAAGCAACGTTGCAACACATTACCAGCCAAAGATCTAGCGAGAATCTCGCAAATTTTCACCAACGAATCAGACTACATGGTCATGAGCCCCACAAAGACAAACAAACTTGCCGAGCTCAATGAATGCCAGTACGTTCCAATGTCGCCAATAGCAAACTTCAAAACTAAAATCGAAAGCTGTTATATGGTTATGAGCGGGAAAAAATCAAGCGGCTAAGGAACGGCGGCAAAAGAAGTCTCACCGAGTAGGCTTACCATCAATCGGCCAGTATTTTCCAAGTATACCTAATTTATTAATTGTGTATGCGTCTTTTTGTTTTTGTTTGTCTTTATTTTGTGTTGTTTATTGTTTTGCTAAGACTGACTTTAGGGGAGGTTATAATTTTAATTTCATCACGATGTAGTGTTAAGAATTATTGTGCGGTTTAGATAGAAAATTGTTAAACTTTTAGGTATTGTCTGCGTAAATTATTGTTATGCGAAATTAAAGAAGAAAATGTTTATCAAGGGTTGAAATGCTGAAATTGTATTTGACCACACTTTTATGTAGTTTGTCATCAATATCACTTTTATTTATATATTATTTAGTCATTATACGCTGATTCACAAAAAATTGTCACTTTTTGTATTAAGTTTATAGAAGCAATCACCCTGTATGAAGTGAAAAATTATCGCAGCTTACAAATATTATTATTAGATTAATCTACATATTTGTAGTACCATTTTGAGCGGTTAGGTTATTTTCTAGGAAAATATCGCTAACAAGTACATGTTAGACAATGTTAAATTAAAACAAAAATTTATAAGACCAAATAATGTCATCGGCTCATCTAATCCAAAGACTGAATGAACATGTCATTCTCATTATACATTGTCATCAATGACTTATTCTAAATTTTCGAAATAGCATATCTTTAGGTGTTGCATATCGTTATTGTGCCATATACCTATTCGTAAAATAGTGAAGCCTTGAAACACTGCCGACAACCAAATTTGTCAAGTACAAATTTATTCGACTTTGCTCAATTTTTATCATCGGCGATTTATACACGTGGATAAGGAGCACGCTCTAAATTTATGCTTTGAAAATAAGAACCTATTATTAATTAACACTGACTGTGTGTATCAATAACTGCCTTGCTTGCCTTTCTATTGTTATCTCCAAAGGAAAAAGCAAAAATTTCAAGAAAAAAATTGTTATTATTTACCATTACTTTTACAGATATGTTAATTTATTATTATACTTATGTTTTTCTTCTCGTATTTATTATATTCTATGTTACTTTGTATACAATTTAACATCAAACAGGCATTATAACGTATTATAACAAAGAAGTTTCAATAATTTAGTTATAATGTCTGATCTCAGAATTTGTATGTTTCTTTTTGTGTTTTTGACACATTAATTATAGGAGTTCTTCTATTTTGTCTGTATATATCGTAACGCAAGGGGTCACCTCGAATGCTCGCTAAGTGTTGTCACTTGAAGAGGAGTCAATTTCTTCGATGTGTTGTTATCAATATTTATATATTTTCTACTCTTTTACGTATTATTTTGTATTGCTTAATAAAAAAATCGTTTGCTATTAATTGTCTTTATTATGACCTCAACATCATTTTTGATTTCATTGGCACGCCATTACTGTTTCTCGTATTGAAAACTATATTTCCTCGCGAATTTTCAAATAAATTAGCAGGTTATTGCTATCAGCAACTGATTAATTAATTAGTAGATTATTTGTGGTTCTTAATTCCAATAAAGCAAGTCATTATATCGAACAAGCTCTTTCTGCAGTATATAATAATTACAAATAAATATTTGTCGATAGTATTGAAATTAAATGAAAAACTGGCTTATCTGATAGATTTTATTAATAAAAACCATCAAAAGAAATTATATAAATTACAATTGAAGAAAATATATATACAACAGTATAAACAAAACAAAAACCCTAGTTCATTTGTCTACTTTACGTATTATAAAAAAAAAAAAACTACTGTCGTTTCTTGGCTTTGGTAACTTTCTTGTTGGTCTGTTGTGGGTTCGGTTGATTTCCGGAGAACAGATTGGTCATGAAGTCGCTCATCGAAACATCGGGTAACTTTGTGAAGCTGCCTAGCGTCTCCATCTCTTTTTTAGTCTCGGGGTCGTTCATCATTTTCGGTAAGACCATAACAAGTGCCAACGGCAAGAGCATCATCAGAACCATCGGGTTAAAAATGACATCGGTAACTCTCCATTGTTCGCGTAATTGGAAGTATTTTGTCTTGCCGAGGGGTTTCATACGCAACGGATAAGGCACTTGGATCACCTGCGATGCTTGGATGTGATTTACTTTCCTCGCTCTGTATTTTCCCTTAGAGTTGATCTCAACGCGAATTGGTTCGTATGTCAACTCAGAATTAAGTGCTTCAACAATGTATGAACCGTACGGTAAGTTATGGATGATAAACGAACCATCTTCCTTCACAAAACCCAGATAGTCGCCCCCATTTACTAGGATTTTCGTGTTTGCCTGCCAGTTTGATTGAGTAAATGGTTGATCTAATGGATAGATTTTGCCTTCTATTATATACCGCTCTTTATCATCCTCTTCCGAACTCGCAACGCTAGTATCAGCCTTTGTGTTTATTACTAGTGCCGTCGATAACAAAAATACGAACGCATAACGTATAAAAGACATTTTGTTATTAATTATTGACAAATTTCATTACTCGACTGAATTTTGGTTAGCAATACTAATGCGCCATCTACGTACACTTCTAGAACTAGATGCGTATTAGTAGCGGGGCGACACCTATGAACATAAAATTAAAACGTATCTAGTGATATCAGTAGGACAAGCGCGCACAACCAACATTAAATAGTAAAATCCCTTATTTGAAACTACCTGTTCAGGTGCTACGTCACGGCGCAGGCGCGGCACCATTCAAAACTTCTTCAGTTGGCATCCAACTTTCGTGGTGAAGGTGTGTGCGTGGTTATCGGCGTAATAACCTGTTCGCTGTTACGTTGTGTCGTAGATATGACGCGATAAAGTGATAAAATAGATAAACCGACCGTGCGCTTTAGTTATCGTACTGATATGTGTTTTGATTGATGAGACAGGAGCTTTTTCTGTTTACAAACATTGCACCTTGAGAGGCCGCGCGCGGACTTCCCGAAGAAAACAAAACACCGTCGACACGGATAGTCTCAGGTAAGTTGATATAATTGGGCGTCAACCGCCGCGGTGTGGCGGAATTTTTTATTGTTTGGTGACTTTTGAGAAACATAAATACGATGTGTGAATGGATCTTGAAGATTTAAAGTTGGGCGTTTTCGCACCACCGTTGGAATGTACAGGTGAATGAGTCATTTTAAAGTATAGGTAATATGAATAACGCTACGTTTGTTTACATCGAGCTTCGTTTTAGATTCCTATGGTTTGTCACACTGACCACTAATGACCACGACTTGCTAGTTTTTTTTACAGGACAGTCGAATGACAAAACTTTCCAAGATTCTGAATAATTTAGCGGAAGATTCTAATGTTTAAATATGTAATCTTGAAGTTTAATTTAATTCAATTCTCGACTGTACGATAATTGCTGACTAAAAAAATAATGTAAGAATAAGAAACCGATTGTTTTCTGGGTGTCGGTCGTACTGCAATTGTTTCTGTATGACGCCCGCGCAATTTAACCTCTGGGGACCTTTTAAAAAATACATCATCGTTAATACACATTATGTAGGTATGACTAACCCGCCGTTAAGCTAGAAATCTCGGGAGGAGATAATGCTGGCGTTATTAAATTTTCACGATCGGAGGGGAAGGCGTTTTAAAATTTTAATAACGTCGTTATCTTTAAGTCAACGTGATTCGTTAAGGTAGGGAGTTCCCCCAAATAAAGGGATGTCTTTAGGGATTTTGTTGTGTACATAGTAATTACTGAATCTTATAGACATAAATAATAATTAAGTATTTGATGAGATGGTTGGAACGTAGTATAGTATGTGCAATGTGGAGTGTCATGATTTCGTCGTGTTAAAGTTATGTTGGCTATACCTACGCTTTAGAAATTGACATATAAAACGTCAAACTCTGATCTGTACATCTTGCGGAATGGTATGGAGCAAATTTGAAATTGCATTTTAAACCAGCTAGCTCCTTGGCTTAAAGTTTAATTGTCAAATTTCAGATTTGCCAACCTACATTATTTTATAAGACAAACTGAAGTTCATTTATCGAACATACTGTATAGTTGCTTACTATTTTGGTATTACAACATTTTTGAGTATCAGGTCGCTTAATTTTAGAAGCACAAACACCTGTGACAGGTTAATTGACTTTTCAATCATTTACTTATAATGAAATTCCATACATTATTAAATAGACTTTTAATTTTCTTAATTGAGTTGGGATTGGTTCCGCTTACAGATAGAAGGATCGTTAATAGTATATTATTATACAAGTTTTATAAGACGTCAAATTGGCGCATGCGTTGTTTGAAATTGCAAAATTCCAATCTAGAGTATTTATGGGTGCAACCGTTGGTAACACTGTCATCTGTCACTTAAATTCAAATATCTGTCAAAAAGTAATTATTGATAATTATTATATACCATCATATACTAGTAGTACGAAACCTAGGATGCAACACGCATGTTTAAATATGTATAAAAATATACATACTTCGCAGTTTGTGCGATTCTAAAAAATCAGTTTGTGCTTACTTTTGTGGTTATGTGTATTTTCGTTTAACATGCAGTTGATATCAATGTCACCAATCTTAGAAAAAAGTTACTAAAAACGGTGTTACAATTTGCTAATTGTAACACCGAAAACAGTGTTACAATGTGTGCATTGTGAATGCAAAGTAGAAAAAATGAATTTTCAACATGAACGTCCAATTTAGAAGGTACATAATTACATATATTCCACACAAAAAAAAAAACAAAATTTAGATATCTGGGGTGACTTCTACCTAACTTTCAGACTACCTCTTTGCACATTGAAGATGTATTTTACATAGATGTTTTAAATAACCTGCGAGATAAACGGACTGGATTATAGACTAAATTAAGAACCAGTCTCTGAAACGAAACTAACAAGAGCAGGCGCGGAATTAGAGCGGGCGACCAGACACGAAAGAATTCAAAATAGAGTGGAAAATGATTCTGGGAAAGATCTGTATGCATCAGAGTCGTTTGCGAGAAGGCAATTTTGTTTCTACCGAAAATAGAATTTGCAATAACAAGGCGTCTGTCTCCCGTTTATTATTCTAACTTAAATCGTTTGCTGCGTTCTTAAATACTTGCTAAATGGCAACGCTAAAACCGAGAAAGATATATGAAATACCAGGATATTAGCGGTGAAACTCTGCGTGGAGTCTCTTGTTGTGGGACATGTCATTCAACCCTACATTATTGCAATTACAAACAATTGCTATGTTTTCGTGTTGTTTCTACTGTGTACATACTGTACAGAGATAGCAATTCTCTCACGCTGGTACCGTCATTTATACACATTGCATTTTTATGGGTGACTTATTTTGAAACAGGATAATATGTATGGATACAAACGGAAAATACAGAGTTGTTATTTCTTTGTTTTGTATTATATCCAAGATTAATCTTTGAATAAATAGTTGAGTAATGTGATATTCTGTGTTATGTTATGTGTAACTGAATATTGCATTGCATGTGTCAGGTGCATGGGAATTAGATTGATAGTATTTTTTTTTTAACACTCGGTATATGGTGCGATATTTTTAAGTTATTAAGTTATGATGGCATTCTTGATTTAAGATCTATCGCCTACTTTCATAAAGAACAAAATTTTCTGAGAAATGGATAACAAATGATTTTCCCATATTGTGCGGACTTTCCTCGACACACTGTATAAATAAGCTAAGCTATGGAAAGCTAGAATTACTCTGGTTTGTCTTCATTTGCGACTAATCTTCCGCCTTTTACTAAAAAATGCTTTTTTTAAAGTACACTTTATCCAGGATGTTGTTAAAATATTGGCAGCATATACGAAGTTTTACTTTATTATAAACCAGTATGTATCTTCTCCAAAGTTGCTGCCACTGAATATTTGGTTAAGTTTTTAACCTTGACCTAGGTTGGTTTTCGTTATAATTACCTCTACTTCCAAGTTGTGACAGCGCGTTTTAAAATTTTCTTAGTAATTAAGACATTATTCAAGCTGCCGTCATCGTCATCATTAAAATAATAATACATTACATTGCCATAACTGCGTTTTCTTTTGTCAAAGCACTCTCACAACTCCAAGTCATCATCATTAAGCTAAATTTTCAACCGAAGCAACCGTGGGAGTAGCAATTTTCCAGCTCAGCATGCTGCAAAAACTTTGCAGATCATTATTATCGATTATCGCCTTTCGAATAACATTTATTATAATTATAATCTATATTTTTTACCATCAACATTTTGTCATGTCGTTCTTTCTAAAATTGCACAATATCTATGTCTCTCTATGCACATAGCTTCTTGCGTCATAGTTTTTTCTTCGTTTAATCCAAACCACATGTTTTATAAAGAAATACGACATGTATTCATCTCGCCACCACACACAGAATGGGAAGCGGAAATAAAAGCTCAATCCACACTAGAGAATTCATCCGGTTGCGTCAAAAGATAAGTCTCCGCCCCAACTAAAAAAAAAAAAAAAATACAACCCATCATCTGTGTGTCTAATTGGCAATTCTTGTGGCGCATCTGTCACAGAGATGGTTCACGTTTTATTCTGACGTACTTTACGTGCTCGCATGAAATGCAGCCAGGCAGCAACTGCTGGTAAATAAAAATTTGTGCGCACATTGTTCGTTCAAGTGCGATGTGCAAGGGGGTTGTTGAGTAAGGGCAGCTGCCCCGCATTCGTTTCTGCATAACAGAGGTAAAAATCACCGGTGTTTCGGGGTTTTATGGATCAGGGAACACGTGTCACGTGCGGCGGTGTTGTGTTACCGTAATAAGTGGCACACTTTTTGGAAGCCTGGCTTTTGGAACTTTAATGTGTGTTTGGGAGAGGTACATATCTGGTTAATTTGTGTTTAAGCTTTAAAACAGAGTTTAAGGTAACGAATGAGTTATTAATTCTATTGTGATTTAAATTGGTTACACTTTATAAACAGTTATTTATGTACATACTTTGATAATAGTCTCCTTATTAGTGGAGTAGGAAAGAGGCTGTTTGTAGCATCAGTTTGAATGAAAACCACGTTTAAGTTTAACTAAATTTAAGTAGCCGAACATGTCCTAGATAGTGGATAGTTGAGTTCACTAAAAGCACTTTGTTGTAAAAAAATCTGATGTGGCCAGGCACATGACTTTATCATACGATACAGCCGTGTTCAGGGGGGCAATTTGGAAGTTCAAGGGGCATCCGCTTACTATGATTTAATTTTTTTTTCCAAAAAATGGAATGGGCATAAATTATACTAAATTTTCTCTACTATAGTTTATTTTTAACTATTTTGACGAAATTACAGAAATGGCGGCTAATTTGCAAAATCGTTGAAAAATGATAAGAGTAAACCTCGGGTTCCTTTGGGCCCTTTTGGACAAAACTTCTTTCAGCTCTAAGTTTAGTCACGAAACTTCTAAATATGAAGTTTCGTCTCGATACCTTCAGTAGTTTCTCCGGAATCGTCGCCATAAAAAACGGGTACACACACACACACACACATTTTTTTGTACCTTGGTCAAAAATGTTCAGGGGGCCCAAAAAGACCTATTTCCGCTAAAATCTCAATTTTTTTTTTCGACACGATTACAATACTTTGTCATACTACGTATGATAAAGTAAAAATAATTTCATTTTCATAGATTTAGAGAAAATTTTCAAGTGCCGCCCCCCGGTAACCCATAATTCACTATTGCATCTATCAGTATCTGCAATGTTTAACTAATAAATAGTTACCTTTCTTATTATTCTTTGTCCCCATGAAAACTGTAAACTTGTAAAAAAAGGTTCTTCATCTACCTATACTAATTACGAACTTTCAAGTGTAGGGCGCGTTCAGCGGAATCGCCCATTTTCGCCGACATTTGCGATCGAGTAGCTGCAAAATTGGGCTTTTCGATATTACTTTTGACGCTCGAATTGAAAAAAGGGCACAATTCCGCGTGGACTGCGCGATATTTTGTAAATTAAAACCGTCAATTTTGAAAAAAAAATCACGTTTTTGCACCTCTTCGGGTGAAGGCGAACCTCGAGAAAATGTCACGTGACGTCTAGAAATTCCGACAAGCGGGTCGATGAACGTCAAAAATTTACATTTTTTATCCGTTCCTGCCGACCTTATAAAAGCCGCTCGCTCTCATGTCTTACGATAAGATCCCTCTAAATACCCTTCGCAAAGAGTTTTGAGCAAAAAAACGGCCTTAAAAACAATTTTCGATCCAAAAAATCGATTTTTGTCGACCCGTGTTTTGCTGCTATTACCACAGTAACGTCAAACCCGAAACGCCCCCTGCCGGACATTCGTAACAACAGTAACAGATAGCAGATAACCTAAAATGTATCCTAAAATGTCCATATTGCGAATGTGGACAGGTGGGAAGCCTTAACCACATATTTCTAGAATGCCCAATAACTAAAATCAAAAATTTTGACATATACACAGAGCTAGTCTTTTACTTTTTATTTATGTTGTGTTGATCAAATGTTTAACGTTTTACTTCTTTCACAGATTTATCAAAACGATTTAAAGAAATCAAAATAGTAAATGTACAGTCACTCTTACGAAACTAGATATACAAAAAGAGCTTACATTTACAAGATTTCAGTTAAAATACTGTCTTCTTTGAAAATTGACATTTCGAAATGAATTAAAATATGTCAATACATACCTAGAAGAATACAAATGTTATTATTGGTCATAATTTGTTAAATTTGTAGGAGTTTAAATCGAGTTTAATTAAGTCGATTATATTCACGAACATACTGAAAACATTTGACATAAAATGTTAACGACTTAATTAGTAACGCATATAGAATATGTCTAATACTCCTCTTACTTTGTTTATTTGAGAAAGTAGGTTTATGTAGCTCCGCATTTAGTTTCAATTTATGACCGAACTCAAATATGACAGTTACATAACCTTAAAATAGAGGTAGATAATTTAGTTTATATTAAAAATTTAATTTTATAAGTAAGTAATCATAATCAAATCAATTTCCTGAACAACCTTACTCCATGACTGGACAAAATTACGTAGTTCACTGTTAAAGAAGATGCATTACCAAAAGATACCATCCCACATGTTTTAAGCTACAACTTACTATAAAATTTATTACACTAGCATTTTTGGTTATCCGGATAAAAGAAGTACGTAATTCTAGGAAATAATCACGTGACATTTGCATTACGATTTCTATTTCTGTCCGAACAATAGTTTCTTTGGAAAAACTGCATAATAAATGTTCTTGTAACTATCTTTTATCGTGTCATTTATCAACGTTGATAGTTCACCATGTGGAACGCAAACCTACGCCTACAATTTTGACATAATTAATGACTATATATTTAGATCTACTTTATATTCAATTGTTTAACAACATCCCAACAGCCCGAAGATACTTAAATCTATATTATATTGCACGCATATACGTGATTAATCGGAATGATCATGTGACCCACTTATCAGGTTTTAATTACATTATAGTCATGACCTACCCCAATACTATTTATAATCTCAAAAACAGATAGCATAATTCAAATCGAGCGATTTACTATTGAAATTTACGCGAATAAAAGCGACCTCATAAATAGAATAACAATGCTTGCTCTGTAAAGTTATTTGATCAATATTTAACAGTTAAGCCTGCGCTTTGGGCTACTGAGGGTGATTTGGTTCTTTTGTAAATACCTACACGTTTCTAGACGTTCGAAAAGTATAAAGGATTGGATGTAAATATATGTATAGGGTCTAGATTTCCACGAAAAATAGTTGTGTAATCCTGGTGTAATAGTAATTGATTGTAAATTGTAGACGATTTGTATCTTGTTTTAGCGTAGGTTGTTTATATTGACGTTAATACACACCTGTTAAATTTCTTTTTGAGCGTGAAATACATAATACGTACAGCTTGTTCCAATCTGTACATTTTTAAATGAATAGGTTACCAAATATAATGGTAATTATTCATATTAAAATAAATAATTCACTCAGATATGTGATGACGATGTTTTTCATTGTTTTTCATTTTGACAAACATTTTTGGATATACGTTTATGAAAACATTTTTTGTTAAAGGGATCTTTTTGTGTATTTTCCTTCAATAACAATCAGTGTGGCCAGATGTTCTATAGGAAACATCCCTACAGCCGACACGAAATGTCCCTACGCCTCCCTACGCTGCTAGTGGGGGGGGAAGTACCAAAGTAAAGTTCATATACGTATAAATTTTTATTTATTCTTAGGCCAATAAACCCTATTCACCTACCCATGAAATCCTGAACAGATGAGTTAGATAAACTGATTTTGTTGTCCTATTTGTAGAGATAATAATTATATGCAAAACCTGCAAGAAAAGGTAACGTTTTAAATATATTGCTTGTACGAGTTGTAATAGGACAACAAAATTTGACATATTTGAGAAATCGCAATACAGAACTTCATGGGTAGGTGAATAATTATATTTTTTTTACAAGAGTCTTCGCTCTGGTGGTAGAAACTTGTACTTAAACAGTCAGGATTAATAGCGTCATCTACGTTCAGGCGAATTTAAATTAAAAGTTGTAACGTCAGCATCAACGACGCAACAAAATTAATTTATTGTTTTATATGGTATAACCACAGAACGTATCACCCGTCTCGCGATCGGTGGACATCTAGGGCGCCCCATGAGTCCTTCTTCGCATAAAATTAACACAATAAATAAATATTTTTTCTCAAATATACATAAAAACACGTACCCATACTGCAGTAACAAATATCCCTACATTTTCCACACTCCCAAGAAAACCTCCCTACGCATTTTTTAAGCTAAAAAATCCCTACGTGTAGGGAGAAATCCCTACGTCTGGCCACACTGATAACAATAGTAATGTAGAAACCAAGCAGTTGATAGACCCCTACTTACTCTACAAACACCCTGTAGAAACAAACTTACCCTTGTGTGTTAATACTGTCAATCTTCTTCACATCATGTTGAAAAAATCGTCACTATCGATCGAAAAAGTTATGGTAGATAAAAGTTACATTTACAAGGTTTCAGTTAAAACGCTGTATCTTTGAAAATTATTAAATTTGTAGTAAGAAATGTAAAGCGTAAAAAATGCACAACATTCCTAAACTGTCGCACATTTCTGAAGTAATTTAATAGAAGAAACCACAAATAACCCCTAAATCACCGCACCAGCAGCACATTATGCTGTCTTTCAATCGAAGGCATCGACCACTTAAACGGCAGGGTCGAACGGTCAATAAATCCCCCGAAGGAGGGTATAAATTGGCAAAATATATTGGACGGGCACCAAGCAGCGCGTTAAAGTGCGGGGGAACCCGAATTACCAAAAGATCCTGAATCGTGATGCAACTTCTAGGGGAGTCAACCTTCTGTCACACTTTTGTTAAACAGCTTTAAGTGGCACTTCTGTCTACAAGGGCGACATCTACCACCCTCCTGTAGTACTTGAGTATTTCAGGAAACACATTTAATGAGGTTTACTTTGATAACCAATGAAATTATATTGGAATATTTAAAGAGAAAATAACCAACCAAGTTTTCTTTTTCGATAAAATGATGTACTAATGATCACATTATTTATTGCTGTGGGGCTTTGAGAAGGTGAACGCGTATTATGTAAATTTAACTCATAATTAGTGTTGTAATTTACAATGTAGATATATATATGGGATGTGTAATTTTATTTATTACCCTAGAAATAGATGTTAGACCATTTTATATACGTGGTTTACTATATACGACTTCCTACATATCGTGTATCTTAAGTTAACCTCAGACTATGTTTCTCTTGCGGTTAAAACGCCAGACAACCGAGAAATACTAAGGTTTCTCTTACATGATGCTATTAAACACAAAACTTCTGCGTAATACGAAATTCCTAAGAATTGGGTTTACCTTAATTCTAAAAATAAGAGCAACTGTGTAATGTAACACGTGCCAAAATATATTTACAACCCAAACCATACCTGTCCTGAAAAAAAGTAACAAAGCTAACTATAAACAAAGGCTGTTGTTTTTAAAACAGCTGTATCCATTTTCTTACCGAATTTACATTATTCTGCATGATTACGAGCGCCCATAAAACATCACGTTAGAACTGAATTCAAATAGAAGGAACTAAAGGATTACATTGCACCCCCTATTGTGTAATTTGCATATTGCGGAATGAATCATCCCTTTTGCATGTCCGCTAGTCGTTCACCCCTTTTGGAGTCAAGTAATTTGCCTCGGTGCAAGAAATATGTACGTTTTTTAATGGCCTAATCTTTGCAATCTCGAATCGTTTGTATATATTTGTGTAGTTGGATATTAACGGAAATTGTTTTTATGCGATGTCCAGATTGATGGGAGTTTGTATACCATAAGAGAAAATTGCGTAAAATGCATAATCGTAAATCCAACGAGAAACATGTAATTGTTAATTAAGTGTATAATTTACATTAATCAGTATAAAGGTGCAATATTGTTTTAAACAGGTTCTCTTCATTTAAATTATTGTGATATGTAAATGCTTAGTTCTATAATAAGTTCTCTTGGTTAGTTTTTTTACACGAATAGCATCATTTAATCAAAGCAATATCTTTGGTTAAAGATTATGGATTTCTGAGGTTTTATTATCTTTTCATGTTTTTATATATTATAATTTCTTATCTTCTTCCTCAGCTATCCACTCTTAAAGTAAAAATTATAAGTCTATAAAATTATTCTGATTTTCAATATATTTTTAAATCAGAGAAATTTCTATTAAAATTATTCTTCTAAAAAAGTAACTAAAGTTATTACTACAACTTTTAAATTGAGAAAAAATATTATGTCAGTAAGAATTCATGTTGTTTTATGTTGAACAAACATTTTATTACAGCTAAGCTTGTTTTGAAACAAGGAATTATTACACAATTTCTCGGTGTGTGCAAATCCTCAGTAATCAATAACTTGTTGTGTGAGCAAACTCGCATTTCTACCCCACAAGAATTGTTTGTTTAATACAGATTTCGCTTCTGGTCTAACCTAGATAAATATTTGAAACCACGTGCTTCATTTAGGGGTGAATAGCAAACACATAATCGACCACAACCAATGTACAGTCAGCGCAACCGAAATGTGAACACTCTTTGGTTGTCATGGTATTATACCTGTAAGTCTGACTTTGGCCAGTGCTGGCATTTGTAAAAATTTATTTGACAATAATTGACTGCGACGAACGATTATGATGTAAAGTCTAATTTGCACTACTAAATTTTGGTGTTCACATTTAGGTTGCCCTAACTGTACCTACCTTATGTAAGCACAAAATATGATAAATACTACCTATTACTTACTTTATTTTCGAATATTCCACGTACAATTCCAGACAAAACATCGAACATCTGCCATTTTCTCTACCTCCCCCATTCTTGCCTGTCTATTTTTCCGAACATTTTGGGCGGTATATAAATTCGACCGAAAGCTTTCGCACTCAATAAATACCGATAAAAGGACTTTCCGATTTGAATACAGAAGCTGTCGGGGCATTATGTGGAAAAATGAGACCATAAAGAACTGCAAGGGCTATAAAATTGCGGGGTGTGCTCCATTGTGCGCTTAGGGGTGTTCTCTTTTCTCGGAAATGACAGGGTGGCAATCGAAATTACTGGTTTTCATTCATTTCGATTTAAGCTCGAAAGAACCGGTCATAATTGACCTTTATAAACAATATGAGTCACCCGACATATGCTATGTTTGTATGTAGACTCTTTTGTTTTATTGTTTGGTTAAGTATGGGAATTTTTTCTTGAATGGTGATGGATTTGTTGATTGCTAATGTTGTAGTGAACAAAAATAGGGTGATCTAGACATTTTAAGTTGTAATTATTCATTAAAAAATAATCTTAGTAGATTTTCATGAAAAAAAAAAAACTATAATAAATTGCCCTGTCAAATAATTATGTAATTGTCAGATTATTTAAAGAGATACAATTTATTTTCGTTAAGCAAACACATTTTTCTTATTTCTTTACACCTCGTATATATACAACCAACCTGAGGCGAAACTAATCTCTAGAAAGATTGCAAAACAAGTGAAGCATATCAGTACAACTGTATAAGTTGTTATAACAACAGTTTAAGCTACACAATACCGGATGTTGAGGTCGTATTACCATTCAAAAAAATATCCCACAACGATTCAATTATTTCAGATTATTGTTTAATGAGACAAAGAACCAGCAAAAATATTTGCCCCGTTATTTTTCTTAATCGGAAACGGCAAATTTATTCGCAATTGTCATCATTGATGGTTACTAATTGATCTGGGTGAGTCATGATTGCTGCAATATTCATCGTTACCAAGAAAATACCATAGTCATCAATCTTTATTAAATTGTAATACGTATTGTAAGGTATATTCTTTTACGTTGACGTAATTGTGTTAAAAGAAAAACAATCTATGTGATTTCTGGGTGTCGCCGTGGTATATTGTTTTTAGACCACGTGTGCAGTAAAACACCCCATTTTGTGTAAAATAAATCTAGTTTCCCTTCCTAGGGGAGACATCAAAGCCTTCTAAAAATAACCCTCCTGTTGGAAAAAAAGCCTTTTAAATATTACATAAAAAATTATCTGATCAATTGGTGCACCTAAATGGTACAACGTGTAATACCTGAGTCCTATTTAGTAATTTATTTTCGGGGGGTGTTCTGCCTCAGTAGATATTTATATATTGCCTAACCCAAGTATAGAGTAGACAGGAACAATTCGGTCATACCTACCGAAAATACATACCTACACTTTTCCGGTTCCCATTTTAACTTTGGCTAGTTGTCAGAGTACATTTATCTTTTCGTTACAAACCTAAAAAAACAAATAACATAACTAGTCAACTCTGTGTGTAAGTACCTAAGGTGTGCTTTTATTACCGAATTCCATTAACATTTTTATTGCGTTTTCTAACTTCCAAAACAGGATTTCTTACTTTCGGACCATTGCTGATGCGTCTCGTTTTAAAAATGTCTTGGTTAAAAAATGTTATGTTTATTTGATTAGATTAGATTGGATCTGTAAGTAGCCCATTAATAATTTCGGCCAGTAAAAAGAAGCCGTAATATTGGCTGTAAATAAACAATTTAGTAGTTGGGACAGTGTTTATAGTAACGTAATGGTGTTGTGATGTGAATTTAAACGATCCTAATGGATTTACAAATAATTTCGAAGTGGTGTGTTCGAAACGAACACATGATTCTACTGAATTTAAACAAATAATTAACTAATTTCTTTAATTATATGTTTGCTGTCTTGTAACTATGTAAGCCATTGCGCATTGTATAAGTTAAATGCACTGTTTAGGTGTATTGTTCAGTGGAACACATTTGGGTACACAAATTTTTGCTTGCATTTCTATTATGAATGAAAAACGTCTACAGACGTACAGTTAGAATGTGTTACACACGTGTATAATACAGAATACAGTTCTTCTGTTACAAATTGACACATCTAGATCACTTTTACAAAAGATCACAGTTAACAATACTTCTGTATCACAAATACAGTAGTCATATCCACAATATAAACGTAACCGCTTCGCTAAATTAAAATAAAAACTTGTAGAAAATGTATGCCTTGTAGATGAAACTGTAAAATAAAAAGTATTTTTTTTTTGTACAAATTGATCTGGTTCAAAATGTAATATTGTAGATAAGCAACATGGGCTTTACCAATGAATATGGGTAGTAATAAAATCTTCGGATGAGAGAAAATCTTTCGAGTTTTTAAAAGAAAAGAAAAATTGTTGAAAAAAGATTGTTAGTTTCTATTTGTTATTTATAATTATATCCCGATTTCAAGTTCGAGTTATAGCCGTGATTATTGATAAATATCGTGGAATCTATTGTTAGGGCTTTATTCCAATGAGCCATTGGTATAACTATAACAGCATTTTTTGAATAATATAAAAAGTAAAAATTGAATTTTTACTCATAGCATTATTATATGATATTGCTGGTTTCTGTGGTAAAAGAAAGAATATTTTATACAAAAGTTCTTTGGCTTATGCTTTCTATAACGCAAAATTATTATTTATTTGTATTTAGGTAGGTGTTCCATAAGAACTTGACACAGCAAACTTACGTTTTTGTTAATGGAACTTGCTATATTAATGGCCATTTTATAGATTTCTTGTTAAATTATAACGCAATAAGTACCAAGATAGTAGTAGTTAGTACCCTACTAGCTCTGTGTATATGTCAAAATTTTCGATTTTGGTTATTGGGCATTCTAGAAATATGTGGTTAAGGCTTCCCACCTGTCCACATTCGCAATATCTGTTACTGTTGTTTCGAATGTCCGGCAGGGGACGTTTCGGGTTTGACGTTACTGTGGTAATAGCAGCAAAACACGGGTCGACAAAAATCTTTTTTCAATTCGAGCGTCAAAAGTAATATCGAAAAGCCCAATTTTGCAGCTACTCGATCGCAAATGTCGGCGAAAATGGGCGATTCCGCTGAACGCGCCCTACACTTGAAAGTTCGCAATTAGTATAGGTAGATAGAAAAACCAATTTCTTTTAAATTATTGCATCTTTAAAAAAAATCCGGGTTGATCCTCACCCAACTTTTCGACTACCTCGTTGATACATCGAAGCGTTAAAATACTCGAAATCTTCTACAATTCATATTAAAATTTCGTGAAAACTCAGTTAATCTGGATTTTCAAGCTAATGTCAGTCGTGACACTCATGACATAACATTAAATGTCATGTCATGTTAATGACTAGTGACGTTTATCTAAATTTGCCAACTTAGCTGTGGATTCTGTCATACAGCCTTTATAAACGTTTATAACGCCCAAACCGCCTGTATAACCGCCATTGTTCTGAAAATTGGCATACATGTTTAAAATCAGTGGAGAATGAGCTGGTATGAATTTGGTCAAAATCGGCTCAATCCATAAGAGAGTGCCTGCAACATATGCCACTTCCGCTTATCATATTATCACAAAAAACAATCTACTTCGTCCCCTTGTAATTCTAAATACGTTTACCAAATTTCAACCCGATCCGTTGCACCGTTTGGGCGCTATCGCAGACATGCACACATATTAATAGACACAGGAACTCATTGCAATTGATTCAGGGTGCATCAAACTCGTATTTCCGCTGAAACCCATTTTAGGGTAAAATTCAATTAAACACAAAACATTCTAGCAAATTTACGACGTAGAACATGCACTTTAAATACCTACAGGCTGTCCACAATAGCAGGGCACTTTTAGTAGAGAGATTCTGTCCCCAATATCACATTTTTAAATGGAGTGAAGGAATGTAAGATTCCAAAACTGTATGCAGTTTTACATTTTTTGACGTATTCCCATTTGTGTCCCAATTTGTGATGGCCCATTTTGAGAGACATGAGAGTCTTCTCTTCGTCACAGTTTTTCATTCAAAAGTCTTTGGTGCTTGTTCAATAAACTGTTGAGTGTTAATTTCTGATTAATGACAATTTCTTGCAATAAAAGAATTGTGTAAATCTGACAAGCATATACTTTTAATTATTGAAAATTACCCAGTTCTGAAGCAAGTTTTAACTACAGAATTTAATAGGAAATTAAATTATACAACGTTATAGCTCCAAAAATATTTCAGTATATTATTTGGTATTTAATTCTAAATTTCCATATAAAACTCATTAGTCATTTCAAGACGAATTTATACCATCCATCAATTTCATAACGCACAATACCTGTAATCCTATCTCGTACAAAGCCAGGCCGTCCGAAAGAATCTTAATTATCCAGGCTATTTTCGAATCACCGTGGATCTGGAATGGTTCTGGAATAGTTATTTACATAGATGGCCCATTGACAGGACGGCTAACCAGGCATCATTGATTATACACCGCAATCATTATTTACGTAACACCAAGTTCAACGACTTTGGATACCTTAGATACTAGAATCGATGCAAACCACAGAAGCACCAACATGATTTTCGGGTTTGACTTTTTGATGTGCACGTCTCCTTGAAATTGTTATTAGTCTGTTTATGCCTCATTTGGCCGAAGGGTAAAACGCCCACTGTTGGTTTTATGCCAGTTTTCGTTCGTGGATTGATCAAATCTTTCACTTATTCACATCGGTCAAGTTTGAATTAATTAAAATTCCTGTTTTTGAATGTAAAAAAGAGTAGAGAGTCGATGTTAGTTTGTTTTTCTGTTTGTTTCACTGGTTCTTGATATTTTAAAAGGTTTTCTACAGTCTTACAACTAGTCTGTGTACAAATACGAATAATACTTACCTACCAAACCAATAAATAATATAATAAATCTGTCCAGTCTTGACGCTTAATTAAAGATCTCCAAACAAAATAATACAATGTGAAACATTCACATGATGCACGTACGGAAATCTCACCATAAATCACACAGAACAATTGTTTCAGAGGAAGCGATTACTTAAATTCATTAGAACTTAAGTGGGTGAACAATTTAAGCATAAGGGTGCTTGTGGTGGACACCTGGCGGTGAGACAGGGAACAACTGTTCGTGACTGATCGAAATTTTACCCCACAAACACGACAATCAGATACCGCATTTACATACAGTTGCATTCACTCCTCTTGGGGTTGGTTTGCTTATTTATACGTATTTTCACGTTTTTATTGGCGAATTTCCGGATCGATACGAGTATGATTACGTCACTACCATTCATTCTTACATCATTCTTTATACAGTTTATATTTTGCAAGTGTAACCACAGCAGGAGATTGTATTGTTTCAAGTGTCTTCTGCAAGTGATGTGTGTGTGTGTTTATTATTCATAACAATGTAAAAATGTGTAGGTATACATATTCTTTATTGACCTGTTTCTGATTATATAGAACTTTATTTTGTTGATTTTGTAACGTGTATTGCCCACATGTAGGAAATATTCGTCTTTATTATGCCGTATATCACGTATGCTGGTGTTGACAGTATAAGAAGTGGGTTCGCTTATTTGCAAAACCTACTTCTGACATAATTAAAACACAAAATATCCTGTATTTTCTGGGTTGGGTTCATTCAAAACATAACCTAAAATCTGAAAGGGGGCAGGATATTTTACACCATAGTGTGTTCAAAAGTGTTAAAACACAAACAACTAAAGTGAAAAGGAAGTAGGTAGTAGCTCTGAATATATAATGAAAAAATAAATAATAGAAAATATATTCAACGGTAACCACTAAATTTAAATTGAGTGACAAATAAACTATGTATATCAAAGGTCAAGAAAATACTATGATCTGTCAAATTCGTTCCGCATACAAATTTAATTTCGCCTAGTCCGACTTGTCCTATTGTCAATAGCCACACCTTACCTGTTTATTGCCGAAAGATAATTCCTTAATAACATAAACAATTGACCAATTTTCTCATACCGGTAGAATTCGAAGAAATTTAGAAGACTGACCTTTCGGAAACATGACACGAACAAAACTAAATTTATAAACCTAATTACCGGCAAAGATTCCTTCATCTTTAAGCTTTCAGAGAGTACGTCTAATGGACGGAACGTCGAGATCAACTGTTTATTCAAATGTATCTAATAGAGATAATCTATTGCGCATAGGCCTAAACCGAAAGAACCGGACTTTGTGGTGTTGAAGTGTACGGTCTTCGGAATCTCCGTTAATTTTCTTGGTACACCTGCATCTTGCTTCGGAAAGTGAAGGTCGTGTTACTTGTTTGTTTTAATTTACAGCCTTTTACCAAATGGTCGGTCCTATGGAATACCTCTTAGAGAATTGGTAGTCTAATCTGTTTTAATTGGTTCTAGAAGAGAATAGTTTAGTTCGAAAACTGTTCTTCTAACTCTTTTCTAAACTCATCACCAAAGCATATTAATTATTTAGTTACTACACAGAGTATGCTGTACACTATCGTTGGAAAATTTCCAATGTATCTAGTTAATTTTTAAGATAACATCTAAAACTACAATATTTTAATCATCATTAAATCTTTTAGGAACACTCAGGAAATTGGGAGAATTAAGTAGTTGGTTTTCTCTGGTACTTTACTGAATGCAGTGTGCTTCCGTCCAAATAAATTACTTGTTTGCTATAGTCGGAATTAAATATTTATTCAGGTTGAAAATGCTGTATAAATTTGTGCTACAAATATGCTTAATTAAAAATATTCCTCATATTCTGAAATAAAGAAGAGTATTGTCTTTTTTTAGAAATAATATGTGACCTCGGATGCGAAAAGGGACCTATCGTGACGTTATTTTGCACGCTATTTTAACACGTAAGGTCTCTTCCGGTAGATACCGTTATGGCGCACGTTATTTTCGTCCAATAGGTTCCTTTTCGCATCCGAGGTCACATATACTGAAACCAAACTAATAACACTAAAACTGATATTCTTAGAGTAACATTTTATATTATATTCTTAAAGCAAATATGCCAATCCAAGTAAATATTAAATTATATTTTAACCAGTAGCAACAAGAATTATCTGCCAAATTCTACTATGTACTACTAAAATTGAGTAACGTTCTCTGTTTTGACACTAAATAAATATTCATGAATATTAGGTAGAAGAAAGCATTCCAGGGCGTCTAAAAGAAACATCTGTTTACTTACACAAGGTTTGCTGTGATATGTGTACCACAATTTACTGTCTGACTATAGACAAGTCAGTGTCCATTAAGGTATCCATAACCAAGAACAATAAACTTTACATCACGAACGAACTACTGGTATTCTGAGTATGATATATTCAGTACATATTTCACAGAAGGAAAATATTTACAAGTTCTTTCAAATTTTTCTTCAGTTAATGAAATTCGTTGTAAATCATCTATTTTGGGGCTCTGTAGAAAATGTGTTTCCCGAAATTTTCACAACGTAAAAAATAACGTTATATAAACGTTAAAAAGAAATAGATAGGATTATGAGACAACGTGGGGGGAGGGGGTAGTTTAGTACAGCTGAAATACCTCACTCCTGTGATGCCTTAAATATGACATTTTTTTGTTAACATTCTGAACTGGGCTATATTGTCAGTCAACTATCGAGTGAGCAGTCGATTATTAGGTGTTGACAGTTCAAATGTAAAATTTTCAAAATAGACGCGTAAGTGTATATGATTATTTGAAAATTGCAAGGTTGTTGATGCTGGCTGTTAAGTAAAGGTTTGTGTATTTTCTGTATTTATTTATTAAAAAAAAATATTACCGTTGCTAATAGAATGCTGCCGCTCTGCCGTCGTATTCCTTGTTATGTAGTAAGTGAACATTATTATCATTTAAGGGGTGTTATTGAGTGGGCAAAACTCCGGCTTTTTCAGGGTAGTTACCCCTGTTAATTACCTACAATTTGACGTATAAATCAAAGTTATGCATCAACTTTTGCAATTGTTATAAACATTTATATAAACCACTTGATAAGCCGCACACCAAGTTACAGCTTTACTTTTGTAAGAGGGGTTGTAACCATAGGGGTAGTGTCGTATTGATACCATTACTAGATGCAGTATTTCATGTAGATTCCGAATTTGTTATCCCCGATGTTCTACGGTATCGGCGGATGGCGTTATTTGCAATTCTATTTGAAGACACGATGCACAGTGGCAATTTTCAACTTTTAGGTGGACAAAATTATTTTTCTTCTTTAATGAACGTAAAATAATCGTTAGATCAAAAAAATTCTAATCCTTATGGGGGTTGTTTCAAAGGGGGTTAAAAATAAATTTTGTGTAAAAATTCTGAAACCATGTGAATATAATAACATCATACGTGAGAACACACTAAAAATAGTTTAAAAAATGTAAGTACCAATGGGGGTGGCTTTCTAGGGGTTTAAAAAAATATTTGGTTTTAAAATTCTGAAATCTTGCGAATATAATATTATCATACGTGAGAACACACTAAAAATGGTAAGAAAAATCTAAATACCAGTGGGGGTGCTTTTCTAGGGGTTGAAAGATAAATTCGGTTTTACAATTCTGAAATCTTACGAATATAATATCATACGCAACTTTGTGATAACTTTGTTTTAACATTAGTGAGCATTCTTTGCATAAGAACCCTTTCATTTTACAGGGTGATTTTCTGTAACTATTTACTAATGGGTCAGAAGTGATTAAAAGCATTGTAATTAAATCTGTATTAGTATGAATGCGAGATTTTTTTGTGTTGTGTGCTCTAAAACGTCAACATTTGTTAGTTCGCGATTCTTGTGCTTCTTCTGATATCTATCCAACTGGTGAAATGCAATATTTAATGATATTAGACCTATGCACAAGTATTTTATGGACTGTAGAGGGCAAATAATACCACTCATATAAATTTAAGTATAATTCTTTTGTTTCTTTTGCATATAATCCAAACTTTGGTAAGTCTATTTCATATCCTGATGATCTAATAAATCCTGCACTCTTCTTCCCTTTGTTTTTTAACTTCCTTCGACAAAAGCTTTAATAGGTCTACCAATCCAATGATGAGGTTGATGGCGTTTGTTGATCTTCGTACTGTATAGAAAATGTTATGTCACCACAAATTCTTTAAACTTTGTTACGAAAACCTCCGTCTTTCGTTGACTCCTTTTCCAACGATCACTATTTTTTTTTTTAAATTGAGAGTTAGTCTTTTTTATTTTCATTACACTAACATGTAAAAGCCTTGTTGTGCAGTAGCTGGATGTTATGTACTTAAAAATCTCTTCATTTCAACTTTTTTTGCCATGAGTTGCCAAAATATTCTCTTCTTGTTATTGTGTGAGTTACTTCTGAAAATTAAATATTTTTATTAGTTGCGCAAAAATGCGCAAAAATGCGCAAAAAAAGCTTAACATCTTGAATAACTACATTAATTTCCCTACATGTTACATTAAACAGACCCTTGGAAGCTCGTGGTGGTCACTAACTAAATGGATACACAAGTAAGTAGAAATCGCTCAGCGCACCACACAAATTCTGACCAATTTAGAACGGTAATAATATATTAATAAAATAAATTCACAACAGGTAACTACTATAAAATAATGTACATATACCTCTACTACAAGAATCCATTCTTGAAATAATCCCTTCACAGATCTACAAAAACTTATTATTGATTGATTAAGCGCACAAATCGTGCTGCCTAAATTCTATTAGAAACCGAATATATTTATACCCGAACTTTGCTTACTCAGTACATTAAGTAGGGTTGTAGTAAACAAGTAATTTTTGAAATTCCCCGACAGTATTGTTCCCTAATCACCGTCGACTAGTTATTTTCTCATTCCTGTTTACTGACTTTTGTCCCGCTAAAAGACCCAAATTGACCACTGTGCGATGAGCTGTTTTAGATGACGCGCTGGTAATTAAATCAATTTTTTTTTTGCTAAACCGTTCGATATTTTTTGTGGGCAAAACTCTGGGGTATACTACTTGAATAGCTCTATCGATTGATATATGTTTCATTAAGAAATTCGAACAAAAAAGTTATGGATATCTTTTATGGCTATCTTCTCCCCGGTAACAAACAGTACAAACTTTGAAGGAAAATACTTTCACCGGAATTGCTGACTGTCCACTTTAGAACACACTGTACTTTTTACCGTCGCATCGATCCGAAATTTAACGCATTGAGCAGTTAACCAGACTCCAGTAGCGAAAATTTCTGTTAATTTAATCTGGTCCGTCGGGGCGCGCGGGGTTGGGGGTTGAGGGACTGTTCTGCAATCGTGTTATATGAAGATGAGGGGTGCGGATAGGGGTGTTATACGGCTGTTGTTGAGACGGTAACCCTCCCCCGTACTTGCAGAGATTAGGGGATTCAGCGAGGAGGGGTAGATTTGATGATCATCCCCCGAACTGAGGGGTGCGTGCAGCACGTGTCCGGCACCAGGATGCAGCAGGACCACCTCGTGCAAGAGCCCGCACTACCACCGTTTAAACGGAAGTGTAGTTTGTGTTTTCCTGATTTCTAACTTTCGAGTTTTATGTTTGCATTTGGGGGGATGAAGTTGAACAAATAAATCTTGACGCCACATGTTGTACGGTGGCGGACACGGTTTTGTGTCTGTTGTGATGTTGAATAATCATTATATAGTATTAACGGCCGGAAAGTGACAGAAAATAACATTTCAACCCGATAAATTTGACCAAACACATAATATCCAGTAAAAAGTTTGTTTGGTGTATACAACAGACATGTGTAGGTATATATTATATAGTATATTAGTATATGTAATATAGATATTCGAAAATAACAACAACATTTACTTAAGCACAAACCTCACGACCACATGTCACACATTAAACTGATATTTCATTCATTAATGGCTATATATATGAGGTGGTCATATTGATTAAAACAATGTGATAATAGTCTCCCACAGTCACTTAACATCTGAATAAGACTTAATTTTCATATCAAATTAGAAATGGAAGGAATGTATGTTTCCGATCCACTTAAAAAAAGGTATCCACAAATTTAAAAGTGTGATGGCACAATTGAAACGAGTGTCGTAGTTCTTCCGATAGATGGACGAAGTTTTGTACTATTTGTGAACCACAGACTGTCACGATGATAGAGCAGTTTTGTCGTTCTGTACATTGCCTGTGGCTATTTCTAATCTGAATACTTACTTGACAACAGTGAAAGAAGTTTTTGTGATGAGTTGAGAGCATCACATGATCGATATTTTATATTCCTAGGAATAAATTGTTCTCGGTCGCTTTTAGTACTAAGTACTCCTGATGGACGGGGAAAAATGGATGAATTATGACGTATTTTCGTAGGCAGACGGTAAATTTTTTAGCACAGCATAGGGCTTTCCCATGATGGGCGGTGGCTCTCACCCCAAAGCATTTGAACACTTTTGCAATTATTCAATTTTATTAAAACAGAGCTACTCTGGACCCGTCAGTTTCTCATGACATAACGACATTTGTCATACTGACATTTAATGTCATGTTAGTGGCAATGACGTTTGTCAAAATCTGACAATTCGCAACATAGCGACGAAGGCGGCGGATTCTGTCAAACTGCTTCTATAAACTCTTATAGCGCCAAAACCGTCCATCCTACTGGTCAGAAGATGCAAGTAACATTTGCCACTTCCGGTTGTCATATTGTCGTCAAAAACAATCCAGTTCGTCCCCCGATAATTTTAAAGATGTATACCAAGTGATATGTATTTAGTCTTATTTTGTAGCAAGAAAGCACTATAAAATAACTTTTAGAACAAATATCATACAAAATGTTTTCCTACAAATGCATTCAAAAACACTTTCATATTTTATATGTTGCTAAGCAATGTTTAGCTAATCTCAGTAGCTATGGTTGTTAGTTGCTATATTTTTATAAACGTCAGTGGTCACCAGTGGTCACCCACTAACATGATATTGATGTTATTGTTTGCAAGAATGCAGGAAATTAATGTGCTCAACTCTGTGCTTGCTTATTTCCTCAATTCTGCTAGTAACAAAAAATAGTCTCTCTTTGAACCGATTTTCTTTTTAACTCAATTATAGATTCCATGAACGCTTCTTGCTTATTTTCTCAAATATGTCCTAAATGAACATGCATTTACAGGGACTCGTTCATATACCGCACAGCTGTGATGTTTATGAACGAAAGTTGCGTGAACTAACGTTCATCATCTTCTTGACAGATATTTGCTATTTTCTATTTCTTATTGATATTTGTATTCAAAATTGAATTTTTCTACTTTGCATTCACAATGCACACATTGTAACACTGTTTTCGGTGTTACAATTAGCAAATTGTAACACCGTTTTTAGTAACTTTTTTCTAAGATTGGTGACATTGATATCAAATGCATGTCAAACGAAAATACACATAACCACAAAAGTAAGCACAAACTGATTTTTTAGAATCGCCCAAACTGCGAAGTATGTATATTTTTATACATATTTAAACATGCGTGTTGCATCCTAGGTTTCGTACTACTAGTATATGATGGTATATAATAATTATCAATAATTACTTTTTCACAGATATTTGAATTTAAGTGACAGATGACAGTGTTACCAACGGTTGCACCCATAAATACTCTAGATTGGAATTTTACCTAATATACTTCTAAATTTTTATAAAATTAATGACGCAAAGTAGAAAAAATAGTATATTACACTCGTTTTATAAGACATATTGGCGCATTCGTTCATGCAAACAACTCATGCGCCAATTTGACGTCTTATAAAACTTGTATAATAATATACTATTTTGCAACCTGACTTGAGACCTACATATATTTGGAATCTGCTTATCGACTTAATAATTGTTCATACTATCTGGTTGTCAATATGACACTAGTTCAAATTTATAAATAATACCAGCTCTTCCTGGTCTCGTAAAGAATCCCACTCAGCTGTTGGCAAAATGATACATTCACCTCTCTAACACTAAAAATACATTTTTAACACTCGAGCCGTCAAAAATAAAAACACCACTTCAGCATTTTTACGTTACTAACATTGACACACCAGTCTGGATATTTATATCATGATCTTGACTTCAAAGTTATTCTATATTCCGAGGAATACAACTCAATATTATTAGGACTGTATTTTTCTACGGACCATCGTAAAATATCTTGACCAAAGTAGGTAAGTATTAATTTAGACATCTACTTGGTCTCAATTCTTACTTATACGCGTAATAAATTACGTTAATATGCGAATTAGTTTATACATGGTAGAACAATTAATCACAAAGCTTGCCAAGCCTTGCCCCTACTTTACTGCAATGTATACAGTGTAAATAATAAAATCTAAAAGTCATACTCTGCGTGTTATTGTTGTAATGGATCTTTGTGCTATTAAGGTAGATGTTGTTATAGCAACATACAATAGAATATAATTGTTGAGTAATTACTTTTTGCGATGTTATAATATGATTGTAAGAATAACGAATAACATAACATGTATGTATAAGAAATTATAAGAAAAAAATATGCCAAATTTGCCATTACGCAATTGTTTGTAACGATTAAATAATTCCCGTCAAATTATTTACGCTTTTTTTTAAGATGTACGGTTGTAAGTAGCCTTCGAAAGAATCCGACCGGAAGATATTACAGTCATTACCGAATAACCAATATAATAGGCGTAAACCCGTAAGAAAAACTAGCTTGAAAAGCGGTAGCCGGTTTTTTTGACCGACGTTATAGGTCTAGGAAACACACTGCTTTTGTTCGGATTTTCGTGAGACGGTTTTTATGCCAGAGAAAATTAATCCCGACATTTCGTTGTAGGTCTTAATTTAGATTTGATGATAGCTACGGTAGGTTGTTAATACAAGATGTGTGTTACAGTTGGGTGATTAATTGCTTGGTTAAAGACGTGTGTTTTTATGTCAGTGGAGCTTTTGTTTATAAGAGTTTTATTGTCACAATTATTGAGGTTATACTCAGTTATACTGTGTTTTTATTGTTGGTGTGCTGTGTGCGAGAAGCGTCAAAAGTGACAGTAGATCAATGTAGAGGTTATGTTTTAAAATATATTATGATCCAGACTGAATTAAACCACTTCAAGTTCACGAAAGCAGTTTTTGTGACAATATAATCATTTTTCTGATAATCACGAAAATGATTTTGGACAATCACACAAATAAGCAACCAATTACGTTTATTATTGCCAAATAGGATATTCCGGTGCTTTCAAATTGTTGTTTTTCACAAAGTAGTTCTTCGTGTATTACCGAGGATGGTCGGTGAATTCAAATAAAATGCACTTTTAATTGCAATTATCTAATAGAAACCCTAAACGAAAAGGCTTACAGCTTTACGGTATGACATCTGATAACTTGTACGGTAGTTTAAACCGAATATCTGCTCAAATTTTGACAAGACAGGAATACCCTATTTGGCGTAACCTTACGCCTCGGTGATTCTGTTTTAGAAGTTCGCTTTATTCAATCAGCTAGGCACATTGTTCTGTTATTTCATTCTAAGCACATTGTTAAGAAGAATTGATTCATCATTCAGCATACCTACAGTGAACGACAGTTTTGCATGAGTTGACAAGATGTTGATAAAGATGTTGTGTTTAAATCTGACAAAAATATGTATATACTTTCTTTGGCATTTCTACAGTACTAAAATTACTCTGGTCAGTTCTATAACGGTTTTACTCTCAATACCGCAAAGGACAATACAACCCTTACAAAATAAGACCGGTTTCCCCCCTATATACAACACAAGAAATTTGTCAAAGAATGCCCAAAAAGGCATAACCGACATTTTATTAGATGCATGGTAATTATAGGTTATAGATGAAATGAAATAGTATTTTGCACAGACGGTAAAAGTTTTGGATCAGAAAATATTGTTACTTATTATAGTTATAAAATTTTAACTTAGGTAGAGAAGGACCCTCTTGAACAAAATATGAATTATCTGAATGGAATACTTCAGTGATTCGCTTTTTTAGTTCACATTTTTTATATACTTTCAAATAATAATCACTTAGAAGTAAAACTGAAAATATACCATCTGTTACTAAATGATATTGTGATATTAGGATCGAACATTTTTATTCAACATTGAACTTCGGGTCTTCGGCCACATCTTGAACTGCAAGTTCAACTGCACCGACATAAAATCAGTCAATCGGATCCGACTTCTTTGTACCGCATACGATGGACAACATTATCATTATCCATCCGTACTTTCATTCATGGCTTAGCAGCACCGCATTAGCATACGAGCCAGTACAATGAACCAATTACCTGACTCACTTGATATTCACCAATAAATAGAACAGTTTAAAAAAAGAAATAAATTAAATGTAATTTTCCGGTCTACCCGCTCGCACCCTTCGATCATCGTTAAGGGTAATTAATCGAAGGCCAATGCCAATTAGAGGGGATCAGTTACATGACCTTCCTCCTCATCGTAAATTAAAATGTTTCCGCAAGCCAGGAAAATAGGTTAGTACTGGATTTGGTTAGAAGAGAGTGTGAGGACCTCGTTATCGATCGTTGCAACAAAATGTGCGGTTTGTATGCTACGTGAACTGGGTGCCCTAATTTGCTCGTTGGCCCAATGTTTAATCCTATTTTGCATATTGTGTTTGTTGCCAAAAGAGATTATATTGTCGTATTTACAAGAGGATTTAACATCAGTTTGTTATTTATTAATTTTGCAATGTCAACATCTGGTACAATTTTTTGTTACTGTGATTTTGCGTTTCTAAGCCGGCCACACACGTTCAGTTAGACTGACAGTTTGAACTGCTCAGTTCAACTGAGACTGAAATATCCACACACGTTAGAGATTTAACTGTACAGTTGAACTGAACAGTTCAAACTGTCAGTTTAAACTAAACGTGTGTGGCAGGCATAAGTTTGACCACAAAATACGATTGTGAAAACTAAGACAAGTTTTTTTTCAAGAAATGTTTACTGTGCCATGGAAAGTATTGTTGTTTGGCTATTTTGAAATTATGCTTAATGTCATTATCCAAGTTTTAAAGGTTAGAATTAACCAGTTTAGTTGTTGTTTTTGTTACTAGATTTTCTGACGTTTTTGTCTGACATTTTATATATCAATTCCAAAAGCGTATTGCGAACATAAATTTGAAGATATATTTACGAACATAAATTTGAAAGATTAAATTATTATTTTTTAAAAATTTAATAAGTTAATTAAAAAAACATATTACACATTTGTTGCTTGTCAAGTGGTTCTTTCGTATGTTGTAAATTTAAAAAATCTGGGGTAGTCCCCACCCAACTTTCCGACTATCTGGTTGACGATACAGCAATAATATACATTATGTAATGAATATCTTTTTCCAGTGTACTTCATACACACTAATTTGAATTTTGTTTCATTCCAGATTTAAAAAATGAGAGATAAAGAATGGGCCTACTGTGCCCTAACACTTCTCTTCTTCATCACAGTTTCAAACTGCCAAAATCCCACATCGAGACCACTAGATCCCTTCAATAGTCCGTACAATCCAAGCGACAGACCGTTCACGCAAGACGACAGGTACGACCATAGGAACGACCCGTTGGGACCTCGTGACGAAGACCGGGACAGCCGGTGGGACGATTACCACTACGACAGACCATGGGTGAACGAGTACAATCCAGTTTTCGTAGAATCGTAAGAGCATAATCTCAGCTACAGAAAAACAATACTTAACTTCCATATTTTTAGGACTTATTTTGTTGTCGCTTCAAAAATGGTCAGGCCTGGGCAGTTATACAGGGTATCCGTGAAGTTGTTGAAACAGAAACAACCAATTACCGTACGGGCATCGATACAGAGGAACGGAGTTGAATTGGCTTCGGATCATGTTGATGCTAAAGTTGGTATACCTGAGACGTTGCTTCTTCAGGTGCCGTTTACCAGCGCTGCCGGGCAATATAGGTTACGTGTCGAAGGATTGTACGAAAATGTCTTGGGCGGTTCGGCCTTCGTTAACGAGACTAATTTGGTTTTCTCGCAACGTTCACTCACTATATTTATCCAGATGGACAAACCCATCTACAAGCAAGGAGAAACAAGTATGTAGAAAATATTGAACAATTGCATCTAATAGTTTAATTAGGGAAGTATTAAAAAAGAATTGACTCATCATAAATATTTGCAAAAAAAATATAGAAGTAGAAGAAATAAGCAAAATATGTCAGTGATAATCTAAAAGGAAAGATATTTTGGAAAACAGTATGTTTAGATAGCTATCCTGTGTTCACTAATAAAAAAGGTCTAGTTGTTATCGAAAATATTCGCCTGAAGAAGCAAATGTAGATGGCGCTATTTATCCCGAATTGTTACCACCAGAGCGGATTCTTTTGTTTTTGAGGCGAACTGTAGGTTGGCTACTCTCCTATTTGGCAATAGTAACTTTTTGATTTATGTCATTACCAATGTTTTAGAGGTTAGAGTTGTGAAAATTTCGAAAATAACAGATAACACCAACCGTTTTATTATAAAACTCTCTTTATGTTTTTGTGTTTTTATTATTACAGTAATACTCTATAATTATAGAGTAGTGTGTACTGACATCCCTTTAAAACTACTATAATATGGAAACAGTAATATTTCTTAAATATATCCTATTAACAGTTACATAATTTAAATACCCATTTCAAATAAAATCCATCATTTTAACACTGCAATTATTTCCAGTACGATTTCGAGCGATTCCAATCAACACCGAACTAAAACCGTTTGCAAATGTCATTGACGTATACATGCTGGATCCGAGAGGCCTCATAATCAAACGTTGGCTGTCCCGTCAATCAAACTTAGGTACCGTGAGTCTGTCGTACCAGCTTTCTGATCAGCCGGTTTATGGCGAGTGGAAGATTAGGATCGTCGCTCAGGGACAAATCGAAGAATCGACTTTCCTGGTCGAGGAGTACTACCAGACCAGATTTGAGGTTAACGTTACGATGCCTGCTTTCTTCTTCACCGACGACGAGTACATCTACGGTACCGTAATGGCAAATTACACCAGCGGGGCTCCGGTTCGGGGTAATTTGACTTTGAAGGCCCTCATCAGACCAATAAAACCGTTGAAACGATT